>JAMXBB010000007.1:55743283-56070146 GCA_024138015.1 Lumnitzera littorea | reverse complement strand
AGTAATTAAATGGTTAATTACTGATTTAGTGAATAATTATGTGTTTTAGGATGTTAAAATCTGATGAAGTATGATACTTGTAGCATTTAGGGTATTAGATGTAATTATTAGGTTAATTATGTAGTAGATAAGTAATAGGGAAAAATAGTAAATTTTAAGTTAATTTTGTAAATTAGGTTAATTAGGTGTAAAATTTGATTTAGGATGAATTTAGACATTTTGAAATGATAATTGATGTTAGGAGATGGTAATTAGAGTAATAGAAATATTATATATGTATTTGATAACTCTTATTTTAAATACATTTCACATGGTGATTTTATAGTATTTTCCTTACATCCTTGGTTTTCTTTAAAGAAATTGATATTTAATTGAGTAAAATTTTGATTTCAAGGTTTGAATACATTCTAGGATTGAAAACGAAGAAAAGGAATCAAATTTCACTCAATTTGAAGTTCAAATAAAGGAGTTATGAAGTTTTGAAGTTTTGAAGTTACACAGTCTATGATATGATCATATCCCTAGGCTGTGTCCATGCAGGAAAATTTACCAGGGTTAGAGAGTTATACGACTTGAGGACACATCCATGTCCCAGGTTGTGTCTGGTGACGAAAATAGAAACCTTACAATACATTATAAAAGAACATATTAGGGTTTCAAAAGAAAGGAGAAACACGAGAGAAGTGAAGAGACTTGAGGAGAAGGAGAAGAAAAAGGCGAAAGCAACACCAACTTCAAGATTGGAGAGATTTTTCATCAATCAAAGGGGTTTTTCATGTTTTATTTTATGTTTTTGATAGAACTCGTTTTTAGTTTCATTATGATAGCTTAGAATTCGTGTATTTAGGATTATGGAACCTAGGGTTTCATATGACTTTTGGGTTGATTTATAATTTTCAATAAAGTTTCTATCTTTTCTTGATTCAATTATGTTGTTAAATTGGTAATTGATAATTCTAAAGTATCAATCTATGATATTATGCATGATGATTGAGAAATTATATGTATAATAAGATCTAGGCATAATTGGAGAGAATTACATGTATACTTAGAGATAAGATACATGTTTCTTCCGGAAAGTTAATTATTTGTCTAGGAATTCATTATACATTAATGCAATTGTAAATTATATTACTAAGTGAAGAGATTCTGGTAAATAATTTAGGATTAGGGTTAATATGCTTGAGAAAGGTATTAACTTTAATTGTGAATCCTTCCGGTTAAGAATAATAGAAATTGAATTGAATATATTTTAAGCGGTCACATGTTAAACACTAAGAGAAATAATTCCTAAATACGTTATTACCTTCTTGAAGTCGTTCTTAGTTTTATTGCTTTCTAAATTGCTTAATCAAGTCCCATAATTAGTTTAGTTTGTTAATTTTAGTATTTTTAATTCATTCAACTCATCATAATTTTCCGGTTAGATAATAGAGTTAAGGTTAATATTAATACTCGAAGTCTCTGAGGGATCAACTTGGACTCACATCCGCTATATTAAAACTGATAGGTGCACTTGCCTGATATCAGTATTAAGTACATAATAAGTAATAGTACATAATACATAATTATTGGAAATATAATAAATAAAAAATATTATAATAAAAATTGATATTATGATAATAATAAAAATGTACAATAAATCTGATAGGAAATTTGAATTGATGTAATTAGGTGAAAAATGTAAAAATGTAAAAATTTCTCACATTAGAAGTAAATTCGGTACACTAATAAGGATTTAAGTGTACCGGGTAGAATAAAATACTAATTAAAGGTAATGATGGTGTTTAGGAGATCGGGAAGTAATGTGATTAATTTCACATTATGAGTTGAAACGAATTTCTAGAGTTCGGGTATAAAATAGCACTTAGAAATTGAACTAGAACCTAATTTAGAAATCGATGCGAAAACCAAACCCGAACCTAACCCCAAACCTAGAATAATTGTAAAAGACTTAAGACCTAGATAATTAGGTATATTAAACCCTAAACAAAACATAACAATAAGCGTTATAGGATAAAACAAACCTATAATAGCTATATGAAAAACTGAAACCATGTTTGTGTTATAGGGATGATCGACGATGGCCTGACCAAGTCGAACCTCAAGTGAGCGAGCGAGGAGTAGAGGTAAGTTAGGATTAATACGATGTTGTATTTTGGAGGCTTAAGATTATGCTTGGTTGTGCTTGTTAGATAGTTGGATGTGTGTATGTGCTTGATTATGAGTGATGCTATGATTCTGTTTGTTGTTCTAGCATATATTGTATGATTTGTATGAAATGAATGATCACCCTAAACTGAACCTAATCAAACATATGACTTGTAATCATAATTGGACTTGTATGGCAACCCATTAGGGGAAACCTAGGACTCTTCGGCCAAATATCGACCCATTCGAAAGGGATAGCGCAGGATTGCATAATGATCCCTTCTTCATCCTTAGTCGAACTAAGTGACAAGTGAGGAGGTTGTGGCGAGGATGAAGTCAATGGTTCGAAGGTAGTCGTAGGAGGAGCGAGGTCTCCATTGCACAAGCTTGGGTTTAGTCGTAAGTTGTTGCATTAATGGCAACTCCTCAACCCGGATTAGAGCAGGCGCAATTTCTCTAATCTTACGACGGGCTGGAAAACTTTTTGCGATGACATTTGCTTGAACATGCATTGTACCTAATAAGTTGATTGAAAACCTTGTTGTGTTTATGGTATAGTTTTAAGTCCTTCATCCTAACTTACTGAGCTATGGTTGCTCACATTTTTATAGACGTCGTGCAAGTGCTGGCTAAGAAGCGGCAAACAACTACTTTGAAGCTAGCAACTGCTATATCCTAAGGAGTGAGGAAAAACATTGAAGAATAAATATATATTTTTAAGGTCTAAGTTTCTATTTTAGAATTATTTTTCATTTCTGAATAATATAATAATTAGGAAATATATTACGGAGAAATATTGTAAACTTTAATTTCAATAACTGAATTATAGTGTATATATATATTTCCTCACTTTCTTAGGTAAATTATTTATTTAAATTACAAACTGTTTACTTCAAAGCAAATTAGTCGTGGACGCCTTGTATAGATCAGGTCTAAGATAGCGGTTGTAAAGCCAACTTCTATCTTAGGATAGTTTATACGATGGGGCTATTACGATTTTGCCGTTTCGGAGCGTGACAAATAATATCTCAAACCTAGTCAAAAGATGACTTTCAATTTTGTCAACATCGAGACTTTATTTAATTATTTCCCATATGTGCATTATTTTAGTGGTTCAACTCTACAAAATAAGTTCTTCTAATTTTTGTAACCTAGCCATAAAGTTTCACTTAATTTCATTGACATTGCCAACATCATAAATTCAAGGGGTTTGGAACCCTTGGTTATCATACTTAACCTTGCATACATTTAGTACACTTACATATGTGTGTAGTTAGTGTGTTTGTACCAATTAGGCTTTATCTTTTAGCCTTCCAAAAGTATAGGGTATTTAAGGATTTTTTTTAATATCTCTTTAATTTATCCATAAGGTTTTAAAATTTTTTGAAGGTTTTTTTTAATCATTATATTACTACTTTCATGCTAATACAATTTTAAATACATAAGTACTTGTATCAAGTATGAATCTTTAACTAAAGATATAATTTGAGCCTTCTAAGATCTTTTGTTATATTTGATATGTGGAAATAAATTAGAATGGAATTGTAACTTCAAGTTTCACTCTCTTTCCCCATTTTTGGAAGTTTGATTTAAAGGTGAAACTGTGATTCCATGAAATTGTCCATTCTACCTTCAAGGGGAAATTTAATTCTACCTTTAAGGGGCAGAAATTCCAATATAATATTAAGCTAATAGGGGAAGAGTAACCGCAATTTGGACTTTACATTCAAAAATCATGCTTTAATTTTTTTTTTCGATGAACACAATAATTCATTAACTACTTAAATGAAAATAATCACATAACATCTACATAGCAGTTGAGCTATTTGAGGATAGCTTCTTTTGGTAAATACAACCAATGTCTTTTAGAACAAGATCCACTAAAAAACTAGGAACATCAATAGTAAAGGAAACATAAGCAATAACTTCCAATCTTCGTTAAGCTAGTATGTTAACAACCTTGTTTTGCTTACAGTCGACCTGCAAATCATGAAATTACCAAACGCAGAGACAAGATTAATATATCCAATGCTGGATGGTAGGTTAATAGGTTGACATCTCTTCTATCAATCCAATCTATAGTTAGGGAAGAGTTAGTTTTGACCACTAGTTGCAATATTTGATTCTCTTGTGCCCATTTTAATCTTTCATAAATAGCCTATATTTCAGCTTCTAATGGAGAAACCTTTTCGAGGTGTTTACAAAGTCTAGCAACAACCCTTCCATGCTCATCTCTTGCTATCATCCTAATTCCACTAGACCTTACTTCAGACTCAATTGTCCCAGAGTAGTTTATTTTTATCCATTCACTACCTAGCTTCTCTTACTTTTTATCCCCACTTGCCCCCAATTTGGCCTAACACTGTCTCCTATCAAAAGCCTACCATTCATTGGCCTCTATTCTAATTTTTTTTTACCCATTGAAAATGCTAATGTGAGGAATTAAAAATCATGTAATTTCTCTCCATTTAGATTCCTCTCAAAGTGAACAGTACGGTTAGGTATATGGAAATCATTCCATCTCTCTTTTCACCTTCTCATCATCCAAACACTTTGTCAGCTTTGTCCACTTCATTTACATTATCAATCCTTAGTCTACTCTAGCAATCCTTGCTTTTTGGACATTAGAAGAAGAGAGGTAAAATGGTTTCCTCGTTCCTTCCATAGAGCGAGCATTCTCTACTACTAGGGGTGCCACTTTGCCTCATATTTTCCTACCTCCTATGTAACTGCTTTTTATTTTGAAAACTTAAATTATTCAAAGACTACATTTCTATGCTTTTTATGCATGCAATATTCTCATATTAACTAACTCTCGAATTTCGAAGCCTTAAGTTTCCTATAACTTACCCTTTGCTCTTCCTTTCTCATCCAATTTTTTAAGACTTTGTAACTTCCTTATAATCCACCTTTTCCTTTTTTTTTTTTTCTAGACTCTATTGCTTCCAATTACCAACATTCTTCTCTTCCTTTATCTCTCAGTTTTAACAACATCAAAACTTCTACTACATCAAAACCTCTATCGACAAACATAACAAAGGAGAACCTAACGATCAAATTCAATAATTGCTTTAGGAATATCAATTGGAACAACTCAGTTATGTTAATGTTACAATACTAGTATTTTTTTTTTCCTTATTGAAAATCCATAATTACAAAAAGCTTCTCTTCATTTTAATACATCACTATATCTATTTGTTTTGTTCTAGTAGTCAGACTAGCATTTAGGTTCCACCAAATTTTGGGCTATTGCTATAATCCCAGTATTTTTCTTTCTTTTTTCTTTTGTTTTATTAATTGTAAAGCCATAATTACTATAAGCTTCTCTTCATTTTAATATATAACCATATCTATTTTTTTTGTTTATGGATGCAATTAGGTTTCCAATTTTATTCAACATTTTTCATACAAGCATTGATGCTTAAAGTTTGTAACCCCATTGAAAAATTTAGATTCTCTATAGAGTTAAGGACTTATTAGAGAGAAATGGACCGATGCATCTCATGGCAAGATTGTCCGTGTATCATTATTATTATCATTCTTTTGAATTCGCTTCTTGACCTTGATGATATTCATAGGTGGTCATGGTATTTCTCATGTTTACATAGCATGTAGGCGTTAAATCTAGCCATAAGGAAGTTATAGCACAACCATGCATGGGTTCCAATAAGGCAATAATAGTAAGATGTCATATGTTTTGCTTGCGATGCTTCCCCATGTAAGATTCAAAGTTATTATTCTTTTTTGTTCTTTCCCATATTACCAATTAACTTTCTTCAAAAATTGCTGCACTAGAGTCTATTATTGGCCTCCATTCTATTTCTAATTAAGTTAGAGAGTTTTCTTCTTTTGATTTTTTGATCCTTGCTACAAACTCTTGCTTTTTTTTATTCTTCTTCCTCCTAAAGTGGTATCTTTTCCAAGTTTGCACACAATATTACTCCATTTAATATTATGAATGTTTCATTTATTTATTTTTTCGGTTCTTATATTTATTTATTCATTCATTTAGTATTATTATTATAAAATTTTTCTTTCAACCATTATGCCTCTCCTTTTATTTTGCACATTTGATATATTGTTTTTAATAACTAATCATGAAATTCAAGTATAGATGCTCTAAATGGATATTTTATCTACTCGTTTCATCTTATGCATATTGTCAATTACTTAATCAGTTATGTACTACCTTTTATTTTTTCAGGTTAGATTTTGCTATGAACATTAATACAACTTTGCAGTTGCTACAATAGGAAGCAGCTGCTGTTATAGGATGTTGAATTCCCATGGAAATGTCTTGGTCAAGCAAAAACTTTCTTGAGAACATCTAAAAGCTTGCATAAGAGTGGTAATGATGGTAGAGTTGTAAATTCTACTTTTTCAATATTTTTTATAAATATAATAATTTTTGTCATCTCTTACTTGCTTTACTATGTTTTCAATATTGCATGAAATAAAATTAAAAGTTGCTTTCCTTTTTCTTTAACTATCCTACTTTTTTAGGGCTAATATATTATTTTATAATTCCTAATAATTTACTTATGTTGTGTAATGGTTTTGATTTTTCATTTTTTTACCCATGGCACATATTATTAACTTATAGTTTCTTCTCATAAATTCTCGATATTAGGTTTACGTTATGTACTAAATGAAAAACTATTGAAGTCCATTGGTTTAAATATAGAGATGTTACAAGGAAAAATTATTATTTATACATTTTTTTTAAATAAAAGAAAACATTCATCAACAAAGATATTTAATCAATTAAAATAAAGCCAATGAAGTACAAAGATAACAGATTGCAATTTACGTTTTATAATATCATTAAGCTTATAGTTGGCAAAAAAAAAAAATAATAAATTCATTAAGCTTATTAGCTATACTTTGTTGGACCCTACATGCTATTTTCAACTCTATTATTCCCTATATTAAGTTTATAGTATAAGCTTCTTCAACCTATCTCTATTTTAAGAAATCTATTATTCCAATCTTAATCTTACCCTGATTTTATACCTTCTAGCCCTTAGTCGAGTGTCTAGGTCCAAGCATAATTCAGTTCGATTCAACTTAAGGGAATCCATGAGCAATTTCAACATGTAAATACTCCATAGCTTGGTAGATATGAGACAATTTCAATTTCAATTTCAATTTCACAACATGTAATTGTGATGATATTAACTAGGTGTTAATTAGCAAAGTCAAATGTATTGAACTAATTAGTTCTCAAGTGTATTAATTGAATTGAAATATAAATTAAGTTTTTTTTACCATTTAAAACCATATTAAATTGAATTGACCTATTCAATTAAAAGACTACTATATGTCATTATTTGAGCCCATCATTATAGAAAGCATGTTGGAGATGATAGAATATTGATTCAATTATGATGTTTCTTTTGGTCTCTTGTTATGCTATTGTTAAATTATGATGTGTTTACTTTCAATAAGATATTAGGATTTTGTCATTATAAAAATTTGTATTTTAAGGATTATATGTATAAAATTTTTCATATCCCAACTATTAATTATAATTGGTGATTATTTTAATTAATAATTATATAGAAAATAAAAGAGGAGAAATCTAATGCATTCTATTATAAGGGAAGTAATGTTTATATTATACAATTACTATGTCCTACATTAACAATTGATAATTGAAGGGATTTACTTTTATAAAACTTCAATGCTTTGAAGAAGTTATTTTATATAGTAAGAGATGTAAAGAAAATTATGTAGCTACTCCTTTTTTATGGCAAAATGAATTGTTGTAGTATAATCTTTTAAGTTAAAAAAGTTTAACATTTAAAAATTTATCATTTAGTAGATTAAAAAAAAAAAAAAGACACTTAGAAATAGATTAGCAATTCTGTCCACTATTGTATTCCATATATTCTACACTTCTATTATCTATATTCCATATTTTATAAATGTTTATACTATACAATTACAATGTCTTACGTCAACAATTGATAATCGAAGAGATTAATTTCCATAAATCTTCAATGTTTTGAAGAATGCATTTTATCTTGGCAAGACATATGGAGGAGATTATATAGCTTACTCATTTTCTAAGAAAAAACGAATTGTTTCACCTTAGTTCATAATTTTTTAGGTTAAAAAAGAATAAGATTTAAAAATTTATCATTTAATAAATAAAAAAATCACCAAAAATATATTAGCAATATTCTTATCTACTGTATTTCATATATTCTATACTTTTATTAACTATATTCTATATCCCATAAACATTAAAAATGACCCTCAATTTTTTTTATGACCTCCACTTTCTTCAATCCAACCCACATCTCACTCTTAATTAGTTCCTACTTTCTTTAATCTAACCTACATATTAACCTTAATTTGTAATATTTAACATACAAATGTTTCTTCATTTTTCATCTAAAAAAAAAAAAAGGCAACTTATTATCCCATAAAGGAAAAGGAACTTGCAATCTTAATTGACGTATCTTTTTTTGTTTTTGTTTTGGTTGTTGGAGTGTATGATGTTGTGAAAACCAAAATTTATTAATTATAGTTGATTTTTTAAATTATTTATGATTATGTAGAAAATAAAAGAGGAGAAATCGAGTGTATTCCATTATAAGGGTTGTTTATACTTTATGATTAAAATGCCTTAACATTAACAATTGATAATTGTAGAGATTTATTTCCATAAAACTTTAGTTATTTTGAAGAAGGTTTTTTCATTTTTAACAAAAAAATAATTTATTGGAGTTGGCTCATGATTTTATAGGAAAAAAAAGTTTAGGATTTAAAATATTATTACTCAATAAATAAGAAGAATCACTAGAAATAGATTAGCTATATTGTTTTTTGCTATATTAAGAAAGACAAATTATTTATTTAGTTTATAACTGGTGATAGTTTCAATAAATTTTTTGGCCAAGTTTAGCAATATCCCCCTTTTTGTTTTGGTAGGCACATAATAATTTTTTCGATGAAGTAAATTAAATGTGATTAGATTATTTTTAGTTAATTTGATGGATAATTAATGTATTATTGTAGTTGTATATTTCTTTTTTTTTTTCTTATGCATTTTTAAGACCATCCATTAATTGTCATATAATATCACTTTGTTTGTAAGTCAAAATAATAAACCTACTTAAATCATAAGTTCAATGTAGTAACCTATTAAAAATCAATTTACCATGTAGAACACTCAAGATGCTAAAATTGTTATGAATCACATATACATGTTAAATTAAATTTAAGGTTAGTAATTCAATAAGGAGTCAATTATTAACCATATCTTAACATTTCCTTTGTAATTGCTTCTTTTCTATAACCTTGAAAAAATTGGGTAATCCCATTGCTATATACAAAATTTTTTCATTAATATATTCTTTTTTTTATAAGTATATTACTATTTATTTGATGAAGCAAATTAAAAGTAAGTACAATATTTTTAGTCTACTTTAATAAGTACAATGATAACATATTATTGTTATTATTCATTTTCTTCTCTTTTATGCGCATTTTTAGTCATACTTATGCATAGTTTTTTTTTTTCATTAAATATCTCCACTCAACGTGTCTTCCACCAAGTTTTACAATTTATCATCAATCAGTTTGTTTTAAGCTACTATGTATTTATAATACAAGTAATTTTTTTTTTTAAATATTTAATGAGTGTTTTGAGGAACCTATTAACAAAATTCAAATAAAAATCAAACCTCTTTATATCTCTATATATTAAATTGAATCAAATCCTTCATATATGAAGTTCATTATTAATAGACATATGTGCATTATTAGTTGAAATTTTAATTAAATTATTTATCTTTCAAGTAACTGATTTAATCATACTTATTTTTGCACCATCACATTAAATACATTTTCAACTACAATATCCCAAACATGTTGATACTGATTGCTAGTATGTGATTCTCTTATTAAATATGTAAATTCAATTTTGAAATGAAAACTTTCTAACAACTAATATATTCCTAATTTTCCTCCTTCAAAAGTTATACATGCTAATTTTATGTATTATTTGATATCTTCTTCATTGTTTTGTAGGGAAATGGACCTTCTTAGAAGAAGCAACTTAATTGTGAATATCATAATTTCATATACATTAACAAAAATATTGTTATCTTTCTTCTTTATTCTTGAAAGATTTTTAGTGTGTTATTGTTTTTTTTTTCTTTCAATTTTAATTTAGGAAAATTTTAATGTGTTAATCTTATTATTTTCTTTCTTTCTTTTTCTTTTTTTATTTTCATAGATTTCCTGATCATTTATGCATTATTTTTTTTTAATGTTAGCCAAATTAATTTTTGTCCATGCAATGTGGTTTCACTGATTGCTAGTTTAACCTTAAAATAAATTAATGACATGTAATAATTAACAGTATTTTTATAATTAATAATATTTACACATTCAATGTTATTTCATAACATTCTATTCGTACATTTTCAAATGTAGGAAATGATTTATTATTTTGGTCCTCATTCTATTCCATTTCAATGTATTCCATTCTAATTCATCAATGTATACCAAATGTAACATTAGAGAATGTTTAGGTTCCTTATGTAATGCTAGAGCGAAAAAAGATACAATAATATTAAAACGTTATATGGATCAATAAATGGATGCAAATATCAACAAAAATTTAATACATGATAATGAATTAATATACCATTTTAAAAAGTACCAAATATGTTTTTACGTATCAAATTTTTGTTAATACCTATATGTTATTTATTAATTTACGTAACGTATTAGTATTATTGAAAACTCTCTTCATTGAAGTATGTTTAAGACAAACTTTATTGCTAGCTGCTTTTACCTACATGGAGGAACCCCTAAAGGTTCCTTTGGGATACATTGCATCCCTCGATATAGGGACGTCGCTTGTCTTTTTCTTTTTAATTAAATCATTGTAATATTTATTATATCGTACAAACATTACATTTAGTGATATTAAAATTTGATTTACAAAATATAAAAAATAGTGATTTAGAAGTTATTACATAAGGCCCATAAAAATATAGAAAAATATCGAAACTTTAATGAAAAAATTTAGAGATAAAGTGTAGAGTTTCTAAAGAAAAAATTAATGTAACAGTATAACAGATTTTTAAAGCTTCTATAAGATAAAAACGGTCTAATTAGATTCTTTCTCATGGAGCCTTATGTCAACCTTCACTTGAAAGTGTACTCTATGCTTGGGAAGGCCGGGGTCCTTCCAAGAAGAGGACCTCGAAAAGCTAACATTTATTATTATTTTTTTATTTGCGATATGATTTGGTTAATTTATAGTAAGCCGGAGCCATAAATTTTCTTTCTTTCTTTTTTTTTTTAAATTGTTAAGAAACTTATGGGGTTCTTCTCATTTTGGAGTTAACATTATTAGTGCTGTCTCAACTCACTTTTCCACCGAATTCCGTTGGACTTTGGAGTTATAAGGTGTCTCAAACTTCATATGTGTCCTCGTGAGTAGAAAATGTTAGTATTGAGGGCAATAAAACGCGAGAAATAATGGTGCAAGTTTAGTTCCGTTTCCGAAATAAATTTTCATTAAGGGCTAGGAAGGTCTCATGGGTCTTTCGTTTGGATTATTAAATTTAGTCATTGATTAATATTGTAGTCCATTTCGTCTCATTGCCTTATAATTTGGAAAACGAGCTTCCTTTCCCATTTTGTTTTATGATTTGTACTAATACAAGCCGAGTGACTCAGAATAATCTTACAATACTCGGACTAGTATCTGCTGTTAATTTCTATTATAATGCTTTTGTGAATACTTAATAATACTATGAAAAATTTTGATTAGCCATGGACTTAAATAAATTGGATATTTTATAATTCTTATTAAACATAAGTTGATTGCAGGAGTTTAAAACAATTTTAAGATTCAACTGTTCAAATTGAAACTTGAAAGTTTCGATGCTCAATTTCGTAAATTTGAAGAGATTTAAGACTTGATAATTGAAATTAAAAGTTTTTAAAATAAAAAAGTTTCTTGTCTTGGGCCAAAATAAAAGCCAAAAGTTTAAATCGAAAACTTTATGGACTTTGATGGTAAAATCCTAAAGTTTCGAAAGCTTTCATATTTATGAGGATTTAAATCAGATCATTATCCCGTTACTATCTTCTTTACATTATTTTTTTTTATTCTACAACTACAAGTCTCCATCATCCCCGATAAATATTTGGATTTATAAAAATTAAACGGACCACATACGTCGAGTGTAATAAATATTCTATTAAAGATGTAAGTAGTAGGATTAAGTCAAAAAATCACCAATCGTTGGTCAAACCATAAATTGAATCAAAAAAATAGTTTTTATTTTTTTGTATGAACTATTTGATCACCGTTCGGTTTAATTAAATGTAAATAGTTAACGGTTTGATTTGAGAAAACGAATTGAACTGAATTGTTTAGTTAAACAAAAATAATTTTATGTAATTATTTTGTTATTTTTTTTTATCAATCTTTATAAATTTCATCAAATTTTTCATATTTTCTTCTTCCTTGTCTTATTTTTGGATATATTATTAAGATTAAATTGAGTGAGTTTTACCTGAAATTTCACATTTAGAAATTTTTCTTTTTTCAATTGTCATTTTTTTTATATGTTTTCAAATCAAGGATTTTACCTTAATGTTTTTTATGTATCTCTCATGTCTTTTTCTATTTTTAGTGGTTTTTTTGTTTTCGTTATATTTTTTTTTTTATGTACAACTTTACTTCTTCTTCCTTATTATTTATTATTTAAAATAAAGTCTTTTATCCTTGTTTTATTAAGTTGAGTTTATTAAAATCTTATAAATTTTTTTATTAAGTATCATTGCACATTATCAATATATAAGAAATTAATTGGATACATATGAAGTTCAATAGAAAAGATAACATATTATTGAAGATAAAAATATTTAGCTTAATTTGATATAAATGGTTTGAATCATTATTTGAATTGGATTGAACCGATTTTAATTAGATTAAAAAAAATTATAAACTAAATCGTTCGATTAGATATGATTTTTTTTTAAAGAAAAATCCAAATTATTATATTAGATTCAAATTAGTAAAAAGGGGTAAAATGTACTATGTTACACTGAATCACGTCCATCCTTACATAAAAAAGGCAAGTCATAAACTCCAACATGGCCTATAACAGAATTTTATATTAAATATAGAATAAGTACAATCATAACTGGCACCCAAAAAGTATAATGAAGAAAACCAACAAATTAAACATCGGACAAAAACAACTTGATAGACTGATAAATCATTTAAATTGAAACTATCATGAGTCGATCCTTTCAACGGATCGGGAGAAGGCGAGAACATCATTTGGATGGTCTGCAACTGCAACTGCACCCGCTTCATCAAGTACGACTTCGCTTCTTTTAAGATTATCATCAGAATTACTGGAGCTGATAATGGATTTCCTCATTAAAGACTTGACTGCTGGATCCATTGTACCCTTCTTCGTCTCTCCACCATTATTATCATTTGATCTCTGTTGGGTTTCCTCGCTTTGCATATGAAGCTGCTCTTCTCTCTCTTTACGTGCTTTCATCATCACATCTATCCCTAATACGTTCAATCTCTCGTGTTTCTCTCACTTTTATATTTGCTAATTAACTCGATCTGGCTTATTCGAATCGGTCGAGATTTTGAGAAGAGAGGCAAGGAAAAGAAACACCTAAAATTGCTGAGGGGGTGTAAGAATTTTACCCTTTACTCTCTCTTTTTTATACTTGTAAAGTTTGTTACAATATGCGGTTATTTCTTCCCTTTTTCTTTTTCTTTTTTTTTTTAAACTTCTTCTACTATAATGGTTATTGTTGGTTCGGTATAAGATATTAAGAGAGGGAAGGAGGGAGAGTGAATTGATAATTTTAAACTTTTTGAAAAATTTCTCCATATAAGAAAAATAAAGTTATCCCTCTTAACAAGTTATATTGGTGAATATTAATATTTTAATAATTTAACATACAACAATTAATAAAACAAATTAAAAGAGTAAAAAAGGAGAATATCAAACTAAAAATTTGTAGACTTTCGACCTTCTGCCTACTATTCTCTTCTAGCTATACTGGTAGAGACTCGCTCTATTTTATTGATATCGTTTTACTTAATCCATTTAATCAAAATTATAAAAAGATTATAAGCTTTTATCACATATGGACTTTATAACACTTTGGTTTATCTATCTAGCATCTTCACAATTCAGGTTAATTATAGATCTATAAATTACAAATGTATTTATTTCAATACTCAGACAACAAATAAAAGTTACAAATTACAAGTGAGAATAAGAATAAAAATCTTAATTAATTTTGCTTTAAGAAGAAATAACGATTGTTGTATAATTTATTTTGGTGAAACTTTTTGAAGAAGTACTTGGAAAACTTTTCGTAACTTTTTAAAAGGTAAAATCTAATCATGAATTTTTGTATAACAAAAACTTATGTCCAGAAAAGTATATGACATTTTGAATCTTTTCTCTTTTTATATTGAAATCTTCCAACAGCTAATTTGTTGAAAATTATTTTTGCTTTCATGTTTATCTAACAATTATTTGCTAAAGATAATCTTTAGAAATTTTGAGAAGATCTCGGCATTTTGAATTTTAAAAATAGCTCTTCTTATCTTGCTTCTATTAAGATACTCAACCACTAGATAAGTTTTAGATTTGAATTTGATGAAGAAATATACTTTATCAGTAACTTTTAGATAAGCCTCATATTAAAAATAAAAATTGAAATTCCACAAAATTTGGATTCCACAAAATTTGGATCACCCTTGAAGTACTGTATTGATTCTTCTTACAAAAGCTTCTGAAACACTCTATGAAGATTATTAAACTTGTCTTTTTTCAATCGATTTAAACATTCTAGATAAGTTTTTAAATGCACCTCAATTTGCAATTTTGAATTTTCTGAAAAATTATCTAAATATCTGTATATTTGTTAATACATTAGCGTTTCTCTCTTTTTGTTATCATTAAAATTCATAAGAGATATCTAACATTTATAATCTAAAATTTGTCAGATTTGTTAATTATACTTACTATTTGTAGTTATAATCTATGATATGTATTTCTATTTTTTATTATTTGCATAAGTTATATTGCTATGTAATCTTTGTGTGCTATTTTGGTGCTTTTTGTGGCCTAACTTTCTTTATTGTAAGTCTCCCTCTTGCAATATTCGTTTCAACTTTACGTTTTTTATTATCAATTCAAACTCATTTTGTATATATAAAGAATAAAAAAAAAGAAAGAAAGAAAAACATTTTCACAAGTGACTTAAATAAAGTAATATTATAATGTAATAGGTATTATCGAGAAATAAAGCAGAACTCTAATAAATTAGTGAATATTATCTTATTCATTTAGATGTAAAGAAATTTCTACTACTTTTTTCAATAAATGATTGAGAATAAGTTATGAATAAATAATAAAAGTTATTAAAATATGCATTATATAATCATGTAATAATAAACTCATACTAGTTAAGAAAAAAGAAAAAGAAAAAAATCTTAAACTAGAACTCTTAAGTCCCAACCCTTAATCAAATAGTAGTCATTCGGAGAAAATATATATATATATATATATATACATACATACATACATACATGACCAACCCTTTGAAAATTGGACGATCAAACCATTGTAAATCCGTTAATAGTGATTGTGTTGAATCAAGTCAACCTAACCATTGAAAATCCATTAATTATGATTGTGTTGAATCAGGTATAGCTTCATTAAGAGGGATTTTTTTATTGTCCCATCCTTTTTTTTATGGCACTGGTGCTGTCTTCCATCTCACCTTTAATTTGATCACCTTTAAATTTAAACCATTGAGTAAATTGTAAATTTAATAGTTTAGATTTAAAAATATAGAAATAAATAGTGAGATGATGGGCGGGATCAATCCTATTAAAATAAAGGATGAGACCGTAAAATCTCCCTATTAAGAAGTGTTTCTATTTGGTTTCAATTCAATGGTGATGGTTTGGAGAATGCCTTTCGGGTGGACATAATCATTATCTAACTTTATAGTGAAAGATTTTCTCCTTCTAAGTGTTTATAGTTGCTTTACTTCCATACATGTATATTGTCTTGCCCCAAATTCAAGGCCATACTATCTATCTTGGAAGTTGTGTAATTTGAGATGCAACAACTGTTCTATTTGCTTTAATCATAAAAGTTTTGACTTAATACACAATCTATTAGATGTTTTGTAATAATAAAATATAAATTCATATATTTAAATAATATTATGGGGCATTCCTCTATTCTCACACGAATCATGACTATAGAGAATCGGAATCCTTTACTAAATAGTAAAATGAGTAGTAAAGCGAGTAGTAAAGCATTTCTAATAGCTTCTTTCATAATAACATACGTTTACATCCTGTCATAGGTTCCCTTGTTAGGTTTGCAAAAACTCTCATGCACTTATGATCCTAGCTTGTCTAATGTATTTTGCTTCAAAAACTAGTAGAAAACTATAGGGAAATGAGATAAAGAACCATGGGCTTAATAAGGGGTAGGAGACAATAAGTATATATAAGCTGAGCAAAAGAACCAAGTTATCAAACAATTATTACGTACAATACATGAATAAGCAATGTGCTATCCTTAGAATATTATTTAATCTGTCGTGGAGTTAGAGAAATTACACTTACTTTAACCTGAGTTAAGAAGTTCAATGCATATGCAATAGCTTACGACTAAATCCAAGCTTATACAACGAAGATATCTCTCATCCCGTAATTATCCTTTGATCTACTGTCTTTATTTTTATTGCGACCTCTTTTCTTATCACTTAGTTTAGTTAAAGATGAAAAAAGAACCATTATGCTACGATGCTATCCCTTTCGAAGGCCCCTGATGGGTTGCTACACATGTTCGATTTTAAATTTCAAGTTTAATATAATTAAATCTAATTTAAGTAAACAATCAATTCATAACACACCAAATAAGGTCGAGTAATATAGAAAAACATGTAGTTCAATTATCAATCAGTACCTCAATAAACAAGTATAGGTGTAACATGTACACAACAACTACTTATAATTACAAGTTAGCTTATATTTTGGTTTCCACAAATCCTACTAACTTGTGGTAGTGCTCACTTAAGTTGTTTTGCTACCGGTGTCCTCCTTACATGGAACTCCTATATAGAATTATAAAATTTTAATGTTCTTGAAGCAACAGAGATATTATGCCTCATTTAACTTATTTAGATTATGAAATTATGTTGATATAACTATATGTTGACCATTTTATACTAATAAATATTGCCATAATTTATGAAATAGTTATACCATTGCCACACACACACACACACACACACACACACACATATATATATATATATATGGGGACATTATTAGAAAAGAGAATCACATAACTCCATGGTGATATTATATAATTGTTTATATTAGAATCATATATCTTTGTATGTGTATCTATATATAAACATCTATATATGGAACTAGCCTAATGTTGAAAAGTAAGTACATAAATTTATATACACACAAATATATATATTTAATTATTATTTTGGTACTTTGGGAATAATATTAATATAGCAAACTAGTATATACATAGATTTTAGATAATTGGTGCATGATATGGTAAAGCAAAATGGTTTTGTTTTTATGTAGATATAGTTTGCATAGATATGGGCACATGCATGTATTATATTTGTGTGTGTATTATACTTAAATTACATAATATAAAGTTTTGCGTGTTTGATATAGCTTTTGATATAGTTATCTAACTATTATGTAAGACATAGCAATTGTCATCTTTGGGTTTTGGTGGGTAAAAATTGGTTAAGATTAGGCTTCGTATTACCATGTGAGCTTATGAGACAATAAATAGTTAGGAGTACCGAGATGGTGTTCAGTGTGGTCACTTTGATGCTTAAGTTAATTGGGTATGTAAAGAGAGAGAGAGAGAGTACTCGAATGTAAAATGTAGGCTCTAGTGCGCAAAGTATCAAGTGATTTACAATTTGATGATAGTTTTGTATTTATAAAGGAGTAGAGTTGGTAGTTGAAGAGGAGTTAGATGGTAGAAGCTACGTCTGCAAGTATTGGGTAATGGAGTTACATGGTTCGACATAGTCTGCAAATGTAAGAGGTGATTGTTGACTTAGTTGCTTAGCCTTATTTGTAATCTCATAGCCGTTGGTGATTGCTGTAGTTAGGTAAACTACATAATGGGCTTGAGATGAGGTTTGCCATAAGGATAGAAAGGTTGGGTTTAAAGAAGCACAACATAGGCTATAAGCCTAATTAGTTTAGTACAAACTTGAGGGACCTATATCTAAAAGGTCCTATCAACACTTACCCCCTCCCTGCCCGGTAGTCTCAAAGTCGTTATGGAGGTAAGGAGAGGAGAAAGATGGGCTTCTTAAGCATGTGCTTAATCTGGTCTAAAGGTGTTTATGTTTGCGAAGCGATGTGGCGATAATGCTACTGTACAAATGTAGTGATGATTGGAGTCCATACTGGTGAAAGGTCGAGGTAAAGACATCTAAGCTGAGTGATATAGGGGTTGAGCAGGAGTGATCGACCCAAGCAAGTTGCCACCTGACTGAGACTGGTGCTTTATCCCTGAGGTAGGATATAGGAGGTCCATCTTCCTTGATTGTCAAGGTGTACTAAGCAATTGGCCCTTTGTTTAGTTAGGGTAGAGAAGACACTCATCAAGAAGATCCAAGCTAAATGTGAGGGTTAGTGCTGAGAGAGGTGATCCAAGGAGATTACACAAGGTTAGAGTGGATCGCTTATGTACTGAGCCGAATAGGTGGCTCGAGGTGAATATTTGATTGGTTAACTTTGGCACTCAGAGGCTAGGTGACTATTGGGTTGGTTGCTTTAGATAGTAAGGATGAAGAGCAAAGGTGCTAAGTATGCATGGGCATCGAACGGTTTAAGTTAGTAAGAGTGATCAGGCAATGGTAAGGCTGAGCAAGGCTAACTTATCTATGCTGAGCAATGATGATGTGGAAGTTTTGTTGTGGACTCGAAAGCTGAAGAGGCCTTAAGAAAACTTATCATGAAAGTAACTTTATGAATTTTTACTTTATTGCATGCATTCATGGTGATTTAATGTGATGTGATAGGTATCTTGTCTAAGTAAACTTGCGTACAGTCATGTACATTTTGTCTTTTGACTATACCCATCCAATTAAAACCATCTCTACATGTCTGCGCTACATCACATCAAGGGATTTGTGCTTATATAGACCTTTATAACTGTCGATTCATTTTCCTAAGTGTTCAACCTATAAAAACCAGAATCCCCTATATAAATTACTCTTTGGCAACTCTTCTTGCTTTCTTGCTACTGTTTGAGTATCTTTACTCTTTCTCTTTACTAACAAAGCTTAACTTTCTTCAAAGCTCTTCACATTTCTTTATTTCTTCAACCATGATGGAGCAATTAAGGGTAAGTTCTAGTGAGTGCAACATAACATCCTTAGTTTTTGAAGCTATAAGGAATGGGACTCCCTCCTCAAGAGGGGATGAAGAAGCTTTGCTTGTGCTAACACCGCTAGATAGGAAGACAAGGAAGGCAGTAGAGAGATTAAATAGGGCAAAACTTATTAAAGCTATCTTTAAGGATACATATCCATGTGATATATTACCGGATGCCGTAGACTTATACATAGAGCTAAGGACCGATATAGAGCCTAGTAGGCAAATTAGTAAGAGTAAACTAACCTTAATAAATTGGGTCCTGACCACCTTTGTGGTTAAACCAACGACAGGTTAGGCTATGCAGTTACCATGAAGGAAAGAGAGGGTGCCTCTATTATGGGGGAGTGTTTAGTGTATTTTCGGGTAGGAAATTAGATTTGTGTTCCTATAGATAGTGTTAAATGTCATCTTTAGGTTTTTGCCGGTAGAGATTACTTAAGAGTGGGCTTCGCGTTACTGCGTGAGTTTGTAAGACAATAAACAGTTAAGGGCGTTGAAATGTTGTTCAGTGTGGCTACTCCGATATTTAAGTTATTTAGGTATATAAAAAGAGAAAGTGTGGTTGGATATAAAAAGTAGTTTTTAGTATGTGAAGTATTAAGTGGTTTACTATTGGATGATAGTCTTATATTTATAGAAGAGTGGAGCTGGTAGTTGGAGAGGAGTTAATAGGTAGAAGTCACATCTGCAAGTAATGGGTAGTGGAGTTACAAGGTTCGATGTGGTCCACAAATGTAAGAGGTAGTTATTGACTCAATCACTTAGCCTTATCTAAAGTCTCCTAACTGTTGGTGAATATTGTAGTTGGGTTGATAATATAATGGGCCTAAGTCAAGGTTAGTTATAAGGATAGGAAGGCTAGGTCTAAAGAGGCACGATGTCGACTATAAGCTTAATCAGGTTGGCACAAACCTAAGAGACCTATATCCAAAAGGTCCTATCAACAGCAATTTATGTATAATATAGATTTTATTCCTAAAGCTTTATTCAAGTTTCAAATTGGTCATCATAAGCTATCTGCTTTATTATAGAGTTGCCTCAAATTAGTTGTATTAATATTCGAATTCGTAAGAACGTGACAATACCTAATATGAGTTCAAAATGTAGTTTTAATTTTAGGGACAACCACTTGTTATTGGAATACTATTTGTGATATGGTGTATAAACTTAATCCTATAAGTTTATGGATATGTATAGGAAAATATCAATTTGGTAGGTATTATATATATATATATATACCTACCAAATTGATATTCCTAAGATATGTGTACATATAACACTTTCTTTTTATGACACTTTATGTTTATTATATGGATGTCCAGTAAAAATGTAATATGAGGTGTGAAAATAATATAACTTTCACACTTTGATTAAAGAAATAATTGTCACCTAATATGGTAAATACAAACTAATAATAAGGAGCATTGGAAGTTTCCTCTAGGTTACAAAGTAATGGGAAAGTTCTTTGAGGAGAAAGAAAACTAGAAAAAACAATGACTTTCCACTAACCGAAAAGGAAAGATAAGAATCATGAGAAAAGCGAGCGGATAGGAGATGTGACTAATTCTCGTATGCGAATGAGGGATTGGGAATAATTATCCAAATAATTTCCATATGTAGATAAGGAATGTGGGTGGCCATCTAATTTGTAGGCACTCCAGGATGTACAAGATAAAATTTGCTACGTAGATGATGTTCGTCAAAACCCACCATCACGGAATATTAGAAAGGAAGGATAAGGATTAACGAAATATTCATATGGTTTTTCTGAATGCATTGAAAACAAAAGAATTGCTTTTATCAAATGTGTATAAACATAGACATATTGTATCACTTAACCTGTTCAAGGATTATAATTGATTGACTATTTATTAGACTGTAGTAGAAGATGGTTACGTATTACGGATCCCATTTGGGTTGCCAAGATATGTAGTAATTAGTTATATATATATATATATATATTTGCGCGCGCATGTACGTAGATATTATCTTTATGCACCATAGTATATATATATTGTTTCATGAAAAATATTAAAAGATATAAGTTCTTAACGAGATTGTGATACGAAATGTACGGTAATTATTGCGAATAAGTGGGTGAAAATAGTGCATAATGGAAACAAAAGGACACATAAGTAATAGGTACATTTGGAGAATGAAAAGTGAGGGAAAAGCCATTCACTGTGGAATTAATAAGTAAATATAATTAAGATGGTAGAAGGAATAAATGTTCCGTAACAACGAGGAAATATAGTTAAAGTCTATATACAAAAAGAAGATATTTTATAATTTTCTTCTTTCCCTTTTCTCGAATATCTTTGATTATTATTTAGGTATATATTTTATCTATATTCACTAATTACGATAACGTATATTTGCATTTATTAATTTTACTAGTGTTTTAGATCAATTTCTATATTTATTATACATGCTTCTATTTGTTAATATGGTTATAAAGATAACATAGTGTATGTATATATAATTGCCCTTTTATAGCAACTTAATTATAACACAGCTTTAATGAATAGCAACCACTCATATGTATATTAACTCACTGAAGCCTTTGACCAGGTGCATATTATATTATTATGTAATAAACATCCCAGTTGAGGAATCGAGGAATAAGATATTAGCTAGTCGCGCCTCGGGATTACCGATTGCATATCATATTTTATATTCACGCATATTACATTTGAATTTAAGAGATGCAATACCTCATAAACACACACGCACATATACATATATGTATAGGAACAGGACCATAATCCCATGCAACATTTGAACCATGAAAATAGTAGGACTATAAATATGTATATTTCCCAATACAACTGTCTATTAATTGAAAGACACTTATAATTCGAAGCATGAGATTACCTGGTATTTTCAAAAACCGTGCTCCTAGATTTTATACTTCATTTTTTTACCCCTTGTTCTCTCTATCTGTTCGGTGTACTGTCTATTCCGTTTTTCCAATGGCTCCATGGATTTGATTAAGAATACTACAAACGAGAACCCATAATCATGGTAGGATATCATAAGAAGATGATAAGGAGGATGAAGGGTTCTGGTAGAGATATTTTCCAATGGCTTCATGAGCCAATTTATAGACCCCTTCTTCACCGCCTCAATCAAGGCGGCTTAAGGTTGTTTTTTCTCTCTCTCTCTGTGTCTTTTTTAATAATAATAATAAACTTAACAAAAATAACTTGTCCATATGATGGTAAGTGTCTCCATGTCCAAGCCTTTTTTTCTTTCCCTTCGTTCGCAAATCATTATCTTTGTTTTGTAAGTTCACTGTTAGTTATTATGTGTGTGTATATATATTATTGTTATTATTATTAGATTAGGCATAAGAAAATATGTGGTATTACTTGGAATAATAAATTTCCAGTGCATGGTTTGCACGTATCCTAAGAAAGACGTAAGGCTTACTTCATGGATCAATTGAAAATAAATTATAGATAAGTACTTATATATTATTTAGATATATAAGAAAATGCTAAGGGCCCTTTTGAATATTCCTATGGTACTTTGGGTGTATTCATTTTATCTTTGTTTTTTATCTATATATATCGATTCATTACTAGTTAAAGTATCATAAATAGATTTTGTGTAGTGGTCAAATATAATTTACTTCAAGTTTCATTTTTTTTTCGTTATTTTTTTTTTCTTTTTGGTATCCGATAATCAAGGCTTAATCCCAATAAATTTTAAATTTTTCGTATAGCTAGCTTGTGTATTTCTATTCATTTTAAAAATCCAATTTCATCTAGGTGTTCTTTATAACTTTTAGGATCTTGTAGTAAAATTTAGTGTGTCTAGGAAAAATATTTTTGTTATTCTTAAATTCCAAAGTTAAATATCCCAAATGGAATTTTCACAATGTGATAATTAACGCCTTTTAAAATTTACGCCCCTTTTTATTTAACTTCTATTACTTTTATAAGATTTAAGTTATTTCAGCGAGTTTTTTTTTTTTTTCCCCCTACCCCTCATTACTACGTTGATTTAACAAAACTAAGCTTAAATGTTGATCCTATTTTTCAAAGTGTTTTATAGTGCTTAATAAATTATTAACTATTTGTAAGTTGGCAAAAATATGAAGCATTACATATATGTTTGTCAAATAGATAATTCTTATAAACTTTATAAATAGTGTGGACATTCTTTTTAAGAACCTATATTTATTTTTTCTACTTTTACCTAATAGGATGCTGATGTGTTAAAAATGATGATTGTGATCATTGTATTATTATCTCGTCTAACATTATTAATAATTTTATTTAAATATTATATATATAAAATAATTAAAATTAATAAAAAAACTAAAATAATTCAGGAATATAATGAAAATGGAAAAACTGCTGAACAATTCTTTAAAAAGTAGATCACATGACATATATTNTATTTTTATTTAACTTTTATATATATAAAATCATTAAAATTAATAAAAAAACTAAAATAATTCAGGAATATAATGAAAATGGAAAAACTGCTGAACAATTCTTTAAAAAGTAGATCACATGACATATATTATAATTATATATAATAATTGAATAAATTAAGTTACAACCGGCGGGATCATGGAAGATTGGAGTTACAAACTGGGCAAGAAGACGAATCTTTCATTTGGGTTGGTGTTTTAGATGTCAAATGCCAATAAAGTTCGTTCCTGTTCCTATACGGAATATCTATCTCTAAAGGTTCAACTTCAATGTACGAGACTCAAGGATGAATGAATGAACTGTATAGAAAAGGAATATAAACTGAAAAAATGATTCATCAGGTTCTCCTGTGTAAACCGATGAATACTTTCTTGAGCATCGGGAAGAAAAACTGAAACGAGTATGACGGCAAAGTGGGAAGAGTTCATACTGATCGAGGGGAAAACATGGAGTAAGGACACGAAAATTACATTGCAATCCCGGTACAAAGTTGCAATATGGAAAAAAAAAAAAAAAAAGTAATAAGATGTCACTTTTTTAAGAATAAGTAGGAACAAGAGAAGACGATTTTCCTTTTAAGAATAGTAATAGGTCACAAGGAGGAAAAGCGGTGGGCGGCCACCTACTGGTTGTAATTATAATATATATACGTGTGTGTATATATGTATATACATGTAAAGTGATCTATTTTTTTTTAAATAAAAGTTTCAGCATTTTTTTTTATATCTTCGAATTTATTTTAATTTTTATTAATTTTAGTTATTAATATATATGCTATCTAAATAAAATTATTATTAATAATGCTAATAAGGCGATGAGACTCGTCACCTATTGTATTATGGTAGCATCCTAGTAGAAAAAATAGAAGGATAAGTATAGGTTTTTAAAACAGTAGTATGTTCATATCATTTGTAAAATTTAGAAGGGTAGTAAACATAATTTATCCAAAATTTTTTCAGCTACTTGGTTTATTTGATTTATATGTTTGGTAATAGGATGTTTCCAGTAATTAGTTAGAAGGGTGTATGGAGTCTTGCTAATTGCTACCAGAATAATATTGTGAAAAATTTATAATCATTGCATTATCTGCCTATAAGTATCATCAGACCTTATTGCGTGCAGGTAACTAAAATGCTATATTGGAATCTAAAGTTAGAAGAAATTAGTTTTATATAATTTGATATATAATTAATAGATTTAAGTTTCTTTAGTTAAGACCGTTATAGGTTAATGGTATAAATATTGATATTCTAACTGAATGTATTAGGTTTAAATCCTCATTTTTCCAAGTCATAATATCTAATGCTTGTCAAATGTTGTCTCGAAGTTCTTGCCGGTAATTGTTTGGATTTTGTACATATAGGGCCTGCAAAATAATACATAGTAAGGAGACGTCGAAGGATTATTCAGTGTGGTCACTCCGATGCTTTAGTTAGCAATGGGCTCTTGAGAGTAGGAAGTAATGCAGGAAAGTTTGCAAGCTTGGTATGCAAAGTTTAGAAAGCTTTATCGTTGGGTAGTGACTTAGTATTTATAGTGAAGTGAAGTCAGCAGTTGAAGGTTAGTTGGTGAGAGAGATCTTCTCTTGTAAATGTAGGAGAATGGAGTTATTATGCCCAACGTGTCTCACTTATTCAAGACGTGGTTGTTTTATCCTTATCTTGTGTATTTTAGCCGTTGTAGGGCTTATTAGGCTTAGTCTATACAGGCCTAGAGCTTAGGCCTACAGGGGTGAACCCTAGGCCACGAGATGCGTTGGATACGGTTGGGCTTAAGAAGCCGATGTCCAAAGTGCCTTGTCAACACTTACCTCATCGCAGTCTTATTGCTGAGGCAAAGGGAAGGAAAAGCGAAATATAAGCTGCTTAAGCGTGACCAATTTGACTCAAAGGAGTCGGACTTGGCATTATGGGGCTAATGTGATGGGCATATAGGCTTGGATTGAAAGCTAGCCGTGGTGGAGGTGTCTAAGGAAGTGGATTCTCAATTCGAAAATGTTAAAGGCTAGATGAGTAGGAGTGGTCAGTAATTGTTTTGGAGTAGAGTGCCGAAGACCCAAGTGAGGCTTAGGTTAGGGTATCAGAGAAGGATATCCTTGCAACTCATTGGGTAGGCGCTTCAAGGCTACGAATTGGTCTGTCTAAACAGTGCTCGAGGACTAAGTAGATGCAACTACATCATATCTTTATCATGCCAACTGGGTAGAAGTTAGATGGGCCTTAAAGAAGCTTTTTGTCGAAGGAACCTTTTCGAAATGTTATTTTTACTTACTTGTATTCTGTGCATTAAATGTGACATGATAAGTATTGTGTTGTAGTAGACTAGCATGTAACTATGTACCATTTTCCTTTTAAAGGTGATCGTCTGATCAAAATGCTTTCCACGTATCTACTATGTAGCATTCTAAGGGATTCATGCTTATATGGATCCCTATAATCGCCTATACGACTTCCTAGGCGATTTGCCTACAAATAAGAGGATCACAAAGGGAGACTACTTTTCTGCAATATTTTCGTTCAGTTATAAGAAATTCTGCATTCACATTCAAACTTTTAGACTCTCTTCAAAAGTTTCCTAAGGTATTTCTTCCTTCTTCAAGTACTACAGTCATGTCAACCAATAGAGGTAAGACTAATTCCTCTTCGTCATCGCATATCTCTAGTTCATAGTCTACAAGGAGTGATCCCCCTTAGGTACGGGAGGGCGAGGTCTCGTCACTAGCACAACTCAACAAACTTATAAGGATGGTTGTGGAGGCATTAGATAGGGCTAGAATCATCAATGCCTTCCCCAAGGATGTATATGCAGACGTTCCCTTACCTCCCTCAAAGGATTTGTTTGATGCTCCTGAGATGGGTAAGGGGCCTAGCAGTCTTGTGAGTAGAGGCAAGCAATTTGCCCCTAGTTGGATTATAAGCAACTTTCTTGTGGAGGCGATCCTTAGGTGGCAGATTAGGTTGTTGGGCCAGGACAAATAGGTAGCCCTACTATCAGGTAAGCTCTTCTTAGTATTTGAGAAGTGCTTATAGTTTGGGCAGTGCCTCCCTCCAAGTTGTTTTGACAAAGAGTTCTTCAACTACTACTGTTGTAGTTCATTGTAAGTCCTTTTCAATGGGTGGAAGGTACTGAAAGCTTTTTAGGCGCTCTATGAATACCTAGTGGTAAGAGCTACTCTTGAGCTCTTTTGTCACTTTTACATGTGGAAAAGCATTGGGGGGTGGCCTTACCTCTAGCTGTGCCTAGGGAAGAAACTATTCTACGACCTTGTAGATTCGGTTAAAGGCTAACAGGACAAATATGTGATAGTTGAATTGCCCGGAGAGGCGGACTTCTGGACTTGGTGGACTAGGATGGTCTATACTGGAGGTGAGAAGGGGCTTGGTCCTAACAATGCCGAAGCTACCCAAGAGATCTTAGCCTTTATGGTGCTGAGACATGGCCAAGAGATTAATGTTGCGAAGATCTTGGAGAGGTATTTTTGGTACTCGATCTTCGAGCTCTTCTCCAGCATGAAGAAAGCTGTAGTGGAGAAATAAGTCGAAGGTACAGGTATTTTCAATACCGGATCAAGTTGTGCTAATATTGAGGTGCTTCCTTCGATGCCTATAGGGTAGGAGGACTTCCTTGGCCGTGCCGGTCATGGCGGTGTTTTGTGAATGGTATTTGTAATTTCTTTTAGTTTGTTTATGTTTTCCTTTTCTAAATTTCAATTGGATTTATTGTAGGTAAAAATTTAGCCCTAAGGATACCTTGTCCCTCTATGGATAACCTGATCAGTTGATGCGAGGCATAAACCAAGGTAGACTTGCCGAATGGAAAGGTAGTAAGGCCGAAGCTGAGGCTTGGAGAGACTAGTAAGGTATGACCGAGGTTTTTTCTTCGAGGGATTCCCATTGGCATTTGAGATGGGCTTATGGATGTAGAGCCCTTAGGTGTGGCTCTGCCTACTCCTGCCCTCACCTCCTTTATTGAGCCCATTGTCGTAGGTGATGAAGGTGCCGAAATAGAGGGGCTCGATGTGCAGATGCTTTCCCCTCCAAGGGTGAGGGAGGAAGAGATTGAGCAAAGGGCCATCTTTCCTTAAGTTATTAGCTAAAAGCACAAGGCTCCTAAAATGGGTAGGGAGACAAGTCCTGGAGCGAAGAAGCAAAAGCCCCTGGTAAGGGTGCCTTTGAGTAAGGGGAAGTAGAATGAGTGGCCTATAGCTCATCCTTATCAAAGTGTCGACGACTTGGATAACGTATTTTTTGAAGTCCTTAACAATCTTAGGCTAATGGGGATAGGGCCGGACTCATTCCAGGAAGTGCCGTACACTTCTTGGGATAATGAGCTCTTGATGGGAGCTCTCGAGTTAGAAATGAAGATGGTCCGGGGGAAGATCCTTAAGCCGAAGTGAGAGGTTCATGCCAATGATTTGATGCTGCGGCATCGGACGCTTAGCTACTAGGCTTTGATGGAGTCTTACACCCCTGGTGACTGGGCTATCCTCGAAGGGGGCTCCCAGGAAGGTAGGGATGACCTTATACAAGTAGTGGGCCACTTGAGCATGCTGATGTGGCAGGTAAGTTTTCGTTGCTCCTATGTTGTTGTGCTTTATGTGTCATTGTATTAATGATGGGCTTCATTTTGAAATTGTAGTACCATGGCTAGGTGCTGCTTCAACTGAACAAGTCTGATGCTGCCCAAAAAGAGGTAAAAGGCTTTCGAGAGGTGTTGCATTGGCATAAGAAGTACCTGCTAGAGGTAGAGACTTTTAGTAAGAGGTACTTGAAAAAATTTACTAAGAATAACATGCACTTGTACCACTTTATTGTATAGGTAGTAGGGCTTAAGGCAAGGCTTAAGGATGAGGAGCAAGAGAAGGATAATGTTGAGAAGTTGGCCAAGAATGCTGATGACTTGAAGGCTTGACTGGAGATCAAGTAAAAGATGAAGGCTCGTCTTTCTTAGAGACTGGATAAGGAAGGTGAGGCTCGAGCCCCACTCGAAAAAGAAAATGCCGAGTTGAAGGTATCCATGGTGAGGCTGTAAACCGAACTAGCAATAAAGGCGTCTGAATGAGAAGGCGTTAAGGTCACTTCACTGGAGCTAGTCAGTTTAAAGCAGCAAGTCAAGGAGCTGCGAGATAAAGTTTCAGAGATGGAAGAGATCATCTCTAAGATGAAGAGTAGGGAGGTCCTTAGCAACACTGTCACTAAGAAGATGGTCCCTAACTATAAGAAGACTAAGGAATGGTTAAACGAGCTGGAAGACCTAACCATCGACTTTACCCACTATACTTGGAGGGAGGTTCTCTCTCATTATTTGGACCTGGATCTTAGTTTCCTTGACTTCTTAGACTTTCCAACCTTTAATGAGAGGAGGGAGGCCCTAGTGCAAGAAAGGGAGATCGCCCAAGCGGCCTTTAATGATGTAGGTGCTCCCTTTGTTGCTAGGGTTGGGTAAGGCACTTCTACATTTGCTTCTACCCTAGCAACCCAATAGGAGGCCGCCCCCCGAAGTAGTTCTTAAGGACAATCCATCCATAGGCAACCTTCTTGTCGCTCCTAGTTCGCTTCGCATTCCTTAGGCCCCACTCCAAGTCAAAGCTTACAGCTTGAAGCATCGACGGATCATCACTTCGAGTAGATAGATGCCTTAGACTTCTTTGAACTATTGGAGTTAGTTGATCCAAGGAGCTAGGATGTGTATTTCTCTCTCTCTCTCTTTTATTTTCTTTTTATAAAACTTGTGTAAGTCTGGTTAGGATTCCGACCTTTATTGTGTAATTCAATAATCACTTAATGAATAGATGAATATTTTTGTAACATCCTCTCCTATTTTTAGTATCTTTGAATATATTTGCTTAAGAATTCCTCTATGTAAGGAGAGTTTACCCTTGCCAAGGTTACTCGAATGGGGGTTAGGTCGATGGCGTTCTAACCTACCTGGTAAAGCATCCATGTGTCTGTTTAAAGGCTTGGATGGAAAATAAGAAAAAAGGAGCGAGATCAATTATGAAATAAGTTTTTATTTCATCATTTTGGAAAAATGTAAATGACAAAATGTTAATCAAAATAAAGTTATCGGCATTCCATATGAGTAAGATGAGCTTACTATCCAACCTTTTCAGCCTGTATGCTCCGTTTTCCAATCTTTCCTTGACTTTAATCGAGTCTTCCTAATTGGGGGCCAGCTTGTCCTGTCCTTCTTATGAACCTATGGCTTTTTTTTTCGACACAATAGGTCACTAACCTTGAACTCTTTGTGTCTGACCTTCTGATAGTAATACTAGGCAACTTGATGCTGGTATGCGGTTACTTGAGTGATAGCAAGGTCTTTGATTTCCTCGATTGGGTCAATGCTTACTTACAGCAGTGAGTCATTAAGGGCGGTGTTGAAACTTCGAGTTCAGTTATTAGGGAGCTTAAGTTCGACGAGGAGGACTACTTCCAACCTAAAAGCAAGGCAGAAGGGGGTTTCGTTTGTAGAAGTATGGTAGGTGGTCTTGTACCCCTACAAGATATTTGGTAATTCGTTAGCCTAAGCACCTTGAGATCAGTTTACGAACTTCTTTAGGCTATCCAAAATGACCCAGTTGGCTGCCTCTACATGTCCATTTGAATGGGGGTGGGCAATTGAGGTGAAGTGCGGGGTGATGTGGTGCTTATTGCAAAACTCCCTAAATTTGGGGTTATCGAACTGTCGATTGTTGTCCATGATGAGAGCATAAGGGACTTCGAACCAAGGGAGAATGTTGTTTCTAATGAAAGATTTAACACTTCTCTTCGTGATTCTAGCCACTGCTTTGGCTTCTACCCATTTCTTTCCGTAAAGTTATCGACAACGACAATTATGAACTATTGTCCACTTAAAGATTTTGGGAAGGCTCCAAGGATATTAATCCCCCTTTGCACGAATGGCCATGGGCGCATTATGGGTTGGAGGGCAGTACTGGGTACGTGACTGATTGAAGCATAGTTCGATACTGTGGGCACTTCTAGGCTATGGCCTTTGCATCTTGCCTCATGGTGGGTCAGTAATATTCGAGCTATATTGCCCATAAGTAGAGGGCTTAGGACCGAATGTGATTGCTGTACACTCTGATGTGCAGCTTTTCCATGATGCACAACCCTTCCCCTTCTCAGAGGCATTGGAGAAAAGGCTTACTCCCCTGCAATATAGGACATCTTCGACTAGTGTGTAGTTGGTGATGTAGTACTAAAGCTTCTTCACCTCCTACCTATCTTCTAGCAGTATACCCTACTCTAAATAACTCTAGATAGGATTCATTTAGCTCGGCTTTGGTGCTGCTGTAGTTATTCCAAAATTTCAACCGAGCTTAGAGTTATACTTTTTTCCGGTAAGTACTCTATAAAGATCTTGCTATCCTTCACCTTAGGCTTTCGTATACTAGTAGAGGCAAGCTTGGATAGCTAGTCTGTTGCAAAATTTTCTAGTTGAGGGATTTTCCTGATGTCCTATGAAGGGAACTTTGCTAGGAAGTTCTTCACTTTTTTAAGATACCTCGTCATAGTATTGTCTTTAGTTTTGCATTTACCTCGAACTTACTGGATGATAAGCATGGAGTCCAAGAAGATCTACAACTACTTAGCATCGATCTCCTTGGCTAACTTGAGACTAATGATAAGCACCTTGTATTCAGACTCATTGTTATTGGAATCAAATCCAAACTTGAGGGCGTAGCAGATGGTGACCTTATGTAGGCTGGTTAGAACAAGATTTACACCTTCGTCCCCTAAGGTAGATGATCCATCAACGTGGAGAGTCTACACCGGTTTGTCATTACCTAGTGGTGTTTCCTCCTCTCTTGCATATTCTACTACGAAGTCGGCCAATACCTATGCCTTATAGGCCAGTTGTGGCTATTATTGGATTTCGCATGTGCCTAATTCCATTGCATACTTCATAATTTGTCCAAACGCATCAGGTTTCTGCAGCATGGTGCACATTAGTTGATTCATGAGTACGATTACTTAGTGTACTTAGAAGTAGGGCCTCAGCTATTGGGTTGTGATGACAATGGCTAAGGTGAATTTTTCTACCCGGGTGTACCTGACCTTAGGCCCATGCAATATATGGCTATACTGGCCTGTGTTCTCTTCCCTTTGCTTTGACTAGTATAGAGGAGAGTGCCCAGTCGCTTACAACTAGGTACAAGAATAAGTCCTCGCCTTAGCTAGGTTGGGAGAGGATTGGTGGATGAGCAAGGAAGTCCTAGAGTTGTTGAAAGGCGGTGGCACACTTAGGAGTCCATTAAAAACCTTTGAGATTTTTGAGGATTTTAAAGAACTATGCACATCTGTTAGCGCTCTTCAAAATGAATTTGCTCAGGGTAGCTACCATGCCAATGAGCTTTTGTACGTCTCGGATTGAGGTTGAAGGCTTCATTCTCCTAATGGCTATGATCTTCTTGGGGTTGGCCTTGATACCTCTATATGTAACTAAGAATCCGAGGAACTTGCCAGTGTTGACACCGAAGATGCACTTCTAGGGGTTCAGCTTCAAGTCATATGTGTGCATTCGGTCGAAGGCTTCTTGGAGATCCCTAACATGATTGACCGACTTCTCGCTCTTGATGATCATGTCGTCGACGTACACCTCCATATTATGCTTGATCTAAGGCTTGAAGAGCTTCATCACCATTCGCTGGTACATGGGCTTGACATTTTTTAGTTCGTATGGCATCATGATGTAGTAATACGTTCTGTAATTAGTGACGAAGGAGGTATGGACTTCGTCCTTTGGGTCCATTTTGATTTCGTTATACCTCGAGAAGGCGTTTATAAAGCTCAACAGGGTATGTCTTGACATAGAATTGATAAGCTGGTTGATCCTAAGGAGAGGGAAACAATCTTTAGGTTAGGCTTTATTAAGGTTGGTATAATCGATATATATGCGCCACTTCCCATTCTTCTTCTTAACCAGTACCACATTCTCTAGCTATGCTGAATACTTTTCCTTTCTTACGAAGTTAGCTTTAAGCAACTTTTATACTTCCTCTTCGATTGCGGCCTGTCGTTTTAAAGAAAAATGCCTCTTTTTTCTATTTGACAGGCCGTATCATGGTGTTTATGTTGAGGCTGTGGGTTGTCAAGTTAGGAGAAATTTCAAGCATGTTTGATGGTGACTAGGTGAACCTATTCGAATTTGCTCGCAAGAGGGTGATGATTTTATCCTTCACTTTGACTGGAGTCTCAATCCCGACTTTTGTGGTATGCTTGAGTGAGTTTTCAATCTAAACATCTTCTGTTTTCTCCTTGGGCTCGCCCTTCTTAGCCAGCCTCTCTTATAGGCCTGTTTCTAGGGCAAAGACACCATCTCCTTTGGCTGCCCTAATGTATACCTCTCTCTCGAGATTTTGATCACATCTGCATATACCTACCCTCGTTGAGGTCTAGAATTTGGCCTTCAAATGAAGGGAGGATATGATCGCCCCAAACACACTCAGGCTTGGTCTTCCCAAGAGCGTATTGTAGGGAGAGGGCAATCAATCATAACGAACTCTATAGGTTGTTGTGACATGTGGTCATCATCACCAAATTCCATATCTAATGTAATGATACCCTTGGCTCGGATCGTACTTCCGTTGAAGCCGATTAGATTATGGTGATATAGCTTCATTTTTACTAGTAACTTCTTCCTCATCCTCTCATATGTATGGAGGAGGAGTATGTCAATAAAGCTGCCAGTGTCCACCGTAATCTTTAGGACCTCAAATTTTGAGATCTTCGCCCCTACTACCAAGGCGTCTTAATGGGGTGTATCGACCCCTTTAAGGTCTTCGTTAGAGAAAGATATGAAAGTATCTAGCTTTTGTCTCTTTTCCCTTATGGTTAGCACCTCTAACGGGGCATCAACCAAGTTATTAGTGCTCCGCCGGGTCCCAAGGTGTGCGTACCCCCCCTCCCCTCCCCCCTCCCTTTCCCTCCACCCCCCCCATGATTATGTTTATGACACCATTAGGGGTGTGATCATTACGGTAGTTGTTATTTTGCTTGACGTGGGTGTTCTCGGTCTGTTGGCTCTGAGGTGCCCCATCTCCATCATCGTTAGAACGGTCATTGTTCCTCTATTAGGCTACATATTCATTGAAGAAACTGTACTGAATAGCATATTCGAAGGCATTCTTCAACTGGAAGCACTCGTTAGTTGTGTAGTCATAGTATTCGTGGAACTGATAGTATTTACTAGAGTTTTGATGAATAGGGTTCCCTCACATTTTTTGCAACGACTGGAGCAAATTTTGGTGCTTCACTTCAAAATAGACCTAAGCAATGGGTCTATTTAGGGGCATGTACTGGGTATAAATGAGAGGGGGGAATGGGTCACGTTCGGCTCAACACTTCTTCTTCCTAGAGCTCTCCTCTCTAGTTGCTCGACATCCTATTACCGAGGTGATCTTTTGCGGACAATATTTCCTTGCCCTACTTTTGGCCCACCTTTTTCGGTTAGCATTGTGTCTGGTATGAATATTATCTGCCTAGTCGATGTACTTCTAGGCTTTGTTCCAAAAGTCGGCTAGGGTCTTCAACTTGCTCTTCGCAAGCGATTGAAAGAAATTTCCCGAGGGTTAGATGTTGAGCTGAGCAGCATGGACAATGACTCCCTCATCTAGTTGAGGGATCTTGATCACGTTGTTATTGAACTCGACCATGTAGTCACGTAGGGACTCACCTTTACCTTGCCTTACTAGGTACAAGGACAACGTGTCCTTGGACGGGGGCTTACTAGCCCTGAAATGGAGGTTGAACCTTTGTGCCGGCTCATTGAAGGAGCTGATAGAGTTATCAAGGAGGTGGTTAAACCATGTCTGAGCTACCTTCCTCAGAGTGCCTAGGAAGGCCTTACACATTATAGCATCCCCATGACCATGAGGGTTCACAAGGGTGTAGAATTAGAGAAGATGGTTGTTAGGATTGCCTGTGTCATCATACCGGTTTAGGGACGGAAGTTTACCATTACGAAGCAACACTCCATCTTGGAAACCCTTAGTGAAGGGGGTCTTATTGCTGGCGATTGGCCCGGTGTCGCCCACAAACTTGCTCCCTTGCTGCTTGGAGAGCCGCCTAACAATGGCACGGAGCTCATTCAAGTTGGCATCGTCTACCAAGTGAGCTCATTGTCCAGCCAAATGAGTTTGTACTCCTTGCGAGTCAGCTTCTTGTTTGTTGCCAGCCAGAGCTCGACTACAGGTGGCCGCAGACCTTGCTGGCTATTAATGCAATGGTAGATGAGGTTGCTGGTCCTTACCATTTTGCTATTGTTACTAATGTTGTTTTACCCAGTACGAGCATTTGAAGCTTTGAAGGGGTAAGTTTATGTGCTGTGCCACTCTGCTTTGTCTGGGCAAGTGTGGAGCACCTTATTCTACGTAGCATACTCTTTAGCGAGGTGTTCCATGTGTTCTAAGCGCTCATCTAATACAGTCCTAGGGAAGGGCTAATTGCCCCTAGGTTAGTTGTTTACTAACTACTGATTTTCTTGCTCGTCATGTTGAGATATTATGTCAAAAGAATTGCTCATGAGGTACGCGTTTAATGTGTTTGAGGTTTCAGGTGTAGGAATTCAATTTCCCATAGATGGCACCAAATGTTGTCTCGAAGTTTTTGCTGGTAGTTGTTTGGGCTTTGCATATATAGGGCCTACAAAACAATATATAGTGAGGGGACACCGAGGGGTTATCCAGTGTAGTTACTTCAATGCTTAAGTTAGTAGTGGGCTCTTAAGAGTAGGAAGTAATATAGGAAAGCGTGCAAGCTTAGTGTGCAAAGTTTAGAGAGCTTTATCATTGGGTAGTAACTTAGTATTTACAGTGGAGTGGAGCTAGCAATTGGAGGTTAGTTGGTAGGAGAGATCTTCTCCCACAAGGGTAGGAGAGTGGAGTCGTTATGCTCGATGTATCTCACTTATTTATTACCTAGCTGTTTCATCCTTATCCTATGCATTCTAGCTGTTGCAAGGCTTATTGTGCTTGGTCCATACAAACCTAGGGCTTAGGTTCATAGGGGTAAGCCCTAGGCTACAAGACGCGTTGGATATAGTTGGGCCTAAGAGGCTCATGTTTAAAGTGCCTTATCAACAATGCTATTAGCAAAAAGGAAAAAAAAAAAAGTGTCTCGGATATTTCTCAAATATAAAAACTTTTTTCCCTTATCACGAGTGACATAGCATTAGAAGTTTGTCAATATTCTTTTATTTTATAAATAATATAGCTAGTAAGTTTGTGTCTTTTGTTTTTTTTTCGCGAAGTGTTAAATATATGTAGCTGCACATTGTTTCTTCTTCTCCTTTTTCTCCTCCCACTTCTTCTCCTTCTTCTTCTCCTTTTGCTTCTTATCTTTTGCTGTTTTTCAGTTAAGTGTTAAATAGATATAGTTGCACATGGTTCATAGAATCAAGTGCTGATGTGATAAGTGCTTTAAACTTAATTAGCTACCTATCATGGGATTTGGTTTTTGATGATGGACAAAGGTTAAGAAACTTCAGTTTAATTATCTTTCATAAAGGTCTCCTTCCTATATATCTTAAATGCAATGCCGGAGAAATCAAATGCAATTTCTATTAGCTATATTTTTATGGCTTTTCCTTCTATGTTCTTATGTGACATTTAAAAATGAAGTTCTTTCTAAGCACAAGTAGTTAGTACCGAAACTATCATCTCATTGTCTATTCTATAATTCCTTAACCCTAATTACTATGTAACATGTAGATTGGAAGGTTGTATGAATCAATAGATCCTATAACATGTGATTATGGAATTGAGTTTGGAAAGACTGTTTCAAGATGAAATTGACAAGTATAAACATGTTTTTCAAACATTGTAATTGAACGGTATGGAAAGACTTATCAAACTGGAGTATTGATTGCAATATAGTATAAGAATGGGAGAAGGGTACACTTAATGGATGAATATAATTAATTGAGATTAAAACACTTGGAATATAGGGGAAAGATGCTGCAAAGAATACAATGCTACGAAGAATGTCTTATGTCTTGGGTAATTATAATTGTCATAGTGATGTTTTATATTTTATATTTGGTAGAAGCAAATGTATAGGATGGAACAAATGAAGGTCTCCTTCCCATATATCTTAAATACGATGCCAGAGAAATCATATGCAGTTTGTATTAGCTATATTCGTATTACTTTTTCTTGTATCTTCTTATTTGTCATTTTAAAATCAAGTTCCTTTGAGCATAACTAGTTTTACAAAAACAATCATCTTGTTGTCTGCTCATATAACTCTCGAATCTTAGTTGCTATGTGACATGTACATTGGAAGGATTCCAAGTTGTTTGAATGGGTAGATCCTTTAACATATGATTATGAAATTAAGTTTGGAAAGACGTTTTTAGATAAATTGACAAGTATGAACATATTCTTCAGACATTGTAATTGAATGATATGGAAAGGCCTATCTAACTCAAGCATGAGTTGCAATATAGTATAAGAATGGGAAAAGGAGTTATACTTAATGAATGAATATAATTAATTGAGATTAAAAAACCTGGAATGTAGGGGAATGATGCTATGGAGAATCTTATATATGTCTTGGGTATTTACAATTGTAGTAACCTTATTTTATATTATAAGTGGTAGAAACAAATGTATAAGATGGAATATCTTACCTGTTATCATGGTCTATGAGCTTAGAATCAAGTAAGGGTGTTTAATTGAGGCATATAGCTACCGAGTATCATCGATATGGTAGTTTATTCTAAAAGTGAGCATACTTTAAAGGTGGGTTTGACCTCTTATAAGCAAACTTGTTGAGAGCTTATGCTACCAATTTGATGAGGCTTTGGTAGGCTAAAACTAGTAGGATAAGTTGAACCTCCTAAACATTGGTAGGATGGTGATAAAGCCTATTCTCTTGATGGGAAAGATAGGCTTAGAACAGACCTAAGAAGATAAGATAAGAAGGTGGGCTTAAAATCCAAATATTCAAGGGATGGTCAAGCATTGCATGGGCATTCTAAGGAGGAAGAACCTTTCGTCTCATGATAAGTGCTATTAAAACAAAATTCTAACTCCATTGAGTCACCTAAATACATGTGTCGACAGTTCTTATTAACAAATGAGTTCATATGTATTAAGCTTAAGAGAAGGAGTAGCCGTCATAAGAAGGAGATCATTTTAAGAGAGGTAACTATGCTGTAAGTCAAATTGTAGTAGGAGTGTCCCTAAATCTTTGTAAATGTACTTTAATAAGTAGACCCTTTCATTGGGCCACTCAATAAGAGGCGATAAATCGGAAAATGGAGGAATAAGTAAAGGCAAGAAGAAGCCTCTTGAAGCCCAAAGTCCTAATAGAGATGATCTTTAATGGAGTTGGGTAATTTGAAGGATATGTTGATAATCTTTGAGTTAATGGTAACATATTGGTCTCATGATAGAAGCTTTGAATTTACATAGGGGAGAACGCTATGGTCTATGAATTTATAATTAAGTAAGGGTGTTCAACTTAAGTTTATAGGGTGGTCAATTATATTAGTAGGGTAGTTTGTTTTAAGAATGGGTATACATTGAAGGCGAGTTTGACTTTTTGTAAGTAAATGATTGAAAGTTGATACCGCTCTCCTAATGAGGCCATGGTAGGTTGAAACTGGTAGAATAAGTTGAACATCCTAAACATATGTGTGACGATGACAAAGCCTAAATGGCTTTTCTAGTGGAAGGATAGGTTAAAGATAGGACAAGAAGGCTAGCTCATTGTTGAAAATCTAAATAAAAATAAGAAGTCAACGAATGGTCAAAGTTTGTACAAGTTGTTCGAAGCATATTCTTCTCACTAAGAGAGCCATTTAGGCTTTATAACCATCCCATGTATATTTGGAGGTTCAACTTATCCACTAGTTTTGAGTTGCAATGGCATCATTTGGAGTGTGGTACCAACTCATGGCTAGTTTTCTTGCACAGGTTAAGCCTGCATTTAGAATATATGTATTCTTCTAACAAACTACTTTGTTGATGTCACTCATCATGTTGCAAGCTTGAGTTGAGCACCATCATTTGACTCCAAACTCATGTACCATGACACCTAGCATGATAATATTGTAATTCATGATAATTTTGGTTACAAATGTAATATCCAAAATCCATATTGATATATAAAAGTTGTTATTAAAATTTGATCAATAATTGATTTCTTTTTCCATATTATTCTTCTTCTTGAAATTTATTTCTATCTATCAATATTTTTTTAAGATGTATAAGGTGAACTAAGTCCCCAAGGAGTGGAAATAAGTAGAACTTATAAAAGGTGTGTACAAGCAATTGAAATTAAAGTTTCTTTGGTCTACAAAGTTAGATTTTGCAGTAGGCTTAAAATGTTGTAATAAGTGCACATGTTTTCATGCGCTTTTTTTTCTTTCGTTATTTTCTCCAAACATGATATTTATTTGTATCTTATTCTCTTCTAGATTTTATTTATAGATTTATATGTATACATTGTAGTGTATAAAACCTCGGGGTACCCTTGAATAAACATCTCGTAAATCTGACCTTAAAACCTATCAAGTATATTTGTATATGTCAACTTATAAACCTGTCTTGGCTGCCATTATATCATTATTTGTTAAGTATTCAAGCTCTTCCAATTAAGTAACTAACATATTGTAAATCTAACTTATTGCATCAAATATCATCAAAAGTATTCGTGTTCTTCAATTATATAGTGTTCTTCTTGTGTATTATATTGAAATCCTTAACCTAACTTCATAGGTCAGTTTTCTTTTAAGAGTGTGAATTGTCTAAAGTCAAAATACTAAATTTTGGTTCCAACAAAAAGAAAATGTTGAGCATTGGTATATTATTATGAAACACCACTTAAAAGGAAAATATTTTTGGCCTATTAGCATAGCTTTCCCTAGCTTTACTTTCTCAAAAAAACACAATTAATGTGTGTTGGCAAACTTGTAACAAGTTTAACCCCTACTTGTTTCTTAAGTGATAAGTTTGCAAGCCTAACCATGTTTTGTCAATTTGAGATTTGTGTAATTATGTTTTGTAGGCCTACATGCCAAATTCTGGATGAATTATAATTGATATAAATCTATGGTTCACTTTGATGGGTGAAAGTAGAACTCAGTTATTCTAAATTTTGGTTATTGAGATTATGTTGCTTGGTTGGACTAAAGTTATATGAATTGAATCAATTAACTATTATTGGATTTACTAAGATATAGGTGTGCTAGTGTTGTATATGTGTGTATTTGCATGTATTTGCACAGTTGCTATATATTGAGTTTTATGACTCACCCTATTGGGATTTTTTAATTTGATATTGATGACTATGAGGCTTGTTATTATACTTATGATGAGGATGGTTATCATGAATCACAAGGAAGTTGATCCATTAAATATTATGGAGTGTAATAATTGGTCTTTTCTAGTTGATTTACTTAAAAATTGGTTTTGTTTTGATGTCAAGAGAGATTATTTAATTGTTACGAAATACCAAGGGATTATGTTATAGTTGAACTATGTAATTTGGAGTCATTAGTATTTAAGTATTTCTAAAGATTATTTGAATAATTATGGTATTTAGCAAGGTATCTAAGTCTTTTCATGTATATGCTAAGGTTTGAATACGTACTATGTAGCAAATTTGTCACATCTCGTATATGGGGCATGGATAAACATATCATAATAAGTTTCTAATAAAGTAAGCCACAAGATTTAAAATGATAATGACATAAATACTAGCTAAAATTTTAAATAAAGTAAATCTCCTTATCTCATTATTGAATTAAATAATTTGCAGGGATTGTCTATTCCTTTTTTTTTTTTTCTCTCTCTCTTAATACCACTTCCTTTTTTGGTCAACTCCCATTATAAGTAAGTTATCACTACTATTGCCACATTTTGTAAACTAAGATGTGACAACTCTATGCATACTCACATGGTAGTATGAATATGTCATGCTCATAAATATGATTAATATGGACAATGGGATTTAAAATCATAATCTTGATACATTTCAAAAATAGGCATAATATGATCCATACAAACATCAAAAGCTTGCAACCGAGCTATACAAAATGTCTTTATGTTTTAAATATTAAAACATAAACATCTCTAAATACTAGACAACACCTTAAAAATTGTTATAGTCAAATAACACAATCATCTTACCCAATTTTGAAGTATTGTTCATAACATAAATTATCATATGGATCTTGTTTACTGATAACACCATCATCTAAATCATAATATTAGAAAAAGATAAGCAACAACGCCCAATATAATAGCCACCACATAATAACATAAGAATGCTATGCCAAATATTGTATGTGAGCCTACAACTAGAATGCAACAAATACCTATTTTATTATCTTAGGTGAGACAACTAATTGAATAGTAACATCAAAAAACTTGAATGGCTTACTCCACAATAAGCATGTAAGTGGGTGTATATGTATTAACTAGTATTAGTAGTCATCTCATCCCAATTACGATACTAGTATCAACCATCAATGTAATTGGTCTATTACAACTGATTGCAAAGATATTTTATACTGCTAATGCAACTCAATCTTAACTTTGTTTTACTATATCAACTTTTATTATAGCAACTACCCGATCAGCAATCCACCTACCCACATGTGGTAGTTCAATACTTAGTCAAACATCACATGAGTTGAGATTGATTCCTTTATAAAACGCTATAGCTAACACTTAATGATCACCACTTCCAGTAACCTAATACTCTTGATGCTTTTGGTACTCTTGATGGGAATCCAACCTTTTTGCCACCTTTGCCAACCTTTGGATGACAAATACTGAGCCTTAGACCTCTCATCTGATGATAGGGATTAAGGACCGATCATGCGCTCCCGAGCCCAAGGGCTTTCTCAAGTGGTTCGCCAAGCTGTTTGATGTAAGTTAACCATCGAAGAGTAATGCTTACCTCAGTCTGATCTGCCGAGCTACTTTGCTCTCTACACCATCTAGAATACTGCCAAGGTGACTAAACGACATGTTGAATTGAACCTTCCGTTATACACCAGTCCAAACGCCACATCTGAATATAGCCATCTCTACAATGCCAAGGCCGAGCTAAAAATTGTCATGAGCTGACCATCTGAGGTCGATTCGAATGTGAGTCGTCCCCTTAGCTAACCTTTGTCTAGCTTAACAATCTAAGTGCCGAACTATCGATGCTGACCAGACCTAATCAGAGACCCATCCCTGTTGGCCTATAGTGTTATTAAGACCATAGATTTGAGTGAAACGTGTACACGCATTGTCCTTTCTAACATCCATACTGTCCTTTCTAACAGAGGATGTTCCTTTTGCACAATTTCATGCTTCCCCTATAAATTATTCTCCTTTTGTTTAGAAAGAAGGGATCTATTTATGTAATTTTCTGTAATTTAGGACTTACCCTAATTGGGTACTATAAACACTCGTATAATGTAATAGTTACAACAAAATTATATATAGAAAAATACACTAAACTTTATTTTCTCTTTAGTTAAGTGTCCCTTTTTGCTTACTCTTGACCTACTCTTATCTATCCCATTGAGCGTAGACTAGTAGTGAGTAATCTCCGGCCATACTTGTATGTCATATCAAGTGTGTCCCAAGCTCATGTGAGGCATTGGTACATAATATCCATCGTCGTTACATGGGAACCCTTGCTTATCCCTCGACTAACATTTACTCTTCGAGCCATCTTGTAGCTTGGACCCACCTTCTTTGGTTACGCATGATACTAGGTTTGTGTGTTTACCTGTGAGTCTGTATCATCTTGGTATTAGAGCAACTGACTACGTTCAAAGCTGGATTCTACTATTGTTTTCTTTGAGTAGTGAGATAACGGTTCTATCGTTAACCTTGGAGTCTAGTAGTTGAAATGAATTCTATGCTTTATTTTCCCCTATTTCCGATACGCAAAATAGAGTATGATTGACTATTCATTTGTTGTGTAATTGTCGTGGTGATTGGAGTATTAGTTATTGATCTCTAAGTGGTATTATTAGACGTCAATTTTGTGAAGTAACCAATAATGTCGAACTCAAGTGTTTAAGGAACTTTGGGAAACCAAGAAAGTGGTACTCAACATAGCCAAGGGTAAGAAGGAAGCTTCATACCTTAGTTAGTGAGTGATCACTTGGATAAGCTTATCGTCTTAGTAGCTAATTTGGTGACTGTTATCCAAGAAGATAGATAACGAGCTAGGAACAGCCCCACTAGAGAACATAAGTAACAAGGGCGAGGTGATGGTTAGTTTGGTCGAGTTAATGCCTCAGCTTGACCACCCCAAGCTGAAGAAATTAGTAAAGATGCGAGATGAAGGCTAGTGCTTAAAGAGATTAAGGAAGAAGTGGAAGGAGATGATAAAGTAGAGGCGTACTATGAGCTTGAAGAAAGAAATGTACGAGCTCCTAGAGTTAACGGATTGAGGATGCATATCAAGAGTTTTTCTAGAAGTGGTGATGCTGTGGACTACCTAGATTAGGTAGATGAGATTGAAAAGCAGTTTAAATGTCATGACGTACCCGATAATGCAAAGGTTAGACTTACTGTATTGGAGTTCACTAGTTATGCTACCTTATGGTGGAAGAACTTACAAGCTATCCAAAAAAGGGAAGGAGAACGAAAGATTAGGAGTTGGGATGAAATGCAAAGAGTTATGCAGAAAAGGTTTGTATTAAGTTATTATTTGCAAGATGCCTTTAAAAGGCTGCAATATCTCAGATAAGGAAGATCAAGTGTAGACACTTGATCCAAATATTAATGATCCAATGTGAAGTCGTAAAGCTAGAGGACTGAACTATATCTTGATTTATTGGTGGATTAAAGTATGAGATTGGGGATGTCTTAGAAACCCTGGATATTGGAACGCTTGACGATGTGATCCGAGCCACCCAGAGAATAGAAAGGTACTGAACAGGAAGGTTTTGACCACCAGTCAGTTGACCAGGTAATAGTCGAATTGTTCCGAGTAGACCTATGCGAACGGAACTAAGTAAGGTTGCTAAGACCCGACTTGTTTCGGCTACCTGAGCCAAAGAGAAGGAACCTTCAACGAAGTTTGAGAAGGACCAGAGTTTAGGGAAGAAGACGAGTAAGATAAAGCATTTCAAATGCCAAGGATTTGGATACATGGCTACTCAATGTCCAAATAGGCGATCCAAGGTGAGGTGCCAACTGTTGAAATCGACAGTATTAATGAAGAATTAGAGGAGTTGAAAGAGGATGGATAGATTGAACTATCTGAGGAGGAAGTTATCTATGGCAAGGAAGGCAGCTTTATGCCAACCCCTTTAATGTTGAGAAGGACGATGAGTGTTAATCCCATACCTAAAGATGAATAAAGGGATAATCTTTTCCATATTGGATGCAAGGTGAATGAATTACTATGCACACTGATTGTTGACAATCGGAGCTGTACCAATGTACCCTCAGTATTTATGGTCCAGTAGTTGAAATTATCGATCAAACCCTACTCAGAACCTTACAAGCTTCATTGGCTTAATGATAAGGGAGCCTTATAGGTGAACAAGCAAGTGTCTGTATCGATCTGCGTTGGTAAATATCGAGACGAAGTGTTGTATGATGTGTTACCTATAAGTGTATCTTATATTTTGCTTGGACAAGCATGGATGTTTGATCAAGCTATTATATATGATGGAAAGAGGAATACATGTTCTATAGAGCATGAAGGTAAGATGATGAAATTGAGTTCGATGACTGTCGAGCGGGTAAAGGTCATGTAGTCCCAACTTAGCCGAACCCAGAACAAAGAGGCTTTGGTGATGACCCAAGTAGAATTGAAAAAGGAGATGGAGTTGAAAGGTCTAACTTATCTACTTCTCCAAAGGATTCTAGAGATGAGGCCTGAGGAGGAGTTGTCTGCTAAGGTAAAAACCTTACTAGAGGAATTTGCAGACTTATTTCTAGAGGAATTGCCAAAAAGTCTGTCCCCAATCTAAGGTATCGAGCATGTAATAAACCTACAGCCAGGAGTTATACTTTTAAACAAGCTTACCTATAGGTTGAATCTCGAACAGGTCACCGAATTATAGAAGCAAGTAGATGAGCTAATGGAGAAGGGGTATGTACATGAGTCCCTTAGCCTCTGTACCATTCCAGCCTTATAGTGCCAAAGAAAGATGGTCGTTGGAGGATGTGTATGGATAGCTGAGTGATCAATCGAATCACCATCAAGTACAAGTATCCAATACCTAGGCTTGATGACATGCTAAATGAGTTAAGTGAAGCAAGAGTGTTCTTTAAGATAGACCTCAAATCTAGATACCATCAGATTTGAATATGCGAAGGTGATAAGTGGAAGATCGCATTCAAGACACGACATGGTTTATATGAATGGCTTGTAATGCCATTTGGACTGTCCAATGCGTCGAGTACATTTATGCGCTTGTTAAATCATGTGCTCCGAGAATTATTAGGAAGGTTTATATTAGTTTATTTTGATGACATTCAGGTGTACAGTCTCGACTTAGAGACTCACTAGGAGCATCTGTGAAGAGTCTTTGCAAAACTTCGAATTGAACAACTTTACTCCAATTTGAAGAAGTGCAACTTTTTCTGATTTGAGGTGATCTTTTTAGGGTTTGTTATGAGTGGAGGTGGCATCTAAGTCGATGATGAGAAAATAAGAGAGATCGTAGAATGGCCTGAGTCGACTAATTCTACAGACATGAGAAGTTTCTACAACCTAGCATTATTCTATCGCTAATTCATAAAGGATTTCAATACAATTGCTACCCCGCTTATCGAACTGTCGAAGAAGAATATTGAATTTAGATAAGGAGAGAGAGAGGGGAAGAGTTTTGAGGAAGTGAAAAAGAGGCTAACTACAGCCCCTATCTTAGCTTTGCTGAGCTTTGACAAGGTGTTTAAAGTAGATTGTGATGCATTCAGACTAGGTATAAGTACTGTACTAATACAAGAAAGTCGACTTATTGCTTGCTTTAGCGAAAAACTTCGAGGAGCTATACTCAACTATTTTGTCTATGACAAGGAGTTATACTCTTAATCCAAGTCTTAACAGTATGGCAACACTAATTGCTACCCAAGGAGTTTGTGATCTACACCAATCATGAGTCCTTGAAGTATTTAAAGAGCCAACCCAAACTATCTTGAAGATAAGCCAAATGGATCAAGTTCATGGAAGGTTTTCCTTATGTCGTAAACTACAAGAATGGAAGAAACAATGTGGTAGCCGACGCCTTATCTAGACAACATACCTTCTTGACCGAGTTGCAAACAAGGCTACTTGGTTTTTCAACCATAAAGAAGCTATATGCTGAGGATCTACATTTTGGTCTAATTTATGCCTAATGTGGGAAGGACGGACACTAGATGACTATTACAGGGAGGATGGATACTTATTCAGAAAGATGAAGCTATGTATCTCGACCTATTCCACTAAAGAATTGCTAGTATGTGAGGTACATAGAGGGGGATTGACAGGACACTTTAGTTAACACTGAACCCAAGAGGTACTATCCTCCAAATTCTTTTAGCCAAAGATGAAGAGAGATGTCCAATCCATACTAGAAAAGTGTGTGACTTGCCAAAAGGTAAAGAGCCGATTCGAGCAAGGACACTACCAACCCTTGCTGATCCCGACCAAACCATAGTCCGAGCTGAGTATAGACTTCATGCTAGGAATGCCAAGGACATCCCGAGGAAAGGACTCCATCATGGTGGTTGTGGATCGATTTAGCAAGATAATACATTTCATACCCCGTTTCAAAACTAACGATGCTTCAGCTATTTCTTTTCTTATCTTACAGGAGGTGATCAAGCTTCATGATGTGCTTAGAACCATCATTTCGGGCCGAGACCTTAAGTTCATGAGCCACTTTTGGAGGATAATATGGAGGCAGATGAGAACCAAGCTATTGTGCAGTACGTCCTATTATCCATTGACCGAAGTTGTTAACAGAACTATGGGAACTTTATTGCAGGTCATTGTCGAACGAAACATTGATGACTAGGATTTGCACCTGCCAATCATTAAGTTTGCCTACAACAGGACCGCCTACGGTATAATTAGCATGTCTTCATTCGAGGTTGCCTATGGGTTCAACCCGGAGTTCCCAATAGACCAAGCACCCTAACCAATGCTTGATGATAACTGGCCAGCAATTGAAAGAGTTGAGGCCATCCAAGCCATGTATCGGAAGGTTATAGAACAATTGAGCCGAACTAATATTAAGCTTAAGAAGCAAAGCTGAGGACGGAGGAAGAGACAGTTTCAATTAAGAGATTTGGTTTAGATACATCTTAGCAAGGAACGATTCCCAAACTTGGGGAAGAGCAAGTTGTCTCCTAAAGTCGACGGACCTTTCAAAGTGTTTGAAAAGATCAATCCTAATGCTTATAAGATTGAATTACTTGAGGGATAAGGAGTCTCAAACTCCTTCAACATTGCCAATCTCCAACCTTATACTCCCAAGGATGAGCTACCTAGAGCTAAATTAGATTTGATCCCAAATCTTAAACAACCTGATGGGGATGATAGGGATTAAAGACCGATTACTCGCTCTTGAGCTCAAAGGCTTTCTCAAGTGATTCATCGAGCTACCCGAAGTGAGTGAAGCACTAAGGAGCAATGCTTACCTTAGTTCGATTTGCCGAGCTACTTTGCTCTCCATACTATCCAAGATGTTGCTGAAGCAATTAGCCAACGTACCGAATCGAACCCTCTACTATACACCAGTCTAAGTGGTATATCTAAATATAACCATCTCCATAGTATCTAGGTTGAGTTGAGAATTGTTAGGGGTTGATCATCCGAGGTCGATCTAAATGTAAGTTATCCCTCAAGCCAACCCTTGTCTAGTTCAGCAATTTGAGTATTGAACTATTGATGCTGACCAAACCTTATCAGAGACCTACCCCTACTCGGCTTACAATGTTATTAGGACCGCAGATTTGAGTGAAAGATGTACACGCTGTCTTTTCTAACATATGTACCATCCTTTCTAATAGAGGATGTTCCTTTTGCACAATTTCATCCTTTCTTTGTAAATTATTCTCCTTTTGTTTAGAAAGAAGGGATTTATTTATGTAATTTCCTATAATTTAAGACTTACCCTAATTGGGTACTATAAATACTTTCATAATGTAATAACCATAACAGAATTATATACAAAAGAATACCCTGAACTTTATTTTCTCTTGAGCTAAGCGTCCCTTTTTGCTTACTCTTGAGCTGCTTTTATCCAGTTCATTGAGCATAGACTAGTAGCAAGCAACCTTCGACTATACTTGTACGTCATATCATATGTGTCTTGAGCTCGTATGAGGCATTGGTGCATAATATCCATTGTCGATGCATGGGAACCCCTGCTCATCTCTCAATTATCATTTGCTCTTTGAGCTATCTTGTGGCTGGGATCCATCTCCTTTGGTTACGTGTGATATTAGGTTCGTACGTTTACCAACGAGTCTATATCATTTGAGGTCAACATGAGGTCTGCAAGCTTAGTCTTGAGGATCCTTAGTGGCCAAATGATTGAAGACGAGCAAGATTATATCCGAGGCTTCTCCTTATATTACCCACCAAGTTGTCCTTCTTTGATTCAAGATGCTAAGCCATCCTGGATAATGTTATTGACCAACTTGACAAGTCTAAACAGCTCGGATTGTTTGACCAATCCACTCATATCAACCATCTAGCTCTTAAAATTGCTTAACCAACCTTTCCATTTGTATTTTTTTCTTTACAAGAAGGTCTCATTGAATACTTGGTAAGTCCTTAAGATTAACTTAGCTCTTAGATACATCAATTCTTGGCCTTACAAGCACATTCAACAAAATAAGTTTAGGGATTCTAATAGTGTTAGGTTTATTTCATTGTCTAGCACACATGCAAAAGTAGTAGGTAACCATAACTACGTTGGAATTCACTCAAGCTTCTAAAAAAAACCAATAGGAAACTTTATAGTTAAAATTAAATACACAACAAGTTATTAATAACTTAAATATACAAAGATTCATAATCCTACATTATCTACTTAATTTTTGACTTAATTGGTTAATTGGGACCTAATAATAGTTAATTATGACCCTCATGAAGCTAACATGAATGATCTACAATGTTATGAAGTCAACCAAGCTAGATGATGTGGAAGGTGCAATCGATCGGGTTGAAGTGGCTGACCAAGTACTAGAGGCTAGATGATCAAGCTTAAATAAGGTCAACCTTGCTTCTCATAGTTTCAACCAACTAATTGGGATGGATAAACAATTGACCTTGAGGTCCCTTAGGTTGTACTCCCCTATGAGAAACACCAAAATTTAACATCTAAACCACTTTTATTCTTCAATTTCTCTAATTCAAATTTACACTCCAAAATTCATGGTTCCCATAATCAATTTAAACTAGTAAACAACTTATCCACAATCATAAGGTTGAATCCCAAATCAATGATTAAAATTGGATTCAATTCAAACAATATTTATAGATTTCCTTATTATCAATGACTAAACCTTAATTTTCCTCTAAACTCCAAATTGATTAAATCTTAAAAGAATAAACAACTAAGAGAAGGGGAATGGAAAATGAAAGGAAAACATGAAGCACCAAGTATATAAGATTGGTAATGCAAAACCTAACACAAATTATGAGAGTCCGCAAGGATGCTCAACATAAGCCCCTTTCAATTAAAACACAAAACCGCAAATTTTTTCAACCACTTGACAAGTGTTACAAAATCGCTCCTTTCCACATTACTTCTCCACCATGTACAACCAAAACCCTAATTAGATTTAACTATCCCCTAAACGATAAACGGAAAAAGAGAAGAGAACAAAATTTAGCCTGAAAAGGAAAGGGAAAAGTCCAATGCTTATAGGAGGGAGAGAGTAGCTCAGTGGGGAGAATCTGTCAATTTTTGTGTGAAAATGAGAAAGGTTAGAAGGAGTGGGGAAATTATAAATTGACTTAAAAGTAAAGGGTCAATATTTAAAAAAAATGACGATGGAATAGAAAGACTGAACTGCCTCTGTTTTAAATAATTTATGGGGCATTTTCAATTATGGCCTCCAACGATAAAATTATTAAGGTAATGGCAGTAACTACAACCATAAGATTATAAGAGTTAAAAAATACTTGGAGAATGTTTAAGTCGTATCCAATTCAGTGAAACAGTAACTTTCCATTACATCAGCATGTCTTATAATTTGAAATTTTTTAAACAACTGCATTGACAAAACAGAGAAATTGCATAAACTAATCACTATAAGTGATGTAAACTTGCATAACAATGTCTAAGGGAGGAACCCACTTTTCCAGTTGCAGCTTTAGAGTTGACGCATGTGACTTCCCCCAGGTATTTCCCAAATAATAAACCATATAAACATGATAAGAGAATCTCATTGTTTTAACACTTCCCTCCATTGAAAATTTTGACCAGAGGAAATTGATCTTAAGACTAGCATTTGTACAAGTGGGAGGGATGATTACAAGACTTCCTAGCAGTAATTAGAATATATAAAAAAAAAAAGAAGACACTTCTCAGAATCATGGTGAGTTCCATAGGACTTGACTGTCGATCACACTCAGCTCCTCATCATCTAAACGTTTCCATGTCCTGATATTTCCAACACCCAGCCATTCCCGCTTGCCTCTCCGGAGTTCAGCTTGAATAATTCTTGCTCTTCTGTTCCATCCAGCCCTTCCATATGCATGATATCCGGAGCCACCACCATAACAAAACCATATACCATCCACGTTCCCACAAAAATCGTTTTTGTGATCATGACCCACGAATACAGCCTTCATACTTCCCATAGAGACAAATGTGCGTAAAACTCCCGAGTTAACAGTGGAGCAAGCTGCAGCCTCTTGAAACTGGCCAACAATCTTTTGGTTGTACAATTGCCTGATTTCTGGAATTGGGATGTGGAAGAATGACAAAGCTGGGACCGGTGCTGTTGAATGACTAGAATCCTGCTGTTCCCCCTGTTAGGGTGTGATCTGCAACGTGTTAATGAAATCTAAATATACAAAAGCTACCAATTGAAATTCAGAAGAGCATATCATGTTACAAAAGAAAAAAAATGTAACAAAAAAATGACTTGAGCTAAGCGATCTTTAACTCTACAAAATGTAAACACTTTAATAACATACAAAATGCAGGCATCCAAAGTAAACTTCCCTGCAAGAGAATAAAAACAAATCATCACTATAGCAGCTAAGTTCCTAATTAATTTCAACATTATCTTGTGGGTTTTATGGTCGAAATCAAGGGCTATTAATATAGCTCACCGGTATTGACAATCAAGCAGCAGACATTACCTGGAGTTTCTGAGATAAACCAAGAAGCCAGCGAAGTTGTGACTCCCTAATCCATCCATAAGTTCGCTTTCCTTCAACTACTTCCCTATCTCCACTATCAAGAAAGAAAAGACTGAGGATGCTTCTGTTTGCTAGATGAGAACCTGGAGGACCATGTATCCCAACATGATAATTACCATACCCATCAATATCTTTCATAAGGCTTCCATTAGCAACATCATGAGGATTTTCAATTGATGGATTGATCTGTGAGACTGAATAGTCCATAAGGGAAATAAGAGACATTAGTTCCTCTCTATTCATTGTAGATTCCTGGTCATGATTCCCTAAAACTGCTGCCCAGGGAAGTCCAGATCCCATTGCAGGACCAAAGGCTTCAAATAAAGACTCAGCAGCATCACTGGAGCTAGGTCCAAATATATTGTCACCTAGATAAGAACACATCCAATTAAGAGTTACAACCTTAAGGAGGACTTTAGAATGTTTTTCTTTCATGTTACATTTATCTACCCTATGCAACTACAATTCTTTGTAAGCTTAAGGAGGACTTCAGAATGTTTTTCTTTCATGTTACATTTACCTACCCTATGCCACTACAATTCTTTTTAAGCTTAAGGAGGACTTCAGGATATTTTTCTTTCCAATAAAATGCAACCTGATCTAGTAAGAGTTGGCAATCAGAACATATATGGATAGAACCAAGTTCAATGTTAGCCAGATTAGTCAACATTTATATGTTTCGATAATACACAACTTGCTTTTGAATTATCAAGAGGATTTGTAGAGTAAGAAGTAAGAGTAGTAAATAGTATTGATAAAAGAAGAAAAAGAACAAGGAATAAAATAAAATTGATTTTTCAATTTCACATCAAGTGGAAATATGATAATTTCCTTCATGGAGACTAGTTGAAGCAACAAGCCTCCCAATACCATTACAATTCTTTGTATTTTTAACACTTTATTTTACAATTAAATATAATCTCATGAATAAAATTATTTGTGTACATATACAAATAGAAGAACAGGAAAAAATACAACATTTAAGATATGTCGATGCTAATACTTTTGCTAAGTAATAAAAGGCAGTCTGTTTGCTGCCAAGTTGAACCACTACTAGACAAGAATCAAACTTGCCTAGAAAATTCATTGGCTTTCTTCTGATCCTATTCCCTAATACTGTCTCATTATCATCTAAAGTTCCAAGAAAGGTAGGTTCTTGTCTGAATCATCTCCCATTCGAGACAATAATAGAATAGACTCTGATACTAAGTAGATTATTTAAACTGCAATCAGCTCACAGCAGAGATGCTATAACCTACCAATTTTCTGCATGCCAATGGATATGAATGCCATTTGTCATCTTAAGATAAATATACCATATGGCTAAACTGCAACTCATATCTGTATGAAGCAGAATGGCAAAAAGAAAAAAAGTAGAGAAGCTAGGTGTGTATATTCCTCAAAAATGGACATCTCCCACCTGTCCAAATTTTGATTTTACTTCAACTTGGTTTGATTATATTGAGTTGTCTGGTTGTGCTCTACTTGCAAAATAAAATGGAACATCTAACACCGTATCTTCACAGACTAAGAACTACAAGATTGCCCAATCGAAATCATCATATAATGATCCATAAATTAAAATAGAAAAGAAAAAGGGGAAGTTTAGAAATTCCATACCAGGCTGGAATATGGTTCTATAAATTCTGTCTCATCACTTATGTTCCTTCTTTTTGGGAAATTATATTCAAATCCTATATCCTACCAGCACTGCTGAAGTCTCACAACAAATTGGACCGACATGTACCGCTAATAAGAACAAATCACTCAGAAGAAGATTGTCAAGGGAAAATCATTTTTCTGGATAGATAGTGAACTCAACTATATGTACAGATTTAATGCACGACGTGTACACAGCAACCGTAATTTGACTTAGCCATGTCAAGACAACAACAAACCTCTTATCTCTCAAAATGACTATCCAGGCTTTTCTTCAGTGTGTTGATTTGATTTTGCTTTAAGACTTGTAAAGATCCTCCATGTGTCGAAATAGCTGTTCAAGCCTTTGATAACATCTTAACCTTAAAGTCATCTCAATAAGATCACCTCATCACATGGAGTTGGATTCTCTCAAGGTTTTAAAGGAATTGGAAATCTCAATTATCAACGGAAAATTAAAGGCTGAGATTAGTTGCTCTAATAAGGGTTTTCTCATATTAACTCTCCTTGGTCCATCTTTAGCAAATTACCAAAGCCTTTTGAGGTCTCCAGAAAGCAACATAAGGCAAACAGAAAAATGCATTTGTGCAAGAGCCATTTATTAAAGGATCTTTATGCATTCTAGAAAAATGAGTATAAAAGTTGAATTGCATTTTGTTGTTTCATAAAAATCTTTGAAACCATAATGTCACGAGTAGTCACTTATCAGTTAATCTAGTATAACATAGCCACATAAGTTTTTTGAGTCTGAGCTTAATCATGAACATTGTTAGCAACAGTTTCAATTTGTCACAACTGAAATCATGGGGGTTCCTTTGAATACAGCCACTAGTCTATCCAGCATCACTGATACAAAATTCACATTATACAACAGTTTATATTATAATCAACAGATGAGCTCTTCAGATTCATTTCTAATGATATCTCTCCAGAGTTAAAGTTTGTCATGCATCTACAGGCATGTTAGTTATACCATCTCCAAGGTAAAATTGTAGCTGTATGTAATTTGAATAAGATCACCAAGCTATTTAACATTTCATCCACAAACAAAAACTATACGTCTCATCAACACGATATTCTTATTCTTCCAGACACAGATAATAATAAGAAATCCAACATCCAACAATATTCTTTCCTCAGTGGTTTTCAGAATAAAGTCCAAAAATCACTACACCTGTGCTGTGCGTGTTGTAAGCATAACTTGTAGGAATATGCTACATAAATTCATATACACAGAAACAAACAAACACAAAAGAGTTCCTGGTTCAGTTCAAATTACCTACCAGTATATGCAACAAAGTCAGGCTTCTCAGTTTGAATCAATCGTTTAACAAACTGGGTAGTGTTGAGATCAGAGCAATAATGGAATTCAGATGCCAACACATCTCTACATCGAGTGAGGACCCCATTCCCGTAATGCATATCGGCCACCTTTTAATTTAATCCATAAAAAGGCTCATAAATTTTTTCACTAAATCATAGAAGTTAAAAGAATATAGATACAGAAATGGGATTCGGTCAGTTTGACTCACCTGAAGGATTTTAAAGGTTCCATCTGAGCGAAACCGAAGTGGAAGATCTGGGCTTCTCTTGATTCGAACTCGCTCTTGACCCACCAACAGTTTTCGCAGAACTGAAGAGTGTACAATGTATAGAATAGTAAAGATGAACGCCAAATACAGAAACTGGTGTTTCCATTTCACGTTTAATTCGGAATCCATCGCTATATCATCTATGGTGGAATGGAAATTTGAAAGTTTAAGTGGGTTTTGGCTTTTACTTCGAATCTAAGTGCTTTGTTTCAGTACATAATTATTAACTTTAGATGTTATTAAAAGCAACAAAATGGAAAGAATTGTCCAGCTTTTGTGTTTTTGGGAGTTTTGTACTTTCATATTACATATTTCAAAAAAATATATCCAAATAGGTATCCTCACTATTCAGCGCAAAGGAAGAGTGCGTCCTCAGTATCCAATAAGTAGGTGTACTTTTCATGCGTACCTTCCGGTTTATTTTTTTTTTTTCTTTTTATTTGCTTTATTTAATTAGTTAAATTATTATACTAATACCTTTAGTATTAATTTATTTATTTTTAGATTTTTTCATTTAACTAATCGAATTATTATATAGATGCGTATCCTTTTTATACGCTTTTAGTATCTAATAGCGCATGTCTTCAATGTTATTACTGCGCATATTTAATTGAGACTTAACACAATCCCTGTCTAAGTACTTTCAAAATGGCAAATTAATTATCAATTTCGCTTCTAAGTTAAATTTATGCTTCACATTATCTCTCATTAAGTGTATTTTTTACCAGAACTATTAATGAAGCGAGTTAGCTTAAATGATTTACTAAACTACCAATTAAACCTGTTCAAAGCAGCTATAGTATAAAGAAAGCGTGTATATATATATATACACACAATAAACAATTAATATTAAAGAAATAGTAGTATAATATGAAAAATAATTTATAAAAACCATATACACAGTGAGTAATAAAATCAATAATACATAATAATCAAACCAAGTAATATAAATATAGTTATTTATAATTACTTCTTCCTATATTTAGTTAATTGTTTTCCGAAACGAGCTAATAATGACGGTTTGCGAATGAATAGACCCTTTGATGACTGAGGCTCAGATGACTGTAAAAGGAGTATCAACGAAATTTACATGATGAATTGGAGTGGGCAATGATGGTTGTAGTTGAGCATTGGCCTTCTCTATATGTGCTGTCTGAGTCCATCCTGTACGACGTTTAAGGGGAGTTAGTAGTGTCGGCTGTGGATACATCCACACGTGAGCATCAAGATTGTCGAATGAGGTATCGCTCAAATTGAAGGCATAAGCAGGTGGTGTACTGTTACTAATCTCACCTAAGTCAATAAAATGGTGAGATTCCAATGGTATAGAATCATCATCATGTACCCGACTGGTGCCTATGTTGGTCGACGACCTCTTATGTGAATTCTAAGTCTTGTACATGATGGAGAGGCAGGTATAGGGGCTGGGTTAGCTAGCTGGTCAGGAAATAATATCAAACCGCCATACTCCTTGATATGGTGAAGGCCACTATTGATGATATAATGAAGGCCACCATTGATGATATGATGAGTAGCATGAACATCATCTACTAACCTTGCCTGACGTAGAGTATCTGCTTATAGTTAATGAAACAGTTCAAGTTATATTCGTATAGATTGCTTTGCCAAAAAAAAAAAGATAAATGGAAAGAAAGCTTACTAAGTATCCTATCACAGTCTCATGATGGGTAATGTATCAGCATATATGATCCTTATACCAGTCATAGTAAGCTGGATCGACATCCTTTGGTCCTTGAATATCGACAACCTACATATGGCGGTCTACCTAGGTCAATATATATCCTTGATGGGCAACCAATCAGTCAATGTTTATCCTACCTCTAAGGTCGATATGATGTAGCTCATCACCAATATAAACGTCAACTAGTATCTATTGGAAACCTCCAAACTAATATATAATACGATCGGGGAAATAACTTCATAATGTGGAAACATATCAGTAGAACCCTAGCCGTCCAAATACCTTGACCAATATTTCAAAACGAGGGTAGAAGATCAATAAGATCATCTGGGTACGGCTCCCATACGACCTACAATGCATTTAGAAAGAAAGTACGTTAATAATCCACAAATTTTTAATGAAGATCAACAATAAAAACAAAATTTAAGAAATGCATACTTGTCTACTCGTTTGCAAATCAAATGCAGTCTGGTACACATCCATAATATGCATAGCATGGTGCATAGTGTTTTGTGATATGGCTTACTTAGCGGCTAATGGTAGGCTCTCCTAAATGGTGAAGCCAGACCTAGTCCGTAGTGTAATGTAGGGAAAATGATCCCATGCCCATATCTGTAGTAGTATGTCGGTGCCTTCAATTTCTTACATTCCTAATCATGTAGCCCCACATAGCTGACGATACAACTAAGCCAAACAAGCTGATCCCCAATTGAATATTGTAGCATGTAGGAAATACTCTAGTATCGGTAGAAACATCGTGTGAACAAGGGAGGAAGACTTATTCGTAAATAAAAATCCACCAAACAACTGCAAGATGTATGTACGGGTATGCCGGTGAATGGTATCATCATTTGCACCTGCAAGAAGTATGCTAAATTTGTCTCGTAACCAATACAAACTAACATGTCCCCCTCTGCTAAGATTATTGGTGGGGTAGTCTCCAAGTAATCTTCTAACTACTTAAGGTCATACTATTTGCATATGCCCAATTATTGCAACCCCATTGATACGAAGATTGAACAGTACCTCTATATCCTATAACGTGATCGTCATCTCTTTATGAGCTATATGGAAGGTGTGGGCCTCGAGTCTTTACCTCTCAACTAACACCATGGTGATGATTGGTTTGTATGAATGGTAGCTATGTGACTCCTAAGAAACCAACATTGGCAAGGTGGGTCATGAAGCGATCATCCAATGGTATCTAGGATGTACCTTTCTGCAAGCTAAACTTTACTCGACAAACCATAATGTGCTCGCCTCTCTATAATATTAGATTCAATTTCAGTACAATAGTATAAAATTATTGAATTGTACAAATTAATAGATGATTTAACGTTAAAACATACCTGACGGTCCCATATGTTTTGCGATCGATGTTGTCCCTATCCATGTAGTATCGACAGGTCACTTGGTCTTGGATCCATCTTACCTACAAAACAATAAAAAAATATGTTATGTCATTGACTTATGAAAGCATAACATTATATGATACGTAACTTAATGTAAGAAAACAACACTTATATGTCTGTCTATACCGTTTCTATTAAGTTGAGGACACCTTCTCTTATTGTGTCCTTCCATTCTGCACTTGTTACACCTACTCTTATCGATAGGTTCCCTTAAGTTCATCTCCATATGGACTCTCTTCTTCCTTGGTTTACCTAAACCACGTTTCAAGTTCTTATTAGGTATGAGGAACGAGTAATTGAGGTGGGGCCAATTCAACTCATCACCTATTGGCATGAAGTGTCTAGCATAAACATCTAACTAATGGGACTACGTATACCATACGCTAGTGTACTGACCAGTAATGACTCGGATAGAATTAAGTTCCCCTATCTCTTATCAGCATGGGATTCTATAGATTTGCCATTTCCTACATGAATACGTCATTCTGTTCATGTCTATAATATGTGTTCGACTGCCTTGTTTCATCACTCCATTTGCTTTGCACCTCTAGCCTGTCTTTACCTCTCATATCCCATTATTACGGCTGTATTGCTAAATAGAACGAGCTGGAGCTTGCTTGGCCTACATTTTTATCTTTTTTGTAGCATATTTCGTATTCACTTGGCCCACGTCCATTCCTTTCCTCACTTGTTCGACTCTTCTTTTCCAATAATTGATACAGTTATAGAAAATTTTCTTGACGAGTGAAGTTAGAAGCAATCCTCTACAACCTTCCAAAATGCCATTGTAACTCTCAACGATGTTAAATGTCATATATCCAAATCGATAAAAACCATCATAAGACAACGTTCATTTGCTCTTATCAAACGATGAAAACTACGATAGGGCGTCCTCCTTAACTTGCAACATCTGATCCATTAAGTATTTAAATTTCTTAGGCTGTGCTTGTATGGTAGCAACAGTAACAAGCTTCTTGCACAATTGGTTCTTATGTATCTTATTGAAATCGTTGGCGACATATCGTATGCACTATCTCCAAACTGTAAATGGTTCCTTCCAACTAACTTTTACTTTGTCGAGTGCATTCTCGATACCTAAGTACCTGTTCGTAATTAGGTAACTTGTCTCCTCCTGACCATTCACAATGAATTACTTCAATCTTTTGAGAAACCAACCCTAACTCTCTATGGACTCCTTGTCAACAAGCACAAATGCCAAAGGGATAATACAGTTATTTCCATCCATAGAACAAGCGATCAATAGTATATGACCATATTTCCCATACAGAAATATGTCATCAATACTAACCACTGGTCGATAATACTTGAATGCATGTACGCACAAACCAAATGTCTAGAAGACCCACTTCATTATTGAAATACCAGGCTCAAGGGATCCCCTCCATCGCCACACTACCATAGTTCCAAGATTTGATATCTTGGTTGCATTTAAGAAAATAGAAAGCTCGTTGTATGCTTTCTCCCAATTGCCATATACCATCTCCATAGCCTTTCTCTTCACATCCCAAACTCTCTTTTGAGTCACATTATAGCCAAACATGTTTAAAATGTTTGCTTACAAGTTTGCCTTCTTTATATCAAGATTCTCTTTAACATTATTGATGAAGCAATTGGTCATAAGTTTACTATTGATCTATTTGTGGTCCTCCATTACATCAGGGTTAACATAAGTGTGTGGACCCTCAAGAATTGTTATGACGAATAACCTTATTAAACTTTTATATGATGCTCGTAGCCTCTACTTGCATCTACTATCCTTCTTTCTACAACAAATAACCCATAGGTTCGGTTTTGATTGATCGATGTGATAGTCACAATGGTTGTTAATGTGATATCTTTTGATCGTGTCAATAAGCTCATTCTTTGTATTGAAGCGTTGTTCGGCAAATAAATCCATGCCGTTAACCTAGTTACTACTCTCTGCCTCCATGTCCTCCTTGAATTCTACGTAACCACTATCACTATCAATGTTCATATATGGAATTGAATCTCAAACCTAGGATGTCGGCATCCCGATTGATTATATTGTGGAGCTATCCCAATCCCTTGGCTAGTAGTAAATTGAGGTACGGATGAAATGCTGCTCGATATATGCTCTGACATAGCCTATAATCTACAATGTTTTCAACTTCTACAATTTCTTCATCTACTTCATATTTAACCCCTATATACTCCCCTTCAACCTCAGTTTCAAGTCTCATTGGAATCAGATCTTCATCAAGGTCGTAGCCTGGGTCAATGGCCTGAGTCATCTTGTAAGATTGACCTTATTTCTGTATCAATTGCCTCTTCATCTACACCACCCTCACTAAAAGTAGGGTCTTCAACTGGATAAGTTTCTGGTTCATCATACATAGAGTTATCTTCATTGGTTTATTGTACATGAGATTAAGGAAAACTAAAAGACCTAAACCATAAAGTTTTATCGATAATAGTCCTACTAAGCTGACTGGAAGCCCTAACATATACTCTTGTATCTAGTTTTCTCCAAACGTGTCGGCTATTTCTATAAAGTTTTCTACATCATCATCATCTATAATGGCCATCGGAGTATACGAAACACCTCCCTCTTAATAACAATGATGTCAGTGAACAAGCTCAACTCCATAAGGATTTACTTCGATACTCGTACAGATTCGCTTGAGAAAATGGTTGTAGTTGGAATCCTTTCTCATCTTCAACTTTTTTACTAGGTCCTTGTCATATTGTGGACTATTACTTCCATTTACAATATTCCCACCCATATATACAATTATCTTCACGTAATCAGCCATTAACAACTTGTTGAATCATGAATGACAAAATCAGTAAAGTCTACACAATTTTGTACGATTCTTAGCACCCATACAATTTCTCTTTTCGGTAAGGCGTCATAACTTCACACTATAACTGTAAGCTCACATACGACTTCATTTCTTGACGGGACATCTCATCGTACTGACACAATTTTACTTCTCGGTGAGGCATCTTATCACACTTTATAAATTCATACTATAATTGTAAGCTCCCACACGACTTTGTTTTCCGATGGGGCATCTCATCGTACCTATACAATTTCATCTCGGTAGGGTGTCTCATCGCACCCATATAATTTTACTTCTCAATGGGGCATCTTATCTCACTTTATAACTTTACACTATAACTTACGTGCTCCTACATGACTTCGTTTTTTGGTGGGGCATTTTATCGCACCTACGCAACTACACTTCTACGTGGACCAACTTATCTCACGCTATAACTATAATCTTTTACATGATTTCATTTCTCAGTATGGCGTAACTAATATATTAGTAAAATCACATACCATATACAAGTTGCATATATATATTTTTACGTAATCACCACAACTTATATAACTACAAAAATTATAAATAACACAAATTAAGAATAATAAAGAAAATTCAATATGCATATTACGAAAATATAAACACTATGAAAGTTATCATGTAACTACATTTTACATGGACAATATAAATATAGTTGTAAATATAACTTAATTAATAATTAAAAAAAAATTATTGTGAAACAAAAATGATAGATAGTTACATACAATATTGTTGAAAACGCTGCTATACGGAGAGAAAAAATAAGGCCAAGCTATCGCTTCAAGACAGAATATAAAAAGGTTTTGAGGGTTTTTTGTGTTTAGAAGTAGTGTAAATGAAAGGGGAAGGCTGAATTGGGGTTTATATAGTGCATGGAAGGCGTGTGCTAAGCGCCTTCATAAATACAAGGAAGGTACACTCCTGGCATGCACCTTCGATGTTGTGAGGAAGGCGTAATCCCCCTTTGTGCCTTCCTAAGTATGATTCGTTAAAAAAAAAAATGATGAATAGTAAAGGTGTAAACTTCTAAATTTTTCGACTTGACATTAGAAGCAGACTTAAGTATGTTAAATATTCCTAAGAGTCGATAAGGCTAGTTAAGATAAAAATCTTAAGATAATAACCGAAAATTTAATTGCGTATAAAACTTTTATACCCTAAATGTACTTAAACACTAGAGATTGTACTCAAAAGTGATAAAACTCCAAAATTATAACTTTAAGGATATAAAAGAACTAAGTTACTATAATCTATTCTAAAACCCTAATTGCTAATATATCCTTAGTGTCATATTAAATCATTATCAAATAATTAAGTTAACTTTCAATTATTCATAAATGCATACCATACTAATTTAATTTACTAGAAAACTAAGATATTACATTATAGATCATATTTATCTTCTAATTATACAACTAGGTTAGTGTTAGATAAAGTTAAGTGTTTAGTTACTGTTTATACTACATATAGTTGATATTAGTATTCTAAATGATATATTTCATGATAGTTACACTAAGTATTATACTAAACAATGTACATAGGATATAAATATCTAGAGGAAGATTTCATTACCTATTTTTACTAATCATTTTAATAAACTCCATATTTCTTTTCATTTCCTTAATTTTCTTCCTAATTTTCCCTAATTACTTCATTATGTACACCTAAATTATATGTAATCCTAAAGAGTTGACTAAGTCAACATTGAAAAGTCAGCAAAATGTCATTGTCATCTAGAATTATCTTCCATTTTCTTTAACTTTCTACACTTTTGACACATGTTTTCTTGTCCAATTTTTCTTTCTTTGCAGTCTACTTCATAGATCCATTTAGACCCTACCTATTTCTTTTATAAAAACATAATTGAAGACACAAAACACCCTTTTCTACCCCTTACCAAAACCGTAACCCCCTTTGCTCCCTTAATTCTAAAGACTTTCTCAACTTCACTTTCACAATTCCAACTACTAAAACAAACCATCATACCATATATATTTGTCTTCCTATTCATATTATAAAAGAGAAAAAGATATGTTATTAGGTAATTTTTTGTTTTATTTAGTAGTTAGATGTATAAGTTAGGTCGGTGTAAAAACTTTGTATAATATATACATATATGTTGTTGAAGGTAGAAAGCTCCATATCCATGTTTATAAGTGTAGAAATACCTATGTTTATGTAACAAGTGAATACATAAGAAATGTATGTGTAAGGGTTTTGGTGAGATGCTTAGTCTAAGTGTAGGAAATCCTTAGATAATTGGAAAAGGAACACATATACATATGCTTAAACATGTATATACAAGAATACGCTTGATGAACATATGTTTGGATACTCTTATACAGAAGTACCCCTCATGTACATAACCAAAAGGGAAGAATATACTAACTATACATACATTTACCTTGCCAAATAAGCTCTTGAAGTACAAAAATATGAGTTTGGTGAAGCTTTCTTAAGAGGGTATACTAGGCATACAAAAACACGTATGTGACCGTATGTATATATAGGTATATGTACTAGTATATATATAAGTACACAAGTATACATACTAATATATCAGAAGTATAAGTATATACATAACATATGTATAAAGTACATAAATACATAAGGATAAATATACATATGTAACGGATGATATAAGCATGACATAAATGATGACATAAGCGATGATATAAGCATACAAAATAATAAAATATAAGATGATGTAATAAGATAACATATATATTTGTATACATGTACATATATGGGGCCGAAATTATTATAAGCCCCTAATATCCATCTTAAATTGAATTGTCCTTATTTAAGCTCATAAATTAGTAATAACAATGTTAGATCATCTAAGTGTAAGAATTTAATGGATAATTAAATAATTAAGTATTAAAATAAGATATAAAATTGGACAATAAGAATATTTAAGCTTCAACAATTAAAATTTCAATAAATTTAATCCATATCGTAAAACATGAGTCTTAATGTCCAAAATGGACATCACTGTGTGAACGTACATTCGAAAACAGTGAAAAACAACTATAAGTTCGCAAATATTAGAAATAGAATGAAAAAGTTACATACGATTAGTGATATGGTTCAATAGGATAAAAATTGATAGTAATTTATGTAGAATTAGATACTGGGAATCATTAGTTAATTCAATTACTTGTCATCATTGTCATCTTGTAATGATTTGGTGATCCTAACGAGAGTGTGGATCTTTTGATCGATTATTACGACTAGAGTGAGTCGACATGGCCGAGTGGGTATTTACCTTATGATTCCATACTTGTATGTGTTTGTAGCTAGTGAACTTAAATGATTCTGTTAATTAAATGTTATGTAGGGTCGAGAAATACTTGTGTGTGTTATTATTTGTTGAGTTGTGAATTTACCTTAAATGCGAATAATACATTGTTTGTTGTATGGTAGTATAGATAATGATTGTATGCATTAATGTTTGGTCACATTATAATTGGACTTAATTATACTCGGTTAATAAAATGAAATTGGAACATGCATCAACATGTATTGCATAGACATAATTTCAGCCATCATATCACATGGAGGTAGGGAGAGGATATACAAGGGTTGATTATAAGTATATTGGTTCAGTACGGTGCACTCGTACAATATGACCTTACCTTGGCCCACGGGAATACTAGGCGTTGGATGCGCCAACCACCTGGTTAAGGGTCAAGTTTAGAGGCCTTCGTTTAGGGATAAGTGTGGACTGCGAGGGCTCACTCACGATTATACTTAGAACTTGGTTTCTATGAAAATAAAAGATTGTTTTATTCAAATATGGAATGTGGAGTTTCGCAGGAAAATAAGTTCTAGTATAATAACCGGATCTGATTGGTGCCATGTATACTCCAACTTGGAGAGCGTTAAATCTGAGTTGCATATAGTGACTGGTTAACTGTATGTATTGTTTGGCATGTTGTTTGTTCATTCATTTATATGCTTAAATGTAATATATGTATAACTTGCTTATTTTTGTGGTTGAGAGTTTTACTTACTAAGCGTTAGCTTATACCCTCTTAGGCTTTTATTGTAGGGTAACCTTTTTGTCGATGCTGGTAGTAGGATGCTAGAGTTTAGTACAAGACCTTAAGCATGAGTGAGCTATATAGAATGTCAAGAGGACTTAAATGTGTAGACTTTTATATGTGTACTTTTCATTTTGATAGTATTGTAAATATAGATATACTAGATTACTATTTAATGTAATATTTATAGTTTGAATCTTATGTAAATATGTTTATGTGATGATATCATGTTGATTTGTATGTTCTTGGGAAGCTAGTGGTTATAGAGCCTTGTATATTATGTGAAGAGTTCATGATTGGAAGGGTAACCAATCAAGGGTTCTTTATAAAGTATATGGCGTCTATCATAACTAGACTGTTTTCAGTTCATGACAAAAGGTACGTGCCTTTACTATACTAGTTTCGTAAAATTTTTCCGCTACGCACCATTTTAGTATATTTTTTCAAAATTTGTACTATAGAAGTACAAAACTCATGTTTTTGGTCTATAACCAGAGGCATATACGACATAAACTAAAACTAATTTCCACTTGGAAAAAAAAGAAAAAGAGTTAAAAGTATAGATACCATTTGTCTTAACACCATGTCCAGGTAGCTCAACTTTTTCAAAATATATGGAGAGATCTCTTCTTACAAGACAAGAATTGTACATGTCATTGGCTAATAGTAAGGGCCTTGCCAATTGGGGCCTAAAGATATAGAACGGATAAGGTGTAGTTTAAGAACAGGGTTTACTTAAAAGTTTTATTAAGCGTGTTGGTCAAACACCATAAAGATTTGATGCGGAAAAATCTCAAAAGATTATAGAAAGTCTTCAATCATTGTATAGTAGGTAGAGCATATAAGGTGATAGGTAAGAATCAATCTTAACCATTAGATTTGTAGATTTTGATCATTAACTCCCAAAGGCCTTTATATATGTAAGGTTCACTTCCTCATTTGTATTCATCCTCTTTTTAGTGAAGTCTTATATTCTCCCTAAAGCTTCTCCTCTCTACATTCTTAGTAATTATTAGTGTTGTGTGGGTTTAGGCTAACTTATCACTTTAGTTGAATTATGAGTCCCTAAGCACTTTACGGAGGTGTTATGAAAGTTACGCTCGTGGTAAGTGATATCAAAACAAGGGCTAAAGAAGTAGGAGTCAAGATGGCTTTTGATGTAGAGAATAATGATGCCTAAGTGGTAGGATAAAAGACCGACCATAATGAATGTGCTTTTACTAGGCAAAGAGCTTGATCGAAGGATTTGTTATTAGCCTTGGCGTTAAGCTCGATAAGGTAGAGTTATGGCTCATTGAGGTGAATGAGGGGTTGAAGAGTCGCAAGCCCACACGAAGGAATTTAAGGAAAAATTTCAAGTGAGTTGTAAGGGGCTCTCAATCGTACCATAGAAAGCTTAATAGCATAAGATAATGCCCTTAAAGCTTAGATGAAAGACTTGGGGGTTAGAACCGATAAAGTGGAAGCTTAGGTGGTTGAGCTAGAAAAAAGAACTAATGTAACTGTAACAACCCTAAAGAAGGAGATAGAGGATCTCAAGGCTTAGTTGACAACTTATAGGACGGTGTTGGCTAATGGTGTAACAATACAGCTAGTACCTTGTATGGAAGTGCTAAAGCCAAAATACTTTAGGGTATAAGGTTTGTGAAAGAAGTGGATTTTCTATAGTGTATTGAGTAATACTTTAGGGTAATTGGGCTCCTCAATGATGGAAATAATGTGAAAACTGTAGCTTCATACTTGAGAGACATGATGTTAGTGTAGTGGAGGAGAAGGGCTAATGAGATTACATCATGGGTTGATTTTATACGAGAGTTCTAATACTAGTTCTCTCTATAAAAAGCATACCTTACCCAAAAGGCTAATGTAAAGTGGTATGTTCAAGATTTCTCAAAAGTCATGCTAAAGATATTGGATCTTAAACTAATTGATGCTCTCATCATGTTCTTAGAGGGGTTGAAGCCATGAGCTGAAATAGAATCAAAATGATTTGGAGTGGAGGACATCCCCAAAGTAATTGCTCTTGTAGAGGGCCCTATGGAGTTCTAGGAGGAGGATTGGCCTCCCATGAGTAATGAAGGAGGAAGAGGAGAAGAAGAAGCTAAAAGTCAACAATCTCTATGTTCGCCAAGTGTTATTTCATGGCCTCCCATGGCCAATTATTTAAGGCTTAAATGGCAGTCCGATGGGGATTTAGAGATATGGAATAGATAAGGTGTAGTTTAAGGAGAAGGTTTTCCTAGAAGTTTTATGGATTGTGATGGCCAGACACCATGAAGGTTTGGATCTAGGAAGGTCTTAGAAGATTCCCGAAGATTCCAAAAAGCCCTAGATTATTGTATAGTAGGTAAGATAGGTAGGAATTAGTTTTAACCATTAGATTTGATAAATCTTGGCTATCTATTCCTAAAGACCTTTGAATAAATAGGGGGTTTCTCCTCATTTGTATTCATCCATTCATTAGTGAAGTCTTACATTTTGCATAAAGCTTCTCTCTTCACTTTCTCTCTCTAATTGTTAGTGTTGTGTAGATTTAGTTTGACTTAGTACTTTAGTCAAGTTGTGAGAGTCTGAGTGCTATATGGGAGCATCTAGAAAATTAGGCTTGTGACACATACATATTAAGTTATATATTTTTTTTTATGTCAATTTATGTACACGCTTTATGCATGCGATAGTAAGGGCAACCTAAGTGGGGTAAGGAGCCATGAAATACCACTTGTGCCTCCATAAAGAGAAAAAAAAAAAACCAAAAAGCTATGAGAGTGAAGATTATATAACATAAACGAACATTAAAAGGTCATTTTTCATAAAATGAAAGTAAAAAAAAAAAAAGAAAAGAAAATCTAAAGTAGCAAATCCTAAACTAAATGCTACATCATAGTATCCTAAATAGCAAATCCCATAAATCATAAAATAGAATTTATTTGTTGGATTAGCTTAAGTAAAAAAATCTATGGGGTAGAACACTACCCTTTGCATTTTTAGGGATTTATTGTGACGAATTGGGCTTTGAGGTGAGATAAAAAAGTGTAAAATCATAAAGTAGAATTTATTTTAAAACTTCTTTTTTTGCGTTTCTATAACTATCATGTTGCACTACATATGTTTCTATGATGTTTGATAGTTTTATTGATATTTACATAAAATTGTCCAAATTCACAAACTTTTTATATGAAAATGATTTCATTTTTATTTGTCTTGAGATTTATATGATAATTTGTAAGCTCCATGTTTGAGTTGTCTTAATAAAGGTGGAACCTTTTTGTGGAAAAAAAAATACATTTTTTTTCCTTAATAGCATTACTATTTTACTTAATATGTCATCCCAAATGTCTAGTTATATATAGTTACATATCATTAAATTAATATTTAATAAACAACATGATACATTATTTTATAGGTTGCATTAATAGTTAATGTTCTTATCTCATATGATAATATGACAATGATATCAAGAATTCATAAGGATAAAAAAACAAAGAAGCATATGTTACAAACAATAGAAAAAATAGCATGTATTGTAATTGTAAACAGAAAGTAGAAAAGATAGTTACAACTAGTTTTCAGTAACAAACTCTCATAAAGGTATTTTGTCACCGAGTATATTAAAAAAATATTAATGGATGAGAGGACATCTTACAACCCTTTCTTAGAAAATTAGGTGCTTGACATTAAGATCTCATCCTTGCTAAAAAGGGAAATCATATCATCAAAGATCACATTTCTTCATTTGTTTCCTTCCAATACTTCATATACATTTTGTCATATATCTTACAAACACAACAACAGTGGTAATATTCGTAAATTTGTGAGTATTACAAATGTATCTACAATATTTGAGGGATAAACACTTTAATTTAATAAGAATCATAGATTTAGAGTATGATATACAATACCTTAAGAGAGCTACGGAGATGATTGATAAAGTTGAGAGAATTCTGTGTTTGTATTTTTTGGGTAATTGATAATATGGATTTTCTTTACTTGAGTAGTTTTCATTAATATGTTTGAGTCGAAGAAGCATTTTAACATTGGTACTCATAGATCTATGAATATTACTCACTATTGTTGTGTTTGTTTTTATTTGCAAGGTGTATGACAAAATGTGCATGAAGTATTGGAAGGAAATAGATGGAATGATGTGTTTTTTTATGACAAGATTTCCCTATTCAAGTAAGGGATGAGCTCATAATGCTAAGTCACCTGATTTTCTAATAAAGGATTGGAAGATGCCCTCCCATCTTTTATTATTCTTTTATATGCTCAATAGTGAGATACATTTCTAAGAGATTGTTACTAAAAACTAGTAAAACTACTTATAATTATATTGTGATTGATGTGTTGTGGTACAGGTAAGTACACCTATCAATTTATTATATAACAGATATGAGTCCGAATGTCAATCTGATAGAGCTAATGCAATTACTAATACTAAGTAGATCTTTATTATATAACTTACAAATTAAATTTTAAGAAACTTAAAGAAGTAAATCTAAATTATTGCTAAAAATAATTTAAATATTAACTAAGATACAATTCAAGAATTAACAAGAAAGAAATTCAATTATTTCAAGATTCAATGTTTTACTTAGATCCTGTTTTTACTAGGTCTAACATGTGATTTTCCTAAAGATAATCTAATTTATTCTTTAATTTTTCTTGACCAGGAGAATTCTTTATTAAAGTTAATTACTTTCTTAAGCCAATTAACCCTAACCCTAGAATCACCTATTAAGATCTCTTCTCAATAGCATGACCTAAGATTCTATTATTGAACAATGAATTCTCTACACTTTAATTTGAAATTTTGGAAGAATCTTGCAATAACCCTCATCAACTATGCCTAGATCTAATCTTATAGGAAATCTCTCAATTTCTTCTAAGATATTTAACTCTAGATTACTGCTCATGGAAATAATAACTTAAATCATAAAGCATACATAGTTAAATCAAGAAAATAATAAAAAACTAACTTTATTAAATACTAATTATCTCATATGAATAGATCTAGGTTCAACAAAATATAGCTATAAAAAATCTACTCACCAGATATCGTAAAATTAGAATCTAAAAATAAAGTATAGAAAAGAGTAGAAAGAAGCATCATAAAATCCAAACAAAATTAAATCTTGAAATCTTTTTTTGTCCTCACTTTCTTGATTGTTCTTGGTTTCAAAAACTCCTTAAAAGTAGTGCTAAAAAGTTCTTATTCGATATCTCTCATACATTTTAATGATAAAAAAGGGTTAAAAGCTAATGAATTTTTAAAAGTGTAGACTTATAGAAGGATTTTCATAAAGTTTATTTTCGCAAAATTAAGTTGCATCCATACGCTTATTCAGAAGCTTTGAATGGATTGCAAATGGTCTATTCTAGAAAATCTTTAGAAAGTATTATAGAAGCTTTTATAAGAAGAATTGGTACAATACTTTAAAAGCTTATTCAGAAACATAAAAAACTAAAGGCTTATATTCTTCAGAAGGTTGTACAAAAAGTAAGTCTGGAAGATGTTGAAATTAGTTTAAAATCAAATTCAATTTAATCAAGCCTTAGCTTCGTTAGATTGAGTGTATTAAGGAAATATATTTAATCCCGTTTCACTCAAGATGGAATTAAGATCCATGGGGATTATCTTTGAGCGTGTTAATTTTTTGAAAAATCAAGATAGACATAAATATGGATAAGGATAAAGTTGAGTTAGATTTTGTGGAAATTCAAAATGAACTTTATCTAGAAATATCTGATAAGGATTATCTTTTCGTTAAGAAATCTATCTGGTAGTTATGATTTTAAGTATATTTGATCTGAACTAATTAAGGAGAATAGATTTTTAAATTCAAAATATTGAGATCTTCTTACGAAAATATCTAAGGATTATCCTTTGCATTTTAACGGTTGGATAATTATGGAAGTGAAGAAAATCTTTAGATTTTTAGCCATTGGAAAAAGAAGGATTCAAAACATCATATACAACTTTAAAGAAAAATTATCGTTGCACAAAAATTCTTGATAAGTTTTTACCTTCTGAAAAGCTTCAAAAAGTTCTTCAAATACTTATTCAAAGAGCTGTACCGAATCAAAGTTCTACAACAAGCGTTATTTCTTTTAAGTGCAAAATTATTTAAGACTTATATTTTTGTTCTCACTTGTAATCTCTATACTTTATTGTATAGAAAAGACAGTTTATACTCTATAGATCTATATTAGCCTAGATTGTAGAGAGGTTAGATAGGCTGAACAGAGTGTTGTAAAGTCATTATGATAAGTGCTTGTAATCAGTTTGTGATTTGTTTTAGTGGATCAAGTGGAATGGCACCGGTGAAGTAGACCGAGTCCTAATAGTAGAGCTGGAAGAGAGCAGTAGGCAGAAGGCCGAAGCTCTATAAAATCTTTGCTTGATATTGTCCTTCTCTACTCTTTTAATTTGTGTTATTTAACTGTTATTTAATTGTGTGTTGAAATACCATTGTTCACCAAATTGAGTTTTTAAGAGGGATAATCTTATTTTTATACGGAAAAGTTTTCAAAAGTTTAAAAATATCAATTCACCTCCTCTTTTGATATCTTATATAGGACCAACAATTAGTATTAGCGCCTCGCTTTATTATCTTCTAAAGTTCATGATCATGGGTGAATCAAGTGGTAGTTTAACAATTCAGCCTGGCAAGGCACTATTTTTTGATGGAACTAACTTTCCTTATTGGAAATTTAGGATGGAGACTTATGTAAAGGCATCAGATTATCAGGCCTGGCAAATTATTTCAGTGGAAGATCTCAAAGTTCCAATTGTTATCACAACAGATGATGATATCACCAAAGCGGAACTCAATTCAAAGGCTAGGAATCTCTTGTTGAGTACTATTGCATGTTTTGAATTTTATCTAATTGCTTCTTGTGAAACAGCTAATGACATTTGGGACACTTTAGTGCAAACTTACAAAGGCACATAAACCATCAAGGACATAAGAATAAACTCGCTGGTTTAACAATATGAAATATTTTGAATTCTCCCTGGTGAAGAAATCAAAGACTCTTTTAGTAGAGCTACTACTATAACTAATGAACTATCTTCTCTTGGCAAAGTTATTAATGATGTAGATATGGTATGAAAGATGTTAAGGATTCTTCCCAAAATTTGGAATGCGAAGAAAACAACCATAGAAGAAGCTTGTGATTTGAAGACATTAACATTGAGTCAATTACGTAGCAAGCTCATGGCATATGAAACTGGTTTTCTCAAATTAAAAGGTACTTTAGAAGATATGAGGAAGAGGACTGTAGCTTTCAAAGCTAAAGAAATAGATACTAATTCAGAAGGAGAAGATTCATCTGAAGAAGAAGATGAAGACATGACATTACTAGCTAGTTAAAGGATTAAAACATAACTTATTAAATATAAGTCAATTGAGTGATAAAGGATATAGAATAGTTTTTGAATACGATAAATGTGTTGGATTTAATTAAGATGGGTTTGAGGGTTTTAGAAAGAAGAATGTCTATCTAATTAAACCATTTAAAGTATCATTTGAAAGCTACTTTATTTTCGTAAATGATAATGCTATGCTCTGGCACAAAAGACTAGGACATGTGAATTTTCATCAATTGGAGAACTTGTCAAAAAAGAGTTTAATCTTAGTTTTACCTAAAGTACATGTTTTTGAAAATATTCATTATGTTGCTTGCTTGAATAATAAAATGAATTCGTCGTCTCATAGGAGTAAGAAGGTTATTTCTACTCAAAGACCTTTAGAGTTATTGCATTTAGATCTCTTTGGCCCCACTCGCACATTAAGTTTAGGAAGAAATAAATATGCTCTTATTATAGTAGATGATTTCTTTAGATTTACTTAGATCTTATTTTTGTGTCATAAAAGTGATGTTCTTAAAAATATTCGTTGTGCTGCTTGCTTGAATAATAAAATGAATTCGTCGTCTCATAAGAGTAAGAAGGTTATTTCTACTCAAAGACCTTTGCAGTTTTTACATTTAGATCTCTTTGGCCCCACTCGCACATTAAGTTTAGGAAGAAATAAATATGGTCTTGTTATAGTAGATGATTTCTTTAGATTTACTTGGTTCTTATTTTTGTGTCATAAAAGTGATGCTTTTAAAAGTTTTGAAATCTTTTCAAAAAGAGTTGAAAATGAAATAAGCCTTTCCATCATCAGATTACAAATTGATCATGGCAAGGAATTTAAAAATTTTGATTTTATTTCGTTTTGTGAAGACAAAGGCATCATCCATAATTTTTTTGCACCCTATACTCCAGACAAAATGGAGTAATTGAACGCAAAAATAGTATTGTCCAAGAAATGATGAGAACTCTTCTTAATGAAAGTTATATAGTTGATCACTTTTGGGCTGAAGTAGCTTCAACAGCTTGTTATATCATTAATCGTGTATATGTAAGACCCTTGATGAATAAAACTGCTTACGAGATTTACAAACGAAGGAAACCTACGGTTTTATATTTTCACACATTTGGTTGTAAGTGTTTTATTAAGAAAATAGGAAAAGTCTTGAGAAAATTTGAAGAGAGAGCAGATGAAGCCATATTTTTTGGCTACTCTTTGAACTCGAAAGCATATTAAGTATACAACAAAGAAACTAAGGTCATGGAAGAGTCAATAAAAGTTAAATTTATTGAAGAAAAAATCCATGAAGAGTCGGACGACGAAATTCCAGTTGCTTCAAATGAAAAGAATATAGTTTGTCCTGATTCATAAGAAGTAAATTAGAACCTCCTTTAGAAGGTAGTTTAGAAGTTTCTAAGTTGCCTAATGGAATCGAAACAAAATCTATATCAAAAGGTACTTCAAAAGCTAATACTAGGTTTGTTGAAAAACCTTCAAAAGGTAAGTTAGAAGGTTCTGAACACTTCCACACTCTTCCATCAACTTTAAAATTTAAAACTGATCATCCTCCTAAGCTTATAATTGGTAATGTTAGATCTAGAATAAGAATGAGATCAAGCTTACTGAATTTTGAAAATTAGTTTGCTCTTATTTATGAAATTGAACATCATTCAATAGATGAGGCCTTAAATGATAATAACTAGATTTTAGCCATACAGGATGAACTCAATCAATTTTAGAGAAATCGGGTTTGGAGTCTAGTTCCAAGACCTAAAAATAAGTCAATCATTGGAACTAAATTGGTATTTAAGAACAAATTGGATGAGCATGGAAAAAGAGTTAGAAACAAAGCATAATTAGTAGCTAAAGGTTATTCATAAGAAGAAGGAATAGATTATGATGAAACATATGCTCTTATTGCCAGATTGGAAGCTATAAGATTGTTACTTGCTTTTGCTTGTTCGAAAAATTTTAAGTTGTATCAGATGGATGTAAAAAGTGCTTTTCTGAATGGATTCATAAAAGAAGAAGTGTATGTTGATCAACCTCCTAGATTTGAAGATCCCTTTAAATCAAATCATGTATTTAAATTAAGAAAGGCATTGTATGGACTTAAATAGGCTCCCTGTGCTTCGAATGATAGATTAAGTTAATTCTTGATTAAAAATGACTTTCAAATAGGAAAAGTAGATACTACACTTTTTATGAAACATTTTGGTAAAGATATGTTGGTGGTGCAAATCTATGTTGATGATATTATTTTTGGTGCAACTAATGAAATATATTGTCAAGAATTTTCAAGTATGATGCAGGTAGAATTTGAGATGTTATTTATGGGTGAATTAAACTTCTTCTTAGGATTATAAGTCAAACAATCAAAGAATGAAATTTTTGTTTACCAAGAGAAGTACACTGAACAGATATTAAAGAAATTTGGTTTTGAGAACATCAAGGATTCTTTAATACCTATGAGTACCTTAACAAAGCTTGGCATCACAAGTAATAGCAAAAAGGTAAATGAAAACTCTATCGCAGCTTAATTAGATCTTTATTGTATTTAACTACCTCAAGACCTAATATCTTATTCAGTACTTGTGTGTGTACTAGATTTCAGAGTTTACCAATTGAAACACACTTAACTGCAGTTACAAAGATTTTTAAATATATAAAAAGCATTGCAAGTTTGGAAATTTGGTATCCTAAAAGTAAAAATTTTGATCTTATAGGATATTCAAATGTTAATTATGCAGGTTGCAAAATAGATAGAAAGAGTACTTTAGGAACATGTCGGTTCTTAGGAGATAAGTTGGTTTCTTAGTCATCCAAGAAACAAAATTCAATTGCACTTTCAACTGCAGAAGCTGAATATGTATCTATTGGAAATTGTTGTCCACAAATTCTTTGGTTAAAACAACAATTAAATGATTATGGAATAAGTTGTAAAAATATTCCTATAAAATGTGATAACACGAGTGCTATCAATTTGACAAAAAATCTTGTTCATCATTTAAGATCAAAGCACATAGAAATAAAGCATCATTTGATACGTAATCATGTTGCAAATAATGATGTGAATATTGATTTTGTTTTAATTGACTATCAATTTGCTGATATTTTTGCAAAACCTCTAGATAAATTGAGATTTGAGTTCATTCGTAATGAACTTGGTGTTTGTAATCCATTTTGTTAATTTGGTCTTTCATTTAATTTTTAGTGGATGTTTTGTTTTGTTTTTTTTTTTTTTTCGTTTGTCATGTGCAAGTCTTCTTAATATTTATCGAACGCGAAAACTTAGTGGGCTTTAGCATGTTCTTAGTGGGTTCACAAAATCCTCCTTAGTGGGTCTATTAAGTAAATCTACTCTCTTGACTAACTACTATCAAAATTGGCAGTTAAAGTTCTTTAAAAGCCTCATTTCTTTTCTCGTTTTCTTCCTCCTCATCAGACCTTCCTTATTTCTCTCTCTCGTTTTTTTTTCTTCATAGCTCCAACGGCATCTAGAAAGTCTAACCACATTGCAGCTAAAGGGGTTAAATCAAAAATCCAAAATGATCCCAAGAATCCCATTGTTCTTGATGAACAAGAAACTGAAACTACCAATCTTGCAAATCCTTAACCAAATCTACCCTCTGAAACTCATCAAGGATCATCTGAAAAAATCCTAATCGTTGAACTTTAAGATGAACCTTTGGAAGAGGCTGTTCAAGAAATGAGTCAAAAGAGCGCCTCTGAAGTACATTCTGAACTAATTCAGAAGGTTATTTAGGATGATAAAGAATGTAGCTCCTCCGAAGAAGTTACTGATTCAGAAGAATCTGAACCTTTGGAAAAACCATTTGAAGAAGTCTCTTAAAGAGATCCTTTAGAACCTAAACTTGTTCTTAGACCAAGAAAATCTATTCAAAAATCTAAGGCGGCTACCTTAGTCAAGAAGAAATCCAAATCTTCTCAGAAAGTAGATAGATCAACCAAAGCTAAGACCATAATTACCCCTTTAAAGGAGAAACCCAAGAAGAGGTACAGAGTCAAAGGTAAAAGTCTTTCAATGAAAGACTCATTTTATTTAGACTTTGAATACTATGAGAAAAACGGTTTTTACTGGAAAGACTACTTGAGTAGATTAGGTTTAAATGGTTTGGCTAATTTATGTAGAGTATAATATGGAGATTTGATTGATGAATTTTATAGAAAGCTTGATAGTAAACATCAAGAAGTGTAGAAATTAACTGTGCTAGGACAGAAAATAGAAATCACTAAGATGGACATTCTGAAATGCTTTGGCATTAAAGAATTCAATGATGATGAGAGCATAGGATAGTTGACAAAAGAATAGTTATTTATTGAATTGAATGATGGAATATATTTAGGGATAGGAAGAGACATTTTTAGTACTAAATTTGAATTGTTAATAAGAATTCTTCACAAATTTGTTAACTCTTTTGTACTACTAAGGATGGGTAGTGCAACCTTAGTGATTAGGAAGATGCCTTGGTGATCTTGGCAATGTTGGGCAAGAGATAAGTAGATATTGTAAAATTAATGATGCGACACATGTGGCAGCATGTAGATGTGAGGTCATATGGAAATATGTTAATGGCCCCTTTTTAGTTTCAAAAAGCTAAAATTTCTAGGAGAAACAAATTATCCCTTTTCTCCTATTAGGCTTGGCAAGAGAACCTTTAAGATGATGAGAATTTATGTGAATGACAAACTTTGGAATTCACATAATGGGGGAATATTTGTTCATCCCTTAAATCTGAAAAGAAGGGTCCTTATCATTGAAGAAAAAGGGATTAGAAAGAAAAGGAAAAGAGGAAAGGAGCCAGTTGAGAAGGAACTAAAGAAGAAAGGGAAATCAATTAGAAGATCAGGTGGCATTGAGTTTAGAGAACCAATTGGGACAGCTTCAGAAGGTGATTTAGATAGTTTTGAGTGCCAACCAGTTCGCAATAAATAAGGAGAGAGCTCAACCATTGTAGAACAACTCTCTGAATGAATCAAAGTTGTTGTAGAAAAAGTTTTTAAGGATCAAATGATTGGCATGGGAGACTTATTCAAGGCTTAAATTAAGGAATCTGTTTTAAAAATAAATTCTTCTAACCAAGCACATAATTCTATTGATCCTGAACCCCTTGCATAACACCAAACCACTGAACCGTCTAAACCATCAAAACTTACGTCTGAACCTTAATTCACCACTAAAGAAACATTTGTTCTTGTTTCAAAAACTCCTATCACACCACCAGGACTTGACCCTTCCTCTTAACTAATCAATTAGAATGTTCTCAGTCTTATATCAACATTAAAAAAGACCCCAGTCATTTCATCACAATCTCTTGATAAGATACCTCAAGTTTCCACTCTTATTCTTAACCTTGAAGAATAGATACCTCCTGAAGATCACATTGAAATTCTATCTATGGCCTCCACCCAAGAAACTTCTCCACTTGGTCTAATTTAAACTACACCACCATCTAATCAAAATAAAGAACCCACTTTATCTATGGCAACAACTTTTGAAACCACTTTTGCTTCTAACAGAGTTCTTCCTTCGTACTCTGGTAGATTTAAGTTTTGTGCTAGGAAGAAAACAAAGCGATCCAAAAATTGATTGTTTTTATGTTTCTCTTTCTCCAGTACTAGCAAAACTTTGTTTTAGCATATTTTGTTGTCCACTTGTAGACTTGTTTCTTGTTATTTCTGTTTCTGAACTTGGTTATGATATTTCCTTAATCAATGCAGTTTGATTTTTTATGTCATTGCAATTTCTACACTTGATATTTTGTTTGTCATATTCAAACTTGCACATTTTATAAAGATTAAGGGGGAGTTTATTTAGAATGATTAGAAAAAAGGGAGAGAGAAAAACCATAAACAGTTACCTACATATTACATCACATTGGATAAACATTGTATGATGCATGAATATGTGATTGTGAATATTTTTTTGTGATATGGTTTTATAATAACATTTTTGTTATCATAAAAAAAGGGAGAGAATATTAGATATCTCTTATGCATTTTAATGATAACAAAAAAGGGTTAAAAGTTAATGAATCTTTAAGAGTGCAGACTTATAGAAGGATTTTTAGAAAGTTTATTTACGCGAAATTAAGTTGCATCCATAAGCTTATTCAGAAGCTTTGAATGGATTGCAAATGGTCTATTCTAGAAAATCTTTAGAAAGTATTATAGAAGCTTTTATAAGAAGAATTGGTACAACACTTTAGAAGCTTATTTAGAAACATCAAAAACTAAAGGCTTATATTCTTTAGAAGGTTGTACAAAAAGTAAGTCTAGAAGATGTTGAAATTAGTTTAAAATCAAATTCAATTTAATCAAGCCTTAGCTCTGTTAGATTGAGTGTATTAAGGAAATACATTTAATCCCGTTTCACTGAAGATGGAATTAAGATCCATGGGGATTATCTTTGAGCATGTTAATTTTTTGAAAAATCAAGATAGACACAAACATAGATAAGGATAGAGTTGAGTCGGATTCTGTGGAAATTCAAAATGAACTTTATCTAAAAATATCTAATAAGGATTATCTCTTCGTTAAGAAATCTATTTGGTAGTTATGATTTTAAGTATATTTGATCTGAACTAATCAAGGATAATAGATTTTTAAATTCAAAATATTGAGATCTTCTTATGAAAATATCCAAGGATTATCCTTTGCATTTTAACGATTGGATAATTATGGAAGTGAAGAAGATCTTTAGATTTTTAGCTGTTGGAAAAACTCAATATAAAAGGAAGAAAGATTTAAAATGTCATATACAACTTTGAAGAAAAATTATCGTTGCACAAAAATTCTTGATTAGTTTTTACCTTTTGAAAAGCTTCAAAAAGTTTTTCAGATACTTATTCAGAGAGTTGCATCGAATCAAAGTTCTACAACAAGCGTTATTTCTTTTAAGTGCAAAATTATTTAAGACTTATATTTTTGTTCTCACTTGTAATCTCTATACTTTATTGTATAGAAAAGACAGTTTATACTCTATAGATCTATATTAGCCTAGATTGTAGAGAGATTAGATAGGCTGAACAGAATGTTATAAAGTCATTATGATAAATGCTTGTAATCAGTTTGTGATTTATTTTAGTGGATCAAGTGGAATGGTACCGGTGAAGTAGACTGAGTCCTAATAGTAGAGCTGGAAGAGAGCAGTAGGCAGAAGGCCAAAGCTCTAGAAAATCTCTACCTGATATTGTCCTTCTCTACTCTTTTAATTTGTGTTATTTAACTGTTATTTAATTGTGTGTTGAAATACCACTGTTCACCAAATTGTGTTATTAAGAGGGGTAATCTTATTTTTAAATGGAAAAGTTTTCAAAAGTTTAAAGCTATCAATTCACTACTCCCCTCCTCTCAATATCTTATATGGGGCTAATAGTTATTTTCTTCAATAAACCTTAACAAGTCTTTATATATGAAGAGCTAAAAAAAAAAAAGGTCTATAGAAAAAGACATAACTAGGGACATAATCATATCTTTTGGTTTGTCCTTTACTATGCTTTACGTTTGTCTTTTTTTTTTTTTTTTTAAATTGGAAACGACATGTTCGACTCACGTTTTTTGGTTATGTCCTAAGTTGTAACAGTAGAAAATCAGCTCCAAATTCACCTAGAAATGACATAATTGTGTCATTTGGTTGTATCAATCTTCAAATCTTCATAACTTACTCATTTTAGCTTCGATTTGAGTGAAATTTATTTTTATCATCTCTTTTTCTCGTATAGATCATTTCAAAACCTAGAAAACAAAATTTTACTCAATTAAATATTATTTTCTAAAAATAAACTCAAATATCAAGAAAAATCATCGAAAATCACCAAATAAAATATGTGCAATTAGGAACTTATCATATTGGAATGTAGATGTAAGATATACCCCAAGAAATCACACAAAATCAGAGATGGGTTTGGATTGCAAGATAGTTGGAAAAGTAAATGGTAGTCGATGGTAAGTGAACCGAAGCACCAATTGAGTAGATATTGCATACCACATAATCTTACTTAGACTTAGTTAATACTTGATGTGATGCACAAATGAAGGAAGAAGATAACAAAGGGTATTTATAACCCATTTAGGGCAACTTACTAGACATTTGCATTACCAAAAAAGATATAAATGCCTCAAATAGTGTACATATTATGTTATAAGGATGAAAACAACAAATGACATAGAAAATATGTACCTATTATCTATACAACCAAGCAATGTTAGAGATACGGGTCACTAGGCCACTATTGGTGGTTTGGATATGGCATAATGAGTTTTATATGGACGAGTCCTCAGTTAGGGTATGACAATTAGCTTATTATCTTGGTTAGATAGGTTAGATACATGATGGTTGAGCCACTAGTTAGACATGCCAAGCTATTTATGTTAGACTGATGGCTAAACTCCTTTACTTGAAAGATTGTGTAACAATGATAGAAACTTGGATATTTGGATAGCTTGATCTTTGATAGGAGTTTAACCTCTTCCTTAGTAAGCTAATGGGAGAGAGCTTGGTAAAGAGAGCTTAGTAAACCAAGGCGACTAGTCTATGGGCTCATGATCGGGTCAACGGTCCTTGATTTCTATCAATTCCTTTAAGTTGTTTAAGATTTTAGATCAAATCTAATTGGACTTCATCTTGGACATCATCGAGGACATATAAGCTTAGGTTAGCTATATTGAAGGAATTAGATAACCATATGCTTTGAGCAAGTCAATCCTATAGGCATTCTAGTTAATCCTTTTAAGTACTTAGAATAGATCGTCAATCTTAGATGATGATTTATTCTTCCTTAAGTTCAGGAACCTATCTTTACTTAGATAGATCAAAGCTAGGTTACCTGGCTGGAACTCTCTAACCTTTCTTCCTTAGCCCATCTATTCGAGCTTAAAAGGTACTCAGGTAAGGTGTTTGGTTACCTTCTTAGGCCTTTAGTAGATCAACTACATTTAGTCTTCATATTGCTTGGGTATGGGTGCTTGGTTGAGAGGAAGGTTAGGGTTATGCCCATACACTACTTCAAATGGGGGCTTATTGGTTACATTATGTACTAATTTATTGTAAGAAAATTCTACCATAGGTAAGCATAAGTCCTAATTTAGAAAAGTTCATTCTTATTGCAAATTTGAGTAGAGATCTAAGTGCACGGTTGATGACCTTGGTTTAACCATCTATCTTTAGATGGCATGATGTACTAGATAAGAGCTTGGTTTCAATATGTCTCCACAAGGTCTTTTAGGGATGGCTTGGAAACTTTAGGTCTCGATTGGACATGATGGTCTATGGTACCCCATGCAACATAACGACCTCTTTCAAAAACAAAGAAGTAATATATACGATGTTGTTAGTCTTTTAGCATGGGATAAAGTATGCTATCTTATTGAAACTATCCACTATGACTATGTTGGAGTCCTTCCTTCGGAATATGCTTAGCAAACCAAGGACAAAGTTTATACTTAGCTTGAACCATGGCTTGGTCAAAATAGGTAAGGGCATGTATTAACTTTATTCAGCTTTGCTATTAGCCTTTTTACAAATTGCACATCTTTTAAGCATAGCATACACATCCCTTTTCATCTTTAGCAAAGGGAATCTAGACTTCAATAGCTCATGTGCTTGCTTCTTATTGAAATTACTTGTCAATCCTCTACTGTATGCCTCTTATAGAAGTAATTCCTTAAGAAATAGGTTTGGATACAAAAATTTCCACCTCAGAATAAGTATACGTCCTCTAAAAGACACTCATCTACAGTTCATCCATCATAACACATAGTAACAATTAGATCAAAGTGTGGGTTTTGAGAATATAAATCCTTCATAATTAAAAATCCTAGCATCTAAGTTTGTAGGTCAATTAGGAGAGAGTACCCCCTCAACAAAGCATCGGCAACCACATTGGTTTCACCCCTTTTATACTTGACCTCGTAGGGGAACCCTTCCATGAATTCGATCCACTTTGCTTGCCTCTTTTATATCTTAGGTTAGCTCTTTAAGTACCTATGCCTCGTAGTGTATGTAAATTACAAATTCTTAGGGCAACAAGTAATATTGTTAGATTGTAAGAGCTTTGATTAAGGAATAGAATACTTATTGTAGATTGAGTAGTTAAGTGTAGTTCCTCCTAGCTTCTCACTAAAGTAGGTAATAGGTAAGCCTTCTTGCAGTAGTATGGCTCCTATGCCAACCTTAGATGCATTGCACTTTAGCTTGAACACTTTTTCAAGTTTGGAAGAGTAAGGATGGGGGTTGTAGTTAACTTTTCTTTCACTTCTCCAGAGCTCTTTTGCTCCTCTCCCTATTGGACTCCACATTCTTCTTCATAAGCTAGGTCAATAAAGCCACATTACTATTGGAATTCTTGATGAAGTGGTAATATAATGAAGCTAATCTATCAAGGCTATAGATGTTGGAAGAATAGATTGACACTAGCTACTCTATGATTGCTTGGATTTTCCCTTCATCTACTTTCACTCCTCCTTCATAAATAATAAATACAAGAAACACCACTTTAGGTTTGCAAAAGTTGCACTTCTATAAATTTTCATACAAATACTTGGCTCGGAGCACATTGAAAACAACTTAGAGATACTTGTAATGGCTCTCTATGTTTAGACTATACATAAGGATGTCATTTGATTAGATGATCAAAAGCTTCCATATCAAACCTTAGAGTACATGGTTCATCAACCTCATAATTGTACTTGGTGAGTTAGGTAAACCGAAGGCATTACCATCTACTCATACAAACATGCCTTGTTTGAATGTGGTCTTTCACTCATCACTTAGTTGCATTTTAATTTGATGGTATCTTGACTTTAGGTCAATCTTTAGAACACCCTCTCCTCATAAAACTCATCTAGCATATCATCTAGTCTCAGGATTGGGTACCTTTATTAAATCGTAATCTTGTTGATGGCTTGACTATATACACACATTTCCATAAACCATCCTTCTTCAATAGAAGTAAGGTACGTACCATTGATGGTCAAAGTCGGTATCATGCAGTAGTTGGACACTTGGCAAATGGTTACTTTGCAAAGGAAAAGAAAGGTTAGGTTATGGGGGTGCTAGGGTGGCTCCAGCGTTACCACTTTGATGTTTAAATTAAGTAATGAACCAAATAAAAGGAAAGAAAGGAGTTGCGTAAAGGGTCTAGAAGAAGCTTACTATAGCCTTCCAAACTCTATTTATAGTTGCAAATCTGCCCGTGTTTGATAACCATTGCCTCTAAAATACTTACGTATGCCAGATTTATATATCAGACCACTTCCTAATATTGGGGCGTGTGGCTTGAACAATGGTAGCTAGTAGGTAGTTATTTTTACAAGAACCCTAACCGTTCATGCCCTTTGTTTGAATTCGAATTCCTTAGAGTTGACTGAGTCTTATCGAGCTATAAATAGTTCCTCCATGTTGATTGAGGCCACTCTAACCTATTTTTGTAATATTGGGGGGTATGGCTTGAACAATGGTAGCTAGTAGGTAGTTATTTTTACAAGAACCCTAACCGTTCATGCCCTTTGTTTGAATTTGAATTCCTTAGAGTTGACTGAGTCTTATCGAGCTATAAATAGTTCCTCCATGTTGATTGAGGCCACTCTAACCTATTTTAGTCAGGTTATTCTATGATACTTAAGTATATTTAGCTTGTTAACCTTCCCAAGATAGCTAGTTCTTTAAGAGCAACCTAAGGGAGCTTAGAAATATGGTGCAAAAAGAGTTAGGAGTGAGTAAGTAGATTAGATGTCACTTATTCTAAGTCGGACTAGGGCTTTAAGAAGAATCACTATCAATAGGTACAATACATGGACTTAATGGTCTACAAACATAAACATAATTGGTACATAGGCTTGTTTGGAAATGCAGCTCTTGGTTATAAGTTAATGCAGTGTTCTATTCCTCGAAAAGGTGATAACCATTGTGGCAATTCCTTGAGAAATAGATTCATAAGCTCATCAATTAGGTTCTACACTTGGGCAGGTAATTGGACTTTTGGTTCCTTTATCTCCATTAGTCTTTAGATCAGTAAGAAGGTTAGAGCACCTGATCTCATCTCTTGCAACAGTTTAGCTCAGGTCATTCTTAAGCTTTTGTTCTAAGCTTAGCTTAGTTAGGCCTTCATGTTCCTAACCTAGTCGGGGGTTGTAAGACTTAGCACAATCCTCTTCCGACTGTACTCAAATGCATAGGTATTCTTAAATCCATCATAAGGGACTCTTTAATCGAATAACTAAGATTGGCCTAATAAGATGCATGATACACACATAGCAAAGAGATCTGTTCTGTAACATGTAAAGCGCCCTTTTCATGCAACTAGTGTAACTCGTATGACTTACAAAAAGATGTGGTCAGTAACTTTAGCATATAGACCATAGTTGCGGATGCAACTTTGGTACAACTCTCACTGTCGGTGATCAATATATATAAATTTCCTTTCACCTTACACCCATTATATAATAAGTTTTCCTTTTTCTTGTCTTTGGTTGAAGGGGCAACACTCATTGCTCTCCTCATAACCATGCTCAAGAATTTACCTTACTCGATATTTAAGATGATTTCCTTCTCAAGTGACTCTCCTTACTTAGTGATTTGCTCTTCGTTTAACTCCTTAACTTCCTCATCTGTGTTGTCTACTTCAGTGGTCGGTACCTCACCTTTAATAACCATGGTTCTTCTATTGGGACTGGGTAAGCATGTGTCTAAATCCTTCGCATTTGAAGCAATTGATCTTACTCATCTTTTTGCTTGATGTTTGTCGCTTCTCAAATTTCCTTAGCACTTTTCTTTCAATAACTTGATTCTTTTGGTTGGACTATACCTCTTCTTGCTACTTGGTTCTAATCTAGCTTGCTTTGCCTAAATGGGTTGGGTAGGCTAGGCTTTACTCGAGGGAGTATGGGAATAACCTTAGCAGCGTTGGCGCTTTACTCTCTAAGTAGCTTGAATAGCATCTTTTAGGGTATCAATCCTTTGGACATCCAGTACCCCTTAATTCCAAACATCATTCGTCAAATAAACTTAAAAATAGTTCAACCTTTTAGTTCTTATACCTCATAATGGATTATGAGTATCCAAAACTCCTTAATGTATTTGTCCACGTTACTTTTATTGTCTCAACTCTTGCAATTTCTTGAATGTGTCCTATATCTAGTGATTGGGGACAAACCTTCTTCTCATAGCTCTCCTCATCTCATTCTAAGTTTTGATTTCCCTCTTTCCTTACCTTCTTTTGGTAGCCTACAAGGTTCTCCACTATAAGGAAGCATAGCTTGTAAGTTTAAGAGTGGCCAATCTCACCTTTACATAGTCATTGCACTCATGGAACTCGAATATCATTTCAACCTTATCTTCCTAATTTAGATAATTATTAGCATTTCCAAAAGTAGGTTGGTGTCTGCAACTTCAAATTCTCTAAACCTTAGGGAGCTTAGGCTTCCCTTGCTAGGTATCCATTGAAATTGTCTCCCCTTCTTCGTTGTCCTTGAGTTTAATCTATTTATAACCTTGGACTCCATGCCTTACTCCATTAACTTACTTGTCTTGAACTAGATTCATTCACTCATAGTTAAAGGAGCTTACACAATAGTAGGTACAACATTTAGTGGTTTGTCACCACATTGGTTAAATCATGAATATGGTCATCTATGCTTCTTGGTGTTTGCTAGCCAAGCCATCTATGTCTAGCAACATTTCTCTTAACATTCACGAACATTAGAGTCAGTAATTTTCACTACTAATATAGTCTTCGGTGACTCAAATAATCATCAAAACATTACTTTAACCTACCCAAAACAAGAATCATACCATGTAAGCAACCTAACAACACCACAATAGCTATAATAGCTCCATAAACATAGAACAACTTCTTACATACTATAGTAGCTCTTACAGCGACTCATCATTATCAAAGCTCTTATACCAAGATAATATATCGGCATGTAGATGAACAACAACCTAAGCAATCACACGAAATAGGGGATGAGTTTGAACCACTAGATGATTCAAAAAGTAAACGGATGTTGAACATAAGCAAATGTCGGCAATAGCTGGGTGGATATTACGTACCACATAACTATACTTAGACCTAAGTTACTACTTGATATGACACATGATTACTAATCTTAGGGTCACTTAGTACTAACCTTGTTTTAGGGTTAGATGAGAGTGAGTTCAAACTTAGGAAGATAAAGCTTACTCAAGAACAAATGAAGGAAGAAGACAATAAGGGTTATTCCCATTACTTATTTGTAACTATTATATGATTGAGTATACATCTCATTTAGGGTAACTTACTAGAAATCTACAATTACCAAGGGGGATACTATGCCTAAAGTAGAATACATATTATGTTATAAGGACAAAAATAATAAATGACATAGAGAATATGTCTCAATCATCCATACAAGCAAGGACAGTACTAGAGACATGCGTAATTGAGCCATTGGATACAGTTTTGGCATAGTACAACGAGTTTTGTATAGATGAGTTTTTTGTGGAGGTATGGCAACTAGCTTAGACTCCTAGACAAACAAGTTGGAAACACAATGGCTAAGCTATTAGTTGGGCTTACAAAGTTGGTTAGGTTGGATTGATAGCTAATCTCCTCTACTTGAGAGATGGTGTAATAATTGTAGGAGCTTGGGTATTTAGATAGTGGTCTTAAATAGGAGTTTAACCTCTTCTACTATATTAGGAAAAGAAAAAAAAAAAAGGCCTCTTCTACTGTAAGTTGATGAGAGAAGCTCGATAGACTGAGGTTGTTAGTCTATGGGCTCAAGATTGGGTAAACAATCCTTAATTCCTATTAGTAACTATCTCTTCTACTTTTTGTTTACAATTACTACACATGCTACTATTTCTATAATTTGTAACAGCATATGAGTAAGTATTAATCTTCTCTTACTCTTGTAAAAACATGTGATTTGTCTATAAAGCTTCATAACCGCCATAGTTGCTATATTCATTCTGAAAAAGGGTAAAGTTCATCTCATGCTATGATTCCTTATAATTTTGCATTTGATTGGTTTCCAACATATAATCAAAAGCTAAAGACAATTGTTGAATCTATTGGTTTTCCTTTCATTACTACTTTTTTACTCTAAGGGGAAAAAAGGGTTACACATTCAAAGGAAGAAAAATGTGTTGTAAACTTGAAATTGGATGATAAGAAAGCAATTTATGGTAGTATGTTTTATTATAGTTTATGGTTTGAGAAAAATATAGGCTCTTATTTGTTGGCTTTTAATTATAACATATAATATTAATATATTAATATTTTCTGCAACTTGATTAAACATACAAAATATTAATATGGTAAAACAACAAGCCTTAGTATCAATTCCATTTCTTAAAAATTATTACATGAAAGCAACTATTAATATGAAAATGTTGCCATATCCATGGGAATTAGATCTTAGATGATTCCAACTCAAAAATTTAATTATACATTTAGCTTGAAGACTTACTTTGCCTACTTTGCAAGAAGGATTGTTAACTTTAGATGAAGTTCCTTGATGACTTTATCATGGATGCTATTTTGAAGATATTTTAAAGATCAAGAATTCAACTTTTATGTAAATTTATCAATTTTTCATGAATTTAATATATTGGACACTAATTACTTATTATTCTATGAAAGGATTTATTTTTTATCTTACTTATTTAATGTTAATTTATTGTCAAGTTAATTAAACCTTTATTTAGTTAATTAGTTATTATTAGTTTATTGGTTATTAGTCTTTTATTGACTAATAAGAAATTACATTTATTAGCAAATAGGAATTTAGTCTTATTGACTAATAGAAATTTAGTAATGTTTGTTGTAGGATTTAAGTCCTTTAGCTTATTTATGTTCTTACTTTTAGGCTCTTCATTTTATTTATACTATTACATTTGTGCCCTTTTGTTAATAAGGGCCATATTTCTTTTATATTTTTGATGTAACATACATCAAATATTATGAAATACACATTTGATAACTTTTTTCTTTATTAACTCTTATCAATCTAATAAATTATGGTAAGTAAGCTTAATTTCTATTTGTGCATAGAAAGTTTCTACAATTTTTTAGTAGATTGATCCAATCTTCATCTCATCTTTAACTGTTTAGATTTAGTGGATGCAAAATGAAGGATGAGATGAAGGGATGGATAGGTCCTAGGAAAAATTTGGATGGGATCATAGAAAAATCCTTGTACATAATACCAAATAGAGTTAGATTCTTAGTTTGATTATTCTTTTGATGAGTCATATTCATAAATGTATAATTTATATCCTACATTCCATATTAAATATCTAAAGTTTACATAAAATTAAAAAAACCAAAATTTATTTTCCCATTTTCTATGATTGCCTAGTGATCATCCTCTTAGTCATATCATTTTAATTTGGTATCGGAGCACAAGTTTGATAATGGGAGCGAGTTAGAGTCATGTATATTACATATCATGTGGGTTGCGCATAGACCATGACTAGTCGGCCTTTGAAACTTGATTAATATGCTAAACTAATTAAGGGTTGTCAATTAGACTTTCTTTCAGTTGTCAAAGCATACGAGTGTCTTGCAACCTAACGAATGATCTTTTATTATTATAGTGATTAATAGTTCTTATTTTTTACTGTGCTTGTTTGTATTTGATTGTGGTACCATGTATTGTGTTATAGTATTATAGAAGATTGTTTGGTATAGTTGTGGCTAGCATTGTTGTATTTGTAAAGATTGTAAAGAAGTATTGCCTATTAGGTGTTTGTCAAACAAAGAGAGAATTTAGCCTTGAGCACTTTCTTTTTTTTTAGTGTATATATCGTTGAAAAGAAACATGTTAAAAGAAATTTGTTCAAGTAATCCATCATATTTGTCATAGAACTCTCTACCATGGACAAATTTAATGCATTTGATTTTTTTGCTATGTTAGTTTTCGACTTTATTGTTAAAACTTTTGAAGGCATTTATTAACTAAGCCTTCTCATGAATGAGAATAAGGAAATTTCTTGTCAATATAATAAATTATTGTTGGCCATTATGTGATGATGTGTGCTCAAATATGCTCTAGAAATAATGAACTTAAGTTTTTGGGTTAAGGGCTTACGAGTACGAAGACTATAAATTTATTTGATTTAAGGGCTTTTATGCAATGATTATTTGATATTACCATAGATAACTAAATCAAATTGGTTTGTGATTGAATTAAAAATCAATAAAGATGGAGTTTTTAGGGATTTGGCCACCAGTACTTGATGAGCTTAGAGTGATGAAAAAGCAATTTGGAAAAACACTCACAAGGCAAATTATTAAGAAAAAGACATTTTATTATAATATTTGGAGGTCACTAGTTACATTTTAATAAGAGGCCTAAATTAAACTTTTTGTTGAAGAGAGATAAGGAGGAGTGTAAATCTCGCAAATCGAGCCTTTTAAGTATATAATCAAACCCCTAAACTGTAGATGATTTCCTAAAGTCAATAGAGCCAGTGAGATTTAAAACCGATTAAAACCTCAATTCAAAACCTAAGTTGAATATGAAAAATCTTAAATTATCAATTGAACCTCTAATTGCATACGAAGACCTTAAAACCTTAAGTATATGTAACTGTAAAAGTTGACTTCAAACCTCATTAAAACTCTAAGATAACAATTGAAGATTTAATTGCATAGAAAACTTTTATACCCTAAATGTATATAAACAATAGAGATTGCGCTTGAAAGTGATAAAACCCCAAAACTATAATTTTAAAGATATAAAAAAGTACTAATTCACTATACTTTATTCTAAAATCCTAATTGACAATATATCCTTAGTGTTATACTAAATCATTAGTAAAAGATCAAAGATAACTTCCAATCATTTATAAATACATATAATACTAAAGTAATCCATTAGAAATTAGTATATTGCATTATAGATTATATCCATCTTCTAATTATATAACTAGGTTAGTATTATAAGGAGTTAAGTGTTTGGATGATGCTTTAGTAGGTATTAAGACCCTAAATGACACTTTTTATGATAATTACACTAAGAAGCTTACCAAATGATTTATATAGGATATAAATACCTAAAAGAAGATCTCATTACCTATTCTTACCAATCAATTCAATAAACCCCATATTTCCTTTTATTTCCTTAATTTTCTTCTTAATTTTCCCTAATTACTTTATTATGTACACTTAGATTACATGTAATTTTGAAATATTGACCAAGTCAATGGTTGACTAAGTCAACAAACATGTCATCATCATCTAGAGTTTTCTCTCCTTTTCCTTAACTTTCTACACTTTTTTTTTTCCATTTTCACCCCCTTCTTGCTATCCACTTCCCCTCTCATCTAGACCCCACTCATTCCTTTTATAAAACACAAATTGAGACAACAAAACACTCTCTTTTTCCCTTTTACTAAATCGTAAACCCCTTTTGCTCCATATTCCCATACTTTTTCAACACTTCATTTTCACAACTTCTACTAACATAAACCAAGGAGGAAAAAGGTATGTTATCATATGATTTGTATAAGTTAGGTTATTACATATGTGTTGTTGGAAGTGGAAGCTTTATATTCATGCTTAGAAGTGTAGGAATCCTTAGTAAATGGAAGAAAATATGTACATATGCTTAAGTATATGTATATAAGATTATACTTGATAAATACACGTATGAGGACTCTTATACATAAGTACCCATTATGTACATAACCAAAAAAGAGGTATATACTAACTATACGTACATATACTTTGCTAAATACACCCTTAAAGTGCAAAAATATGAAATTTGTGAAGCTTTCTTAAGAGGGAACATTAAGCATGCGAAAATACGTATGTCACTGTATGTGTATATGGGTATGTGTATTAGTATACGTATAAGTACACAGTATACATATTAGTATATTAGAAGTATAAGTATATATATAACATATGTATAAGTGTATGAATACATAAGGATAAGTATAACAATGTAATAGATGATGTAAGCAAATGATGATGTAAGCAATGACCTAATCAAATGATTACATAAGTGAATGATGATATAAGCGATGACATAAGCCTCTAAAATAATAAATCATAAGATCATCTAAGTGTAAGAATTAATAGCTAATGAAATCGTTAACTACTAAAATAAAACATAAAACTAACTAATAAGAATATTTAAGCTTCAATAGATAACATTTCAATAAATTTAGATTATATCGTTAAACACGGGTTTTAACATTCAAAACGGACATCACCGTGTGAAAATGCGTCCGAAAATGATGAAAAATGACTATAAATTTGTAAATATTGAAAATAGAATGAAAAAGTTACATATGATTAGCGATTAGGTTTAATTGAATAAAAACCGATAGTAATCTAAGTAGAATTAGGTAGATAGATATCTAAAACTGTTAGTTAATTTAATTACTTATTATCCCTATTATCTCGTAATGATCAGGTGATTCCGTTGAGGGTGAGGATCTTTCGATTGATTATTACAACTAGAGCAAGTGGTCATAGTTAAGTGAGTGCTCTTAATGACTCTATACTTGTTTTGTGTTTATAGTTAATGCACTTAACTTAAATAGTAATAACTTGATGTGTAGGGAATTCAAGATATGCATGTGCTTGATACTGATTGCTTATTATAAAAAATATTGTTTAATACGATAATTGATGATTTGATTGTATGATTGATTGTTACGTGATCTGGATGGTTTGTTGATATTGATTGATTGCCTCATAATTTAAATTAATTATATTTAGCTTATCTTAAATTAAAAGGGTCATGTATTATCCATACATTGCATTACTTATTCTGGCTGTCACTTTACGTAGAGGTAAAGAGAGGCCTTGCGGGGGTTATTTATATATATTAAAGTGTTTCTGTACAGTGCACTCGTATAACATGACCTTACTTGAACCGATAGGCTTACTAAGTGATGGTGATGCCAATTATATAGCTGAGGGTCGAGTCTAGAAATCTCTGTTGTAAGGTGTGAGTGTGGACTACGAGGGTCACCTCATCGTTAGGCCTAGGATTTTATGTATTACTAGATTTTCAGAAATGAAAATATATTTTGTGAAATACGGAATTCAAAGTTATGGGTAAAAACCTAGGTGCTAGAGCTTGGTTATGATTGGTGCCAATGTATCTCCAACCCTTATCTCGGAGGGCATTAAAATCCGATATTATATGCACTATCGATCAACTGTATATATTGTTTGGCATACTGTGTGTGCATGCATTCATATGGTTGTAATAATTTGTTTGATAACTTATTTGTCAGTATAGTATGAAAGATAGCTTACTAAGCCCTTATAGCTTACCCCCTAATAGTTTTTCTTTTATAGGTGTTAGATATTTGGGCATGGGTTAAGAGTCAAGTATTGAGTGCATGTATTGATATGTTTTGGAGGTTAGAATTAGAGAAAAATTGTATTGCTCATTTGAGAGTTTAAATGTTACTATTACTTATATATTTAGATTTAGTAACTTCAATAAGTTTGAATTTTAAATTTATATTATTTGATCTTATCATGTGGTAGGGGATACTGATTCTTTATGGTTCTACGGAACTGTGAAATATTGGATATCTATAGTTATTTATATCCTATAATATGTTAATTAATTAACAATTCAACGTCCTTAGTAATTAATCATTTAGAGTCTTGTAATCTCTAACTTATAAGGCAATTTTCGTATCATGGGTGCATATATGTTATGGAAATTTTATGTAATCCTACTAGGCTTCCTTTAGGGTCCTGATAAGGAGAATAAGGAGGAATGTAGATAATCTATAGTGTGTAGTAAGGAGAATGAGTTAATAGATGAATTGATGTAAGAGATGTTGAGAAATATTAAAGGAAAACTTAATGTGTGGCATAAAGTAACTAGGAATGATGATGGAAAGAGTTATAATGGGGTTAGTTATGACAAGGTTGAAGTAATAAAGAAGTTACTGTAAATAATGTTAAAGATGGGTAAGATGTCAATATGAGCAAAATATTTAGGGTGTTGAAAATATTGAATAAAAAATTCTTACCTTTAGTAGGAGTAGTAAGTTAGAGTAGGTGTTGCAAGTGGAGAAGATATTTGATTATTACAAGTAGGATGAGATGATGAAGGTAAAGATGACATATTTGGCCTTCAATAAGTACGTTAGCTTATGATAAGATAAGTTAAGGGAGCAAAGGCATAAGAATGATAAGGAGAAGGTAAGGAAATTAATGTTAATGAAGAGATTCCTAATTATTATAAATAGGAGATTTTGATTAAACTATATACTTTGAGGAAGGGTAAAAAAAGTATAGAAGAATACGTGAAGGAGCTTAAAATGTCATTAACTATGTGTGAGTTTAGAGAATCATTGAGGGAATTAATAGCTTGATTCATCAATGAACTAATATTTGATATTGTTTGAATAGTTAAATTATAACAATATTAGACTCTAGAGGATATGACTAAATTTATTGTAAGAGTATAAAAATATTGGAAGTGTAAGGGCATACATTAGCAAATCTAGATGAAGGGGAATATAGGACTAAGGAATAAAGAAAGAAGTTGAGATGAAAGGAAATGAAGAAGATTAAGCAAGTTTTAGTAATGTTTTGTGAAGCAAATGAAATTGAAATGATGGGGCATTTGTACAAAGAATATTAGGGAGAACTAAGAGAGGAAAAAAAGGAAATAAAGAATAAAAACATGGATGTTTAGGCAACAAGGGCTGACACTACCTTCAAGTCCTCTTAAGGCCAATATCTACTTTTCCTTATTTTGGAAGATTGGGTAGTCTCATGATTAAGGGGAATTTATTGTATACCTTCCATAATAGCTTACTCTTTTTGAAAAGCTACCATATTGAGTATATTAAACAAACTAATAAAACAAATAAATAAACAAAGAATATTTAAATAAAAATAATAATAAAATATGCATGCAGTGCACTTTTACTAAATTTCCCTTTCATGGTCATTATTTTCTTAATTTTCATCTTGCCATTACCTCACTTATTATTATTATTATTATTTTAGATGTATGTATTATTTTTAAAATACTTTTTCTTAGATAATTAATTTATGACAAAGGTGAAGTTATATTTAGGGCTTAATTATAATTGATGGAAATCATGGAATGAGACTAAGGATAAAGGACAAGCTAAGCAATTTAGGATGAATTTAAATATGCATTTAAGAATATGAAAGCTTAGGAGGCCAATTCAAGCAAAATTGACCAATGATGGCTTGACTAAGGGGTTGACCTAAAGCTGGAATTAAGGGAGGTTAATTGAGTAATCAACCTTGCGACAATTACATCTTAGGCTAAATTCATTCATTCACATACTTGGTCCTTTTTTTTTTTCCTATTTTATGTTATTTGCTCGTATTTTATTTAGGTCCACTAGCTACTTTTTTGTCATTTATTTTTATGTTATCATATAGATTTCCTTTTTGTGTTAAGGATCCTAAATTTTGTTATGAGCCTACAAATTAACAACTAATGTAATAGCTGATTGTTCATTTACTTTTCTTGTACTTTTAGGGAAAAACATTGTTATTGATACTTAGTATTGAATATTGAGGATATTTTAGTTCTTTATATTCTTATCGTATTCTTATCAGTATATATTTAGATTGTGGTAAACCTTATTGATTGAATATATGATTATGTCTTTTAACACTCATGAAAATTTCTCAAATCATGTGTAATATTGATTCATGATTTGATTGCAAACTAGTTAGATTTCATTAATGGTGCGTAATATCAAATAATTGATTTTGAGAATATCCTTTTAGTTTATTCCACTCAAAAATATAAATCTCAAAATATACAAAAAAAAAAAAAAAACAAAAACGTTAAAAACATCACTATTATTTCCTATAAATCCTAAAACCTGAAAACAATTGTTAAGTTATTTCTTAGTGATCCAAGATTTGCATCAATAATTATAGATGAATTACTTAGTGTATTCACATTAAGTTATTAATGGGAAATTTTGACATTTCAAACTTCCTCTTGTATTATTTTATTTGAAAAGTGTAATTAATTTTGTTCTTTTGATCATCTTGCTAATTAATTTTCTTGAATTAACTTAATCAAATCATTAGTTAACTCCAAAACCATAGCTAATTGATTTATAAGCACCTTAATTAACTATTAAATATAAATCCAACTCAAAATAATGATCTTATTTGATCCATCTTAGGCTTTCCTAGCATCTATCATTTTACATACAATTCTAAATATCTTTGTTATTGATTAAACCAATTCACAAGGAAGGGACAATTATTTCCTCAATTTTTGATTGTGTTTGGTAATCCATGAACTTGATTTTCATTGTGTATATCTTTTTCAAACCCAGTTCCTTGGTCAAAGAGTATAACATCAATCAATAGACATGTTGATCTCATGTTAGTGTCCCATATGTACTTATTATATTACGTAGAGCTGACAATTTGTATTATCGTATCGTATCCTATTTTCGTATTTAAATGATTTCATATTTAGAAAACTTCATCCCATCACATAACCCATTTATTAATTATTTGTAAAAACCTAAACTTGTAACTTGACTTATTTAATAAGCATGTCCATGTCTAGGTTGGACTCATTTATTAATTAAAACATTATAAATAGAAATATAAAATACTTATAGATATAAAGAGAAAAGGGTGATAACAATATTCAAATTCTATAAAGACAAATGAAATATGATCTTGATACTTGATATAACATTATAGCTTAGATAAAAGTCTTAATGAAATAAAGTCTTATCAAATATAGGAAATTCAAAAATTTAGGTTACATAACATTACTAAATTAAGTGGAACTATGGCTTAAATGAATGTCATTATTAGTGTTCCAAATTCATCATATTTTTTGTTAAATCTTTAAGGGAGATAGTTAAAGAATCTATATATACGCTCGTAGCTTTTTGCCCATTTAAATTACAATTAGTAAGAAGAATATATAATTAGGAGTAGCAAATATCATACCTTTAGTTGAGATCTCTGATTTGGAAAGAAGATATTTGTGTGATAACTTGCAAATATTGAAGTATGTCTCGTGTTCAGGCTTGAAAATTGGAGACAAACCCAGAAATGAATTTAAAGAGGTTTAGATAGGTCTAGCTTATTTGTGTCTCATGTTGATTTTTTTTTTTTTGTACATAAACTATCAAGATCGAAAGATAATAAAAAGTCTTAAATAAAAATTCAAATATTGAAAGACATTAAGGCTTGGTATGGCTTGTTGTTGACTAATGTCCGTAGGGGTAATTTCATCCATTAAAAGTTAGAAACCCGTTAGCCTTCTTAACACATGATGATTAAGATAAAACCCTACCTAAATCCCCCTCTTTTCATTGCTTTAACCTTAATAGTAGAAAACAAATCGAATCCAAAATTTGAATCTTTAATGTGTAGGTGTCAGGAATTAAGGAAAATCGTAGAAAACATGAGAGAATAAGGACTTTAGGTAAGCTCTCTATCCTTAATATTAGGGAATTTCGTTTTTCTCCAAGGTGGTATGAAAAACCTTAAGAGAACCGTGTTTTACAATGCATTAGGGGTGGAGAATCGAGTGTCAGGTGCTATCCAATTAAGGAATCATGTGAGTTGTCTCAAATCTCTTTGTTTCTTTTTGGTTTTAAGAAGATTGTTTATTAGTGCGTTGAAATTGTTGAAGAAGGGGATTGTGGTTAGTCGAATTTTAGTGTTTGAAGAGAGTTTAGATGGTTATTGAATGAGTGTGGTTAAGGGAACGATGTTTAGGGATCGCATATCGCTGTTGGGATTAGAGTTAGGGTTGAGGTTACAAGGGATTATGTGCATCTAAGCACCTCCAAGGCTAGTGTTTGGATGTTTACTGTCTATACCCATGGAGTGTAAGTCGTCTAGATGCCAATTACCCTAGCATCTGGAAGCCTTGTCTACTAGTGTATATAGGTTGTTCCTAACTTGTTTTTCTTGAGTTTCCTTACCCTATTTTTTATTTATAAATGTCTTATACACGTTTTTAATCAAATTTTCACATCAAAATAGTTTCTAAAACATCTCCTTTCTCTTGAACAATTCTTGTTCCTTATAGTGATCTATGCTATAAGTGAAGGGTTGGGTTGTTAGGAATAGGTAAGAATGCTTATGGTTGAGTTTAAAGGCTGAATTAGTGTTTAATCTTATTTATCAGGTTGTAAAGAGATAATTCCATTTTGTATTGAATCATTTAAGATAGGTATGGATACTTGCTTGCTCATTATGCCTGTGTAGGTAATAGTTGCATATGCATAACTAAAATTAATTCAAAGTTGGACTCAACAATTTGTTTCTACTTATGCTTGGCTTCAACCTCCCTTTGGTAAGGTCTAATTAGGTTGGTGAAGCATTTGGTGATCACATGCAACTTGCCCTTCCAAAAGTTTTGTATTTAGATAAGCTATCTAAATTTTAGGAAGGATTACTAGAGTGATGAGTACGACCTACACTAATACTTATGTAGTATGTATATATTACTTGCTTAGGGGTCATAAGTTACCTTAAGTCTTTAGATGTTAAGATTGTATTAGTTGCTGATTTATAATTAAAGTAATAAATGGTACTTACTACATTAGTTATTAATATGTATGCATGTGATTTGTGATCATATATATCATGCACATGTGTATTTTGTGTTTTGTATTGGGCATAGCTCACCCTTTGGGGAATTCTTGTTTTTAGTTGTAGGTAAAGTTTTTGTAAAGAATGATGATTATTATGAGGGGAGTAACTATGATTAGTATTATTATGCTGAAGAGACTAGTTACTACTATTTTGATAACCGATCGAGATATGCTTAGGCATTAGTTCAGTTAATTTGATGCTATTGAAGACTACCTATTTGGTTGAATTTAGTTTTTGAAGATTTTATTTTGTAGATTTGTGTTGGGGTCAACTGTGTCTCCCTTAATTGTTTTATGTGTTGGTTGGAGTTTTAGGACTTCTTAAATAGTGGTTGTTAGTTTTATTTTCATGATTGAACATGATTAGTTAATTCTTGATTTTGAACAGGATGTAAATAGTTGTTTTGTATTTGGACATGGGTGGTTAATCTTACTATTCCTTGTTTAATAATTATGGAGTTTTATTGTGAGATAAGGAGTTATATAATTATTTGAGGATGATAGACAAGTAGGTTGGTTCCTATATGTCTTAGCATGTTAGCTTTTAGGGCTAATATGTGGCAGGGTTATAGCTTTCAAGGTTCTAAGGTATTATAGCTTATATTGGTATCAAAGCTTAGATTATGGATCATTAGAAAATTAAGCAGTTGATTATAGGATGGTGAGACATAAGGAGAGTGGGTAGTGTAAGGGCTAAGTTGAATATGAAATAGTACTACTAATGTTAAATAGTTTGCCTTTACTCTTATCATTGCTTCTCTACTTATTCTTAGTTTGCCACTTCTTGTTGCTTCCCTATTTCCTAATTTATCTATTGTCCTTGTGTTTTCCTTCCTTTTATAGTATGCTTAGATGTCGTGGTGCAGCTACTGGTGCATCTATTAACGCTTCTTTTTAGCCTGGGCTAAAAACCATAATTTGATTCCATTGGCTATCCCCACTTAAAATCAACAAAATCCGAATGGCCTAATAGCAAGCCAAGGGAATCCTCATCAAGGAATACCTATGCTAGGTTTAGCATTGCCTTAGCAGAATCAAAACCATGGTATGGGACTTGACAATGTGATTATTGCTCAGATGTTGAACACCATGAATGCCATGATGGGAATGATGGCCCAATAGTAGCAACAAATATAGAGACACATGTAGATGCTGCAGGCCAATGTTGAAGCATAGTGATAAGAGAGACAAGTTGCCAAGTAGCCAGGGATGGATCATTTCTTGAAAGTAGCTAAGGAATTTAATCCTAAGCCAAATGATGCAGTGGCTGTAAAGAACTAGATCAAACAGATTGAAAAGGCATTCGCCATTACTGAAGTACCATAATAGATTATGTAGTTATTATGCTAAGGGGGGATGCATCTAAATGGTGGGATGGTGCTCTATACATAATACTAAACATGGAGCAGTTGAATTGGGATAGATTTAGGCAGGTATTCTTTGATATTTCATTCCTAGCAACATTTGAGAGCAAATGTAATTAACTTATCAAACCCTTTGGCAGGGGACATGGTCAATGGTTAAGTATGAGGCTGAATTGGGCCGTTTGATACGTTTCTTACTAGAGGTAGCTAGAATAAATGAGCAACTATGAGTTAATGACTTTATTCATGGGCTTAAGCCTGAAATATAATAGCTAATGGTAAGATTCCAACCTACTATCTATTCTAAAGTAGTGTATAATGCTAAGTATTATGAACAGTCATTGAGGAGGAAGCAAGATTAGTTGAGTCATAGGTCTGGATAGCCCTAAGTAAGAGACTATTGCAAAGTTATGTTATGCTTAGACTAGAGAGACTTGTTAAGGGACCTGCTCTAGGGATTATGATTTGAGACCATAGAGATAGGCTAGTTGTGATGTAGCCCAAACCTATGGCACTGCTACCAACACCTTCGGTTAGAGCATTGGTGCTAATTATTACAGCTCATGGTGTTTTGAACTACATGAAGTGATTGCTTGTAAATGGATACTTGGGTCCTATTTCTTCTATGGTAAGATAGGTCATTTGAGTAAAGACTATAGGGAGATTACTATTCTTCACCAGGGGTTTTGTTTTAAATGTGGTCAAAGGGGTCATAGAATTACTGATTATAAAGATAGAGAGGCTATGCATTAGACTGTTGTTAGGGTACTGGTTGCTAGACCCCCTCTAGCTCCCCGAGCTATACGACCTCAGCCTATAGGACCCTATTGGAGAGCTTTAAATAAAGTATTTGCTTTGTAGCACAAGGAGACTATTTCAGACATAGACACTATGATAGGTACACTCTCTATGCACTCCTATAGTGTTTATGCATTGTTTGGTATTGGTGCTTTCTATTCTTATGTGGTTGAATCTTATGTGAATTTGTATGGGTTACAAGTTTCAACTCTGAGTTCTAAGCTATCTGTCAATCACCTTCGGGAAGTGGAGTGATTTTGTACCAAGTTTTTAGAAATGTAGAGATAGTCATTAAAGGAAGAATCTTGCCAACTAACCTACTGGTGCTAGAGCTGTCTAATTTTGACATCATATTGGATATGTATTGGCTATTAAGGCATCATGCCACCATTGATCATCATAGCATTGTAGATTCTTTTCAGCCTTATGGTGTAGAATCATTATGATATCAAATGGAGATGTTGAGATTGAATCGGTGTCTTACATGTGAATTGTGGGAAAGATCTACCATAGTAGCTTTGATAATCGAGTTGGGTAAGATTGAGTTAAAGTTAGAGTAGGTACTAGTAGTGCAAGAGATTCTAGATGTGTTCCTAGAAGAATTACTAAGTTTGCCACCTAAAAGGGAGGTCGAGGTCAAAATAAAGGTAGTATAGGGTACTACACCTATATCAAAGTCAACGTATAGGGTGACACTTATAGAATTAGTAGAGCTAAGGAAGTAACTATAAGAATTATAAGGTAAGGGGTTTATTAAGCATAGTTCATCTCCCTAGGGAGCTCCAGTTCTCTTAATGAAGAAGAAGGATGGTAGCCTACGTATGTCCATTGACTTTAGGGACTTGAACTAAGTGATGATAAAGAATAAGTATCCCCTCTCAAGAATTGATGATCTCTTAGATTAGTTGCAAGGTACATAAGTTTTCTCTAAGATAGACCTATATTGTAGGCATTATCAATTGAAGGTATGATTAGAGGATGTTGATAAGATTTCCTTCAAAACCAGATATGATTTATATAAGTACCTAGTGATGCCTTTCAATCGTACTAACTCCCCAGTAGTGTTCATGGATCTCATGAATATAGTATTTAGGGAATATTTAGATAGGTTTGTTGTGGCATTCGTATATGACATCCTTATCTACTTTACGAGCTAGGAAGAGCATGTAGAACATATGAGAATTGTTTTAGGAAAGTTAAGAGAAGAAAGGCGATATGCTAAGTTTAGTGAGTGTGAATTCTAGCTTAAACTGGTGTCATTCCTAAGACACATTATGAATAAGTATGGCATAGCTATGGACCCTGAGAAGATAAAGGTAGTGGCTGATTGGCTAAGACTTACAATAATGTTAGAAGTCAGAAGCTTTTTAGGATTAGTAGGTTATTATTGGAAGTTTGTAGAAGGCTTCTCAAGAATAGCAACTCCATTGGCCTAACTGACTAAAAAAGGGGTTTAGTTTGAGTTGATCAATAGATGTGAAGAGAGCTTCTAACAGCTAAAGGATAAGCTTGTGTCTACACCAATATTAGCTCTTCCTCATAGTAGAGAGGAATTGAGATATATAGTGACGCCTCCATTTAAGGTTTTGGGTAAGGTAATTGCTCATGAATCCCACCAACTAAAGCTATACGAAAAGAACTATCCCATTTACGACTAAGAGTTGGTAGTGGCAGTACATGTGTTGAAGCTTTAGCTACATTACCTTGTGGGCGAGAAATTTAAGGTATTTACAAACCATAAAAGCCTTAAGTACTTCTTCACTCAGAAGCATTTAAATATGAGATAGAGGCATTGGCTAGAGTTAATAAAAGATTATGACTTAGGCATTTAGTATAACCTAAGAAAGATAAATGTAGTTATTGATGCCCTAAGCAAAAAGAGGCAAGGGAATCTAGCTAGTTTGCTCACTTTGCAACAATCATTGCTTAAGTACATGCTTAGACTTGAGTTAGAAGTGTTGACTAGGAAAGTAAGTGTTAAATTGGCAAATCAACTAGTACAACCTACTATAATGGATAGAATCAAGGTTGCTTAAATAGAGGATCATGATTTTCAAGAGATTAGAAGCAAGGTAGAAGCAGGGAAAGCACTCGAGTTTATAATTGACACTGAAGGGGTTCTAAGATTAAAGAGCAAGTTGATTGTTCTATTACATGTAAGGTTGAAAGATGAACTGCTTAAGGAAGTGATTATTTAGCACATATAGTATACCCTAGAACCACAATGGTGTATAAGAATCTGAAGGCCCATTATTAGTAGAATAATATGAAGAGAAAGATAGCTAAGTACATGTTAAGGTGCCTAACTTGCTAGATGATTTAAATTAAGCACCAAAGATAAGCTGGAGAGTTGCAACCATTGCTAACATTAGAATGGAAATAAAAGCATGTGACTATGAATTTCATCACTACCTTACTAAGAACTTTAGCAAAGCATAACATGGTATGGGTGATTATGGACCATTGACTAAGTCTATATGATTCATTCCTATAAACAACAAGTGTTTGATAGAGAATCTTATGAAGTTGTATGTTCAAGAGGTTGTGAGATTGCATAAAGTGTTAGTATCCATTGCTTTTGATATGAATACTAGGTTCATTAGTAAATTTTAGAGGAGTTTACATGAGGCGACGGGCACAAAGCTATGTTTCAGTATTGCATTTTATTCCTAGATTTATAGATCAGAATGTACTATTTAGATTTTAGATGACTTCTTGAGGGAATGTGCGCTTGATTTTGGTGGTTAATGGGACTAGCACCTACCATTAGTAAAGTTTGCCTACAACAATAGTTACCAAGCAACCATTTAGATGACCTTGTATGAAACTTTGTGCAGATGGAAGTGTAGGTTGCCTATTTGTTGGGATGAAGTAGGTAAGTGACAATTGATGGGATTAGATATGGTATATGAAGTGGTAGACAAAGTTAGATTGATCAAACAATGATTGCAAGCTGCCCAAAGTCACTAAAAGAGTTATGTTGATAAGTAGCGATGCCCTCTAGAATTTCATGTAGGGGATGAAGTACTACTAAGATTGTCTCCAGCAAAGGATATTGTTCCATTTAGTTTGAGAGGGAAATTAAGACCAAGATATGTTGGTCCTTACAAAATCTTGGAGAGAATTGGGAAGGTAGCTTACAAATTAGAACTTCCTTTAAGGCTTGAAGGAATACATGATGTGTTCTTTGTGTTGATATTAAGGAAAAATAGATAGCCTAAACCAAAGCAAGAGGAGGAACCTCATGTACAATTGGTGGACCTAGAACAACTTTAGTTGCAACTCGACATGTCAATAGAAGAGTGATAGGTCAAGATAGTGGACATTAAGATTTAGAAGCCAAGAAGAAGAAGAACTATACCACATGATAAAGTATAGTAGTTAAACCAGTCTGAAAGAGAAGCAACCTGGGAGTTAAAAGAGGAAATTAGAAAGAAGTACCTAGAGTTCTTTAAGTACTAAGGTAGTAACTTTCTAGTATGAAAGTTTTGTTAAGTTAGGGGTTAGGGGGGAAAGTGTAAAGAACGAAAAATGATAAAAAGGTACTAAATAAAAATACAATAATAATATCAAAAGATATTAAGGCTTGGTATGGCTTGTTATTGACTAATGTATATAGGGGCAATTTAGTACATTAAAAGTTAGAAACCCCTTACCCTTCTCAACATATGATGATCAAGACAAAACCATACATAAATCCCTCTCTTTTCATTACTTTAACAATACTAATAGAAAACACTCAAGCCTCTTTCAAAAACCAAATCCAAAATTGAGATCTTTGATGTGTTGGTGTTAAGAATCAAGGAAAATTGTAGAGAACACAAGAGAACAAGGACTTTAGATAAGCTCTCTATCCCTAATATGAGGAAATTTCATTTTTCTCCAAGGGGTAGAGAATTGAGTGTCAAGTGCTATCCAATGAAGGAATCAGGTGAGTTGTCTCAAATATCTTTCTTTCTTTTTAGTTTTAGGAAGATTGCTTATTATTGGGTTGAAATTGTTGAAGAAGGGGATTATGGTTGATTGAATTTTGTTGTTTGAGGTGAGTTTGGATGGTTACTAAATGAGTGTGTTTACGGGAGGGATGTTTAGGGGTAAGGTATCGCAGTTAGGATTAAAGTTGGGGTTAAGGTTGTAAGAGAGTGTAAATTGCAATCTGTAGGTTATAGTTAGCGTCTAGATGCGTCCAAGGCTAACTTCTTGATGCTAGCTCTTTGTACTCACCAAATGAGAGTCATTCGGATGCCAGTCACCCTAGCATTCGAACGCCTTGTCTACTAATGTGTATAGTTTGTTCCAAACCTGTTTTTCTTGAGTTTCCTTACTTTATTTTCGATTTCTAAATGTCTCCAAGATGTTTTTCATCAAATTTTCATATTGAAATAGTTTCTAAAGCATCTCCTTTCTCTTGAGCAATTCTTGTTCCTTGTAATAGCCTATGCTATAAGTGAAGAGCTAGGTTATTAGGAGTTGGTAAGAGTGTTTATGATCAAGTTTAAAGATTAAGTTTTTGTTTAATCTTATTTATTAGGTTGTAAAGAGATAATTTTAGTGTATGATGAGTCATTTGAGACAAGTATGGATACTTGGTTGCTTATTGTGCATGTATGGGCAATAGTTTTATATTTATAACAGGAATTAATTCAAACTTAGACATAATAATTTGGCATTGCTTATACTTGGCTTAGACCTCCCTTTATTATGGTCCAATTAGTTTGGTGAGGCACTTAATGATCATATGCAACTTGCTTTCACAGAAGTTCTATATTGAGATGACTTAGCTAGATTTGAAGAATGATTACTAGGGTGATGGGGAGGACCCACACCAATACTCAGCATGTATATATATGTCTTGTTTTCTTGGGAGTCATAAGTTATCCCAAACCTTAGGATGATGAGACAATGCATGTTGTCGATTAATAATTAAAGATAATAAATAGTACTTGTTACATTAGTTGTCAATATGTATGTATGTCTATCATGTGTATATTTGTTTTGTATTCCGTACTAGGTATAGCTTAACCTTTCGAAAATTCTCATTTTTAATTGTAGGTATAGGTTTTGTGGAAATTTTTACAGAGACTGAATATGATTACTATTATTATGATGAAGAGATTGATTACTACCATTTTGAATGATGGATCTGGACATGCTTAGACATTAGTTTAGTTAATTTGATGTTGTTGGAGACTATCTCTTTGGTTGGATTTAGCTTGAAGATTTTATTTTGTAGAGTTGTGTTGGGGTCACTTGTGACTCCCTTAATTGTTTTATGTGTTGGTTGGAGGTTTAAGACTCTTTGAATAATAGTGGTTAGTTTTATTTTCATGATTGAATAAGATTAGTTAATTCTAGATTCTAAACAAGATGTAAACAGGTTTTTTTTTTCTTTTGTATTTAGAGATGGGTGGTTAATCTTACCTCTCCTTATTTAATAATTGTGGAGTTTATTATGATGAGATTGGGAGTTATATAATTATTTGATGATGATAGACAAGTGGCAAGTTCTTAGATATTAGTATATTAGCTACTAAGGCTAACATGTGATAGCATTGTGGCTTCTTAAGTTTTGACGTATTACACAAACCCATTAAAATCCAGTTTTGTCAAGTGCAGGTCTTACGAGTTAGGTTTCAAATTGTTGGCCCAAATATTTATGTATCTTTCTAAGTTTAATATAACTAGTTAAAGAGCATTCACAATGCATAGATAAAAACATAATTTTTAAAAAAGAAAAAAAATGTAAATGTAATCTAACATTCTTATCTATCATAAAAAATAAGTTGAAAAATTATTGAAGGAATATGCGGTCTTGAAATTGGATAACTAGTTATATATAATCTGTTGCAAAAAGTATACAAACTCTCCTCCTCTCTTCCTCACCCGACAAGCCTAACATATACACACATGCACACGCACAAAATTAGTATGTTTTTATTACCAAGTTATATACAACATATATAAAAATGATTTAAGATGAATTACTCAATAGTATGTGATTATGAAATTATTTAATATAAATGGCAAGAACTTCCAAAATTATATTGAATATGATAAAAAAAATTATAGAAATATATCAATGATATAATAAGAAGATGAGATATCAAAAAAGTAAAGATCGTTTGAAAATATATTATAATATGATGTTAGTAAACTCTCATGCACTAACACTGTCTATTGTTCTCATGGTATTTTACTAAGGTAGTGTTAGTAGAAATTTATGTAATAAAAAAGAAATATCATACATTCAATAAAAATCTATGTACTTTGTAGATATCGGTAGCAAATAACACACTCGTGATGCGTGTACTAAATAAATGATTTAATATAATTTATCAAGTTAAGTTATAAAATGATTATTTTGATTTGAGTACAGAATGTTGTGAAAATATCAAGGAAAAAGTCATTGCTCAAAAATATAATTAATAATCTTTATAAAGCAAGAAAGTGCAATTAATGATCCATAAAAAGTAGGGGAGTTAAGTGGTTAAAGTGTAAAAGAATTAAAAAAAAAAAACTAAAATTAATTTTTGATTTTATGTGTGATTTTTTTTTTTAAGTGGGTAAGTTAGTTTAGTGTTGTACCGTTTAATGAAGATATATTTTAAATAGTTAAAATATGTTTTTTTTTCCCAACAATATATGTTTTATATAGCTAAAAGTAATAGGAGATGGTTTCCTTTAAGATTTCATATAGTTATTTTTTAAGGTGAGGAAGAGTGGATGACGTGGCAATACTATGTCATTAAATTGATGCGCAATTGGTGTATGTGGTCTCATATTTTTGTAACTTCCATCTTAAACTAACAATAAATAATAATAATATTACACTAAAGGCACTAAGTTGGTACAGGGGCTTTATTAATATATATATACACCGCTAACAACGTAATTTCTTGATGTGGGTTATTGTGTCTGTTCAAAGATATGAATCTTGCCTTCATGGCATATGATGATTTGAGTCACCTGTACCAATTGAGATGGTTATAATTATTTTTCAATAAAAAATAAAGAAATATTCACGTTACTTTAGAAAATATGTATAAAGCAAAAGAAAAGATGGATTAGGCATCCTAGTCTTGCGGAATATATTCGCTATAGTTTTTGTTCAATGTGGTTCTACATTTCCTACATCTTTAAGTATAGGGCCTCGAAAAGTATCCCTCATTTTGAAGTTTTCGGCCCATGTATCCTACCCAAAAAAAAAGGTACTTGAACCATTCCCTCTGATTTCTTAAACATTTTATTTAACTTACCCATAACTTCGAATTAACTCCTTAACTTGGAAGGAACAAGGAAAATTTTCTTTCTTAAATTTTTTATGTTTAACCTTTGTCAGATCAACCCATATGACTTTCCTATGTTTGAATTCCCAAAATCTTTTAGCACATGCTTGGTTCCTCGTTGATAAATTAATGAGACCTAAACTACCATGTTCCTTAAGAAAAGCAATGTCTTCCCAATTTACCTAGCGTATCCTCCTCTCCTTAGATACATTGCTTCATGAAAAATTCCTAATAATTTGCATCAACTTCAAAAGATTTTTTTTTTTTTTTGGCAAATTACTTACTTGCATATAATATGTAGGATGACACTTCTAGCATAGCTTTGGCAAGAATTAATCTACTTGCCATGTTTAAATGTCTTACCTTCCATCTATTGAGTTTCTTATACACCTTTTCAAGTAAGAATTTAAGCTAAGAGACAGTAGGTTTGATCCCATCATGAAGAGAAAAACCAAGATATTTTTAAAGGAATCTAATTTGTGAAAACCCAACCTTTGAATAAGTTCCTCTTTTGATCTTTTAGACGTATTTATAGAAAAAAGAATCAGTTATTTTTGTTGGTTTACCCTAAGACTTGATAAAGCAAAAAATTTTGATAGATAGTCTTTAATTGCCAATGTGCTCTTTTTGTTTGGTTGTGCAATTAGGACAATATTGTTGATAAGGGTTTTTATCCTAAGGTATTGGAGAGCTTCAAGCGACCTAAAAGAGCTAATGTCTAAATCTTAAGCTTAGAATCTAACCTCCCTTGTTAGCCTCGTAACTACTAAGTGATTGATAATTTAGGAAATGAATAAGCTCGGATTAGATCTATGAAAAAGAGATCGAGGTTGGCCTTGATTAGGTTGACTAAGGAGTAAAGAGCTCAGGAAGATTGGGTTTAACCTTCGAGAGTTCAAATTTAAACATGGGTATGAGTGGTTAGGGATCATTACACAAATAACTACCCAGAACCTACCAATAACTTACCTACATTTTAGGAATTTAAGGAATGATCTATAATTCAAATTCCACACATAGGATTCTAGAGGCAATGGTTGCAAGTTAGCTATTGATTGACCTCTATGGATAGAGGTCGGTGCATTACAGTAAGCCTCTTTTAGACTCTCGAATCTCAAATACTTAGCTTTTCTTTCATCTTCTTTACATATCATAATCAAAATCTTACTTAGGCATTAGGGTAGCTACACTAGAGTTGCCCCAACGCTCCTCCCTAATAGCCCAATTTCTTCTTTCTTATAGGCTTGAAATTCATTAAGTAAAGCAAGTTTACCTTCATCCAAATTTGATTGTCAACAATTTGGCCCTATCTATGCTTAACCTAATATGATTACCAAATCTAGAAACAAAGACGACATAACTTCGTAGGTGATGAGAATGAATGGTGCATTAATAAAAATGATAGATTTTAAGACACTTTATAAATGGAAATTTTCAAAACAATGTCAATCTCTTAATCGATTAGTGTGTTGGATAGTCTGCAATGATAATACTAGTGAGTATTGACCAGGTCAAATTCCATAGGGAAAAGGGATTCGGTTAAGTATTAGTTTCTAATCTGCTACTTTAATTTAGATGAATTAAAAGGAAAGTTGTGATTGCGATTGAATTTGGACACAAGCGGAAAACAACAATTAATATGAATAATAAAAATGTGGGCTTGTGATATGTTTCTAAAGTTGTGTTGAGTGTATGTGATGCGAACCAAGGCTAAGGATAGACAAGGTCAATCGTAGGGGTAGGTCCAAGCTTGCTGAAAGCTTGAAGAAAGTGATGGGATTATGCGAAAATAGTAGAAGTTAAGTTAGTGAACCTTCGAATAGCTTCGAGGATATGACATATCAAGGAACTTCCGAGGACTTACAGCATAACTCGATATGATGCACAAGATGGTCTGATGAGATTACTTGCCACCTAACCTTGTAGAAGGATTAGGATAAGGGTGAAAAGAGTAAACAAGCTAACGAGAGAAATGTTTAAAAAATGGTATATTTAATATATTGATGATAAGAGGATAATTGATTATGTTGTTACATGTATAGTGGTTATTTATACTCGAGAAACTAAGGCAATCTGCCTAAAATGAAAAAGACTAAAAGGGTAGTATCTAAAAGAAGTAGTGTACAAAGAGTAATAAAGAGTACAAATGATAATTCAAGTAAATTAATTATTGGCATTGCAGATTCCTTCATGTAGGTCTAGGATACATGGCAACAGCATATTAGGGATGCTTTGGGTAGAAACAGACAAAATAGTATGGTCATGATGGAGCGTAGAGTAGAGGTGTCAGGTAGACTTGGGTTCGTTCGAGAAGGAGTAGCTACGGATATGTGTTGGAGCTCATGGCTTCTTAACACCAATGTTGTCGATCGGGCGGTCAGCCTAATTAGGGCCGAGTAGGGGTATGTAAGGGATCGAGTTGTTAGTAGAGCATCCGACCAGTTGCCATATGACTTTCGAGAGATCTATAGTTACTTGGCTCAGTATGAGAAGTTAGTCAGCAGCAAGGATTAGTTATGCCTCGGTAGAAGGAGGTTGGAACATGGGGATTTGCCTCATTAGTCCTTCTAGACCTCGGACTCAGCTGCGGATTATAGGCTTAGTAGCTTGATTCCTATCAATATGTAAGATATTGAGGATGATTTTTAACTAGGTTTTAACAGAACTTACTTAAGCTCAATCCAAAGTAAGGTAAACTATGTGGTAGAAAATCTCCTCTTGATTTTATTTCCCTACATGATAAGCTAAATACTCAATTCCTGTCATGAATTAAGTATTCTAGTCTTAGAGATTAAGGGGTTAATCTACTCTTGATCTCGTAACCTTTTATAATTCACTAAAACTGCATAATGTACTGTGAATTCATTGGGGAACACCTATTCTCCTCTTAGTCGCATAGATCTAAAAGTGCATTATTGACATTTCATCGACTTAATGACTTAATTAGGGAATTATACAACTAATCTCCCCTTGGTCTCATAATTATGCAAACCCATTAACTCCCAAGGGCACTTCCTAGGACTAATATCCTCTTAGTCTTGTAATCACAAGGAAACCCATTGAAAATTACATTAATATGCACCTTAAAGAGTAAAATGAAACACCAATCAACAAAATCTCTATTAAACGTACACACTCATATCATAACTACAAAGTTACACCATCTACAACTTCTACATTATCACAAACCTACTAGAAACTACTTAGCTACTCACTATATCAACAATAATCGCCATATGAGATGAAGAAATAGTAACAAACTCCATTGAAGAACAAATAAACAATATGAGAACAAGTGAACAAGAGATCAAATGAAAAGAAAGTAACAAATGTTCATTAAACAAACTTAAATGTGCATTAAAATCATAAATACATTCTTTAAATATCATAAACAAGTCAATATAACATGAAAACAAACAATGAGCTCACAAAACTAAACTTAACAATGATAAAATCCTAATTGCGGCTCCTATTTCTAGTTATAAATTCGAATATTTATAAATTTAAGCTATTGATTGATCGGTGTGAAGGTCTTCTGATCGATCAGTAGACACATGTCAACATTGGGTTGCTTTCGTGTTTTATGAAATGTGACATTTAAGGAGGATTGGGGTTTTAGTTGGAAATCTCTAGCCTTAATTTCTTTTACCAATCAATTAGCTCATTAGTTGAAAACCCTTACACTTTTTGTTCATGATGTCATCTTCTCCTTCGATCGATTGTCCAAGAGGTCGCCTTGTCCCTAATGCTTTAAGGCATTACGATCGGTCGGTAGGCTAAAATTCTTAATTCCAACTTCAACCTCCTTGATTAAACAATGGGTGCTACCAAGACTATGATAGCCCCTGTACATCGTACATAGGATATAAAATTAATTAAATTCAATTAAAATTAATCCTTTTTTATGCATTAGTAGCACTTTTACACAGGTTGGTTCATTTTGTGCATAAACTCTAATTTCATGTTAGATTTACAAGTTTTTGCTAAATTATGTTAAATTTATGCACAAATGCAGGTTTTAAAGTTAAGAAAAATTATGTATTTTGAATTGCAATCAATGGGGGAGTACTGCCCCTCAAGTGACTCAAGGAGAGACATTGCTACAACAACTTAGACTGGAAGTGCGATGGAGATGGTGTAATAGGTACCTACTTTCTATCTTCCTTAGTGGTGTTAAATGATACCTTAATGTAGGTATAGACCCAATAAGATGATGCATTGTGCATTTTGCAATTAGAAGCTCTTTGTAATCGATTTGATAAAAAGCTGGAGGAGGTTAGAGCATACAATCAGGAATTGAGGAGGAAACTTCAGGAGTGTAATGCAGCATCTTCCTTTATCCCCTCTTTGGAGGTAGTTAGAGAGGAAGTAACTCCACTTGCCTAAGATGATTATCAGTGTTGCATATACGGTAAGGCTCCTATGATGAATCAAATTGGTCAGCAAGTGCGACGTGATGTTCCAGTCGATAAGGACTATCAGCAAGCACCATCATAAGCGTTGAATTGGGGTAATGTTCTTGTTTAGATGGAAGGTAAGATCGAGCACCTAACTGCTCGCTTGCTACAAAAGGTCATTGTAGATATGAGTTTGCAAGATCTAGAAGAATATATTAAGAAGTTGGTGTCACAACCTTGAAGATAGTCTAGTAGTGATAGATCGCTAAGTATTGATTAAAAGTAACTATTTCTATGCTTATATTATTCGCTTATTACTTTCAATAAGCACATGAAGCATTAAAACTAGAATAATTACAAAGTATCACATATTCAATAGTATAAAACAAAGTCAAATATTATAATATAAATGACAATCTTAATAAGACAAAGTTAAAGGTCTTTCTAACAAATACATATTACACACTTAATTTAAGAAGGTTCTTTCCTAGCATATAAATTAATTCCTTACTTGTTGTCCCCTTAGGTTCACTTCTAGATCCTTATTCCTCACCAATGGATTGGCTTTACCTGAAAAGACTTAGGAGGGATCCTATAAACCCCTAAAATTTTTAACCTAATACTCAAAGTAGACCCTAGTGTGCTAGAAGACTTTAAGAGTTGAGGAGGCTAGTTAAGATGAAAACCTTGAGATAACAATCGAAGACTTAATTGTATATAAAATTTTTAAACCCTAAATATATGTAAACACTAGAGATTGTACCCAAAAGTGATAAAACCTTAAAATTTAACTTTAAGGATATAAAAGTACTAAGTTACTATAATTTATTCTAAAACCCTAATTGCTAATATATCCTTAGTATCATACTAAATCATTATTAAATAATCAAGATAACTTTCAATTATTCATAAATGCATACAATATTAATTTAATTTACTAGAAAACTAAGATATTCCATTATAGATTACATCTATCTTCTAATCATATAACTAAGTTAGTATTATAGAGTTTAGTGTTTAGTTGATGTTTATATTACGTATAGTCAATGTTAATATCCTAAATAGTATTTTTTATTATAGTTATATTAAGTAGCATACCAAATGATGTATATAGGATATAAATACCTAGAGGAAGATCTTATTATCTATTTTTACTAATTATTTCAATAAACATCATATTTACTTTCATTTTCTTAATTTTTCTCCTAATTATCCTTAATTACCTCATTATGTACACAAAAATTTCATGTAATTTTAAGAGAGGTCAAATGGTTGACTAAGTCAAATTGTTGACTAAAGTCAACACATCTCACTTTCAACTTAGAACCATCTTTCATTTTCTATGGATTTCTTCTCTTTTCTTTTGATTTTTTTTTCCTTTCTTTTCCCCCTTCTTATTGTCCCTACCAAGAAGACTTTAGACCCCACTTGTTTCAATTGTAAACCACAAATTAAGACACAAACAAACCCCTTTTTCCTCCCCCTTGTTACAATTGTCACTTTCCCCTTCTTCTTAACCTTCTTCTAATTCTTGTTTTTCCTTTTTACTTTACCCACCAACAACCTCCAAACCACTATTCTACATACATAAACTCCTAGTTCATATTACAAAGGAAAAAGAGGTATATTTTCATATAATCTTTCATAGTAATTGGTAATTAGTTATTTATGTTATGTTAGTTTTAGAATTATCATGTAATATGTACATGTATGTTGACACAAATAGGATTCTTATATGCATGTACATAAGTGTAGGAATACTTAAGTATAAGAGTAGAATACATAGTATAGATGTACATATACATAGCTAAGAATAGGAAAACTACTTGTACATAAGCATAGAAAGCCATGTACATGAATACTATTTATGTACATAACCTAAAATAAGGAGTATACTAAGTATATACACATATACCTTACTATATAAGCCCTTAAAGTGCAAAAATATGAATTTTGTGAAGATTTCTTAAAGGAGTATACTAAGCATACGAAAATTCGTATAAAAATATGTATGTAACAGTATGTATATATGGGTATATGTACTAGTATATGTATAAGTACACAAGTATACATACAAGTATATTATAAGTATAAGTATACACATAACCTATGTATATAATACATAAGAGTATAAGTATATAGTATATATAAGTGATGACATACGCATGACATAAATGATGACATAAGCAATTGATAACATAAATGATGACATAGCGGTGACATAAGCAAAAAATAGTAAAATATAAGATAACATAATAAAATTACAATATACATATACATGTACATATATGGGTCAAAACTTCCTTAAGCCCTTAACGCCCATCTTAAATTGAATTGACCTTATTTAAGCCCATAAATTAGTAATCACAATGTAAAATCATCTAAGTATAAGAATCTAATGGCTAATTAAATCGTTACACACTAAAATAAGATATAAAACTAGACAACAAGAATATTTAAGCTTCAATAGTTAAAATTTCAATAAATCTAACCCATATTGTAAAACACGAGTATTAACATCCAAAACAGACATCACCATGTGAACGTACGTTCAAAAACGATGAAAAACGACTATAAGTTTGCAAATATTGGAAACAAAATGAAAAATTTACATACGATTAATGGTATGGTTCAATCAGATAAAAATTGATAGTAACTTATGTAGAATTTGGTAGATAAATGTCTAGAACCATTAATTAATTCAATTACTTATTATCATCTTTATCTCATAATAATTGGTGATCCTGATGAGGGTTTGTATCTTCTGATTGATTATTACGATAAGCATGAGAAATGTTAACTCCTAGTGAATACTCCCAATGACTCTATACTTGTTTTGTATTTGTAGTTAGTGCACTTAAATTAAATGGTAATAACTCAATGCGTAAGGATTTGGGATATGCATGTGCTTGATACTTATTGATTACTGTGAAATATATTGTTAAATACGATAATTGAGGATTTGATTGTATGATTGATTGTTACATGATTTGGATGGTTTGCTGATATTGATTGATCGCCATATAATATGACCTAATTATACTTGGCTTATCTTCAATTAATACGGGTCATGCATTAACCATGTATTGCATTTCTTATTTCGGCCATCACTTCATGCGGAGGCAATGAGAGGCCATGTGGGGGTTGTTTATATATGTTGAATTAAAGTGTTTAGTACGGTGCACTCGTATAACATAGCTTTACCTTAGCCCATGAGTTTACTAGGCGCTAGAGACGCTAACTGTCTAGCTAAGGGTCAAGTCTAGAGACCTCTACTACAGGGTGTGAATGTGGACTGCAGGGGCTACCTCACCGCTAGACTTAGGATTTCGGTATACCATTAGATTCCTTAGAAATGGAAATGTATTTTGCAAAATATGAAATCTAAATTTATGGTTAAAAACCTAGGTGCTAGAGCTCGGATGTGATTGGTGCCGATGTATCTCCAACCCTTATTTCGAAGGGCATTAAAATTTGATATTATATGCAGCACCGGTCAATTACATATATTGTTTGACATTCTATGTGTGCATGCATTCATATGATTGTAATAATTCGTTTGATAACTTATTTGTCAGTATAGTATAAGGGATAACTCACTAAGCTCTTGTAGCTTACTCCTCAATAGTTTTTCTTTTGTAGGTTGATAGATAACCGGATATGGGTTAAGAGCCAAGCGTTGTGTGCAAGTATTGAGACATTTTAGAGGTTAGAATTAGAGAGAAGTTGATTAGTTCATATGAAACTTTAAATATAAATACCACTTATGTACTTAGATTTTTCAACCTTATTAAGTTTGAACTTTTAAGTCTATATTACTTGATTTTATCATTTAGTAGGAGGTACCGATTTTCTGCGGTTCTTAAGAACTATAGGATATCGAACATCCATAGTTATTTATATTTATATGTTATGTTACAATAAATTAATTACTTAAAAATCAGTAATCTTAGTGATTTATCATTTAGAGTCTTGCAATCTCTGACTTGCAAGGCGATTTCCATGTTATGAGTCCACACGTGACATGAAAATTTTCAAGCAATCTTACTAGGCCCCCCTTTAGAGTTCTGATAGATCTTATAAGAAATTAAAACTATAGGGGTATAAGCTACAACTAGTTTATTGAGTTATCTATTTATACTACCTTTCAAGTAAGTTAATTAATCAAGAAAGTGTTATGCAATCAGATAAAACATATGCAACAATATACGTGGTCATTCGGTATCCAGTTTACAATCTAGGGTATATTAACCCACCCCCCCNCCCCCTAATTTTAAGTTGAGGATTCATAATTCTACCAGTGTCTAAGCATCTAAATTAATGTATGATTCACTTAGCATAACATTCTTAGCTACCATAATAAAATAGTCGCAGAATCTTAACTCTCGACTAAACTAGTACTCATGTTAATATAGTGATCAAGTGATGATGCCCCTTGATTGGTCTTAAGAAAACCAAATGGGTAACATTCTCCTTGATCCTATAAGAGAACTAATCCCTTGATCACCTAGAAGAACCAAATGAAACATGTTCTTCCTAGATCATAAACCTGGTAAGAATGATCTTTCGGTTAGCTAAATGAACGAAATGAAATGTTCACTAAGGCCTATCAAATAAGTCACAAGAGAAGGATCTCTTGATCCATCTTAGAAAGGCCCAAATGAAATGTTAATAAGAAACAATACCTTTATTGACCACCCAAATGATCAAGAAGTGATTAGATCCTTGATCAGCCTCTAGATGTATGCATGCCCAAAACATAAGAGTAGATACGACCTTATCTAATGCTTGACTATCCTTAAAGTCACTTATCTTGCAATAAACGAAGAAGGTTCTAGCTTTTTCATTCCCTGTGTGACAATGATGGAAAATAATGAAATTATGTAGGATGCTATGCATAACCACTTAAGTATTTAGATTTCAATATCCTTAACTCTCATTTCTTTTAGTGACCATACAAAGGATCATGCAATCACAAGAATCACATCATATCGCATCATAATCATCAATTATGTTTTTAGGAATAATCCTTAAATATCTTAACAAACAATCAAACACATGCACTTCCTAACAGGTGTAGTTAAACTATAAGTACAAACAAGTGATAATCATTATAGATACTCATCTAGGCATCTTCTATTCGTCATGGTAATCCTCCAGAAGATCTAACTCAAGAATACCTAAAACAATGAAAGTAGTTGATAAACATATTTGTCACTAAGCCTTTATTTCAAGTTTTCTTCTTCTTTATAGTTTTGTTTGAAGTCTTTTAAAAGTTTTTTATTATTTAAATCTTTTTGTATCCGAAGAGTCCATTTATCACATTATGCTTGAAAGGTCTTCATTCATGGTTAGAATGGTTCATGTGTCCATGAGTGTCCATGATGTTTGTTCCATAGTTTCTTAGACTTCGCACAAGGTCTAAATTGTTATGGTATCAAGGAAAAGATGTGTCATATATGTCCATATGTCCTAAGTCATGGAAAATTAGTCGGACATGATGTGTATGATGTTTTAAAGTATGGATTTGTCCATTTGTCATAGGCTTTATTATCTCAATCTTTTGTTTAGTTGTGGAAACTCTTTAGATTTAATTCTTAAGTTGATAACTTGAACTTCTTTAAAGTGAATAAAATGTTTAGAAAGCTTCTTTATTTTGAGAAAACTTTGAGAATTAAGGTAAAAGCTAGTAGTAAAGCAATATTATAACTCTCGTTAAAGACTCATGAGAAGAAAATGTTTTGAAGAGGATTCTTTTGTTTAATAAAGTTTTAGGGTTTGAATCAAAACAAGTGAAAATTTTAAACATGATTTTGATAAAGAATCTTGTCTTTTAGCAAAATGTGGGAGTTTTTAATTCAAACTTTAAGACCTTTTTTTTTGGAGTTGGAAGGCTTACCTTGTTTTCTTAAAGTAGTTTCCTAGATGATGAAGAAAGGAGCCAGAATTGATCCTTTTCATAGGAATATGAGCAAAGTAGTTGATAAGGATGTTGACACTAACCTTTAGGATGTTGATGCTTGAAGTTTTTAAAAAATTGGCTAGTGGATCCTTGTTTGGGCATGAGAATGGTTGGTACGAAGAATTGTTGGTTGAATGTAATTTTTCTTAAAAGTGAAAGACAAATGTGTTGTTATGTATGATGGAAACATATGTGGTCTTAAGTATCAAATGATGGGGTTATTTACAGAAAAGATGATGATTGGCTTATTAAATAAGCTTTTGTTGGTTTACCTTAAGTTTATGGTCTTGATTACGTAATGCCTTGAGAATATTTGGAAGACAAGATAATTGGTGGTTTCTTCATGACATGTGGTGCCACCCATGGAGTTCCAATAGCCATTTATTGCATGTTTCTTCTACTTGTGAAACATTACCTCAGTCCTCATAACATGGTCTAACTTGGTCAAATTTCATTTCCTACTTTACTTCTTTCTCTTCTAGATATTCTTCAAGTCTTTTTTTTTTGTCCTTTCATTATGTATAAAAATTGGTTAGTGTAATACATTATTGGCACCACTTACATGATGCATTAAGACTTGTTTTCTTTTCCTTTTCGACTTGGTGATAAGATTACATATATCTTTAGTTCTTAATTATATAGTTATGGTTTTGATTGATTCTTAACTTGTTTTGATGTTGTTATTTGCTTTTGTCAAGTCTTTTTAAGTAAGCAAAGCTTCTTTTTCATTTGTTGGTTATAAAGATTAATTTACTTGTCTTGTTAGTTTTGATAAGTCTTTTAATTAATTAGTAACTATAAGTTGACTTTGGTTAACCATAATATTTCTACCCTTGACTTGCCAATTTTATGAGTATTTATAAGAAATAAAGGTGGTTTCTATCATTATTTATAAGTGTACTAACAAATCTTAATCATATCTCTCAAATCTCTTTTAATGATTTTATCTTATTTTTATTGTATCTTTAAATATTTCCTAGCGATTAGCCTACTTTATACTAAATGTTTTAGGGATTTACATTCTTCTTCACCACCCCCTTCCCCCCCCCCCATTAAATAAGATTTTTCCTCAGAACTTTAGATCGTATGTGATTCTTCATCTCCATGATTACCCCATAATACCTTTACAAAATGTATTTCTCTGTTTTGTAACTTTTGGGTCTTTCGATCTAGATTTATGATGGGGTGCTCTTCATATGTCAGGTAAGGCTTCAACTTGATGGGTTCTGACTCAGTGATGGTTTGAATTTGGTATATGTTTTTGCAAAACAAAAATGTGAAATACGTTATGGATAACAGATAAGCTTGAAGGTAAGGCTAGACGATATGCTAGACTACCCACTTTTTCTAAAATTTTAAGGGTCTAATATATTGTGGCCTTAATTTTCCTTGAGTTCTTACTTTATGAATACTCTTGATGGGGTTTATTTTTAGATGCATATGGTCATCGACTTCAAATTCGATGATTCACCATTTAAGATTAGCCCAACTCTTTTGTCTATCTTGAGCCTCTTTCATTCTCTATTTAATAATAGCTACCTTAAATGATAACTATTATTATAGGCAAATTCTATCAAAGGAAGATGTCTATCCTGGCTTCCCTTAAATTCCATGACGCAAGTATGTAGCATATCCTCCAATGTTTGTATAGTCCTTTTGGATTTTGTGGATGGTACTCTATACTAAAATGATGTTTAGTGCCTAATTCCTTTTATAGACTTATCCAAAATTTTGAAATAAATTTGGCATCTCTATCGAAAACAATCATAGTAGGTACACCATGTAATCCAATATATATTCTTACCAATTTTCCTAAAGGATAAGTCATATTTATTGGAAGGAGATGTGTTGATTTGATAAGTTGATCTACAATGACCCATATCACATCATGCTTAGCTGGAGTCACAAAGAGAACTTACAAAGTTCATGGTTATTTGATCCCATTTCCATTCTTGAATTAGCAGAGGTTGTAACAATCTAGCCTTTGATGTTCTACTTTAATCCTTTGGCTAGTTTCGCACTTTAACACATACTTTGGTACGTTTCTTTTGATTCCTTTCCACCAATAATTTTGCTTCAAATCTTGGTACATTTTAGTTCCTCCAAGATGAATTATATAGCTAGAGTAGTGGACTTCTTTTAGGATCTCTTTCCATAGCTCTTCATTCCTAGGTACACATAACCTTTTATCTTTCCATAAAGACCCATCTTCTTTAATATTGAAGTTAGGGTATTTTCTTTGTTGTTTTCTTGAATCAATTGATTTTAGCTAAGGTCTTCTCGTTGAGCCTCCTTTATTATACTCATCATTATGGGCTCAATCGTTAAGTTTGCTAATTCCATATTAGGTTCATGCCAACATAATTCAAGATTCAATCTTTTGAATTCTTATATAAGTTCATTTTGTTCAGTAAGCAAGGATGCTACTTCTACATAATTTTTCCAACTTAATGCATCTGCTACCACATTTATTACCAGGGCAACAATTAATGGTTTGGTTGTAGTCCTTAATGAGTTCTAACCATCTTCTTTGCCTCATATTTAGTTCCTTCTAAGTGAATAAATATTTGAGACTTGTATGGTTTGTGTATATTTCACACTTTTGATCATATAAATAATGTCTCCATATTTTTAGAGTAAATACTATGACAAGTTCTAAATCATGCATGGGGTAATTTTGCTCATACAGTCTCAATTTTCTAGATGCATAGGCAATTACCTTGCTATTATGCATTAATACACATCCTAGACCATTATGCGAAGCATCGCTGTACACTGTAAAAAGCTTATTACTATTAAGCAATACTAATATTGGCATAGCGACTAAGCATTGCTTTAATTCTTGAAAAATTTGTTCTTGTTCATCATTCAAATGAACTTCTTGTTTTTCTATGTTAATTAGGTTAGGGGTTTTGCAATCTTTGAAAAGTCCTTGATAATTTTTTTTTAATAACCTACTAACTTAGAAAACTTCTTACTTCAATAACTGTTTCTAGCCTTTTTCATTCAACAATTGCTTTAATCTTTTTGGGATCAACTGATATTCCTTCACTAGATATCTTATATCCTAGAAAAGATATCTCATTTAGCCAAAATTCACACTTTGACAACTTGGCATACAACTTATTGTCTCATAAAATTTGTAAACTACCCTTTAATGTTCTTCGTGTTACTCCAGAGTTGATGAATACACCAAGATACCATCAATAAAAACAATCACACATTTGTCTAGTAAGGAATGGAATACTTGGTTCATCAAATCCATGAATGTTGCAAGAGCATTCATTAATCCAAAGGGTACCACTAAAAATTGGTAATGAACATATTGAGTATGGAAAGCAGTCTTGGATGTATCTTTTAGCTTAATTAGCTACTGATGATATCTTAACCTTAGACCAATTTGAGGGAATATGCTGGCTCTTTATAACTAATCAAATAGATCATTAATTTGTGACAATGTGTATTTGTATTTGATGGTCACTTGATTTAATTCTCTATAATCTATATAGAGTCATAGGGAATTGTCCTTCTTTTTTTATAAATAACACAAAAGCTCCTTAAGGAGATATATTAGGTCGTATAAATCTTTCCTCTAATAGCTCCTGTAATTGCTTCTTAAGTTCCTTGAGTTCAATAAGGCCTATCCTATATGGAGCTTTGGAGATAGGTTCTATTTTGGGTACTAAATCGATTGAGAAATCTATCTCTCATTTAGGTGGCAATCCAGGTAATTCCTCGAGAAATACATCTGCAAATTCCCTTACTACTTGAATTTTACTAATGTTGAGCTTGTCTTGCTCTCCTTCTACAGTATAAGGTAAGCACCATTTATATGTTAAGTGATCATTACTTCCAATTGTATTTATTAAGCTCAATCCTTTTTATTCCCCTTTTATAGTTTCTCCCTTAAAGGTTACTCTAGTTCCATCTAAAGCATTAAATACTACCTTTTTTATATGACAATCTACCATTGCTTATACAAATGACATCCAATTCATCCCTAATATTGCTTCATACTTCTTTATTAGGAGAATTTTTAGATCTGCTTTCAACTTGTGATCGAATATCCTAATACGACAAGATTCTAGTACTTTGTTAGTAACTATTACATTTCTTGTTGGTTTCTTAACTCTAATGTTGTTAGCTAAGATGGTTTTTGTTGTCTTTAGTTGGTCTACAACTCCTATTACAACAAACGAAAGTATAGCTCCAATGTCGAATAAAGTAAAAATTAGTATCGCATATCATAATATTTCCTAGGAAAAGATTAATATGTCTTTTAGAAACTTTTATTATTTTTGGTAATGTTTATTTTTATGATTATTATGTGTTAATTATTGGCTATTATATTCTTAGAGTCATAAAAGATAAATTACTAACCTATAACCAATTCATTATCTTCTATATCATAGGTGTCCAATGTTGCAAGTTCAGCTTCATATTCGTTCATGTATTTACATGCTCCCTCTGTATTATAGACTCGAGCAGTTGCCTTTGAGCTTATAGCCTAGCTTGCTCCTTGATTTGGTTTAGTTGCTACTGGTCGGCCTATGGTTGTACTTAGTTTTTGACGTTTTGGGCAACTTATTGAAAAGTGCCCAACCTTCGTACAAATAAAACCTGGATTGTTCACCTTCTTAGGGCAATCCATTATCCTCACAAAGGTAACACTTATTCTTCAATTGTGCACAATCCTTTGAATAGTGCTTTCCCTTACACTTCCTACATTGCACATTAGTACTTCCAACCAATTTTCTACTACTGTTGGTCAGTGGGGGGCGTGTGAAAGGCCTCTTCTCTTTAGGATTTATACCTTCCTCCTCCATGCTTCTTTTCCCCAATATCATTCCTTTCCTCTTCAATCTTTTTTGTTCCTTCTTCTTTACACCTTCTAACACTTAAGCTTTATCCACCAACTCAATAAAAGTACTAACAACTCCTCCAATCTTCGTTGCATCTTTAGTTCCAGCCCATCCATAAACACTTACATTTTTAACTCATCACTATTTTGGTATGATTCAGGAGTGAATTGTAATAGTGATGTGTCTAGGAGTTGAGTTAACCCCTAAGGATTACTAAAGAGGGTAACTAATAAGTCCTTTGAAATATTGAAGAAAGAGGAACTGCATCGGCAAACACATTAGCTTCCATGAAGTTGCTCTTCGGATATGACTCATCGAGGAATACAACATGACTTAGTATTTTACTTGATATGATGTATAAGTTAATACTAAGGCCCACTTGTCGAGACCCCATTTTTGCCTTTTTAATTTTGTTTTTTAGTTTTATAGGCCAGGTTTATGGAAAAAAAAAATTTAAAATTTAAAATGTGAAATATAAAAAAGAAAATTGAAAAATAAAAGTTTCACTAGTGTTAGAGTCATGTCAATTGGTTGTTTAGGGTTAGATCAAACAATTTTTGAAAATATACAAGCAATTTAATAAATTGAAGTCTTCAAGAAAATTGGGCTTCATTAGAAAAATAGTCTAGGACTCTTGTCCAAATAAAAATAATTCTAACTAGACTAATTAAAATAAGACTTTGGATTTATTAAATTTAATAATGGTGTTAAAAAATCCTTAACTATATATTTTAGGCCATTTAAATATGTTTAGATCAATTTAAAACAAGTTAGAGTTAATTGGGCTTGGGTTTGAAAAATAAAATTGAAGTACGGCCTAATTTAGAAGACTTGAATATGCTTTAAGTACATAAGTTGTTGAGAAAATGAGCTTAGCTTAGTTCACAAAGGCATGTAATTTGTTTTAGATGGTTGTAGGTTCGAATCATGCGTGCGCTTAGGTGTTTTATTTTTGCACCTGGTCCATGTCACGTACAAGGCATGTAAGACCTTCTTCTTCAATGATCAAATCTAGTTCAGACATGGAAGAGAAGCTCTACCAACCTTCTAGATGTCAAATCTTCATCATATTTCATCAAATCTTTACTATTTTTATACGAACTTGATTGCAAATATATAAAATCATTATCAAAACTTCTAAAAAACAAATTGATTTGCATTAATAATAACAATTGAAAGATTTGATGAAATCAAGTAAAACCTAAGCTTTATCTATGCATGTTGCAAGCTTATCCTAGGCTCTAAATTAGACTCAAAACACATATTTACAAATAGGACTTAGGAAAGAAGGGACATCATCAATCCCCCTAAAAAAAACCTAGTAATCACACTGCATCAAAACTTTCTCTCTCTAAACTTCCACCATTACTATGCACTTTCTCTCTCCTCTCATCTTCACCCTACATATAGCTTATAACCAACACAACAAGCACCAACTATCGACAAACCATGCATGCTTCAGCAACTACGTAGCCCCTTATGACCATTAATAGACCAAATTGACAACCACATCCACCCAGCACTTTCCGTTTGATGCATCCACTAAAACTGACCTAAACATATAGTATAACCTTGATGCCCACTTACCCCTCAATTGTGTATGATCAACTGTAATAGACAAACCAACGGCTTGAACACCACTAACCACTAAAGCATACAGTGACTCACTTCCATACTCTTTTGCAACTCATTGGCAATAAGCCATTCAACCACTTGAAACAAACAAAACTACGACCACCGTCCATACTACAAACCACTTCCATCATGTGCACAGCCATGCTAGTGTCATATATTCGGCCCACAATAGTTACAACATTCATACGACGCCAATCAAACCCATATTTGTAACCTGTACTTGTAACGCTACCACCAACGGTTCAAAAATCACTGAAACAAGCATTACTGGTCACGATGTTAACACTAAATCAAGTTTCATCAATTGAATCATCATTGATCTTCAACTTTCCACTTGATTTGTTGATTGTAACACAATGTGAGAAGTCAAATTGGTTGTTGCTGTTGCCTTTGATCTAAGGTTAGTATCCAACTCGACTGAACTTCTTTTAACCAGTCTGACTTAACCTGGAGTTGATTCCTTATTGCCTTTGGTTCAATTCGACCCGTACCCATTAAAATGGTTGGAGATTTTTTTTTAATTATTTTGTTTTCCTTTGTTTCTTTCTTTTTTCTTTTTAGTTTATTTCATGAATAAAATAAATAAATAAATCTTACTAACTTGGTTTGTTCCTTTTGTGCTGGTCATAGTCTTAGTATTTTTTTTTAAGCATGACATTTTTTAAAAAAATATAATTATATTTTTATTGCATGATTCACATGATTTAGTTACATGAATTAGATATTAACATGGGATTTTCTTGCAAGCTCTTGTTATTTTTACTTTGTGTTATTTTTGCATCATATTTTGAATAAATTGCATCGTTTATAAAAATTGCATATTTTTACAAGGTTGCATCTTTTTAGGTACAATTGCATTTTTATCAAGATTCACAACTTTTCCTTAATGGTTACATCTAGGTTACATATCTTAGAAGATTAAGATAGAATTGTATCTTTTTCATAATTTGGTATCTTTTATATGATTTAGGTTTCTTTTCCATGGTAATTGTGTATTTTATGTAGAATTGCATTTAGGTACTTTAGGATGTTTCTAAAAAGTCTTATCATATAAAAAAGGTTTTTCTCTAAATAAAAAAAAAAATTAATTTAGGTTTTGTTTTTTAAAGGTTGGGTTTTTCAAAATTGGAAAATAAAAATTAGGGCTTTTTTATAGGATTTGTCTTAAAAATAAATTGATTAAAAATGTAAACTTAGCCTAGTTTTTTTTAAATAAAAAGAACCAATGCACTAAATTTTTTCAAAAAATGAGAATTATGGTCTATTTGATTCCGATTAGTAGGTACGTAGGCACGTAGGCACTTCTAGGGTAACCATAAAATTTGTAAAATATTTAGTTTTCTTTTCATTTTTTTTTTTGGGAAAATTAGTAATAAAAAAATTATTTTTATACATTTTCACATATTATGCATGCTTTCTCATTTTTCTAAAAAATTATAAGAATAAAGACCCATTGGTTGCTTTTTAATTTATACATGTTGATGTAGTCTTAATATGTTAGCTCTTGAAATTTTGATTTTCTAGTTAAATTTTCTAAAAAGTTAATTTTTTTGAAAAATCCACAAACTAGTGTCTAAATTAAGGTTTTCTTACCTGAAAACTTTAATTTGACTTTTTTTTTTTACCAATTTTAATAGTTTGCAACTTTAAATTATTTTTTCTAAACATTTTTTTTAGAGAGAAATGTCTTTTCTTAATTTAATATCGAGTAATTTATATTAAACAAACTAGGCTTAATATATGTTAAATTAAGAAAAATAGAAATAGGGCTTGATACTACTCGCTACTAATCTCAAGCTATTGAGCAAGATTAGATAAGAGTGTGAAAGGGATGTGCTCAGAGAATAGTGTCTTATAAGAATAAGAATATTTATTAACAATTATGTATAAGATGATTGTGGTTATAGTAAAATGACCATTTATAGTAAGTCATTTAGGGTAACAATAAAATAATGGAAAATTACATAACGGATAATGTAAGAAGAAGACTCCTAATACAAGGAAAAAGGGTAATATGACAAAAGACCAAAAGGAAAATAATACAAATGTCAGAAAAGTAGGGGACGGGTGGTATACTATAATTGGGTTCACGTATTAAGATTCTCAAAGCAAGGTGATTGGGTTAGTTTGTGTAGAGGTTGTGTTGTACGGAAGGTTGTTGAGGTGATTGAGTGTGGTATTAGCTCAACAAAGAGGGATAGGAGAGCTTGGCTTCCATGGAGCTTGGCCTTGGCACTTGGTAGGTTGACTATTGGACAAGGGTCCGAGTAGAGTAAAGTATGTCTAAGCTGGGGCCTTAGAGAGTGCTTCCATAGCTCTTCCAAGTATTAGAGCTCGTCCCTAGTAGGTTGAGAAGACATTATCCTTCTCATGAGAGATTATAAGCCTTAGAGGCGAGCTCGAGTGAGGGGTTTAGCAATTGACACTCCATCAGCTCCTTAGGGTTATTGAAGATTTTTCCTCAAATCTTAATCTTCCTCTTCTTGCAACACGTAAAGTGTCAGGTAGGTGATGTTAAAAGTTGGAGACACTCCATATCCTTTGGGTAGTTTTAGCTCATAAGCGTTATTGTTGATGTGTTGAAGGATCTTGAAAGGGCCACTTGATTTGGGGGATAACTTATTTGTTCTCTTTCCTAGGAACCGCTCCTTGTTGAGGTGAATCCAAACAAGGTCTCCTAGGTTGTAAATAATTCACCTTCTACCTCAACTTCCTTGTTCTCTTTATCAAGCTATTATCTTATTTAATTGCTCGGTAACCTTTTGATGTAGTTTCTGAAACTTCTCAGCATGTAGCAGACCTAATTGACTTTCTCCTTGAGAGGTCGAGTTGGTAATCATGTCTAATGGTAAAGTTCGGATTAAGTCCACTGACAACCATGAAAGGTAACCTTCTTGTCGGGCTATGAGTAGAGCAGTTGTAAGTAAACTTGATGATGGGTAGGCATAGATCCTAATCATGTAGATTCTTTCCAATAATGGCTTGAAGAAGGTTGCCTACTATTATGTTCATGACCTCTATCAGGCCGCCTATCTATAGATGGCAAGAAGTACTAAACATGAGCTTAGTGTTGAGCTTCTTCCATAGTGTTCATCGGTATAAGCTCGTAAACTTCAAATCACAATATGATATGATACTTCTTAAGATACCATGCAGCTGCACAATCTCTTGCAAAAAGAGGTTAGTAACAAATAAAGCATCATTAGTTTTGTGGCAAGGGATGAAGTAGCTCATTTTGTTGAACCGATTGACCACCACCATAATAGAATCATGTTTCTAAGGTGTTTTAGGTAGGCTGAGCATGAAATCCATTCTTAGATCTATCTATGGTATTTTAGATATGGGTAGAGGTGTATATTCTCCATATGGTTCCTTCCTTTAGCTCGCTTGCACAGCTCGCAATGTTTAGGAACATTGTGTACATCTTTCATCATCCCACACTAATAGAAATGTTCTTTCAATAGCTTGGCAGTTCTTTTCTTGCTAAAATGGTTGGCCAAGCCTCTAGCATGGGCTTCCTGATCAAGTAATTCCTTAGTAGAACTACTCGGTAGATGGACTTACTTTCCTTTCATAAAAAATCTTCGACTCAGATAGTACCCATCAATTACTCCTCCAATGTTGCACTTAGCCACTAAGGTTCCAAAGTACGTATCATGTTCATATCGATTGGGTAGGGTACTAAACCTAAGTATTCTAGCCTATGAGGTCATGATAAGAATATGTCAATGAGAAAGGGCATTCGGTGCAGTGTTGGAACTTCCCTACTTGTACTTAATGACCTAGCAAAAGTTTTCTAGGTATTTAACCTACTTGGCATGGCATTAGAGAGTTTTTGATGTACTTTGAGATGCTTGAGAGATTCATAGTCTGTATAGATAATGAACTCTATCAATCGTAGGAAATATTACTAGTTTTGAAGTGTACGGATAATGGCATAGAACTCTTTGTCATATGCTGAGTAATTCAATATGACACCTTTAAGCTTCTCATTGAAACATGCAACTGGTTGGCACTCTTACATGAGAACAAATTCAATGTCGACTCCAGACACATTACATTTTAGCTCAAAAACCTTGCTAAAGTTAGGTAGTATTAGTACTGGGGTAGAAGTTGGCTTATATTTGATCTCCTCAAAACTCTTCTGAGCTCTCTTAGACCATTCGAATTCAGAGTTCTTCTTAGTCAGCTCGATTAATGGGTAGTTATGGAACTAAAGTCTCGAATGAATCTTCGATAAAATGAAGCTAAACTATGAAAACTCCTTATTTTGGTAGCACTGGTTAGTGTCGGCCATTCGAGAATAGCTTGAATCTTTTCATCATCAACTCTAACTCCTCCTCTATAGACAACATATCTGAAGAAAACTACCTTGCTCTGATAGAACACGCATTTGTTTAAATTGTTGAATAATCATTCAACTTGGAGGATATCAAATACTGACTTTAAGTGCTCAACATGAGAGTTGAGGTTGGCACTATACACTAAAACGTCGTTAAAATAAACCATAACACACTTTCCTATCAGGGATCTCAAAACATGATTCATAAGTTATATAAAGGTGCTTAGCACATTTGTAAGCCCAAATGGCATCACCATCTACTCAAATAGACCATCCTTCATTTTGAAAGAAGTCTTCCACTCATCTCCTAGTCTCATTTAGATTTGGTGGTAGCTACTCTTCATATCAAACTTTGAAAATATCTGTACACCATACAACTCATCATACATATCATCCAATCGTGGGATCGAGCATTAGTACTTGATAATGATCTTGTTGATAGCTCAATTATCAATGCACATTCTCTATGAGCAATCCTTCTTCAGCACTAGGACAATTAGTATGGCATAAGGCTTATACTCTCTCGGATATACCTACACTTAATCAACTCATCAACTTATTTTTTTAGCTCGATTGCTTGCTTGGGATTGAGCCTATAAGTAGGTCGGTTGGGTAGGGTAGCTCCGAGCTAGAGGTTGATGCGGTGCTTTATACCTCTAATAGGGGTAAACCTCTCAAGCAACTCGGTAGGAAACAAGTCATCATATTCTTGGAGTAATGTCTGCACCTCAGCAAGTAATGCTACAACTTCCTTAAGCTTAAGTAATCTTCTAACTAATAAGTGTACAAACTCCTTCTCCTTAGCATCCTTAGAAAATTGTGCTAAAAAAATCAATAAGGACTTCTTTTGCAAGGATTTAGAAATCTTGATTTGAGATTCTTGAACTTCTCTCAAGCTCATAGGAGTTAGTATAATTTTCTTCCTATCCTTTTGGAACATATAAGTGTTCTTATATACATTGTAGAGCACTTTAAAATCAAATAGTCATGGTCGGCTAAATACATATGTAGGTAGGACATCGTACAACACCTTATCCTTATATCTGTCACCAATAGTGATTGGTGCTTTGACTTGCTCAAAAATAGGTAGACCTCCCTTCTCATTAAGCTAATGAATCTTGTGGGCTTAGGGTAAGAATAGGTTGGCAATTTTAGAGCCTTTACTATGCCTTATATTATTACATTAGTATAACTTCCTCCATCGATGATCACAATGCATAAGTTGCCATTCACTTAGCAATTTGTGTGAAAGAGGTTCTTTCCTTGTTCGCTCTCATCGGTAGCAAAGATATCGAGTGATCATCACACAATCATGTAGTGTTCTCCCAATTTAGGTGGGATCTAAGCATTTGAATCTTCCTAAAACTCATCTAACAGATGATTAATACCCATTTCTTCTTCTTCTCCTTCATTAGTACTCTCCATTTTGAATTGAGGCTTCTCTCCCTTATTGGTCATGACACGTCGGTTTAGACATTGACTTACCACGTGTCTAAAATAAAGGTACTTAAAACACATTATCTCTCTGGTCTTCTTACTGGAGCTCTTACCTTAATCCTTTTAGATCTCAAGCTCCTTAGCCTTAATCTTTCTTAGGCCATCATTAGGTCTACCTGACATTTGACCTTAGTGGTCGACCCTAAAGCTATATTGAGCTCGGACATATCTTGGCAACTTGGTATACTAATTCTACTTAGCAAGTTAGGTCGGTTGCTCTGTACTCTGCTGAGTTGATTTCACCTCTACCTTTTGATTCTTTGTGCTACTCAGATGGTCTCATTTAGATTTCCTAGCCTTTATACCTCCACTACATTATCGATCTCAAATCTTAGTCCAGAGATCAACCTTTTTATGGTCTATGCTTCTGGCTCATCAACATCATAATGGATCATTAGCAGTTGGAACTCTCAAATATATTTGTTGGTGAATTTTGGGTGTTTGAGATCCTGCAAAGACTAAAAAGAAAGCTGGTGAGTTAATAGATCCCTCTTATAGAGTAACTTCTCGTATTTATAGGAGATCGTCATGTTTGAAGGAGTAGTTATCAGAATAATTGCTGAGACATATGGTGGACTGTTTATTAGACACTGTTCCTCAAATATAGGGTGAGTAAGCAGTTATGTAATATAACTATGCTTGTAATAATTGTTTGCGCCATGAACTTGAATTTAAATTAGGAACGGATTTGTGTTACTCAGTAAAATGCTGAGTGTCAATCTCTTGGTGAAATGCTAAGAGGTTAGATTTTCTAGCCTGTTGACAACCCAATGGACAAGATGGAGATGAAAACTGACTATCAACAATTCTCATCTACAAATAGGTTGCCTAGCTCGAAATCTTAAAGACGTCGGAAGGTATCTTGCTCATAATGTTCTAGTATAAATTTACTCCTTAGAATTCTTTTCATCTCATTCTAGGTTCTAATTTCATGTTAGACTCGCTAACATACATTTTGCAATTTCTTCCACGACATTGCTACATACTAAAAAAATTCTAAAGTAGCTACTCTAATATGCATCGAGTCTTCATAATTGTAGAAGTCAAATATCTTCTTAATTACTCCTCTCTTCAATCTTTCTTTTTCCCTCTTCTTTGCACCTTCCAACACTCGAGCTTTTTCTACAAGCTTGTTAAAAGTACTAACTTTAAACTCTTCTAATCTCCATTGCATCTCCGGTATTGGCCCATTCATAAACACTTGCATTTTTAACTCATCACTATTTTGGTATGACTTAGGAGTGAATTGTAATAGTGATGTACTTAGGAGCTGAGTTAATCACTAGGGCTTATCGAAGAGAGGGTAACCAATGGGTCCTATGAAATATCAAAGAAAGAGGAAGTGGGTTGGCAAGCATAGTAGCTTCTATGAAGTTGCTCTCTATATATGACTCATTAAGGAACATGACACGACTTATTACTTTACCCGATATGACGCACAAGTTAATATAAAGGTCCACTCACCACTAATCTCAAGCTATTTGGCAAGATTAGATAAGAGCGTGAAAGGAATGTACTTGGAGAATTGTGTCTTACAAGAATAAGAATATTCATTAATAATGATGTGTAGGATGATTGTGGCTATAGTAAAAGGACTATTTGTAGTAAGTCATTTAGGGTAACAATACAATAATGGAAAATTACATAAAGTATAATGTAAGAAGAAGACTCCTAGTATAAGTATAAAGGGTAAATATGACAAAAGACAAAAAGGAACATAGTACAAATGTAAAAAAAGTAGATGATAGGTGGCATGCTGTGATTGGGTTCACGTGTTAGGATTCTCGAAGCAAGGTGACTAGGTCAGTCTGTGTTGGGGTTGTTGCTACTATGTAGTATGGAAGGTTATTGAGGTGATCAAGTGTAATATTAGCTAAGCAAAGTAGGATAGGAGAGTTTGGCTTCCGTAGAGCTTGGCTTCGGCACTCGGTAGGTTGACCATTGGATAGGAGTTCGAGTGGAGCAGAATGTGTTTGAGTTGGGGCCTCTAAGAGTTCTTCCATAGCTCTTCCATGTATTGGAGCTTTTCCTTGGCAAGTTAAGAAGACATGATCATTCTCATGAGAGATTATAAGCTCTAAAGGTGAGCTTGGGTAAGGGGTCCAGTAGTTGGCACTCCATCAAATAGCGTACTAAATTCGCTCTTATATTGGTCAATGCTTCTTCTTCCTTGCATTATATGAAGAAATTTAGCTCAATATTTGGCTCATAGGCTACTAGGGAAATAATTCTTCAAAAACTCTCTTTTAAAAGTATCCTGGGTTATTGATTGAGGTAGGGATCTTTTCTTAGATTCCCACCATATTCAAGCTAGTAAATTTAGAAGATAAGTTCCATAGCTGACTTGTAAGTGAAGTGGAACTTCAAATGCATCAAACAACCTTTCTATTTGGGAAATCTAGTCCTTTACTTCATTAAGTTTCCTAAATATTCTATCAAAATATTTGTTGTATTTAATAAATTCTAGCAACATACTTCATTGTTGCCTTTGTATTAGTACCTCATCTCCATTAGGTAATTGAACTTCCTCCAGTGCTATTAGTGGTTGTACCGGTGTCAACACTGGGGGTTGTTGTCTTGTTTTAGCAAGATTTTTTAGAATTTCTGTTTGTTGATATATTGCTTCCAATACGTCATTGAGTTTATCTTATGGTAGTACAAGATTACTTGTCCCTATAGTTTCAGGAGCTATGTTCTAGAGTTGTTGACTTTGATGTATATTGATCTAATTACTATAGAATTCATAAAAATTGTCATAAACCAACACTCATAATATAGTTTTGCATTACGTAAGTTTCTTGAGGAAACACATTACCTACCTTCCATCACTACATTATCATTCAACTTACTATCAACTTAATAGCATTACAACATTGTTTATTTAGTAAAATAATAGTGGAATCACACTATTTCTTCTTTTGCAAAATTTCCAATTGTTGCATCATTCATATATTTAGCTACCCCAAATCCTTCCTAGATATTTTGAAGCAACATCATTACTTACTTATATATCTTGTTCGTTATCTGAACCCCAAGTTAAGTCATCATTATTGTGGAAATTCATGCACTTATCCACATCATCAGGCTTTGTAGGAAGGAGGTTCAAATCAATGTCCCTGTGAGGAAGATATGAATATTTAGTTACATACGGAATTGGGTTGTTAGGGAGATAGCCTTCAAAACCTGGTGGAATGAGGGGTGTACTTGGCTTAAAGAAATTGTTTAGGGAGTTTGATGAATTGTCAACCAACATCCCTATTACTTACACATGGCTTCGAGGACTCTAATCCCACACACGGTGAATTCTCTCTTGGTAACCTACTGATGACGAGAAAGTTTACGTTGAAGGAATGTGGCTGAACTCCTTGTGGTCCCTTAATTGTCATACGTTGATTTATACACATGGTAGTGATGATGCTGACCATTCCCTTGCCGAGGAGCCTGTGCTGAGTAATCCCATTGACATTGTCGAGAAGTTCCTATTAAGTGATGAGAGACTTAAACGGCAAAATAGTTTTTCTCTCGGCATGCCACCATCTCTCTCTTCTCGGCCTTTTATTGCTACAACATTTTGACCCCTCTTGCCTGTTGTGCTCAGAGAATATTCGTATGGGACCAATGTTGCACTACTACCTGTCCACCTCTTTTGACATTGTACTCCTTTTCCATTTTGGTCTTTTGTCCCTTTTACCCTTTTTGGTGTGTATTAGGAATTCCCTTTTTGTATATACTTTCTTGTCTTTTGATTATTTATAATGCTACCCTAGGGACTTACTATAAATAGTCCTTTTCTCTTGTAAGCTGTATATAATTGATACTTTTACATTAAATATTCTATTCTTGTGAGACTATCCTTTCCAAGTCCATATTGCCTATACTCTTATCTAATCTTACCGAGTATCTTAAGATTAGTGGCGGGTAGACCTTGACATCAACTTGTGTGTCATATCAAGTGTGGTGTCAATTCGTGTTGTGTTTATTGGTGAGTCATATTCACCGAACAGCTTCACATCAACTACTCTTGTTCAGTTGTAGACCCTTTGCCCTCTAACTTTCTTTATTATCTCGAAGGACCCATTTCAGTTCAATTCTATCACAGTAAGTCCTAACGATAACTGAGCTCCTAAACATACAATATATTCTTGGTATTGGAGCTTGAGCTTAAGGTTGAAGTTGAGACCTAGAGCTGTGTAGTAATAGTCAATTTGTTATTCGAGATATTGAGTGTGATTGTAGCCATCTGAATGAAGTGTAGTTATTGAAATTTTATGATAGGAATGTCAAACCCTAATGTATAGGGAGAGATTCATGATGTTGAAAGTGAGGCTCATGATCGTGGTCATGTTTCCTAACAAACACCATGCACTACTGATGAGCAGATACAAGATCTTGCTGCTATTGTGGCTAATTTAGCTATCTCAGTAAACAGGGCCTTAGAGAATGGACCGCTTAAGAGAATTACTGAATAAGGTTGAGAAATGAGAGATAGGCCAAGGAGGCAAATGAATGAGCGAGCTCCAGCAGCCTTTCCAGTGAACCATAGACCACCGTGATGTGCTAATAGAGTCGTGAGGAGGAGGTTAGAGTTGGATAATGTGGAAGAGTACAAGGAAGAAGAAGACTAGTATATTGTGATTGATGAGCGAGAGTTTAGAGCGCTGGGGGGTACCGAACATCTTAAGGTATAGATTTTGAACTTCAATGGGTTTGGTAGTGCTAATGACTACCTGGACTGGGAAGAGAAAATCGAAAAGATATTTGACTTTTATGATTATGAAGATGTTATCCGCATTAGGTTGGCTACGTTAGAATTTTTTGGATATGTGGTAATGTGGTGGAAGAAGCTACAGAATGTTTAGCTGAGGACTTGACGTGAGGTTTGAACATAGAACAAGATGAAGAGAGTTCTGAGGAGTAGGTTTGTTCCCAAGCACTACGAACATGATACTTTTTTATGACTCTAAGACTTGAGGTAAGGTAACAAGTCCATAGACGACTATGTCCATGAGTTTCAGTTGCTCATGATACGATGTGATGTTGACGAGCTTGAGACCCAAACTATAGTGTGGTTCATCTCTAGACTCCGAGTTGAGATTGGTCATGTTGTGGAAGTGTAAAGCCTCATAACTTTAGATGAAACTATCCGAGTAGCCCAGAGTGTTAAGAGGCAATGGTAGAGCCAAGCTAGCTGAATACTGAGTAATTGAACAATGGTGCCAAATAAGATCGACTTGTCAAGTAGACGAGGGAATGATAGGGCATCAAACATTCCCGAGATGGAACGCCGAGGTTACGTGCCGAGTCGATTAGATGAAGGTTGAGGTAAGAGTAAGATCAAGGAACCTAAGATCTGAAGAGACCAAGGTCAGAGTACAGGGAGGAAAACGCAAGAAATTAAATGTTTTAAATGTCTTGGCTATGGACACATGGCTAGTCATTGTCTAAATTTCTGAGTCATGACGATAAAGGGAGACATGCTCTGATTTAAAGTAGAAAGTGCGAGTGAAGGAGAGGAAGAAGTCACAATCGATTGGATGCTGGGAGAATTTGAGGAAGATCAAGAAGCTGAGATACCCCTTAAAGGTAGAGCTGAGTATTGCTTTATTGTTCGGCGATCTCTCAGTACTTTTGTGGGTAATGAATATGAGCAAAGAGAGAACCTCTTTCATATGAATTGCCGGGTGAATGGCAAACTATGCGCTATGATCATTGACGGAGGGAGCTATACCAACGTTATCATAGAAGGGGTAGTAAAGGCTATGAAATTGCCGACTCTCTCATACCCTAAGCCATATAAGATTCACTAGTTGAATGAGAAAGGAGAATTACACGTTTCTGAGCAAGTCATAGTGCTGATTACTATTGGTGATAGATACAGGGACAAAGTGGTGTGTGATGTTCTTCTTATGTATGCATCTTACATATTGCTTAGCCAACCGTGGCTATTTGACTTGAGAATGTTACACGATGGGTTTAGAAACACCTATATGTTTCAAACAGGAAGAAAGTTATATTAACACCTATAAGTCCCAAGGAAGTGTAAGAAGCCTAGGAAAAGGTTGCTAGAGCGCTGCAGTAGAAATCGTTAGTGATTTCCTAAGCTCAGTTTATTCGAGAGGTTAAGGCCAAGGGCTATGTACTCCTTTTGGTTAAGAGACTCTTAGAGGTTAGAGAGGTTGAGAACTTTCTTATCGAAGTGCAGCAACTACTTCAGGAATTTGCTGACCTCTTTCCTATCGAGATGCCGAATGGATTACCTCCCTTGAGAGGAATTGAGCATTGCATCAATCTTCAACCTAGAGCAGCCCTATTGAATCGACCTGCTTATAGACTCAATCTTGAATAGGCAGTTGAGCTGAAAAAGCGAGTTGATGAGTTGGTAGATTGCAAATATGTCCATGAAAGCATGAGCCTATGTGGTGTCCTAGCTGTGCTAGTGCTAAAGAAAGATGGATCATAAAGGATGTGCATTGACAATCCTATGATCAATAAGATTACTATTAAGTACTAATACCTAATCCTATGGTTATATGACATGCTTGATGAGTTGCATGGTGTATGTATCTTTTTGAAGATAGATCTCAAGAGTAGGTATCATTACATATGAATGAGACCAAGAGATGAATAGAAAACAGCCTTTAAGACTCAGGATGGTCTATTTGAGTGGATGGTTATGTCATTTGGTTTAACTAACGCACCAAGTACATTCATGAGGCTCATGAATCATGTACCCAGAACATTGATAGGCAAATACATTGTGGTTTATTTTGATGATATTCTGGTTTACAGTATTGACCTTCTCGTTCATGTCGAACATTTGAGATTGGTGTTTAACATACTCTACACTGAGAAATTATTTGGCAACCTGAAGAAATACACTTTCTGTCAGAGCAAGGTTGTATTCCTTGGATATGTTGTTTTTGGGAGTGGAGTTCGAGTTGATGAGGAAAAGGTTTGGGCTATTAATGAGTAGCCTACACCGATAAGTGCAGCTGAAGTCAGGAGCTTCTATGGCTTAGCCTCGTTATATCGAAGATTTATTTGGAACTTCAGCTCCATAATCGGGCTCTAGCACCTAGGTTTTTACCCATAACTTTGAATTTCATATTTTGCAAAATATATTTCCATTTCTAAGAAGTCTAATAGTACACAAAATTGCAGGCCTAGCGGTGAGGTGGCCCCCGCAGTCTACACTCATACCCCACAGCAGAGATCTCTAGATTCGACTCTCAACCATACGGTTGGTGTCTCTATCTCCTAGTAAGCCTATAGGTTCAGGTAAGGTCATGTTGTATGAGTGTATCATACAGAAACACTTTAATATATATAAACAACCCTCGCAAGGCCTCTCTTTACCTCTGTGTGAAGTGACAGCCAAAATAAGTAATGCAATGCATGGATAATGCATGACCCTTTTTAATTTAAGATAAGCCAAATATAATTAAGTCAAATTATGAGGTGATTAATCAATATCCGCAAACCATCCAAATCACGTAACAATCAATCATACAATCCAATCATCAATTATTGTATTTAATAATATTTCTCTTAGTAATCAATCAACATTAAGCACATGCATATCCCGAAACCCCATGCATTAAGTTATTACTATTTAATTTAAGTACACTAACTATAAGCATAAACAAGTATAGAGTTATCGGAAGTACTCACTTGACTATGACGACTTGCTCTAATTGTAATAATCGATCGGAAGATCCTTGCCTTCGTTGGGATCACCTAATCATTACAATATAATAACGATAGTAAGCAATTAAATTAACTAATAGTTCTAGATATCTATCTACCTAATTCTACTTAGATTACTAGTAGTTTTTTATTCAATTAAACCTAATCGCTAATTGTATGTAACTTTTTCATTCTATTTTCAATATTTACGAATTTATAGTCATTTTTCATTGTTTTCAAATGCATTTTCACATGGTGATGTTCATTTTAGACGTTAAGACCTGCGTTTTACGATATAGACTAAATTTATTAAAATTTTAACTATTGAAGCTTAATTATTCCTATTGGCTAGTTTTAGTTTCTATTTTAGTAGTTAATGACTTCATTAGCCATTAATTCTTACACTTAGATGATCTTATGGTTTATTATTTTAGAAGCTTATGTCATTGCTTATGTCATCATTTGATTAGGTCATTGCTTACATCATCCATTACATATATATACTTATCCTATGTATTTATATACTTTACACATATGTTATGTATATACTCATACTTCTAACATACTAATATGTACACTTGTGTACTCATATGTACTCATATGTATACTAGTACATATACCCGTATACACATACGGTGATATACGTATTTTCGTATGCCTGAAGTTCTCTCTTAAGAAAGTTTCACAAATTTCGTATTTTTACATTTTAAGGTTGTATTAGGCAAGGTATATGTATGTATAGTTAGTATATACCTCATTTTAGGTTATGTACATAATGGATATTTATGTACAACAGTACCAATACATGTATCCCTTAAGTATATTCTTGTATTCCCATGCTTAAGTATATGTATATGTGTTCTTCTTTCCATTTAGCTTAGGTTTTATACACTTATACTATGGGTTTCACTAAAACCCTAATATGTACACTCCATGTATACTCACTTGAGGTATGTACATGGGTATTTCTACATGTATAACCAAGTATTTCTACACTCTAAACATAAATATGGGGCTTTCTACTACCAACAACACATATGGACATATCACATAAGCTAATTACACTAACTTAGCCTATTCATCTAACTACTAAATAAGTTAAGAAATTACACAACAACATAACTTTCTCTTGCTTGTTATATGAAAAGGAAAGCTAGTATATATGTGTTATTGGTTTGTCTTAGTAGGTAAAGTCGTGAAAATGCAATTGTAAAAGTTGAAAGGGACAAAACAAAAGGGGAAGCTCGCGGTTTTGAGGAAGGAGAAAGAACTTTATTTTGTTTTGTTTTTTTGTGTTTGAAAAGATGAAGATAAGTGGGTCTAAGGGATAGGGAAGTGGACGGCACAAATGGAGGCAAAATTGGAAAAAATTAAGTGTATAAAGTGAAGGAAAAAGAGAGAATTCTCTAGATGACAATGACACTTTGTTGACTTTGTCAACATGTTGACTTAGTCAACCTTTGACTTGGTTAACATTTGACTTAATCAACTTTTTGAAATTAAGTGAAATTTGTGTGTACATAATGGGATAATTAAGGAAAATTTAGGAGAAAAATTAAGGAATTGAAGGGAAATGTGGAGTTTATTGAAATGATTAGTAAGAATGGTTGATGAAATCTTCCTCTAAGTATTTATATCCTATATACATTATTTAGCATGGTACTTAGTGTAACTATCATGAAATATGTCATTTAGTATGTTAATATTAACTACATATAGTATAAACATCAACTATACACTTAACTCTATAAAATACTAACCTAGTTATATGATTAGAAGTAGATGTGATCTATAATGCAATATCTTAGTTTCTAATGAATTTCTTTAGTATTATATGTATTTATGAACGATTGAAAGTTATCTTTGATCTTTTACTAATGATTTAGTATGATAATAATAATATATTGTCAATTAGGGTTTTAGAGTAAAGTATAGTGAATTAGCACTTTTATATCTTCAAAGTTATAGTTTTAAGGTTTTATCACTTTCGAGTGCAATCTCTAGTGTTTATATATATTTAGGGTATAAAAGTTTCTTATATGATTAAATCTTCGGTTGTTATCTTAAGGTTTTGATGAGGTTCAAGGTTAACTTTTGCAGTTACATATACTTAAGGTTTTAAGGTCTTCGTATGTGATTAGAGGTTCAATTGATAATTTAGGGGTTTTCATATTTGCTTTAGGTTTAAATTGAGATTTTAATTGGTTTTAAATCTTACTGGCTCTATTGACTTCAGGAAATTATCTAGAGTTTAGGGATTTGATTCTATATTTAGAAGGCTAGATTTGCGGGGTTTATAGAACTACTGGTTTGAGAAGCTCATGCCGGGGGTTTGGTTAGCCCTTTTGGGGAAAAGAGGACGATTAAGATATTGAAGGAACACTTTTACTGGCCTGGGATGATGAGGGATGTGCACTAAATACTTCAGAGGTGCAAGCTGTGTAAGTATGCAAAAGGGAGGAGAGAATCCTATGGAGAATATATACCCTTACCAATTCTTAAGCAGCCATAGACCGATCTAAGCATGGATTTCATGCTCAACCTTCCCTACATGTAGAGAAAACATGATTCAATCATGGTAGTGGTTGCTTGGTTCAGTAAGAAGGGTCACTTCATCCCATACCACAGAACTAATAATGCTTTATTCATCGTTAACCTCTTTTTGCAGGAAATTGTGCGACTGCATGGAGTGTTAAGAAGTATTGTGTTCGACTGTGATTCCAAATTCATAAGCTTCTTTTGGAAGACCTTATAGAGGAAACTTGGCACTAAGCTCCTGTTCGGTACCTCTTGCTACCTCCAGACAGATGGCCAAACTGAAGTAGTTAATAAAACTGTCGATAATCTCCTATGTGTTACTGTTGGAAAGAACTCTCAAGACTGGGACTTATGCCTGCCCATCATTAAATTTGCCTACAATTGTTCTACTCACAGCTCTACTAGAACATCACCCTTTGAGGTTGTTTATGGACTTAACTCGAACTTACCCTTGGACTTAGTTAACAGTTCGACTATACAAGGGGAGAGTTAATCCGGTCTGCAGTGTGTTAAAGAATTTCATAGGTTGTATCAAAGAATTACCGAGCAACTAGCCAAACTTGTGGCCAAACAGAAGGAATTGGGAAGCTGTAGAAGGAGATGAATTGTTTATGCCCCTAAGGACCTTGTTTAGATCCATCTTAGCAAGGAGTGCTTTCTTAGCAAGAGAACGAACAAACTATCTCCCAAAGCAGATGGCCCTATAGGATCCTTAGGTGCATTAATGATAATGCTTACGAGATTGAGCTACTTGAAGGTCTCGGCATATTTACTACATTTAACGTCATCGACTTAACTCATATGTGCCCAAAGATGACGAGGGCCAAGATTTAAGGGTAAATCTTCAACAACCCCGAGGAATTGATGAACTGCCGACCAATGGCCCCATTACTCGCGTACGGCTCTAAGGAGTCCAATCCTTCACACAACAAATTCTCTCTCGACAATCTCCTGATGACGAGAAAGTTTACACTGAAGCAATGTGGCTGAACTCCTTGAGGTCCCTTAATTGTCGTAGTTGATCTGTACACTTGGTAGTGATGATGCCGACCATTCCCTTGCCTATGACCTTATGCCAAGTAATCCCAATGATACTGCTGAGAAGTTCCTACCGAGTGAAGAGAGACCCACTTAAACGGTTGAATAGTTTTTCTCTCGGTATGCCACCATCTCTCTCTTCCTAGCCCTTTATTGCCATAACATTTTGACCCCTCTCACCTATTGTGCTTAAAGAATATTCATATAGGACCAATGTTGCACTGCTACCTATCTACCTCATCTAACATTGTATTACTTTTCCATTTTGGTCTTTTATCCTTTTTACCCTTTTTAGTATGTACTAGAAATTCTCTTTTTGTTTATACTTTCTTATCTTTTCATTATTTGTAATGCTGCCCTAGGGACTTACTATAAATAGATCTTTTCTCTTGTAAGCTGCATATAACTGACACTTTTACATCGAATATTCTATTCTTGTGAGACTACCCCCTCCAAGTCCATATTTCTTACACTCTTATCTAATCTTGTCGAATAGCTCAGGATTAGTAGTAGGTGGACCTTGACATCAACTTATGCATCATATCAAGTGTGGTGTTAAGTCGTATTGTGTTTGTTGGCGAGTCATGTCTGCCGAGTAGCTTCATGTCAACTACTCTTGTTCAATTGTGGACCCTTTCCCCCCTAAATTTCTTCGATATCTCGAAGGACCCATTTTAGTTCAATTCTGTCGCGTTAAGTCTTAGTGATAATTGAGCTCCTAGGCACACTAGAGTCCAACTGATCACACCTAAAGGGTAGAAAAATATTAGCCATGTTAGGTAGGGCTTCATATTAGCTTTTCGGATCATATCCTTCCCATTCGATTCTAGAGTCCCAATTCATCATTCAGCTCCCTTCGCTTACCTCGAGAGCATTTAGGTTGGTTCCAAATTAAAGAGTCATACTCATGTAGAGGTCTTATGAGTAATAACTCTTATCTCTTTTAGTACTCATCATATTTAACTCATACACTATGGGGTACCAAAAAGATGGAGGTTTTGGTGTTCCAAGTGCAAACATTGGCAAGGGAGATCTAGTCAGCCATATTCTTATCTCACAAATTTCTTCCTAACTTAGATTATCAATAATCAAGTTAATGTGGTTTGCTAAAATGACCTTATCATAGACTAGAGTTGAGATAATCAGAGTTCATACCTCAAAATCCAAAAGATTTGCTCGTTCACTTCTAGAAGCTAGAAAGGCAACATCTTCAACTTTTCCTCTTTGACCATTCTGTACAGCATAGGTTTCTAACCTATAGATGTACTCTATAGGAGTTACTTGTAGGATCTAACTTTTTTCCTATTTATTGAGTATTCATTCCCATGCAAGCCTAAGTCTGTTTCTCCATTTTTTCAATATTTCATTGATGGATTTTTCTATACCGTAGAGGATGAGAACTTCACATAGCATGCGTAATTTGAGATGGTAATCAACTAAGGATTCTCTTTCAATTAGTTTAAAATCATCTTAAAAGCTGATGGTGGCAGCATAGTCCATCTAAAACAAAGAAAAACATATTTTAGTAATAAAACTATGTTTATTTTTGCCCTATAATTACTTACTCTCATTTATTCATCATATTTCATTATTTTTATTTATTGTTAATATTTGAAACCTTTACTCTGATATCACTAAAATCTATCATGACCTTGAAGATAGTTTAGTAGTGATAGACCACCATATACTAATTAGAAGTAACTATTTATATAGTTGTATTATTCACTTGTTACTTCTAATTAGCACATGAATCATCAACACTAAAATAATCATAGAGTATCAAAGATTTAATGGTATAAAACAAAGTTCAAATATTATAATATAAATTACAAACTTAAAAAGATAAAGTCAAAAGTCTTTCTAACAAATACATATTATACACTTATTTCAACAAAGTTCTTTCGTAGCATATAAATTAATTCCTTGCTTGCTCTCCCCTAAACCTACTTATAGATTGTTATTCCTCACTAATGGACTGGATCTTCTTGGAAAGACCCAGTAGGGCTCCTATAAGAAATCAAAACTATAGAGGTATAAGCTATAGCCATCTTAGTGAGCTGTCCACTTAGACCACCTTTCAAGCAAGTTAATTAATCAAGCAAGTGTTATGCAATTAGACAAAACATATGTAACTATAGGTTTCGTGTAAGATATTAAGAGGGGGGTTAATTGATATCTTTTAAAAAAATGAAACTTTTTTTTTATTTTTAAAATAACTCCCCTCTTAATAATTTAAATGGCGTGAGAAGTAGCGAAAGATTAATTATTTAGCTTTACGCACAAAATGATAAATCAAATAGTAAAATGCATAAACTAAATAGAATAGAGGGAAAGAAGATCAGGTGATAAATTCATAGAGCTTTGACCTTTTTTTTTATTATTCTCTTCCAGCTCTACCATTGGGGACTCAGTTCTCCTCACTGGTATTGTTCCACTAGTCTAATCTTTTCATTAATTAAATGTCAATAAGAGGTTATAAGGATATCCAACTACTTCTTTATCCTATCTCACAAGCTATCCTTTTGCTATTCATAGGACTATAGAGAACTCCCTAACCTCATACTCACTCAAATACAATATCAATAATATTTACAAGGAAAATGAGTCAATACAATTATAGAACTCTTTACAATATTTGCACAAAATAACAATAAAATGAGAAATTTGTTTTAGCTTAATTTTTGACTAAGTTTCTAATATAGTTTCTGACAGTCTACACGAGAGAGTTTTTTGAAATTTAGTTCTATAATGAGTGTATATCTCTTGTTTCTTCAACAGCTCAACTTATATTGCATTGCTTCTTAGAATAATGGCTATAAACGGCTAGTTGAAAATACATGGGGATATTTTTGGGATTTGATTTATTCTTCAAATTTCTCTCCAACTTTGAAATTCAAATAATAAAGATAAATATTGTAAAATTCGTATAAAAATACCTACTGCACCTTTTCTTGATAAAACTCCACCAAAAAGCTTAAATATGTACTGAAAAGTTATCCTTTCCATAGATATGTATATCTTACACATTTTGAAATTGAAATCCCTTATAAATCTCTACCATATCTTCATAATTTAAATTAAAAAATATGTTGCAAAAGAATTTGCATGTATTTTTATCCCTTAGTTTTATCATCTCTTATTTGAATTCAAGATATTTCTCTGAGCTTAATTCATATCTCATTCATATCTCCTCGAATGTATCCTTAAAAAATTCATCCAAAATATTTGGCTAATTTTTTTCTCATAATTTTCACCAAAAAGCTTGAAATATCTACTCAAACTTCATCTCATGATAGATATACATATCCCACCTTATTTAGAAGAGTAATCCCTTGTAAATGTCTTTAAAATCTTCAAAATTTGAATTTAAAAAAAATATATCTTCAAAAAATTTTGCACATATATTTTTATCTTATCCATATCTTCATTTCCTCCTATTTGAATTTGGAAACCAACATACCTTATCTTTAAACTTATAATAAATCTCGAATATTTCTCTTGGTAATTCCCATTGAAATAACTAATAGTCCATGTTAAAAATTATTGAAGTAAATCTAAGATCACAGCTATTTTAATTGGCTCTATCCACGTTACTATCAAATTGTGATATGGAAATTTAATCAAGTTGCCTAGAAAATATTGCATTTCATGTTGTTGGCCATTCACCATAAAATTCTCCATGTTGAAAATACTTCTTCGACCATATAACTAATATATTCAAATAATCATATCCTCAATCTTCATTACACTTCCATAATTAAAATTGATCCCAATGAATATAATTAATCCAACTTATTTATCCATCACAATTTTCCACCTTAATTAAGACTATCCTCCTTAAAAATCCCCATGAATATTAAACACACATTTGTGAAATGGGATTGAACATATTTCCTTAATATATTCAATCAAGTGGAGTTAGGCCTTCATGTAGTAAGATTATTTAATTAATTTGCACACTTAATAAACATATTAGTACAATATAGCATATGTTTTGTTATCATTGAGACTAAATAAAAAGACTTTAGCAATAACAATACACATGGCCATTTGGTATTTGACGTATAGTCAAGGGTATATATTTCCTTCCTCTACCCCACCCCCCCCAAACCATAAGTGAAGGATTTATAGTTCCACTAGCGTTTAGGTGTCTAAGTTAACATATGATTCACTTAGCATAACATCTTTAGCCAACATAACAAAATAGTTGTAGAATCTTAATTATCGGCTGAACCAATACCCATGTTAATATAGTGATCAAGTGATGATGCCCTTTCATTGGTTTTAAGAGAACCAAATGGGTAACATTCTCCTTGACCCCATAGGAGAACTAATCCCTTAATTGCCTAGGAGAACCAAATGAAACATGTTCTTCCTAGGTCATAAACCGAATAAGAATGATCTTTCGATTAGTCAAAGGAACCAAATGAAATATTTACTAAGGCATATCAAATAAGTCACAAGAGAAGGATCTCTTGATTGGTCTTAGAAAGGCCTAAATGAAATGTTAATAAGAAACAACACCTTCCTAATCACCCAAATGATCAACAGGTGATTAGATCCTTGATTGGTCTCTAGATGTATGCATGCCTAAAACATAAGAATGGATATGGCCTCGTCTAATGCAAGACTATCCTTAAAGTTACTTAGTTTGTAATAAACAAGGAAGGTTTTAGCCTTTCCATTTCTTGTATGACAATGATGACAAACAACGAAATTATGCAAAATGATATGCATGATTGTTTTAGTATTTAGATCTTGATATGCTTAACTTTTATTTCTTTTAGTGATCACAAAAAGATCATACAATCACAAGAATCACATTACATCACAATTATCAACTATGTTTTTAGAAATAATCCTTAAATATCTTAACAAACAATCAAACACATACACTTCCTAAATACCTCCATGTTGAATAATTTAATTATAAAAAAAAATTAAAGATACAGCAAAACTACAAGCATAAACAAGTGATAATCATTATAGATACTCATCTGTCCTTCCTCTATTCCTTATAGTAGTCCTGTGGAAGATCCAACTCAAGAACACCTAAAAGAATGAAAATAGTTGACAAACATATTCATCACTAAGTCTTTATTTCAAGTTTTCATCTTCTTTATAGTTTTGTTTGAAGTCTTTAAGAAGTTTTTTATTATTCAAAACTTTTTGGGTTTAAGAAGTCCAGTTATCATATCATGTTTGAAGGGTCCTCATTCATGGTCCAAATGGTTCATATGACCATGAGTGTACTCGATCTTTATTCCATAGTTTCCCAGTCCTCACATAAGGTCTAAATTGTTATGATATCAAGGCAAAAATGTGTCATATGTGTCCATATGTCCTAAGGCATGGAAAATTAGTCAGACATGATGTGTATGATGTTTCAAAGCATGGATTTGTGCATTTGTCTTAGTCTTTATTATCTTGATCTTTTATTTAATTGTGAAAACTCTTCAGGTTTGTATCTTAAGTTGATAACTTAAACTTCTTTAAAGTCAATAAAATGTTTAGAAAGCTTCTTTATTTTGATAAAACTTTGAAAATTAAGTTAAAAGCTAGTAGCAAAGCAATAATATAACTCTTGTCAAAGACTTATGAGAAGAAAATGTTTTGAAAAGGATTCCTTTGTTTAATAAAGTTTTAGGGTTTGAATCAAAACAAATGAAAAGTTGAAACATGGTTTTGATAAAGAATCTTATCTTTTGGCAAAATGTGGGAGTTTTTAATTCAAACTTTAAGACCTTTTTTTTTTTTTGGATTTGGAAGGCTTATCTTGTTTCCTTAAAGTAGTTTCTTAGATGATGAAGAAAGGAGTTAGAATTGAACTTTTTCATAGGAATATGAACAAAGTGGTTGATATGGATGTTGACACTAACCTTTAGGATGTTGATGCTTGATGTTTTTAAAAAATTGGCTAGTGGATCCTTGTTTAGGCATGAGAATAGTTGGTAGGAAGAGTTGTTAGTTGAATGTAAGTTGTCTTGAAAGTGAAAGACAAATGTGTTGTTATGTATGATGGAAACATATATGTTACTAAGTGTTGTTGAGCGATTTTAGGCTAGGATCTTGTTCTTACAAAACATAGAAAACTAAGCGATACCAAGGTTAGTCCAGTGTAGCCACTCCGATGCCTAAGTCAATAAGTATGTCAAGAGAAGTAAGATAAGTATAAAGTTCAAGGTCATAAGAGAGTTCTTACAATGCTTCCTCTTCATATTTATAGGAGAAAATTGGGTGTCTAAAATGGTAGTTAATCATTAATGGTAGGATATGTGGAGATTTCATAATCAAACACATGCTTAAAATATAGGAATAATGGGCAGTTGTGTAATAAGATCGCACTAGATCATAATTGTTCATACTATATTCCTAAGTTTAAACTGGACGTGTTAACAGGTCGGGCTTAAAGGCCTACCAAATGAATTGAGTTTCAATTAGCATTAGTCAAAGACAAAGTCACTCGACCTTTCGTTAACCAAGTAGATGAATAACATCATAAGGTGAAAACTAACCATCAACATTTTCCCCTTGACTCCTGTGGTTGAGAACTCAACTATGGGAGTAAATAAAGCTCAACGCCTTATTTATGTGGTCGGAGTGTAATGACATAATTTTCCTAAGTGCTAAGTGATATGGGAAGTTTTAACTTTCATCTTGGAACATGATGGATCATATCCCAATCGAAAGGTTGCAGCTTTTCAATGTTCTAGCTTATTTACTCTTCTATGGTAACACGTGTGATAGTTGTCATTGTTAGGACCCTAAAAGGATTCTATTAAGATTACCTAAAATTTCCATAACATGTGTGTACTAATGATATAAAAATTGCCTTGCAAGTCAAAAATTGCAAGACTCTAAATAATAAATCACTAAGATTACTGATTTTCAAGTAATTAATTTATTGTAACATAACATAACATATAAATATAAATAATTATAGATATCCGATATCCCACAATTTTTTAGAACTGTAAAGAATCGGTATCCTCTACCAAATAATAAGACAAGATATACTAACATTAAAAAAAAATATGCAAGAAAAATTAAATTATAGTAAGTTCTAATGTATAAATATTCTCTACAAAGGATGTTTATGTAACATCTAAAGAGTACTCGGCTACTTCTAATACTAGTATACATATCTTCATCTCGCACTTGACACTCGAAACTTATCCCAATCCCATCGTAAGTAAACCTGCAAAAGGAACTAAGGGGGAATGAGCATAAAACAGCTCAATGAGTTCGTCCCTTACTACTACTGTTCAAGCAAGTTATCATACATGCAAGCAAGCTATCTACATACAAAATGAATGTAGGCATGATGAATGTAAGCAACACATCCATAGGAGTCCGGAACTATGGAAGGTGTAGAATTGCATCGTCTACACTTCGATTGTCCCCTGTACTTATCCGCACAGGACACCTCAGCTTACCCGCATGAGGCTACTTAGGGGTACTAGCCCTCTAGGCAACACTCGACTATTACCTTAGTCGAGAAAAAGAGTTCCAATCCAAATAGGTGGATCCTAAACTAAGACCATCTACCATCCAAGGCCCCTCGGACACAAACATGCGAGTCCTCTCGCTATCAATTGGAGATCCCATGCTAGCTTTGCCTTAACGCTAAAATATTATTTATGGCTCCATGAGCCCTTATAGAGATCATACGAAAATATGTTTAAGAGTAGAAAAGCTTTTTCCAAAAACACTTTTCTTAAGATTTTTGCAAAGCTAGCACTCTCCATTCATACCTTTATCGAGTCATAGACATGCGACGAGTATAATTGGTTATACTGGTCTGATACTTATGTTTATCAATTTAAAAAGGTGATCACACAAATGATAGCAAATAAGCAAAGCAGTCATTCAGACATACAAGCAACAATAAGTAGCAAAATCTCATACAAGTAACACGCACAAGCAAGTAACAGGTCATTAGAACTCCCTCACTTAGATTATTGCTTATTCTCCAAGCCTTTGGGGTTTTCAGAATTCGATATTGAATACTTACATAAAAATAGTAAAACTTATAAGTTTCTGAGAAGTCAGACTTCTTAGTTAACTAAAAGTTTATTGTAGTTTATATAGTTTCCCTAATATAACCTAAGTATAATGTATATAGGGTTTACCATACTTAATGGGGTTATTAGTAACTATTTTATTATATTTGTAAGTTATGAGACTTCCTTTATGTATTTAGTAACTTTTCATTCTAATTCCAATATTTGCGAACTTATAGTCGTTTTTCATCGTTTTCGGACGCACGTTTACACGGTGATGTCCGTTTTGGATGTTAAGACCCGTATTTTACGATATGGGCTAAATTTATTGAAATTTTATCTTATTTAAGTTTAATTATTCTTATTGCTTATGTTTATATCCTAGTTTAGTACTTAATGATTGAATTAGCTATTTGATTCTTATATTTAGGAAATTTTACATTAGTATTACTAATTTATGTACTTAATTAAGTTTAATTCAATTTAGGAAGTGTATTAGGGTTTAAAGGATCTTCGACTCCTAAGTACATGTATACATATATAGGTTATATTCTTATGTAATCTTATAATTTATTATTTTACAATCTTATACTTATGTCATCGCTTAGGTCATCAATCGCTTGTGTTATCACTTATGTCATCATTTGCTTATGTCATAGCTTATATAATCATTTGATGATGTCATGGATTATGTAATCATTTGAGGATGTCATGGCTTATATAATCATTCACTATATATATATATATATATATATATATATATCCTTATGTATGTATATGCTTATGTACTCATACATATGTTATATACATACCTATACTTCTAACATACTAATATGTATACTTATGTACTTATACATATATTAATACATATACCCATGTACACATACGGTGGCATATGTATTTTTATACGTATTTTCGTATGCCTTATTTACCCTCTTAAGAAAGCTTCTCAAATTTCATCTTTTTGTATTTTAAGGGTGTATTTAGCATGGTATATGTATGTATAGTGAGTATATGTCTTATTTTAGGTTATGTACATAATGGATACTTATGTACAAAGGGCTTTATACATGTATTTCTCTAGTATACCCTTATGTAAACATACTTAAAGACATATACACATGTATCTTTTTCCATTTTATAAAGATTTCTACTCTTCTACACATGTATATGGAGCTTCCACTTCTAACAACATATATACCCATATCATACTAACTTTCTATACTAACTTAGCTTACGTAACTAACTATTACATAAAATAGATAAGCAAATGATAACATACCTTTTTCTCCTTGATTTATGTTAATAGAAAGTGTGAAAGTATGTAAGAAAATGTTTGGAATTTTGGAAGCAAATGGAATCACGATTGGGAAGAGGAAGAAAAGAACTTGGTTTTGTATTGTTTTGTGTTTTGAAAATGAAAACAAATGGGGTCCAAAGTGGAGAAGTTGTGGACGGCAAAGAAGAGAGGAAAAAGGGAAGAAAAATCCAAAAGAAAAGAGAAGAAATCATTAGAAAGGAGAAGAGAATTCTAGATGACAATGACATTTGCTGACTTGGTCAATCTTTGACTTGGTTAAATGTTGACTTAGTCAACTCTCTTAGAATTGCATGTAATTTGAATGCTCATAATGAAATAATTAAGAAAAATTAGGAAGAAAATTAAGGAAATGAAAGGAAATGTGGGGTTTGTTGAAATAATTAGTAAAAATAGGTAATGAGATCTTTTTTTAAGTATTTATATCCTAGAAACATCATTTGGTATGCTACTTTATGTAATTATCATGAAAAGTATCATTTAGGATATTAAGGTTTACTACGTTTAACCTAAGTATCAACTAAACCCCTAACTCTATGTAATATTAACCTAGTTATATATTTAGAAGATGAATGTGATCTAGAATGCAATATCTTAGTCTCTAAGGGATCACTTGAGTATTCTAAATATTTATGCATGATTGAAAGTTATCTTTAGTCGTTTACTAATAAAATGGCAAAATATGGAGGATATATTATCACTTAGGGTTTTAAGGTAAATTATGGTGGATTAATGCTTTTATATCCTTAAAATAATAGTTTTAGAGTTTTTATTACTTCTGAGTACAATCTCTAGTGTTTTTATACATTTAGGATTTAATATATTTATACGCGATTAAGTCTTCGATAATTATCTTAGGGTTTTGATAAGGTTCGAGGTTAACTTTTGCAGTTACATATACTTGAGGTTTTAAGATCTTCGTTTGCGATTAGAGGTTCAATTGATAATTTAAGGTTTTTCATATTCACTTTAGGTTTTGAATTGAGATTTTAATTGGTTTTAAATCTCACTAGCTCTTTATACTTTAGGAAATCATCTACAGTTTGGGCATTTGATTCTATACTTAGAAAGCTAGATTTGTAGGGTTTACAGTCATCCTAGCCATCATTATGCTATAAGGGCTAATAACTATCAGAAACATGATAACCATCAAATCTCTGGCTCATAACACGCGTCATTAATCCACACTTAATCATCTAATCAATATGTCATTCCCATTAGAGGTATGTTAGGTTTACAAAGGGAAATTGTTCATATGTAAAGGATTTTTCATAATGAAAGCAGATTTCTTCGTTTTATTCTCATCCATATCCTCAAGTTCTTGTTTTCTTTTGACATCACATCTTTGTCTTCTAAATTCCCAAAAGTTTTTGATTTTACAATATAGCTTCAATTAGGTCTGGTTTAAAGCGTTATTTGTTGACTTGTTCATTTAGATTCTAAGGCAACTGAGACTAAGGCTACTAATCTTGCCCCGAATAAGGAACGGTTTGGCATGTTCTTTAAGTAGCTTAACGAACAATACAATAGAGCATTGGTAAAAACTCGCTTGCATCAATGCTCTTCCAGTAGACAATTATCTAGTAGATAAGGAAGGAAGGTTTGCTGTTTGGTACCTATATGACAATGTAGTTTATTTCATTGATTCTCTAGATGGAGTGGCAAGTGGTACCATTAAAATAATAGTCTCGAAGTACAAAAAATACTGGCAAGATCTTCTTGAGGCATGGAATTTGCATAGGCCAAGGGAAGAGGCGAGAGTATGTTTTCCAAGAAAGCGTAAGTTTCACATATATTTGAAATGCCTTGATATTGGATTATGCTTCCCATTCTTAGATTTCACTAAATAGTTTCATGACTACTAATAGGTTGAAGCGAGTATGTTTTCATCAAATACATGTTGACTTCTTGTGGCGTTTGAGATCATCTGTGAGGAGATAAAGGTTAAGGTTACGCCCTAGCTTTTTAGGTATTTCTTCACAATAAGAAGGCAACCCAATGGTTGGTATTTTGCAGCTACATGGCATGGTTGTAAGTTTATGGATGGGTTAGAATCTAAAATCTATAAGTGGCATGACAAGTTTGTTTTTGCTACGTCGGATGAAGATTTGGATTTTTGGACCCAATGGACTAAGCATATCTATGTAAAGGATATTGACTTGATGCCAAATGATGTTGCTACCACTATCACTAAAAAGATACAAGAAAGGAGGAAGATCAAGATGTTCTTTTGGGATGCCAAAAGGATAATTCGGAGATATAAGAGTAGGGAAATGATATTTTCTGACAAAGAAGGTAAGTGTTAAAGCGTTTGCCATGCCACGTAGAGTTACAAGAGAAAAGCCATTCTCATGACTTTGGGCGAAAGATAATTGCTTTGGGACTCATTCGGCATGGATCTCGTAAGTTATTTATTTTCCTTTCCTCAATTCTTAATATTGTTATCGTTTATTGCAAATATGAGTGCAGGAGATGTTGATCTTGCAAAGTTGTTGGCCTAAGCAAAGGCTAAAAATTTAAAATTAGACAAACATATAAGCACTAAGGCACCTATAGCTCGGCTAGTGGCATCGAAAAAGGCTACACAGGAGAAGGCCGTGAAAAAGGCTATTGCTAATAAAAAGGTTGTTCATCCTGCTAGGATGAGTCAAAGCATTGAACAACCTAGAGTTGTAGGGGCCACGCTCGAACCAACTCCCTTAGTTGAGAAAAATCCTCGAGAGGAAACACCAAGAGACTTACGCCAAGAAATCGATGATAAAAGTAGTATCGACAACATCTATTACAAGGTGGCTAAAGGCCCATCAACCTAAACAAATAATGAACTAGGTCCCATGAAGAGGAGTAGGAAGGAACTTACTGGTCAGCCTCCATCTAAGAAATCCAAAACTTTGGATGAAAAGATGAAGGAAGCCATGAGGAACAAGGCTCTAAGCATCAGTAGTGGTTAACCTTAAGTTCATCCTTAATCGTGAGGTAGGCAAGTACTTTGTTCCAAGCTAGAGCCATAACATCTTGGACACTGACTTAGGCCTAGGTGATAAGACAAAATCCCTAGCTTTGATGGAAGGAGTCAATCTCCCTAAGGATAAGGAGATTACGAAGAAGGAAGTTGACAAGGTAGGTGGTTGTAATAAAGCATGCATTGTTGCTAAACTATATGATGTTAGTACCAATCAACTCCTTTCACTTGAAGCATATTTTTGGCTACTGACATAATCTTGTTTGTATGTAGATTAGTAGCCATGTTTTAATGGCTTTGGATGAAGCTAACAAAGAGATAAAGAAGGTAACCTTTCTTATAGATGTTGTTTTGGTGAGAACTAAACCTTGTTGAACTAATAAGTTCTTGTATATGATTTTGATGAGAACAAAACCGTATAAGTAATGTCAAATTAATCATTGATAATGAACCTCTTTGCAAATCTTATACAAATATGGTTAATTTGATAAAGGACTTGAATTATCTTTATAACACTATATTTTGCATCATGTCTTGAAAGAAGTAAAAGGGAATAGAATTGTTTGTTTTATCTTAGTGTGAGTTGTTTAGCTGTTCTGGTGTGAATCGTCCAGCTAGTAGTCCTAGACTGTTTGACTGGTTGCTATAGATTAGTGGTAGGTGATAGATTGTGCGGCTGGTTGTCTCTAGACCATCCGGCTGGTTGTTGTAGATTAGTAGCAGGTGATGGACTGTGTTGTTGGTTTTCCCTAGATTGTTTGGCTGGTTACTATAGGCTAGTGAGCTATGTTAGATTGTGTAATTGGTAACTTGAAGACCATCAGAATGGTGACCCTATTTGAATGGACCATCTGGCTGATCTCAGTCTATATAGAATTGCGCTGTTACAATGCATTAAATGAAAAGAGAAGTGGACTAACGGTTAGATTTTCTTAAGAAGCTATAAATATAAATTGTTGGGTAGTTCAAGGATAAGAAATAGAATTAGAAATTTGCAATTATTCCTTTTGTTCACTTGCCCTTTGTTTTGTGTACTTAATTTGGTAAATCATTTGTAAAACCCTAGTATAGTGCAAAGTGATTTATACTTGCAAGAACTTTGAGAAAGTACACTATACTTGAGATTGAGTTTGTTTTGAGAGTTATTGTGATTGAAAATTTTGTAAAATCAAGATTAGGTGAGTTGTGAGTGTGAAACTTATATATTCAAGTTTGTGTATGTGTAGCTCTTGAAGTTTAGATTGAGAAATTAATAAAGTAGTGTGAAGTATTCGGTTGGAGGCATTGTATGTCCATAGTGGGTAGGTGGCGATCCGCACTCCATGTTAAATCGAAGCTTAATTTTCTTTATCTCTCTCTCTTTTATTTTTTGCACTTATTATTGTTTTATCATTATCTTAATTATACTCATTGTTGTTTTATTGTTTAATATTGCATTCATTTAGTTACTTAAATCAAGAAATTAATATTAAATTAAAATTTAGGCATTAAACTCAATTCACTCTCCCTCTTGAGTTCCTAGTTTAGTTTTTCAATTGGTATCAGAGTAAGGTCTCTAAATTTATTGCTTAACTGCATTTAGAGTAAATATCATGGCATTGAACACATTAGGTTTCATGGAAGGGAAAGCTATAAATAGACCACTACTCTTAATTGGGAATAACTATCCTTATTGGAAATGTAGGATGATCATATTCTTAAAAGCACAAAATAGATTGTTGTGGCAAGTAGTTGATAAAGGATCATTTAAGATAGAAGGTAAGGAAGAAAGGAATTATATTGAAAATGATTGTAAATTACTTGATTTAAATGAAATAACTATAAATATCTTGCATTGTGCCATCGATGAACATGACTTTAATAGAGTTTGTACATGTAAGAGTGCTAAGGAAATTTAGGAAGAGCTAAAAAGCACATATGAAGGAACTAGCTATGTTAAGGACACAAAAATAAGCTTGCTTTGTGGCCAATTCGAAAATTTTAAGATGGATCCTAATAAAACAATTGATGAAATGCATAATAGGTTCATTAACATAATCAACCCTTTATATGTTCTTGGTAAATCATTTACTAATCTTGAAATCAATTCCAAAATCCTTAGGTCTTTACCAAAGGATTGGGAAGCCAAGAGAACTGCAATCGAGGAAGCTCATGATCTTAACATAATGTCAAAGGAGCAACTTCTTAGAACTCTTAAAACTTATGAGACGATTAAGAGGCAAAGAGAAGAGTCCAAAAAGAAAATAATTCCTTTCAAGGCAACCAAGGAGAGCTCAAGTAATGATGAAAGTGAGGACAATGATGATGTGGCCATAATCACAAGAAATTTCAGAAAGTTCAATAGGAAATTAGTGAAAGACAAGGATGAAAACATATCTCGATCAAGAAAGGAGTAGGAAATAATCAAGTGCTATAATTACAAAAAACCAGGTTACATTCAACAATATTGCCCAAATATTAGGAAAGTTGAGAAAGGAGCAAGAAAAAGGCTACGATGGCAACTTGGAGTAATAACGATTCAAGTGACTCGAAGGGAGACATGTGCTTTATGGCAATGGACAATGAGGTATGCTCCATTTCAAATGACTCTTCATTTGATGTGCTCAAAAGTATGTATGATGAGTTGCTTAAGGAATTTATTAAGGTGCAAAAGAAAAATAAGATGATCAAACAAATGGTGATTGAAATAGGAAGTGAATTTGATGTGTTTAGAAATGAATACAATAAAGTGGATGATGCCAAAGAAAGTTTAGAGGAGGACAATGAGTACTTAAGATTAGAAGTTGATAAATTAAATGGACATAATGAATAATTGAATCTTAAGAATGAGGATTTAACTAATGAAAATGATCAATTAAAAGAGAAATGTAATTCTCTTGAAGTAAAAGTCGAAAGCATGAAAAGTGAAGATGCTATAGTAGACAGGCAATGAGAGCTTCAAATCGAAAATGTTATCTTGAAGTCTAACATAGATGATTCAAAACAAACTATAGCTAAGTTTGTGAATAGAGAATGATAGGCTCCTTGGCTCTCAAAGGTAAGGATTGAACAAAACCAAAATTGGCTATAGTAGGAAATATATTTACAATTCTTACAAAAGTTACTTTGTAAAAGAAATAACTAAGACTTGTAACTATTGCGGTAGATATGGCCATATTATACATACGTATGCAATACGTCACAATAATAATTTAAGTCATAAAGGTAAGATAGTTTGGGTTCCAAAAGGGCAAGGATATGTCATTGCTACTCATCATAAAGGACCCAAACCTACATGGGTATTAAAGAAGCAATTATACATTTTTGTAGGAACTTCAAGTGGAAGCAACTCAAGAAACTCAAATGGAGAATGCTTAAAGAAAATTCGAAATGCCTCTAATATGGTATTTAATTTAAGAAACTCATCCAAGTAGCCTCTATAGAATAACTAAAATATTTTGTGTGTACTTAAAATTCTCTATGCTTATTAGGCTTTCATGTGCACATTTTTGCCATATCTTAGTCTTCATGTGAAATATGTGTTTACACGTGTTTAAATATGCTAATATCTCATGCTTAAATGATTGATTTGATATATTTACGAAACTATATAAATTTGACCTCTCTTCAATAACATTTGAGCTTTTATGAGTATTTGGGAACTCACCTAGCATTTTTGCAATTAAGTACTTTCCAAACTATGTTTATACTCTTATCATGTTATAATACGCATTTAAATTTTGCATGGAATGGTTAATTGCAAATATCATGCATTTTGTTCACATTTAAAGTTACTCAAGTATGTTTAGGACAATATATGCACAATTTTGCCATGCTTTGATTTCCATGCTCAGAACTAGTTCTTGCATGTTTAATTTTGTCCATAAATTGTGGTTAAAAGATTGATTTGGTTTAGTTTTGTGTTTGTGTGATTTTGACTCCCTTAGACCTAAATTAGGTTCTTATTGATGTATGGAAAGTCACATAATCATTTTGCTCCTTTACATGCTATATGTCTTAATCATGCCATCTTTGTGCCTATAAATACTATCGAAACTTGCTTAAAATACCAACTTGTTATGAATGTAACTTGGTGTGCATATTTGTCATTAAGCTTAATTTATGCTCAAAGTAGTTGTTTTTAATGATCATATGTAGTGATTTTTAGATAAAATGTCTTTCCATTTAAATAAAATGGCTTATAACATAATATTAGGTCTCAAGAACATGCTCACTAGGCTTCTTGCATAAATTTCATCGTTTCATATGTTTTGTATACAATTAATTTCATACCTAATTGTTGAAGTTTTTTGATGCACATCCTTCTCATTTAATGAATTCCAAGTTGAATGAAAGCTCTTACATGCTTATTTTAACTTATAAGTTGTGTTTAAATGATTAGATTTACTTAATTGTAGATTGGTGTGTTTTTGGCACCCTTAAACCTCCAAAAACTAAACTAAAGCTAGACATTTAGAACATCCTATTTTAATCTAGGTTAAAATGCAATGTTGTAATCATCAAACATGCTTCATCTGTGCTTATATAATTTGTTGGGATAAGGTTTGTTCGAATGTTGTAAAGAGTCATGAGCTAAGTGAAATTTTCAAGTAGCGAATGCAATTTGTATGCAACCATGTGGACAATTCAATCATATTGTCTGGACAGTTGCCGTAAAATTGGCATACCAATACGTTTTTTATTTGTATATGGACTTGAACTCCAGCCATCCTTTGTTTTGTTATATAGCTTGTATATGTTATCTATTGGTCCTTAAGATCGTCTTTAGTTATCTCTCTTTGATTGTGTACTGACTTTAGATTTTAGCTATTAGCTTTTTGTTATAATACTCATATGTGTTCACGATATCTCTTATGAGCTTTGGCTGCTTTGATGAATGGAATATTTGTTACAATGAGAAATTAGCTGCTATCTTAAAAATGACTGTACATTATATTGCTTGGTTATATTGGCTATTGGATTAAGTTCTTTTTATAGTAGCATACCCTAAGGCTTAAGTTGGGGTTATGTCGAATTTTTTTACTTGCTTTTCTCTTCCTCTTCACTGCCTAGAATCTTATCTTTTTGATGAGGCCAAAGGGGGAGAACAATTCAAGTTAGTTAATTGTTTTTTTTTTTTTTGTTCTAAGTTTAATGAAGGTGAGATCATAAAATTGAAGAGAATGGTTGGTTAATAAGTGCCAAAATGAAACATGAAGTTGAATTGGCTATCCTCTAAAATGAAGATTAAACACTTTTAACTTGCTCTTATATTGACTCTCCTATAAACATTCTTAAAAGAAATCTTTTATAACTAGTGCCTCAAAGAGGGGGAGTATCATATTTAGGCGGAGTTTGTTTTACAAAGTTTTGTCCTCATAAAAAAGAGCGAGATTGTTGAACTAATAAGTTCTTGTGTGTGATTTTGATGAGAACAAAACCATACAAGTTATGTCAAATTAATCATTCATTATGAACCTCTTTGCAAATCTTATAAAAACATGGTTAATTTGATAAAGGACTTGAATTATCTTTATAACACTATGTTTTACATGATATCTTTGTAATATAACTTGATTAGATTGAGTTTGAAATTCTTGAAAAAAGTAAAAGGGAATAAAACTGTTTGTTTTCTCTTAGTATGTGTTGTTAAGTTGTTCTGGTATGAATCATCTAACTAATAGTCCTAGACTGTTTGGTTGGTTACTACAGATTAGTGGTAGGTGATGGATTGTGCAGTTGGTTATCCCTAGACCGTCTGGCTGGTTACTGTAGATAAGTGGTAAGTGATGGACTATGTGGTTAGTTGTCCTTGGACTATTTAGCTGGTTGTTGTAAGTTAGTGAGCTATGTTGGATTGTGTAACTGGTAACTTGAAGATCGTCAGAATGGTGACCCTATTTAAATGGACCATCTGGCTAATCCCACTTGAGCTATCTTGCTGGTCTATACAAAATTGAGCTGTTACAAAGCATTAAATGAAAAGAGAAGTGGACTAATGGTTAGATTTTCTTAAGAAGCAATAAATATAAATTGTTAGGTAGTTTAAGGATAAGAAATAAAGTTATAAATCTGCAATTATTCCTTTTATTCACTTGCCCTTTGTCTTGTGTACTTAATTTGCTAAATCATTTGTAAAACCCTAGTATAGTGTAAAGTGATTTATACTTGCAAGAACTTTAAGAAAGTACACTATACTTGAGATTGAGTTTGTTTTGAGAGTTATTGTGATTGAGAATCTTGTAAAATCAAGATTGGGTGAGTTATGAGTGTGAAACTTGTATAATCAAGTTTGTATAAGTATAGCTCTTGGAGCTTAGATTGAGAAATTAATAAAGTAGTGTAAAGACCTCGATTGGAGGCATTGTGTGTCCATGGAGGGTAGGTAGCAGTTCAAACTCCACATTAAATCCGAGCTTAATTTTCTCTATCCTTATCTCTCTCTCTCTTTTATTTTCTACACTTATTATTGTTTTATCGCTATCTTAATTTTACTCATTGTTGTTTTATTGTTTTAATATTGTATTCAATTAGTTACTTAAATCAAGAAATTAATATTAAATTAAAATTTGGGCATTGAACTTAATTCACTCCCCCTCTTGAGTTCCTAGTGTAGTTTTTCAAACCTTACTTTGTCTTTGTCAACTAAATGCAAAAGGTTGAGGATGCCTATAATTCCTCAAGGGTTCAGACTGTGGCTATTGAGAGTATAAGGATTAAGGCTGAGATGGAGGCCAGAAGACTTCAAGAAGAGCTAGCGGCCGAGAAGTTAGCGCATTCATTAGTGGCCAATGAAATCTCGGACCTCAAGGCCAAGAGTAAGGAGTTGTACAAAGAGATTGAGGACTTGAAAGAGGTACTCTGTAAGAAGCGAGAGGAGTGTTGGGGGTTAGGTCGAATGCTCAGCTCGATGAGTGATGAAGAGGATAGGCTTGAGATGCGAATAAAAGATTTGGAGATAAATGACTCCAAACTATGGTCTCGTGTTGCCAAATTAGAGGAGGTAATGAAGAAGAAGCCCTCAATTGAGGAAGCTTTCGAGATTGTTACTCCCAATTGATAGTATGAGAAATTGTTGAGGAAAAAATTCTTGCAAGGGGTCCAACAAGTGCGAAAAGAAATTTTGAAAATTCACCCTGACTATGACCTCTCATGCCTAGACTATGTCGACGTTGATGACAAAAAATGTCAATAGTGATGATAAAGAAGTTGGTGAAGATGTAGGAACTAAGGTTCTAGGGTGATAATAATGAAGCTTGTGTCGAAGACCCTGATGATGACGAGGAACGATTATCTAAAGAGACCACTTATATCCGAAAAGAAATGTCCACCTTCTCTAAAACCCCCAGTACTTGAAAAGAGATGAGCTCCTAAGATTGTTAATGTACTTTGTTTTTATACAAGTTGTATGAACAACATTCTGTCGGTTTGCTAACCATTTGATATCACGTGTATTATTAATATCATGTACATTATCTTTTATGCACGACTTGTTAGTTTCAACCCATTTTATTTCACAAGCATTATTGTTTCTTGTTATGTTTTATTTCATGTGCATTATCGTTTCTCGGCATGTTTTATTTCAAATGCCTTATTAATATTTGGCATGTTTTATTTATTACGTGTTATTGTTTCTTGACATGTTTCATTTCACATGCACATCCAATGTCTTGTTAAAGACATATAGTTTGTTCCTAGCATAAGACATGAACTGATGTGATTTGCCATGTAAGATCTTCATTGCTTCTTAGCAATTAGTAGTTCGTTTGCCATATAGCTAGAACTTTACTAATCTGATAATCATGTGCAAGTCATGAACATACATAACAGAAAATAGTGATAGCAGCAAAACTCGAAATGAACATTCATGATCAAGATAAGATGTAGGCCATTGCCTTACAAAGTTCATAAAGGATGATAGCATCAAAGGAACTACGTGAAATAAAGCTTTAGATTCTCAGCATTCTAGGCTTTAAGAATGATTATTCCATTTAACCTTTCTAGTTAATAGCCCTCCTTGCTTATGACTTCCTAAATCCTAACAGGTTCCTCCCAGTTTAAGGTAAGCTTCCCTTATTTATCTCATACACTAATTGCCTCTAATTTCCTATAGACCAGATCTCTCAACTGAAAAACCTTGTATTTCACCTTTTGATTATAATATCTAGTTGCTCTGTGTTGGTATGTAGCAACTCTTGCCCTTGCGACATCTCTTATCTCTTCAAAGTGTCTAAATAGCCCGTAAGACCAACCTGGTTAGCCAATACGTCAAAGTTTTGCATGCTAAGATTAGGCAAGTGTAATTCAATTAACAATACAACTTCTATGCCATATGCCAATTTGAAGGGTGTTTCTCTTGTTGCAGTCCTATAGGTAGTCTGATACCCTTTTAAACATTTGCCATTTTATTAGCTCATTTACCCTTGGTTTGATCAACTTTCCTCTTCAAGCTATGTAAGACAATCTTATTAATGGCATCCACTTTCCCATTAATTTGAGGATGTACCACAGATGTGTAATTTAGACAAATGCCATGTTTCTCACAAAATACCAAAAATTTGTCATTATCAAACTATGGTCTACTATCAGTGATTATCATAAATGGGATGCTAAATCTTGATACAATGAAGTTGAAAATAAGAGCCTCTACCTTCTATTTGGTGATTCTCGCCAATGCCTCGGCTTTTGCCCACTTGTTGAAATAATCCATGGTAACGATAATAAATTGCTATGGGGACATAGACTTAGGAAATGGTCTGAGTATATCTAATCCTCATTAAGCAATGGGCTAGGAATTAGTAGGGCTATGTAGTTTAGTAGGAGGCATATGATTTAGTGCCTCATGTTTCTAGCATTGTAGACACTACTAAATAGAAGTTCTTATGCCATCCTTCATTGTCAGCCAATAATACTCGAGTTGTAGTATACGGACATACAATGTTTGTCCCTACACATGGTTGTTCTAGATACCGTTGTGTAGCTTGAATAATACTTGTTGTGCATCTTTCGGGGGAAGGCATCGATGGTAGGGTTAGAAAATGTCGCATCTATACAATTGGTCATTTATTAACGTGTAATTTGCGATGTAACAGATCATCCTTCAAGCTTCTTTTTTATCATTAGGGAGAACGCCATCCTTGAAATAATCTATGATTGGGTCTATCTAGGACCTCTCCTTTGAGTAAGGAGCTAGTTCATAGCTTTATTGAATAGTTTGTAAGCTTTTATTAGGAAGGAACTCAACAAAGAGCTTATCTTTAAATCGAGGAATACCATGCTGGCCAACTTTGACAACTTGTCAGTTGTAATGTTCCCGTTCCTTAGTATTTTCTAGATAAAAAAGGAATGAAACTACTCTATGAGCATTTGTACTATTAGTTAGTACTCGCTCATTACTTCCTCTTTTGCCGCATAACTCCCCTTGACTTGATTCATAACAAGTTGTGAGTCAGAAAAAACTTTAATCTTCTTAGTGCTAGCTTCCATTGCTAATCTGATTCTAGCTATTAAGGCTTCATTGGTGCTAGCCAGAAATCTAAACTTCAAAGCATAATTAACCTTAACATTATAGGGTCCTTACAGAATAAGACCTGCTCTACTTCCTTCATTAGTCTAAGGACCATTGACATGTAGATTCCATATCGGCTTCTCGACTATCTTTACGTTGTCCTTTTCACTTATGAACTCGACCAATAAATCTACTAACACTTGAGCTTTTAATGCCGTTCTAGGTTTGTATTGTACACCATAGGCATTAGCTCTAAGGCATACTTCATTATCTTTCTTAAGGAATCTAGTTGTTGTAAAGCTTGCTGTAAGGGTTGATTAGTAAATGCAATAATTTGATGAGCCTTGAAGTATGGTTTCAGCTTCCTTGCCAAAAGAACTATTGGTAATACAAATTTCTCAATTTTTGTATATTGATGTCTTGGTCATTGTAAAACATGACTCATAAAATAAATCGATTGATGCTCCTTGCATTCGATTTGAACCAAGATAGAGGAGACTGCTTGATTGCTAACTAACATATATAAATATAAATTTTCTTCCGGAATGGGTGTTAAGAGTATTGATGGTGATGCGAGAAACTTTTATTTTGCCAAATGCTCTTTTACACTCATCCATCCACTTAAATCTTTTGGATTCTTTAAAATTTTGAAGAATTTTGCATACTTGTCTGCACTTCTCACCATGTACCTGTTAAGAGCAGCTATCTGCCTAATTAGCTCCTAAACTTCCTTGATCGTGCAAGGAAACTTCTAATTGCTTCGATTTTTCTTGGATTTCCTTTTATACCATACTAAGTAACCATATATCTTAAAAACTTTCTTGAAGTCGTACCAAAAATGCATTTATGCAAATTCAGCTTCATATTATATCTTTCGAGAGTATTGAATGTCTCTTTAAGATTAGCAAGATGCCGGCTTTTTGACTTGCTTCTAATTATCATGTCATCAACATATACCTCAAGGTTGCAGTAAATTTGGGACTTAAACATCATGGTGACAAGCTGTTGATAAGTCGCACCTGCGTTTTTCAGCTTGAAAGGCATCATTGTATAATAATACATCCTAAAGTTGGTGACAAATGATGTGTAAACCTTATCCTTCTCATCCATCTTGATTTGATTGTAGCAATAAAACGCATCCATAAAGGATAGCAAGGTGTGTCCAGCAGTCAAATAAACCAATTAGTCTATTCTTGAAAAGGGGAAACAATCTTTAGGGTATGCCTTGTTCCAATCCATGAAGTCTATGCACATATGCCATTTGTCGTTAGACTTCTTAACTAATGCACAATTGGCTAGCCAAGTTGGATAAGGTTCTTCCTTAATGAACCCTACCTTAAGTAGCTTTTGGACATCTTCTTTTATAACTACCTATCATTTAGGATCAAAATGCCTTTTTCTTTGATGGATGACCTTCACATTGGGAATGATTTGAAGTTTATGTGTTTTAACATCTCTAGGAATACCCAGCATATCCTATGGGGTCTATGTAGAGATATAAGCATTAACCTGCAAGAAATTAATCAAGCCTTGGTGGATGTTTGCTTGCAATGGTTTCCCTATCTTGGTCATCTTCCTTGCATCATTCCCCAATGGAATCTCACTCGTCTCTTCTTCGGTGATCTTAATGCTAATTGATTTTTGTTCTGGGCAAGTTTTGACTTGAAAGATTTCTTCTTAGTGTAGCGCCCTTATGTAAAGGGATCTCACCAGTTGTTGGTCCCTTTTACATACACTAACTCCAGTAAGAGTAGGGAATTTAGCTTTGAGATGGGTAGTGGAAGGGACTATGCTAAATAAATGTTGACATGGCTGACCCATGATCATATTATATGGGGACTAACACTTGACTACGAGGAAATCTACCTTGTCTTTTGCAATATGTTTGTCATCTCCAATCTAGATTGGGTAAGAGATTACTCTACTAACCCAAATAGGCTAATTATTGAAAGCATATAGATCATAGTCATAAGATCTCAATTGAGCCTTGATTTTTAGCCTCATCTGATTAAAAGCATGCTGAAAAATGATGTTTGCTAAATTTCTGGTGTCAATCAAAATATTTTTGACCTCGAAGTAAGCAATTCCTACACTAATTACCAGTACATCATTGTAAGGTCTTTGAATACCTTCAAAATCCTCTTCTGACAAAGATATTGAATTCATTACCTTAACCTTCTTGCCTTACACATTACAAACATAATGAATGGTGTTAGTCGAGCCCGAAGAGCTAAACCAGCCTAAGGCGGAAGGTCCACCAACAATAGTATTTATTATACCATTCAGTGCTCTACTACTACTTCTATCTCTCATATCTTTCCTGGCTTAGGAAGGCCATGTGACATTCTCTTATTCATCATGTCTCCTTTGAGTTGGTTGTTTTATGTTTTTAGCATCATGTGCAAGGAACTTGCTTAGATACCCTCACTAGATTGCATCTTCGATCGCATTTTTGAGATGGATACACTCGTTAATGTTATAACCTCTATCGTAGTGGAAATTGTAGTACTTATTTGAATTCTATCTTAAAGGATTTCCTCTCATCCTTTCTAGCGATTGCAACATGCCTCTTTGTTCATGCACCTCTATCAATATATCCACAATCAGACGATTGAGTGGTGTATGAACAAAATATGTAAGGATGTGTAGCCTCTTTTTTTGGGTGTTGGAACACTAATCGTTGTTTGCTCTAAGTCAATCCTTTGCACTCTTCCTCTTGTCGCCTTTTTTGTCTTCTTTACTTTGATAAGCCTCTTAGCGAGCCTTAATGTTGTCTTCTTGGTAGATGTAAGGTATAGCTTAAGCTTTAAACTCAACAAATGTTCTTGGCTAGTTTTTGGCAAGAGGCTTGAAAAAGTTTTTGTAGGGTTCAACACCATTGATAACTGTGTTGAGAGTAATGCTCATAGCCAACTTTGGTTTCTAGACCATCTTAGCCATAAACTTGGGTAAATGGTCCTTGATAAATTTGTCTAATCTTTGCTTTATTGTATTAAAGATGGAAAAATCCTTAACAGGAAGTTGCTTGCAAGAAAGTGTTAGAGAAACACTTCTGCTAAATCTCCAAAACATGAGATTATGCTTGGCTTCAGATGTTTAGACCATTTACTAGTCATGTTCCTCAATGTTGATGGAAAAGCTTTGCAAGCAACAACATCACTTAAGCCATGCAACTTAGCTAAGGTGTGGTAGTACTAAAGATGATCTTTAAGATCCCTTGTATCACTGTAGGTTTCAAATTGTGGTAGCTTGTGTTATGGTATAACTTCGTCCAAAATCTCCGGGATTAAAGGGCTTTTTTTTATTTGGAATTGTTTACTCATCGTAGTAGGGGTGCTAACTTATGAGGGTCCGGCATGGTGCACTAACTATGGTTGTTTTCCTTTGTCATTTTTCTTAAGAGCAAGGGCCGAAGGTCCTATTGTAACTTTAGCCTGCTTCCTCGGTAATTCAACAAAGTAAATTAAGTCTCTATTATTCTTGATATTATTATCACTGTATTCTTGTTTTTCATCTATATGGATATTTCTATGAAGAAGGTTAAGGATCTCATCATGTTTTTTACTGAGTTCATGGTTTTCCTTAGCTAAGTCGAGGCAAAGTTGCTCCATCTTAGCTAAATGCTATTTGTTAGTATGCTTACTTTCATCCACTTAGTGTTAGGGTAAAGAACTAGCACTTGCACTTTTAATTATTCTCATCCTTACCATGTGGGTATGTAATGAAAAACAAATGATGCTAAATGTTGTTGACTGATTTTGGGATAGGATCTTATTCTTACAAAAACACAGAAAACTAAGTGGTACAAGGGCTAGTCTGATATAGCCATTTTGATGCCTAAGTCAGTAAGTATGTCAAGAGAAGTGAGATAAGTATAAAGTTTAGGGTCGTAAGAGAGTTCTTAAAATGCTTCCTCTTCATATTTACAGGTAGGTGAAAATTGGGTGTTTGAAATAGTAGTTAATCATCAATAGTGGGATACATAGAGATTTCATAATCAAACACATGACTAAGATATAGGAATAATGGGCAATTATGTAATAAGATTGTGCTAGATCATAACTGTTCGCACTACTTTCCTAAGTTCAAATGGGATGTGTTAATAGGTCGAGCTTGAAGGTTTACCAAATGAGTTAAGTTTTAATCAGCCTCAGCTGAAAACAAAGTCACTCAACCTTTCATTAGCTGAGTAGACAAATAACATCATAAGATGAAAACTAACATCAACAATAAGTATGAAATGGTGGGGCTATTTATAGAAAAGGTGATGATCGGCTTATTAAATAAGCTTTTGTTGGTTTACCCTAAGTTTATGGTCTTGATTACATCATGTTGTCTTAGGTTGATTCATGTAGGACCTTGAGAATATTTGGAAGACAAGATAATTGGTGGTTTCTTCAAGACATGTGGTGCCATCCATGGAGTTTCAATAGCCATTTATTGCATGTTTCTTATACTCTTGAAATGTTACCTCATTCCTTACATCATAGTCCAACTTAATCAAATTTTTGTGCAAGACATTATTGATGCCACTCACATGATCACTAGGGCTTGTTGTCTTTCCCTTTCCACCTTGTTGATAAGATTACATATATCTTTAATTCTTAATTATTTAGTTAATGTTTTGATTGATTCTTAACTTGTTTTTATGATGTAATTTGCTTTTGTCAAGTCATTTAAGTAAGCAAAGCTTCTTTTTCATTTGTTGGTTATAAGGATTAATGTACTTGTCTTGTTAGTTTAGATAAGTTTTTTAATTAATCGATAACTTTAAGTTGACTTTGGTTGTCCATAACATTTCTACTCTTCACTAGTTAATTCAATGAGTATTTATAAGGAATAAAGGTGGTTTCTATCATTATTTATAGGTATACTAACAAATCTTGATTGTATCTCTCAAATCTCTCTTAATGATTTTGGCCTATTTCGATTATGTTTCTAAACATTTTCTAACGATTAGCTTAGCTTATATTAAAATTTTTAAGGGTTTATAGTTGGCGAACAAAGCAAGTTCTAAGAAGGATGTTAAGCTAAAAGGAAGGAAATTGAGTCCTTTTGTACATGAGATTGTGGAGGAAACGCTGCCCATAAGTGTTCAATTGCCCCAATTCTACACTTGCAATGGAAAACAGGACCCAGACAATCATCTTAATACATTTCACATATTGAAAGAGTTATATGAGCTTCAAATGCAATAACTTGCATGGTATTTCCATTGATGCTAAGGAATTTGGTAGGTAATTGGTTTAATTCATTGAAAGTAGCTTCTCTCTCCTTCTTTGATTAACTTACTGATGAGTTTTAGTAATACTTTTTGGCTAATAAGCCCCTTGCGAAGGATTCTTTACTTCTGACCTCTATTTTGGTAGAAGCTCGAAGAAAATTAAGGGATTACATACATTGGTTCAATTAGTTGATGATTGAAATTACAAATTATGATAAGAGTGTTACTCTCTTTGCCATTTACCAAGGGGTTAAAGAAGATTCCAACTTCTTCAAATCCTTAGCTAAGCACCCTTCGACCTCACTTGATGAATTTACTACTAGGTTGAGAAGTTTATATGGTAAGAAGATCATATACAAGCTTAAGGGCAGCTTGAGAAGGAGAAATTTGAAAGGCTAGAAAAGGAGAGAGGATATGTGAAGGATTGTTTAGGCAAGAAATTTGATATGGGAGATTAGCTATGTAAACCTCAAGGAGATTGAAAACATATTCTGACCTATGTTGTTCATATACCTTTTAACTGACTATGTTGGATATTTTGATGGAAGTTTGGAATTAGGGATTTCTAGCTTAGCTCAAAAGGATGATAAGCAACCCTTTTAGGAAAAATTCTATCGAGTATTGTGATTCTCATGGCTACCATAGTCATAACACTGATAAGTGTATTTAGTTGGAGAATGCACTTAATAATGTGGTTCAGAGAGGGTATTTTAGGAAGTTCATTACTGATAAGGGTGAAAGGATAGAGCGTCTTACGCAAAGAAGAAGGATTAATGGACAGCTGTACAATAATGGAGCTAGGAATGGTAACGGTGAGTTAGTAGCTTAGGATAATAACAAGGTCGATAACTGTGCTCCTAGAGGATGATAAATGTGATTTTTAGAGGACCAAGTAGAGGGATTACGTTAGCTATGTTAAGCTTGCCCAATCCTCTAAGAGCATGTGCTCCATGTTTGAAGTAAAAGGCATAGAGTAGATGACATGATATCTCTTCTAAGAAAGATATGTTAGGAATATAGTTTCCCTATGATGATGCTTTGATCAATACAACTAGAGTGGTGTTTGATAGATATTATTTTTAAGGATACGTTTTATTTGATGTGCCTAAAATTAGAGAACTACAAGATGCAATCTTATAAATACAATTTGTATGGATTTAACAGTTAGCTTGTTAAAGCTCGAGGGGTTGTTACCATGACTATGTAGATCGATGACCATTTTGTGGTAGTAAACTGTGCTTTACCCCCACAATGGCGGCCGACCATCCATCAATGTTTTTAAGATGGTTACATCCATAGCTTATTAGAAGGTGAAGTTCTCGATCTCAACAAGGATTGGTATATGTAATGGAGATCAACAGTTGGCTAGGGCTTTATATCTAAAAGCTCTAAAAAGGGATCAAGTGGACTACATTGAGCAAGGGTTGAGCTATTGTTTGTAGGAACAAGGTGAGCTAGCAGAAGAAGCGTTAACTATCCAGTTTAGTGATAAACTAGAACATACCACTAAGATTGGAGCAAATATGCCCTGACCTTTAGGAACGTGTAGTAGACTTTGAGCCAATAGGGATGTGTTTGCACGATCCCCATTGGACATGCTAGGTATCCTCGACGAAGTGATCACTCATTACCTTAACATTAACTTGAATGCTAAAGTGGTAAAGTAGAAGAAAAGACATTTTACTACAATAAGGCAAGTTACAATTGAGGAGGAGGTATAGAAGTTATTAAAAGGGACTTTATTAAAGAAGAGCCATACCTAACCTAGTAGGCCAATTGCATATTAGTTAAAAAAGCAAATGGGAAATGGTGGATGTGTATAGATTTTACTAACCTCAATAAGACTTACTTAAAAGATTATTTTCTCTTGCTCCGAATAGATCAATTGGTCAACTCTACTTCAAGGCATGCCTTATCGCCTTCATGGACATATTTGCAAGATATAACAAGATCAACATGTATCCTTCTAACTTGGTACATGCCTCCTTGATTACCATTTTTGAAACGTATTGTTATAAGGTCATGCCATTTGGTTTGAAGAATGTGGGAACCTCATATCAAAGGCTAGTGGCAAAGATGTTCAAGCCATAAATATATAGAAATATTGAAGTATATATAGATGATATGATTGTAAAGAGTAAGGCTAATGATGACCATCTTCTTGACTTGGAAGAGACCTTCGAAACCCTAAGTTGTCACAATATGAAGTCAAACCCTTAAAAGTATGTGTTTAGAGCTTCATCAAGGAAATTGCCAGGATTTATGGTAAGGGGAATATAAGCTATTCTAAGAAAATCTAAGTTATTCTAGATATGGAATCATCGAAACCCATCAATGAGGTCTAGAGGTTGACAAGAAGAGTTGTTAACCTATATTGTTTCATGTTAAAGAGTGCGGAAGTTAAGTTTTTTAAGGTTTTAAGGAATCCTTTTGAATTCAAATGGATAAAAGAGTGTGAGAGTGCATTATGAACATTGAAGGAGTTCCCTCTTAAAGCCTATTGATGGAGAAATTTTTTATTTATATCTCTCAATTAGTAATTGAGCTCTCTTGTTCATGTTAGTATGAATAGAGGGGAGGATCCACTGCCCAATCTAATATGTCAGTCACATTTTGCAAGGTTTAGCACTTTGTTACACCAAGTTAGAGATGTTTGTCTTAGAGATTGTTGTAGTAACAATAAAGCTCCAAACATACTTTGAAGCCCACTAAATGGTCGTTTTGACTAACCAGCTGTTCAACTAAGCATTGTAAAAACTAGATGCTTCAAGTCAGATACTGAAAAATCCCCTAAAGTTGAGCGCCGTCATCATTCAGTATTGACAAAGAGAAGCATAGAAAGCTCAAATTTTAGTTGACTTCTGGGTAGAATTTACATGATTTGAAGAATTTGTTGTTCAAAATAAAGAGCTGACTTAGGTCCTTTATGTTGATGGGTCATCAACTTATGAAGGTAGTGGTGCTTGTTTGATATTAAAGGGCTTGATAGGAGCATGGATTTCATATACACTAAAGTTTGAGTTTGTAGCTAGTACTAATGAGTTTGAATTTGAGGCACTTATAGCAGGAATGAAGTTAGCAAAAGACATTAGTATTAAGTGAATATATATTTAAACTCTCAACTAGTCATTAACCAAGTGAAAGAAGATAGTATAGCAAGGGATGAGAGTATGGGTAAATAACTATAGTTAGTCAAGGAGCTCAAATCATGTTTTAAGTCTTTGCACTCGGTTAAGATCCTACGAGCACAAAATTATGCCATAGACAAGTTGTGAAAGTAAGCTTCTACAAGTTTGCCAATCTAGGAAGAAAAAGTTTTTATAGAGTACTTACTAGAAAGGTGTATAGATAAGCAACCCGTTGAGTGTTGGTAGGTGTAGTCTAAGGAATTAGAGCCTTGTTGGATGGATCCCATCCTCAATTACCTAAAAGAAGGAATCTTCCTGATGGATGCCAAAGAAGCTTAGAGGCTCATTTATAAAGCTACAAACTTTACCATTATAGATGGAGAGATTTATAAGAGAGGTTTAAGCATGCCATAATTAAAGTGCTTGCAACCTACCAAGGTTGAACAATTCTTATTTGACCTACACTCAAGGGTATATAACAATCACATCAAGGCTGGAGCTCTATATGAGAAAGCTTTGAGGCTTAGTTACTAGTGGCCTACCATGAAGAAGGATGCCTACAAGCTAGTTCAAATTTGTGATCGTAGTTAAAAGAATGCTCCTATAAAGAGGGCACCAAATGCATACTTTATTTCACTTACTAGTCCTTGGCCCTTTGCTAAATGGGGATTAGATATTTTAGGCCCATTTTTTAAGACCACCAAGTAGAGATAGTTTATCATTGTAATGGTAGACTGTCTTACAAATTAGGTGGAGGCTAAAGTAATAGCAAGCATCGAGGGGAGGAGCCTAGAGGCTTCTATTGTTAGTAATATTCTAACCAGGTTTGGGATCCCTTATGCCCTCATTATGGATAATGGTCCTTAGTTTAATAATGATAGATTTAGGGAGTTTTGTGAGATACGTCACATTAGACTATGTTATACATTGGTTACATACCCTCAAAGAAAGGGACAAATAGAGGTAGTCAATAAGGTTATCCTTCATAGTTTGTGAAAGAGAATGAGTTGAGCTAGAAGTAAGTAGGCAAACGAGTTATCCAATGTTTCATAAGGTTATCGAACTACATATAGGACGTTGACCAGCCATACCTCTTATAAGTTAGCTTTTGGATTTGAAGCGATTTTGCCGATTAAGCTCCAAATTGAATGTGCAAGGTTTTGAGCATATGACCCTCAATATAATGACATTGGCCTTCTAAGCAAACCTTAACTTCATCCATGAGACCAAAGCTCTAACGAAGGCCCATTCAACCACTTAGCAATAGCGTACAGGTTGATACTATGATAAACAAGTCAAATACAAGTGTTTTCAACCGATTTGGTATGTCAAAAGATGGAGGCTCTTGGAGCTAAAGAAAGTCAAGGAAAGTTGACTCTAACATTAGAAGACCCTATAAGAGTAAAAGAGGTTGTTGGGAATAAAAGGGCATATAAATTGGAAAGGCTTGATGGTTAACCTATCCCTTAAGCTTGGTATGCAGATTATTTAAGGCTATACTTTGAGTAGCTGACCTCTTTGAACCAAAAAGGTGTTCAAATTTACAATTTGAAAATGCATGATCAATTGTGTGTTTTTGTAGATTGACATGTGGTTTTACTTTATAGTTTTGCTTAGACTATTGATCTTTAAGTGCCTAGTCACACTTGTTGATGTATTGTTGTTCTTTCATGTTTTGTGATGACTTAAGTAATGAAGAATGTTGATTATGTTATGTTTGTTAATGTTGTGCCTTATTTTTCGTGAATGACTTCGTCTTAGCATCAAAGCTCTAATTCAATACATAGATGAGTTAAGTCTCACACTATTATCCTACGCTAATGTAAATGGCTAACAGGTCCCATTTCAACATTTTGAATAGTTTGAGAATACTTAAAACACATCTAAACCCCATATATAATGGGTGATAAGTAAACTAAACAACATATTATCCCTAAATTTGATAATGAAACACAGATGATAGGAGTAAGACATTCCAAAGGAAGGACCAAAATGATTTGACTAAAATTCTCTAAGTCATATGATAAAAAAAAAAAAAAAAGGATGATGAGTTGTTTAAAGCCCTTAGCCATTAAGAAGTGATGGGCTAAAGCTCTCTAAATCTTGTGACAAGCATGGACAATGAGATATTCAAAATACTCTAAGCCATTAGGTAACAATGAGCGAAAACTCTTTAAGTCTTAAGATAATTACGAACGACGAGTTAATAGAGGCCCTAAGTTACTAAGCAATGGTGGGTTGAAGTCACAAATCAAAATGAGTAGAAAGCATAATTCGAACATAAAATAAACAAGAACTAATGCAATATTCAAGTTGTAGAAAATAAAAATACTTGTACATAAAACAAAGCTTGGCATGTTGACTTAAATATGTAATGAGTTTTTGTTAGAAAGAAAGAAGAAATAGGAAAAAGCAGAACAAAATGAATTCAATCTTTGGCAGTTGAATTATCAAGAACTAGAATTGGATCTATAGGAAGGATGTTAGTAAGGGCATTAAGGCCGGCATTCTAAATCTCATTCTAGGTAGTAACAAAAGTATTATTGTAAACCCCGCAAATTTAGCCTTCTAAGTATATAATCAAACCCCTAAACTATAGATGATTTCTTAAACTCAATAGAGCCAATGAGATTTAAAATTGATTAAAACCTCAATTTAAAACCTAAAGCAAATATGAAAAACCTTAAATTATCAATTGAACCTTTAATTGCATACAAAGACTTTAGAACCTTAAGTATATGTAACTGCAAAAGTTGACCTCGAACTTCATCAAAACCTTAAGATAACAATCGAAAATTTAATTGTGTATAAAATTTTTAGACTCTAAATGTATATAAACACTAGAGATTGCGCTTGAAAGTGATAAAACCCTAAAATTATAACTTTAAGGATATGAAAATACTAATTCACCATAATTTACCCTAAAACCCTAATTGATAATATATCCTCAGTATCTTACCAAATCAGTAGTAAAATATTAAAGATAACTTTAAATTATTCATAAATGTATACAATACTAATTCAATTTACTAAAGACTAAGATATTGCATTATAGATCACATCCATCTTCTAATTATATAACATGGTTAGTGTTATATAGAGTTAAGTGATTGGTTGACATTTATATTACATATAATAGACATTAGCATCCTAAATGATCTATTTTATGATAGTTACATTAAGTATCATACTAAATAATGTATTTAGGATATAAATACTTAAAGGGAGATCTCCTTAACTATTTTTACTAATCATTTCAATAAACCCTGCATTTCCTTAATTTTCTTCCTAATTTTCCTTAATTACCTCATTATGTACACACAAATTACATTTAATTTCAAAGAGTTGACTAAATCAACATTTGACCAAGTCAACATATTGAAAAGTTAACAAAATGTCATTATCATCTAAAGTTTTCTTCTCTTTTCTTTAACTTTCTACACTTTTGATACATAATATTTTTGTCCAATTTTGCTTCTTTGCCGTCCACTTTTCCCCTCCTCTAGACCCCACTATTTCCTTTTATAAAACACAAATTGAGACAACAAAACAAAACTCTTTTCCCTATCTATTTCAAACCATGAACTCCCCTTTGCTTTGTCATCTTTAACTTTTCCAAAACTTCACTTTCACAATTTCAACTACCACCACACACCAATCTACTATATCTACTTGCTTTCCTTTTCAAATTATAAAGGAGAAAAAGGTATGTTTTATATGATTTCTTATCTTAATTAGTGAGTTAGTTATCTATCTAAGATTAGTGTAAGAACCTTATGTAATATGTGCTTTTGTGTTGTTGAAGAGGAGAATCCTTATACTTATGTTTAGAAGTGTAGAAATACCTAGGAATACATGTAGAAACACATATGTACATATAAGAAGTAAATACATAAGAAGTGTATGTATAAGGGTTTGGTGAAATACTTAGTATAAGTATAGGAAATCCTTAGATAATTGGAAGAGGAATACATATAGATATGTATAAGTATGTGTATACAAGAATACACTTGATGAATACATGTATGGATACTCTTATACTTAAGTATCCTTTATGTACATAACCAAAAAGGAAGAGTATACTAACTATACATATATTTACCTTGCTAAATAAACTCTTAAAGTGCAAACATATGGGTTTGGTGAAGTTTTCTTAAGAGGGTATATAAGGCATACGAAAATACGTATAAAAATACATATGTCACCGTATGTGTATTAGTATATGTATAAGTACACAAGTATAAATATTAATATATTAGAAGTATAAGTATATATATAACATATGTATAAAGTGTATGAATATATAAGGATAAGTATACATATCTAATGGATGATGTAAGCAAATGATGATGTAAGCCTCTAAAATAATAAATCATAAGATCATCTAAGTGTAAGAATTAATGGCTAATTAAATCATTAACTACTAAAATAAAACATAAAACTAGTCAATAAGAATATTTAAGCTTCAATAGATAACATTTCAATAAATTTAGTCTATATTGTAAAACATGATTTTAACATCCAAAACAGATATCACCATATGAACGTATGTTCGAAAATGATGAAAAACGATTATAAATTTGTAAATTTTGAAAATAAAATGAAAAAAATACCTACTATTAGCAATTAGGTTTAATTGAATAAAAACTAATAGTAATCTAAGTATAATTAGGTAAATAGATATCTAAAACCGTTAGTTAATTCAATTACTTATTATCCTTATTATCTCGTAATGATTAGGTGATCCCGACAAGGGCAAGGATTTTTCAATCGATTATTATAACTAGAGTAAGTCATCATAGTCAAGAGAGTACTCTCGATGACTCTATACTTGTTTGTACTTATAGTTAGTGCACTTAAATTGAATATTAATAACTTGATGTATGGGGTTTCGAGATATGCATGTGCTTTATATTAATTGATTACTGTGAGAAATATTATTAAATATGATAATTGATGATTTGATTGTATAATTGATTGTTACATGATTTGGATGGCGTGCTGATATTGATTGATCGCCTTATAATTTGGCTTAATTATATTTGGCTTATCTTAAATTTAAAAGGCCATGCATTATCCATGCATTGCATTACTTATTCTGGCCGTCACTCTATACAGAGGTAAAGAGAGGCATTGCGGGGGTTGTTTATATATATTAAAGTGTTTCTATACGGTGCACTTGTACAACATGACCTTACTCGAACTTACAAGCTTACTAGACAATAGAGACGCCAACCATATGGCCAAGGGTCGAGTCTAGAGATCTTTGCTTTAGGGTATGAGTGTGGACTACGGGGATTGCCTCACCGCTAGGCCTAGGATTTTGTATGTTATTGGATTTTCAAAAATAAAAATGTATTTTTTTGAAATATAGAATTCAAAGTTATTGTTAAAAACCTAGGTGCTAGAGCCCGATCATGATTGGTGCTGATGTTTCTCTAACCCTTATCTCGGAGGGTGTTAAAATCCGATATTATATGTAGCACTAGTCAACTGCATATATTATTTGGCATATTGCGTGTGCATGCATTCATATGGTTGTAATAATTTGTTTAATAACTTGTTTGCCAGTATAGTATGAGGGATAAGTCACTAAGCTCTTGTAACTTACCCCCCAATAATTTTTCTTTTGTAGGTGCTAGATATTTAGGCATAGGTTAAGAGTCAAGCATTGAGTGGGTATATTGATATGTTTTGGAGGTTAGAATTAGAGAAAGATTGTATTTCTCATTTGAGACTTTAAATGTTACTACTACTTATATATTTAGATTTAATAACTTCAATAAGTTTGAATTTTAAGTTTATTCTCTTTGATCTTATCATTTGGTAGGGGATACCGATTCTCTACAATTTTGGGGAACTATAGAATATTAGACATCCATAGTTATTTATATCCTATAATATGTTAATTACTTAACAATTCAACATCCTTAGTAATTAATCATTTAGAGTTTTGCAATCTCTAACTTACAAGGTGGTTTTCATATCATGGGTACATACATGTTATAGAAATTTTAGGTATTTCTACTAGGCCCCCTTTAGGGTCCTAACAATTATAGCCTTCAACAAGTTGGTTGCCCCTTTTTAAAACTTCTTGATTGGCTGTATTCTACTTAGCTACGAAGGCTTCCTCCTTCTAGCCTCTGATAGCAAAGTTTAAGTAGCTTAGATTATAATTAGTATGGTGAATCAATATCTTTACCCTAGCTAGGTTGACTTTATCTAATATTTTCTCTAAGAACTTGCTCATATACTCTTCATTGTTGTAAACATCTTGACGAACTTTCTCATAGTTGGGCCCTTGATCAACTCTTCCTTCAAAGTCAGCGACCTTGACTTTTAGTTAGTCAAATGAGCTCTTCTTTAATTGCTTGCTTTAAGATTGTCTAGTCCATTCTAGGTCCCTTATAGGTAGGTGACAACTTGGGAGCTCTTCTTTAACTACTCTACTAAGGTAACCTCCTTTTCTTGTTGTAATATGACCTTGTTGTCCACCTTCTCCTTCAAGCTCTTCATCTCCTCTTTTAACTTGATTTTTTCCTCTCCTTACTTTTGCTTAAGTTTTATGCTTTGCCTCAACACGAGCTACTTGATCACTAGCCTCCTTTATAATTTGAAGAGGAAAAAAGTAAATGGCAATAGTAGATGAAGGATGGTACGCAAAATAAGAGTAAAACCTTAAGTGGGTGGAAACCTTTCTGCCTTCTTCTCTTCTACTAAAGAGTTGATGATTATGAGTAAATGTTGAGAATACTGAAAAGGAAAGCACAAAATTACAAAGAGAGATATGAAGTACCAATTCTTGTAATGATCTACTACATCCTTAAATCGTATATTTTGGCAGCAACCAATTACTGAAGACTGGCAAATCCCATATATGGGTAATACTTGATGTTCTTAGTAATTAGACTAGTGTCTTCAAGAAGATAAATCCCTTCCAATAGCTCAAGAGTAATCTTGCCATTACCAAGGGCATAATTGCTTGTCTTAACCTGCTAGAGAGGGAAATTTTGATATATATCCTTATTTTCCTTCCTAAATGGAGCTATGGGGATGGGAATTGTTATTGGGGGTTGCTTGATTTACGAGTTCACAGAAGCCCCATAAGGTCAACTAGTATCTTTCTTTTTACCTTTCTCTTGGGCTTCTTCTATAGCCTTCCCTTTAGTAGGATCTCAAATAAGAGGTTCCTTAGGCTTGACATTAGGTTGCTTCCTCCATAGATTTGCCTTTGTAGCCTTTCTCTTTTGAGTAACTCCCCCTTTGAGGGCTCGCCCCTCCTCTTGAGCTCTTTTTGTAGTTGTTGTTTTAGGTAGAATAACTTTCTTTGTTCCTCCATCCTTCCTTAGAGCATTTTAGGCCTTTAGGTTGGCAAACAAGGTCTTTGAGTTTAGGTTCTTCAGTTGCATGTCTATATAAAATTCAAGGGTAGGTTAAGGTAGAAAAATATAAAGATAAGAAAGAACAACTTACAAATGTCTTGTTGATCATGGGCAAGGAAGTCTACCTAGCCTCCAAAGTAATCAATTGAGGTCCTTCCACTCGCAAGCCCCACTTAGCATGACGAATTGCAAATAATATGTACCTTCTTAGTCCACAACTATACCTTCATTTGTGCCTCCATAATATTCCTATCCCCTTGAACTACACTTACGCCCTTTGGGGCCTCGACCTCATATCTGAGGAAGATTGAAGCTCCATAGTAGTACTTATCAATAATTGTATTGGCATCCTAAAGGAACCAATGCTTGTTATATGCTCTCATGATTGCATCAAATGTAGCTTGGTCATTTAGAAGTTGTTTCTTTATGCCAGTTTGCTTAGTTGGTTAGGACTAGAGTGTAGGAAAGTCAAGATTAGCCTCCGACCTAACAACCCATTTTTTCTTCTAGTTGTGAATTGAAGATTTAAGCCTGATAAAAAATTTCCTCCTAGGTTAGGTACAAATGTAAAACCACCAATCACTTCACTTAATTGTAAAGAAGTAGTGAAATAACGTTAGAGCAGCCCTAACCTCTAGGTCCTCACAAATGTATTCAAAGGCTATCATTAGTTAATAGGATTTAGGGGTCAACTTGCTTGGGATATGCGATGGTAAGTGAAAAAATATCTCTTAAAGAGAAAAAGGAAATTGAAGATGGACCTTAAAATACTTCTCAAAAAGTGCAAACTCATGCTCTTCAAGGGATGTTAGGTACATATGGACTTAAGGTCACTTGATTCTCTAATAACAAGGAGCGGAAAGGAAATAAAGTTGCATGTCATTGAACTCTTTCTCTATTAGTGTACCAATGACTCCATTAGGGCTTAGATCATACTCGATGCCTGTATATAAGGGGATAGTTGAAAGGTCACCTTCATTATCGAAATGATAGTCATTGAAGGGAATGCAACAAATTCACCAAGTTCTAAGGGCACATACCATTGCTAAACTAGCCACATAAATTCGAAGAGCAATCATCTTCTACGTTCATCATGCTAGTGGCTTACTATAGAGATTGAACATCAATTACTTCAGGGGTTATAAGCAAGTCTTGACTTTGATTTTGAGCATATGTCAAATTGTCAGATCAATTGCTATTAGACATAGTGTTGAACATGGTTACCTTGAGAAAATAATGGATGTAGATGAAAAGTGAAGGAAAAGAAGGGAGATTCTTCGAGCAAAGATAAGAATGATTTAAGGAAGATGGAAGTTTAAATCTTCTACTGAAATTGTCAATTTTTGATCATTTTTATTTGTTTGAAATAATTATATTTTATGTGATTAATGGAAGGTGTAGATTAGTTATCATATTTGAGTTATGATACGATGATTGGAAGGATTGGATTGAATATTATATTTAAATGTGATATTTTGCTTAACTAATCGCGAATTCGGGAGCAAAAGTGTAATGTTCAAAATTGATTAAGTTGTTGAGACCAAAAAGAAAAGAAAGAATTTGATCAAGTTGTACATGTTATATCAATGTGAAGTACATATTTGAATATACACATTTTCGTAGAGTTGCTTAATTTTTTTAGAATTAATTATGTGTGTTTGCTATTTATTGTGTATTTGCTTGTGAAATAGCCTAATTTAATACTACAAAAGTACTTATTTGATAATTGGAATGACTAATAAGGTTCTTCAAATTGATAATTAGTCGTGATGGTTAGTTTGGATTGACATAAATTCATTAAGAAGGTGCGATTCTATAAGCATTATGATGAATTGGATACTTGAATATAGGAAATAGTGTAAGCTAAACCATACTTGTAATTTTATTATAGTGGACAAATTTGGGCCAATAGTATATTTGGATAACTATTTTGATAATGATAAAAAGAGTATATAGAATGTATAGAAAAATTAAAATGAAAAAGTTATGATATTTGAAGTTAATCATGTGAAGTAGAAAACAGTTGGTGTTAAGTTATGTATTATGTTTAGTAATTATGGTTTATTGACTTATTGAAGTGTGTTTAGGAGACCTTAAGTGCTAGGATTGTTCTTTGGATCCATTATTGATTGGCTTTGAGTTCATTGCTTATCAAGGTGAATACTTTTTTTTTCCAATTGAATATTTTTGTTAACTTGATCAATTGTGATGCATGTAGCTAATATTGTAAATTACATAGGTTTTGGCTATCAAATCCTATATAATCGCCCATTGTAACCATTATAGGAGGATTTAGAAGGAATTTTAGGTTTTGTTGATGAACTTTCATACTATTTTTTGTCATGCATATTGTTAAGCCCTAAGTGTATTTATTGTAATAGTCTTTCCATTTACACTAACAATTAATGATAGCATAAGGTTTGTAGCTACCATTACACCATGAGTATACAAAAAGTTTCACATTGAAGTTAATAGCATAAGTGAAAGCAAAGCATAACCATCAATAACCCTAAAGAATAATGCTTCGTTAATTTGGAAGAATTGTTTGATGTAGTGAACTAAGCCTTTGTTAAATGCCTAGTGAATTGGTTTAAACCTCCAACAGCCAGCTTAGTTGATGGAACCTCACTCCACTTTGTCATTCTAAGCTTTTGTAAGGTTAACATGCAAAAAGAAAGGAATGGAAATGTGAGTGAATCAATAAGTGGCAAGGAATAAGCGCTATATGCAAGCAAGCAAAGACATGTGAAGTCCTATTTAGAGTAACAATGCATTAGGTGTGTCAATTTATTTTTATTTTAAATGATCTTTACATTCCATAAATATATATGTTATAATAATTTTATATTTTTTCTTAACATTTTGTAATATTTTCTTTATTTGCAAATCCATATAGCTCATTGGAGTGACATTGTAAGATTATAATGATTACAAATTTTCTAGGAAACAAATATATTCATGAAAGTAAGGACAACTATAATGCATGAAAATTTACAAACCAAGAAAACACTTATAACCTATTGGAATATGAAAAAAAAAAAGGAGTAGAATTACTAAAATGAACAACAAAATAAAAGACTATTAAAATTATTAGAGGAAATTTATGAAGTTCTCCTATTTTCCTTTCAAGATTTTCTTTAACCATCTCTCTTTTTTTCCTATAACTATCATTTATTTTTGGAATTTTATGTGTTTAATATACTCCTTTACACTTCGTAACAATCCACATAGATCATGAATTGTTTTCTAGGTTTGGTAATTTTGACGATTCATTATTTCAATAATGAAAAAAAAAAAAAGGTGAAACCAATCTGCTTAAAATAATGGACAACTTTTTGTTGTGTAATTTAGAGTTAAATAAAATGTTTCTTAGTAGCTTATCATGTGACTTTCTAAACACTACAAGTCTATAGTCGTTTGACATTAACTTTACAAGTTAAGTGATTGGAAAAGCTTAAAAATTTAGGTTTGGAATAGTAGTAAAGATATCCATATGCAAAACTAATCATATTTAAAATTTGTCAAGCAATACAATTTTCCTTTAAATTTGCTAATTAAGAAAATCAATAGTTAAAATTCTATAAAATAATAACTATTCAAGGAACAAATTGACATCAAAGCTAAAGTCTAAATACTAAAATGTAATTAAAACTCTTAATTATGGGAAATCAACTATGTACAATAGGTGGAAATAGGCTTAGATCCTTTGATGAAGTGTATTGTTGGGCTTTGGTGTCAAGCGAGCTCCTTGCTCTTAGGTACTTACAAAAAGCCTCTAGTAGATTATTCCATGAGGACCCTCCAACGCTTCAGTTAGTAAGGAGGGAGGAAGGAGAGAATACTAGAAAGTGTCCTTGCAATGTTCACTTAAGAGAGAAGGTACTCGAGTTGAGTGGTATTGAATGATTGATAGAGAGCTAAAGATTTAGGGTTTAAGGCTTCAAGGGTTCAAATCCCCTTACCTTTTGGCTCCTTACACTATTTATAGTATAAGGAGCTTACCTACTAAGGGTAAGTGTCAACTTGGGGTTTGGTCGTACTAGTTGCTTGTAAGGAATACTTATTGAGGGATTGATAAGGTAGTCCTAGGTGTTTGTCATGGAGATGGCCTCTAAGGTGCTTGACTATAGATCGAATGCTTAAGGGCTTTAAAGTGCTTAGGTGAGTCGAGGTCTCTGGTTGCCTAATTGTCAACAGGTCTCAATGGGCCTTAGACCGACTTAAAATAGCACATTAACAAAAACTAAAGTACATATATTAAAATGTAAAATAGTTTAATGGCTATTGATTTCTCTACTAATGAAGACACTAATTAATTTGAAATTAAAATCAAACTACAAGCATTAAAATGTAAAACAAATAACTGTAGACATTAAATTGTCCAAAGTTGAAAATATGTTTTTATTTTAGGAGAAAAGTTAATTCTTTACTATTTATTTATTCTTTTATGGCTTAAGTATTTATTTATTTGTCTATTTATTTTTGCAAACTAAAATAATATTTATCACTTTGTTTTTTTTTGGGGCAATTAACATTTCTTGCTATATATTGCATCCAAAAAGAATGCTTTGAAAGATTCATAGATACAACATGCCTCTACTAAAGATATTGTGTAATAGAAAAGAAACAAAAAGGATCTACTATAATATATGCAAAAAAATTCAAGTTAGGATAGGGAAAAAGTCCTTTCTTTTTTTTTTTATTTATAACTAATGATAATTTAACTATTAGCTAACAATATTTTTAAATAAAGGTATGGGTCTAAAACTCTCCCTTTAGCTTGAATAAATTAGATATGCATCTAAGACATTGTTGGTGCATATGTAACGGGTGGATTCCCTTAATTACTCCCATGTAGCACTTATTATTCTTGACTATGCTAAGGAAGGCTAAGTTCAGCCTCTAAAGCACTCATAAACTTATAAAAAGAAAGTAGAGAGAGAAACTCTAGAATAATTGTATTCACTTAAGTGTTTTGGATGATTATAACTAAGGGGGTCATCCTTATGTATGTAAGAGGCCTTCATTAATGAATGGCTAAGATTAAACTCATCTAATGACTACAATTGAATCTCACCTACTATCGTATTTGTTGATAAGGATTTTTACCCCAAGGTATTTAAGGTCCTAAATTAATGTAATGAAACTCATTTCTAACCTATTGCCTTGCTCCGAATATCTTAATTCAAGCACTTGACCTCTTTTACTAGTCCCACAACCTTTAAATGTTGAAGAACTTCAAAGATAGAGTTCAAAATACATCCAAGCACCGAGAGGTAGCTTAAGCTAACCTCAGTTAGTTCAGATAAGTAAGCTAGACCTTGGGGAGACTTAGTCAAACCTGTTAGTAATTTAAATTTAAATAGGGACACGAGTAGTAGGGGATACTTACAAAGATAATTGCCCACTAATCGCTAGAATGCTACCTATGTTCGATAAAATCAAGACACGATCCTTAATTCAAATTCTCGTACTATAAATTTTAGAGGCAACAATTAAGAAGTAGTTGACAAGTCTCAGCTACAAATACAACTTGGCATACCACTATAAGCTCTTCTTTTGTCCACTTATACTCTACCTACTATCTTTCTCTTTACTATTTCATTGATAAGAACCTAACTTAGGTATCAAAATGGCTATGCTAGAGTTCCCATAAGCTAATCTGTTTTATTTTGCAAATTATTAAGCCAACAAGTGTCTAGAATTCCTATTATTGAATTTTCATCATCAATAGTATTAATTACATTCACTTACCCTACCAACTCAATACATAGAGTATGGATGTTTCTATACTCTTCTAGAGCCTTCTAGCTTTTGGAACCTTCAATTGGTCTTGGGCTCAACTTGTGAAACCTTCAATTAGACTTAGGCTCCTGTTGTGGGCTTTAAGAACCTCATGGGCGTAGCCTATTTTGGGAGAACCCTGACATTCTCCCCCCACTCAATCCAACGGCACCTTCGTTGCATCATCTTCATGGAACTTTTGAATTTTATCTTGAAACTGCCATAAGGCCTCAACTGTTTCCCAACTTGCTTCATTCTCTAGAAGCCTTTTCCATACAACCATATACAAATGCTTAGGTGGTTAGCTCCAACGCTTTACATGCTAATTTGCCATCATTTCCTCCACTTCCTTATGATACGAGTCCCTAATACTTAGTAGAGCTCTCTATGACCCTATCTTGGTTGGGTCTTCCCTATCTTCATGGTAGGGCTTCTATATACTTACATGGAATATTGGTTGAAACTTGAGTCTTGATGGTAATCTTATAATGCCCTAAACTTAGGACGCTACAAACTGCCACATATCCATAGTATCTACTAACAAGTTAAGTGTAGACAATTAATTCTTGAACAACAATTAATAATTAAAAGACTAAAATTCTATCTATTCAAACTCATATAATAATCTCTAAGTAACATATGTGGTCTTCACTCTTCCCATTTCACTAGTAATAATAAGAGCCTCCAAAAATCATGATAATCAATTCAACTATAGTTCTTATGTCTAGAAGAGAAAATAGGGAGTGAGTTGGGGCTTAGTACGTACCACATAGACACATGAGAGTGAACAAGCAATGTAATAACACATGCAAAATATGTAACAACAATAAATACACAATAAATTATCATCTTTAGTGTTAGCCCTTCAAACAACACGTAAGGGTACTTATGATCCTATCCACATGAAAGTAAATGAATATTCATAAATAAATTACTTAAACATCGTACCTAAGCAATGCTACCTCCGGCCCCAAGATTCTTAATCTACCTTAAATCATTTTAGTGGGCAACTCCACAAGTGATATTGCCACCTAATGATCATTGAGGTGGCCCTAAGGTTCTATTACCATTGGCCCTTAGACTAAGCTACGTATAACCATTACTGTAGACTCCACGAATTTAACCTTGTAGATATAGTGTTGAACTTGAGTATCGTAGATATTTCTCTAAGTTGATAAAACCACATAAAATGAAAACCGACTGAAATTTTAAACTTAGAACTTAAAATGAACATGAAAGATCCTATTATATGATTTGAAAACCCTAATTATGCAAGAAAACCCCAATTCCCATATACATGTGCTTTTAAAAATGTAAACCTAAACTTAATATAAACCGTAAATATGAAATCATAAAATTTTTTTTATAACTCTATAAAACTATCTTAATGCTTGAAAAGCCATAAATCAATAAAATTATCAATAATTTTGTGAAATCATATAAAATTGATAACAAACGAATCAAGGATTATTTCAAGTAATAATAAACAACAAAACTAAACTAGTTAAAAGAACAAATTAATAAATTTACAAAATTTATTTTACTTGTGTACATATATATATAAATATATTACTAAGCAATTTCCTTCTCTTTTCTTAATCTATTGTATGATATATATATATATATATATTATATGTTGCATAATAAAGTACTAATCTTAAATAATTAAGCCAATTGAACCTTAAGCTCTTAAGTATAAGTCAATTACTCCCAAATTGGTGAAAAACCATAAAACATACTTAAACTTACTTGAACCCTAAGCTTTGGGATAATCAAAGACTTATAACCCTAAATAAAAAATTAAAAATATAATTTGAATAAATTTTATTCAACTCTAGAAAATTCTAAAATTTCTTAAGAAGCAAATCACAATCTACAAATTAATTTAAGAACCAAACCCTAAAAGAATTACATATAAGATAATTCTCTTATTTTCACTTATAAGCCCTATTACACATGAATAAGTTATAAACCCTACTTTTTAGCAGACTTATGATCCAACTAAGAATACTTATTGAACATTCTCAAGGATAAACTAAGTTAAGAATTCAAGTTTGCATTTAAAAATGAATTTAATTTTCCAATTCAAAAGTCTATTATTGATAAAACTCAAATACGAGAACCACAGACTTTAAGTCACCAAAAACCCTAAACCCTAAAACAATTAAGGACTTATAATTCTAAGTGGCTAATTAAGAATTTAATTTGAATAATTTTATTCAACTCTAGAAATTTTCATAATTTTATAAGAATTAAATCATAACTTATAAATCAATTTAAGAAATAAACTCCAAAAGAATTTCATATAAGACAATCTCCTTATCTTCATGCATAAGACTTGTACACATGAATAAGTGAACCAACCAATCACCCTAAATAATTTATCAATTGAGAGTTGGAATCATTTATCAATTGATAACTTATCAAAAACTAGTGAGAAGACACTTTCCTTATGTCATCATGACTTATACTACATATGGACAAGTTATCACATTGTTTTATGTATTCAACTTTTAATTAAGTGACAAGACAATACCATGCCTTATTTGCTCCCTACTTGGCTAGTTGGAAAAGAAGGAAAAGAGAGGCCATGCCTTGTCATTTGTCTATCACTCAATTGTTTTACACATCTACTATTTACCCTTTAATGTTTACATCATCTAGTCTTATCAAAAGTTGGCATTTGTATATGCTAAAAAACAACTAATTGAAGCTTCTTGAATACACTTCTCCTCCCATTCAAAAACCTACCGCTCTCTCTCTTTCACTCTCATTTTCACTTTCTTTTCTCTTACTTTAAACATAAATCAAAAGAAGAAACCTAACCCCACATTATTACCACCTTTTTGCTTCATAACTCACGACACAAAAGCTTGATTTTATTGCCTCCTTTTGTCAATTTGAAATGCTACTTTTAGGAACTTTAAAATATCCTCAAAGTCCCACTTCAAAGATTAAGACTCTAGTTTCCAAAGGAGCTTGCAAGAAGGAGGAAAAACAAGGAACATAAGAGGATACTTAGTTGCACAACCACCATTTTTATGCTTTGTGGATGAGTAAGTGTTTCTTTGTGTTAGTAGTTTAGTATTACATGTTAGGAGACCACGATTTCTTGAGGATATGAGTATGATCATAAGTTGATGAAACATCTAAGACTACCCTAAGAAGCAAACTCATGAAACCTTTACATGAAAGTTAAAATATGAGCATGCTAAGTTGGTGTTATGTAAAGATATATGTTTAACATTTAGAATAGAAGATTTTAAGTTAAGAAAATCATGAAATGTATACATGAACAAGGAGACATCATGCTAGACTTAGAGTGTAAGTGAGTCATTTAGATGTTATTTCCACTTTTATTAAGTTAAAGATGCTCAAACCTAGCCTTAAGTAAAGGAAAATTCATTACATAAAGTTTTTATAAAGAAACCAGCTATGTGAGATGTGAACTATGGCATGGAATTTAGGATAAGTATGAGATCTATTATTTTCATCTAGAGTATAAGCTAAATAATCACCACATGAAAGAGAAGTTAAGTCAAAGTTGGAATATAAATAGCGTAGGTTCATGATCTAACCCTTAAACTCAAAGAAATGATAAAACAAGTTGAGAAACTAAGTAAGTGCCCCTTGGATTCATCATAACCAGATCTGAAACATAATTAAAAGCCACTTAAAAACCAAGTGAATTAAGTGAAAAGATCAACCAAAGCAAGTAAACAAAGCCTAAAACTCTTAAAACGAGCCTAAAACTCTAAGTTGAGCCTTCATTAAAATTCTAAGTAGTACTTTAAAATATTAAGAAAGGTTTTTTTGAAGCCCATAAGAAGTCTACCTAAGACTCCATAAGCTCAACAAAGTCACTAATTTTAGTTTGAACAAAAAACAAGCCCATTTGACAACTTAAGCTCACATAAAAGCCCAAGGAGTTATTGTTAACCTTAGGAGTGTAAATCAAAGTTGTAAATCTGACCTTAAGGAACATTTTGAGCTTAAAATAAAATCTTAATCCCAAATCTAAAGGATTTCCCAAGTTACCAAAAAGTCGATTAACTAAACAAAGCCCAAAAGTACTCCAAATCATAAGGATCGCTACTGTTCTGACCTATAGGTAGTTTTTCATGCCTCATCATGAAAATATAACCTCACCACATTAAAGTACACTCGAAAACAATGAAGACTAACCATAAGATCACAAAAATCGAATTTAAAATGAGAAAGTTATATACGATTGAACTTTAAGTAGAAACCGGGAAAAATACGAAAATTGCTCAAGAGTATAACTTAAAGGGTTTTATTTTAGTTTTTCAAATTCTATTTCAAATCCTTATAGTATTATATTTGTGATGTCCAAGGGACTCAGCTTTTGGAGACAACCTAGCCCCGGATTATTTTGATTGATCCGTATGGCTAAGTGAGTAAATTCTTGATGATTCTTTACTTAATTTTACTTGTAGAATAGATGTACCTAAACTTATATATAAAAATTGGATGCTTGTGGGATGTGGGAAAATGCATGTGTATGAATTTGTGATTGAATGCTATGGTTTGTTAATTACGTAATAATAGAAATTGTTTATGATAACTCATATGTGCGATTATGTGGAATGAAATTGTCTGATCATCATGAAAAACCGGATTAATAACTTATATGATTAAGAAATTCAATGAATCATACATTCCCCATAATTGCATTTGGATGACACCGACTGCCACTTTACACAGAAGATGGGAAGGGATTCACAAGAGGAGAGCCCTTTGTAGGATTGGGCACGGGCTATGTCATCATTGATATTAAGTCTCTATCTTGAGTTGACAGGCTTACTAGGCGCTAGGAGATACAAATCGTCGGCAAGAGGCCGTGTTTTGTGGCTTTTGCTTAGGGCATGTGTTTGTAGATTGCGAGGGCTACTACACTGCTAGACTTGAGATTTTGAAAATACGATTTATTATTTAGAAAGAAAGTATATTATATACAATCTACGTATATATATATATATATATTTATGGTTTTGTTTTTACTTAAGCACAATAGTGCAAATGATATCAAACCTAAGGGCTAGAACCTGGATTTTGGTTTGGGTCGGTTGATTATCTCCAACCCTAACTACAAGGAGTGTAATTCTAAGTTGCATGCAGTTCCTAGGCCACTCCATGTATTGTTTGACATATTAATTGATCATGCATTCATATGTTTGTGCATTAAATAAAATTTTGTCACGCAATATTGACGAGGGGATTTGTCTCACTAAGTGTAAGCTTACATCCCAACAATTCTTTTCCTTACATGTTGATTGATAGTTGGGACAAGAATAGCAATCGAGTGCAGAGTGCTACCATTGCATCAGTATGATAAAAAGCTTATGTAGTTAATTTGGAATGCTTCAGGAAACAACTAATATATCAATTAAGTTTAGTACCTTTAGTAAGTTTAGAATTTATTGGAATTGTCTATCTTATTTCACTATTTTGGTAAGGGATACCGATTCTTTATGGTTCTAAGGAATTGTGGAATAATGGATATCTATAATTATTTATATTATATAGTGAGTCAATGAACTAAAATTGAAGACTCTAGCGGTTAACTATTTGAAGTCTTGCAATCTTTGACTTGCAAGGCGATTTTCTTATCATAAGTGCACACGAGATATAGAAATTCTAAGCAATACTACTAGGCTCCCCTTAGGGTCCTTACAATCACACAACAATTACAATCTAATACTGATTAGTCTGGTTTCAATTCAATTAACTTAGAAACCACAACTAACAAACATATATCATGTACTTGGATCAGCAATAATGATTTCTACAAACTAGAATAAACTCCTATTCTTGAAGTGTTACAAATAGAATAAACTTATTTCAATCAACTATTCTCAATTCCTAAATCTTTAACCTCCTATCCTTGATTTTGTCTTTTCTAACTTAACCGTATTAAGTAGACAATTATCTAAGTTGATAATCCTTAAATAAGGTTTATAATGTATCATAATTACTTAAGATTCATGGATTGAAATTTAAATGATTTAAGGAAAGTAAAATAGATGAAAATTAAATGGAAAGAAAGATCTAGAAAGATCACAAGGAGAATCATGGCTGTTGTTTGATCATGTTTTCCTATTATATGAAGTCCTTTCTCTTTTCATTCCACGAATCTCTAAGCTCTAAATTTCCCGATCTAGTTCATAACTCATATCATCATAAAATTTATTCCTTTCATCTTTTCAACAATTAATAGGTAATTAAACATAAATCTTTTCATACTTACTTGGACTTTTCAAGAAATCTTGCAACCTCTTGACTCTTGTGACTTCCACAATCGTCAATAATGAACCTTATACATATAATCCTATTAGATTCAGCAAGAACCAAATTCTCCTTGATTATAACACTCACCTTACCCTTTTGATTCGTTTTTCTTTGACAAAACCCTTGTTCTCCAACAAAAATTGACAACACACCATAGATCTACAATCCTAACAACATTAACCTCTTGTCCAATTGTTGAAATCTCATGTGAGACCCTAAATTTGCCATTAGGAGTCTGAACTTTATGACTAAATTAAAAAAGTTAGTTGATGTAACCCAATAAAGTTAGATTTTAAAAATAATATCTTAAAACCCCAATTTTAGTCTTAAAAGTATAATTATTTAATATAGCGTAAAATTTATTGCAATTCTTAAAACCGAGCTAAAAATATAACGAGGACTTAGAGATAAGTTTTTGAGTTATAAAAAGGAATAATATAACATAATATACTATATGAATATATGTGTATTTTATGATATACTAAGTATATGTGATAAATATACTTGTAAATTAGCCCAAAAACTTATATATATATATATATATATATATATATAATAAGTGATAAATTAACAAAAATGAATGGAAAATATATCTTAAAAATAAAACACATGATTATATGAATATAATTACACATCACATGTACCACATATTTAGAATATATATATACGTATATAAGTAAATATACTAAATATTAATATAATATATATAAAATACTAGTAATTAAATACAACATTAACCAAAACCCAATCAAACTCCCATCCAACTATTGGAAAAAACTTAGAATTTACTAAACAACCTCTATGGCAATAATCTTGGTTAAGTAAGTATTGAATCAAAAGTAATTTTCCCAAAATAAGACACCTCATGCTTAACTACAAAAAAAAAAAAAAAAAAAAATCTTTCTAGATGACATTGGACTCTATAAATAGCAATTAGCCTCAAATATGTAGTGTTTAGTATTTTGGAGCTTAGAATAGTAATAGGAAAAATTGGAAGAAAAAATTTTGAAAAATAAATCAAAAACAAGGAGAAAGTAGTACCCCACCAACTACCACTAGTGTACTTACCGCCCAACTCCACCGATACACTCCCACCAACCATCGGCTACTGTATCTTTAGCAAACAATTAGTCAAGTTTTTGCCCTATTTTTCATGTATTTTCTAAAAATATCAAATAATTTCAAAAAATTATGAAAAAAATTATTCTTAGGTTATTTCAAAGGTAATTTGATGCTATAATTTTATTTTTACAAAATTATGAATATTTTATACACTTGCTTAATAAATATACTATTCATTTGAATTTTGAAATTTAAAATAAATATAGTAAATGATATTGTTTTGAGCTCAAAATTTTTTTGTAGAATACATATTATATCTAGTTGATTTCTATATAGCCCAATTTCAATTTTATATATGTTCAGTATTTATTGCATTTTTAGGCACTAAAAATGGCTAAAAATAGGGTAATTTATGAAATAAATTGATTTTAGATGAAATAAATGATGAAATTAGGTTCCAATTAATTTTGGATGTGTGTAATGATGTTAGGATATGTTGGAATTGATTTAATGTAAAAATCATATTATTTGCCTAATTAACTACGATTTAAGGCAAGAATGTAATTTTACGAATATAGGTGATAAACTCGATTGCATGAAACTAGTAGTTGATTGAATTCTATATATCTTTCTAAGTTCATAGGAATTTTCATAGAATTATTTCATGATCCATGCTATTTGTTATGAATTTTCCTAGGTAAATTGCCTAAATTAGTGATCATAATATATAATTAGTAATAATTGGTTAAAATATGTTAATTATTTGATTAAATCATGTTTGAACATACCCTAACCAGTTAGGATTATCCATTGTTTTAATTATATTTTGTAATATTATATGCATCAAGTCATGATATATACGTATCAAGGATAGATAGTACATGAGTTATCACATTTTAACTTGAAATAATGTAAAAATGTATGCTATATATGCATTACAAAATTGATATGATATAACTTATTATATGGCTTTACTTATAAACTAGGAATAGAAACACTTTCTAGGAATTATCTTTTGAATAAAACCCATAACATGTATCGTCAAGTTTAGATGAAATCCACGATACTAACCTTATTAAAATTGAGTAACTTTGAGCCTATATAGTAAGATATAATACTAAAAGTATATATGTATATGTTTATACATACTTTAGAAGTGTATATATATATAGATGTATATATGTAAATATGTATGCATGACCATAATAAAGATAAAATACTAATATAGTAATGTAAGGATAACAAGTTTACAGCATCCTCTAAGTATATGTAATATTTACATACATATATAAATATATATAAGCAACTCTATCAAATAACCATATAAATAATATCTCAACCAAGTTATAGGAACTAGATAAAATCCTAACATTTTTGTAAATCTTATGAAACCTAAATATAAGCGTTAATATATATAAGACTTCTAAGTGAGTAAAGCACTAATGTTTTAAACCTGTTAGAGTGAGCTTCAATACAAGTATGTTAGATTTGTAGAGATTGAAGTATATGCTCGCTTGTGGTTGTAAATAGTTGTTTGTGTGCATGCCATGCTTGTGCATAGTTATTGAGATGCTGATTGGTAGTTAAGCTACATGATTTGTTATATTGACTGACCTTGTTTGGTATGTTATAAGTTGGTATTACCCTTGACCAGACTAATTGAAATTCGAACTAAAACTATAACAGGACATGCATCATATCCCATTAAGGGACGGTTAGGTTTCTCCAACTAAACTTTGATGCCTTCGACAAGGTTGCAATAATCTGGTCTTTTTTTACCCTTAGTCGAACTAAGTGATAGGATAAGAGATCGTGATGAAGATAAGGGCATTGGTTTCAAAGGTAGTTGTAGGCGAAGCAAGAGCCTCCATTACATAAGCTTGGAATTAGCTTTAGGAGAGCCTTGTGGCCTTTATGATTAGCATTGTGGCCATGATATTGCAACTTCTCAACTTAAGTTAAAGTTGGTGTAATTTCTCTAATCTTGTGACGAATTGAATAACATTATACAGATAATATATTGTTTGTTCATGCATTGCACATAATAACTATTTGATAACTTGGTTTTACTATTCCACTTGTATATGCATTTTACCTCTTGCCCTTTACTGAGCTATAGTTTGCTCACCCTTCCTATAGATTTGCTTTTAAGATTTGAGTAATCATGTTGTGTAACGATCATCTATAGGTGTACAAAAAGGGTGTTTTTAGGCCTAAGTGAGGCAAAGCTAATGAGGATTATGTTTTGGAACTTTTGTTTTCTATAGCATCAACTAGATCATCTAGGCGATCTAGTTAGGTTCTTGCTTTTGAGTCATATCACATGCTTATATACTTTTATAAATACTCTTTATCTATCCTTATCATAAATATAAGTTTGTTATGAATATAAATGTTAGAATATCTATAGAACTATGAATGCTTCAAAGTGGTTTATCATATAGGCCTTATGTATATCAAGGTTATGTTAGCAATTGAGTGAACGGTTTCTAGCATAAAATTGATATACATAGTAGGCTGTTACGACTTGACAGTGTTCAGAGTGTGACAACTTAGAAAAACAAAAGGATAGCATGTCTCACCTGAGAGAATTGCACATGGTTGCTCAATCAATTGGAGTATAGCTCTTTTTGTCTATGTTGCTAGTTTATGTATATGATAATGGTAAAGAGGAGCTTTTAAAGCTAGGTTAACTTAGTAAACCTTAATCTTTTGTAATTCTCGTTATGCCCTCAACTTAATTTATAAACTTTCAATATTGTTCTACCTTTTATTTAATGAGCCTTCTTGTTTTATTTTATAATTAACATAAATTTTTCTATGTGTTAGAAATCTCAACTTATAGGAGACTTAGCCCATGCATTTGATGATTGGAAAGGGCCCTTCATACCTCTACATATGTCCTTTATGAAGTTGTCCCTTGGTATGCTGGATTAGGTGTAGCTTGATAAGTACTTAGTCTCCGGCCGTATGATCCACTGGTCTTTACTTTTTGTTCACAAACTTCTTCATCCTCTTAATAGCCAAATCTAAATGAGCCTAAGCTAAGTCTTGATTCTCCTGTTGCTCCTTAACAAATCAATACATTGGTAGGATACACTGGTGTTATCTTGTTGTGATAATATTAGGAGTTAAGGGCTATCTTCCCAATACTACCTCAAATGGACTCTAACCCATAGATTTGTTCTTTTGCAAGTTGAAGGAGAATTAGGCCACACTTAGGAACTTAGCCTAATCTTGCTAATTCACTCTAATGAAATGTCTCAAATATAGTTCTACCAATGCATTCACCTTCTTTGTTTAACAGCCTGTTTGATGGTGAAGATTGGTAGAAAAGCTTAACTTTGATCCTAATAGTTTAAACAACTCTATCCATAATTTGCCCATAAACCTACCATCTCAGTGACTAACAATGCTCCTTTATAAGCCTTAGTATTTCACAACATGCCCTAGGATTAAATGCATTGCTTTAATAACCGAACACTATTTTGTCAAAGGAACAAAAGTTGCGTACTTAGAGAGAATCTATCAATTATTACCATAATCATACCTTATCCTTTAGATTTTAGCAGGCTTACAATCATAACCATAGAGACGCTTTCCCATGGCTGCTCAAGGATAGGGAGAGGTTCCAATAACCTTGGTGTTGGCTTCTACTCCACCTTATCTTGTTAGCAAACAAGACATGTTCTAACATAATTCTCCACATCATCTCTCCAATGTGGCTAGAATTACTTCTCTTCAATTTAAAGCTTGAGTACGATGTATGACTAGATGACCTGCCCATTTAGAGTTGTGGTACTCCATTATTTCTTACCTAAGAGTAGAGTAGGGGGACACATAAATTCTATGTCCCTTAGTGTTGACGAGCCGATTTTCTTCCTAAAGTCCTTTTGTTTAACCCTTCTTACATTGGGCCGATAAGGTCTTAGCTAGTTTGTCCCCTTCCATCCCTTCTTTAATCCTAACAAGGTCATTTTCTAGTATGTTAATAGTAGCTAACTCCACTTTTCAAATAAAGGCATTAGGGACTATGTTCATATTCTTGATTTACACTTTATATCGAAGTCTAATTTCGCTAAGAAGATTTCCTATTGAGCTTGATTTAGGGAGAGCTGCTTTTAGGTTTGGAAATAGTTAGTGGAAATATTATCAATTTTAGCAATGAACTTCTTGCTAAGTAAATAATGTCTCTAACCTCGATGATAATGCACCACTGTTGTCATCTCTTTCTCATGAACTTAGTACCATCTCTCTATCTCATTAAGTTTTCGACTTTCAAAGACTACCAAATGCTCTTCCTACATCAATACTTTGCCAATGGCAAAGTCACTGGTAGTTGCATGTGCTTCAAAAGATTTGTTGAAGTTAGGGAGGATAAGAAATAGTTCATTAATTGTAGTTGTCTTCAATGTATCAAAAGCCTTCTATCTTTCCTCATTCTAATCCCACAAGACATTCATCTTCAATAAGTCAATTAAGGGGGTAGCTATCTTTGAGTTCCTTCGGATGAATCTTTTGTAATAATTTACTAAGCTTAAGACCAATCTTAACATCGTGGTCTTAGTTGACTACCTCCAGTCTCTAATTGCACGAACCTTCCCATCATCCATATGAATTAAGCCTCATCCAATAACGTAACCTAAGAATGCACCTTTTCTTGGGCAAATTCACACTTTTCTCACTTCACATATAATTTGTTATCTTATAAAACCTGAAATACTAACCAAAGATGTTCAACATGCTCTTCTATTAAATTACTACATACCATGACATTATCTAGGTATACCACAATAAAGCTATCTACAAAAGGTACCAAGACTCTATTCATGAGAGTGCAAAAGGTGATTGGGGCATTGGTGAGCTTAAAAGGCATAACAAGGAATTCGAATGCACCATATTGTGTTACACAAGTTGTCTTACGTTCATCTCCTTCTGTAATTCTAACTTGGAAGTACTCTGATTGTAGATTAAGTTTGTGAAGGATCAAGCCCCACCCAAACAATCAAAGAGATCGAACACTAAGGGAATAGGGTATTTATTATTCACGATGACTTTGTTCAAAGCCTTATAGTTGATGCATAAGCGAAGGGAGCCATTGTGTTTCTTTTGGAATAACACCAAAGCTTCATAGGTTGCCTTAGAGGGTTTAATGTATCTAGCTTCTAATAACTCTGAGTTTGTACCTTAGTTCTTCCAATTCTTGAGAAGTCATGTGATAAGGTATAGTTGGGGGAGGGGGGGTTTAGCTTTAGGATCTAATTCAATTTTATGATCTACTTCCCTCTTTAAAGGGAGCTTCTTTGGTAGTTTAAGCAACATGACATCTTGAAATTCATTCAATAACTTCCCCTACTAAAGGTAGGACTTCTACACGTTTTTTCGACCTATCATCTAGTTTCAAAGCTACTAGATAAGTGTCTTCATTCTTCCTTAACCCTTTAGCCAATTGTATTGCCAAAAGAAACTTAGTCAATTGACCCATCTTTCAAGTAACTAGAACCACACATTGAGCTTTTTCATCTAATACACATAGAAAGTTTACCCGGGGAACAATTAAGGCATCGATCCTATCAAGGAAGTCTGTACCAATCACAAACTCAAAAATCATCAAAGGGTATCACCTCTATGGATTCCTTCCTATACTACCCACCAATGCGAAGATCTACTCCTTTAGCAACTTTGGTAGTAGGAACTTGGAATTTATTATCTTGAGCCAAGTCTTAGCTTTCTCAACGTTCAACTAACTTCTTTGTAGCTACTTTCAAAATAAAAAGGTAGGAAGCCCTATTGTTAACAAGGGCATTTAGCTTCTTACCTGTAACCATTACTTCCGTATACATTAATCCTTTACATTTATCAATATCATTAGACTTCATGGCACCAAGAATCAACACTGAACCCAGTTGGGCCTTGTCTTCTTCATTTGAGCTTTCTTCTTCTACTCAAGCTACTAGTTGCTCCTTCTTTAAGCACTCCTTAGCATAGTGAGGCCCATTGTAGAAGTAACACTTTAGCTTTTAGGGCTTCCATTGTTAATCTTCATAAGGTCTTTCTCTATCACTATCTTTCTCATCCACTTTTGCTTTTCCCTTAGAAGAACTTCTACTCGTTTTTTTTTTTTTAATCCTCCCTTCGACTTATTTACTGGAGTCTTGGGTTTTAATTTCTTGAATTCAGCCCTCTGCAACTGTTATGGCCTTAAAAATATCCTCTACTCCTCTTCTTTCCAATTCCAATTTTTCCTAAGGCTTCAATCCATCAAGAAACATTACCAAGGCATCATCTTGGATAAGATATGAGAGTTCCAACATCAGCTCAAAAAACTCTTTCACATATTGCTTTACATTACCCTCATGAGTTAGATGATGTAATTTCACCTTAGCTTCCTTAGTAGCACTCTGGGGCAAGAATCGACCCTTAAGCTCTTGGACAAACCTAGTCTAAGTATGTATTTTGTTTGCCCTCTTACGCTACTAAACCATCATAGAGTCCTTAGTGGTAATATATACCTTCCCTAAGTCATCCAAAACTCCAACACCATCAGCTAAAAAAACTCTTTCACATATGAGTAGGTTAGATAGTTACTTCATTTGCCATAGCTACTTGGAATGTTGTTAGTTGGCTCTTTAGATCTTCAATTTCCCAGCACATGGCTACTATTATAGCATCTATCTTCTTAGCTTCATAAACTTCCTCTTTAACATCCAAGGTCATGACTTGAGTATAAAGAACTTCACTATTTTCTTCAATAGCCCGATCATGCTACTTAAGCTCCTTAAGTGCCTAATTTAAGGTCCTTTGTGACTTGCCTTAGAGTTCCTCTACTATCTCCTTAAGACAACGTTGTGACTCATTCAACTATTTCTTGGCCTTAGCAATATTAGCCTTACCTTATCCATCCTATTAAGGAAAGAGTTTAGCAAGTCCATGGAGCTATCCCTCTACTTGATGACACAACGATCTCCCTAGTTGGCTACCTCATCGACCATTAAGATGTTATCTCCTCCAGACATCATCTTCTCCATCATAGTTTCTTTCTCAAGCTCTAATACTACTTGTCATGGGTGGATTCCCTCAATTGCTCTTATACAGCACTTAGAGCTATTGACTATACTAAAGAAGGCTAAGTTCAACTTGTAAAGCACTCACAAACTTAGAGAGAAAAAGTAAGGAGAGAAACTCTAGAATAACTATATTCACTCAAATATTTTGAATGATTACAACTAAAGGGTTACCCCTATATATATAAGTGACCTTTATGAATGAATGACCAAGATTAAACTAATCTAATAGTTACAATTGAATTTCACTTACCATTGTATTAGTTACATTCACCTACCTGCCTACCTACCATTATACATATAGTTTGGACGTTTCTGCAATCTTCTAGAATCTTCCAACTTTTGGAACCTTCAATTATTCTTGGGCTCAACTTCTGGAACCTTCAATTGGACTTAGGCTCCTTTTGTGGGCTTTAGAAACCTTATGGATGTAGCCCATTTCAGGAGAATAGTCACACATGCACCGGTTGTATCACTTATTCCATTGTAGTACTTACTCATATATGATTCATATCATAATTCTCTTGTACACGTCCTTCAATATGTCAGAAAGAGATGTCTTTCACCTCTCCTTTTTGTCCCAGCTGGACAAGTGATTAGAGTCTTTCATGGCACTGAGTAACAAAGAAGCAAATTTATGGACTATTCTAACTTGATCCTGTAAATTATGGATCATGTACATATATACCCTCAGAACTCCAAATGTCATGCTTTTATGTCTTCACTATTTTTAAATAAGTGCACCTATCTTCCTAAACAATCGATATTGGGAGATGTATTAAGTAGGTTTTGGAGTTTCATAGTAAATGTACTGTTAAAAAGTTTCAGAATGTACAAGCATATTTTACAGTCCATGAGTGTAGCACTTAGCCGTCATGGATCGTAAAATTGCAATTTAACCCGAAAAAATCTATACGATAGGCAAGTTACGGTCAGATGGTCGTAGTTCAGATACCAAATTACAATCGATATTGGTAGATTGGCTGAAGCTGCGGAAAGGACATAATAGAAGTCATGCTGGTGGACTGATGAAAATTCTTGTAGTGCGTGTTACCTTATTAAGAGACCATCACGTTGAGGCACCATACGCAATGAAACAAGATTCGGGACAAGGGCAGTCCATCAAATTAGATGCAAAGTTAATGAGCAGGACGGTATTAGGTTGACTCGGCATTCAAATTCACATGATACAGTGAATGAATAGATACAGACATTTCCGTAATTATCTGAAGCGGAAGCAACGTACGATGGGATGGAGAGGGAGAAGAAGGGCCGATGGATGGAGAGCGAGAGAAACAGTGGGGTCTACAGGCAACACCGACCACGCAATGCCCCATTCTCCCTGGTCCCTGTGCTTTCACAGGTTCCTCTAAATTTCTTCAGAGATGGGAGTGTTGATTTAGACGGATGCTATGGTGGCCTCGTGGGATACGCTGAATTTGGCGTGTGAAAACACAAACCAGCTTGGAAATAAGAATAACCATTTCAAATGATTCCATTCGCATTCTTTTTGGTGACTATTTTTCCTAAATTTCCACTATCTGTTAAAAGTCAAACAAGTCAATGCACGTTATGTATGCATCAAGCATATTGTACCCGTGCAGCTTATAGATCATATAATCCTCGTCACAGACATTTTCTCGGCGTTTCCATTTATTTTCGTCTTGATTGTACTTGCTTTTGAATTAGATAACCCACCCGTCATGAAGATCACGTTAACTTCCTGGACTTGCCTCGTTTTCCCTTTTTCTTTTTTTTTCTTTTTTTATTAAATTTATATATATACACTTCTAAACGTTGGCAAATTATACATCCGGATCGAAAGTTTGGTTACTTGTTTTTCTCAAGTACCTTGTTTTATTAGTCGGTAATAGAAATCACACGTCTTATTCTTTTTTTTTTTAATTTTATATTTCATTGTCAACAATATTTAGGCTACGTCACACGTAACATGGACGTATGACAAGTCGCAAACTTTTAATAGTTGCTGTCCTCCAAATTAAGTATCTAACAGAAAAATAATAATAAAAAAAAAGAGATAAATAAAATCCAAAAGAGATTGGTAATCCCTAGATAAAAAAAAAAAAAAATTGACTATTACAAACCAATTTGTTAGAACAAAATTGTGCAATAGCTTTATATTGTCTAATGTGTATAAAGAATTTCGTGGTTTCTTTAGCCAATTTTTAATTTTATCGTTGACAGAAACTATATGCTAAGAAGATTACTCTTTTACTATAAGCCAAGACTTCCTCAAATTAAAGTGATATAATAACAAAGCAAAAGAACATACCATTAATATGTAAGAAAATCAATGCTTCACCATGTCTCTACTTTTGTCTCTTTCCCCATTTATAATCCTTCAAATTAGAAACCTTTTCCTTAAATTAGGTTTATTAGCAAATTTAAAGCTTACAAAAATTAGACTTACCAATACTTGAATGCTTCCCTTTCACAAAAAATAAGAGTCTCACCCTAAGCATTTCTTAATACCACAAGATTGCAATTGAGTGGTTATATATAGAATCCTATTAGTAGAGAGGAGAAAAAGAAATATATTAATTATTTTTGAAAGTTAAATGAAGAAGGTAGTTTTTATGTAGGGAACAAAGGGGGTCAACTATAATTTAACTATCATCATTAGGTAGAATTTACCAAAATACCCTTATAAAAGAATTACTTTCTTTTGGACATTTCATCACCCTTAACCCCCTACCCCCACCTAAACAAAAGGAACTTTTGTCTTTCAAAGTTTACTGGGATTTCAAAATGAAAATAGATAAAGAGTTGTAAAGATAACTTAAGAAGCTTTTGAGGTGCTAAGAAATAAAATGGTATAATTATGCATTGAATATCACTTATGAAAGAACTCAAACATTCAATCAAATTAATGGAAGATTTGGGAGTTTTAATAGAGTCATAATGAAGGAAAAGACATTAAGTAAAGAGAATTTACCAATTCATTGGAAAGCTAAAATCATGGAGTATTTGGTGGTATGCTAACTTCTTCATTAGATTTCTATTAGTTTGAGTTATTTTCTTTGTCCTTTCTAGCATTCGCAATCTTCTCAAAACTTCATCCTAATTATTGTGATTTTTTCGGGGTTATGTTATGCATCTATTATGACATGAGGCACTCAAACTAAATTTTACAATCCTTTTAAGGGTTTTATAAAGAACTAATAGCCTACTAATTCAAAAAATTTGGAGGAAGTGTAATTTTGCTAACTTACTAATCCTCTAGATGAGCTCTCTTCAAAGGTTAGCAATCTTTAAAACCAATAGGCATAGATTGTGCTCGTCATTCTTTCATCACTTCTATCTCCATATTTTCCTAAACAGCAACTTAAGATTGTAAAGTCTCAGCTCCTCATCACTTATACCCCTAAATTGATAGGACCATAAGCTTTGTTACCCCTTTATCCATTCCATCGTTGTTTAGGCTCATGTTGTGATCTCTTTGACATCCTCATCAGCATCACATTAATTTGAGGTAAAGTAGATGATTGCATTAGGTCTTATGGCATAGGAACTCCTCTCATTCTTAATATGTAAGTAATTAAAGGTCCATAGAATAGGGTTCTTTTTCACCTTTTAGGGAATGCTGCTTTAACATTATCCTAAAGACATACCTAAAGACATGAAAAAAAAACATCCAACTTTAAGTCTCCACATAAAGTTGCCAATATGGATAGCTCCTCTACACTAAAGTTAGCAAAATGGCCTCCTCTATGTATCAATATTAGGTGACCACAAAATACAACAATCTAGCTATTGTAATCATTCCAACAACTGTCACTTTCTTTTTACCACATTAAAGGATTTGTCTACTTTGCTCTCATTCATCCCATTAATTATATTAGAGCATAGCTTTGTGTCTATCTCCTTCATATGATCATTTGTATCAACTTCCAAAATTTCACTTTAATCATTAGTTGATAATTTGATATATTTTCCAAACACATAGGAATATGATACAGTAGACACTAAGTTTTCAACTAGTTCACCTACAATACATTTGTGTAATTCTTCCTTATACCTACATGTTAATTTTCGATAAAACACTCTTATAGCTTCTACCATAGGTGTCATCGAGCAACTCTGATAATTTAGGGATTCCATTCAATATTGAGATTGATTTCTCCAATCTCTTCTGCTAAGTGTACCTTTTTGTTCTCAAAGGTTGATATATACCTTACCTACTGCATAGGAGAAGGCGAACTATGACTAACTAATTGATAAATAGACATAGGGTTTGTATACTAATTTATGGTGAAAGGATTTTCAAATGCTTCAATGGGCATTATGCACTAACTTTTTGCTTGTCCCTCGATCTTCATGTCTTCTATGTTTATACTACCATGCTTGATTGAAAACAAATGAAAAAGTTGTCTTAATGGACAAAGAAATTTGTTCTTTAGTAAAATGTTCTAGTATGGAAGTTTCTAATTTTTCTATAATTGATAGATAAAGATTGTACAATGTAAGAGTGTAGAAAGAGTAATAAAAGAGTTGTGGTAGTGGAGAGAAGAATAAGTTTAAAAAATTTGAGGAAAATAAAAAAGGGTATGACTTTCTATTCCATAGTTGAGCAAAGAAGACCTTTTATTGCTTATATCTATTAGTTAATCTTTTATTTTCCTTTAACACTATTAACTTACAATTGTAGTCATTATCATTAACTATACCAATGTATTAATTTTTTAACTATCTATTATTATAGTCTGTTAAAGAAACAACCTATAGAAAGATTTTATTATTATTACCATTATTGATATGTATAATTATATTAACTGCTATCTTCGTAATTGTAAGTTTTTACCAAGTTATTTCATATATGGCTCTTAAACTTATTATGTATGCAATGAATTTACATATTCTTCATGATGTATCTTCTTCTTATTTTTTGTATTATTATTATTGATGTTGTTATTTAATCAGATTCCTATTATTGTAACTATGAATTGAAAATAACTGTTTATTGATAATTAGATTCCAACTGGGATGCTTAAGGTCAAAGATAGCCTACATAAGCAACAAATGTAAGCTAAGGATAGGTGCTGTAAGTATCTCTAGTGTAGCCAAATGCATAAGTAAAGAGAGTGTATAGGAGATAAAATGAATATTGTTAGATATATCTCATGGATTTTGATAATAATAAAAAGAGAAGAACATTAATGAATTAACAAGTGTACAGATATTTAGAAGGGTTCTCAGAAAGTTTAAAATTGCAAAATTAGATTATCTTCAAAAACTTATTTAAAAGGTTTAAATTGATTGGAAAAAAAGGCTAGTTTCAAAATCTTCAGAAAGTGTTTCAGAAGCTTTATAAGAAGATTTGGTACAATACATTACAAACTTGTTTAGAGACTTCAAAAAAAAAAAGAACACCGATACTCTTCAAAAGGTTATTCAAATAGTTAGTCTAGAAAAGTATAACGTTGAAATTTATCAAATATCAAATTTGTTGTTGGTGAATTTTGGGATAAGGGAAAATCTTGCAAAAGAGAATCAAATGCTTGGTATTAGGACTAGTCCGATGTGACCACTTTGATCCCTAAGTTAGTAGGGTGATTTTGTACGAAAAGTATGTGAGTAAAAAGTATCAGAGAGCTCTGATAAAGTTTCTTTCCAATATTTATAGGTCGTTGTAGTGTCAAGATAGTTGTCGGAATAGCTGTTAAGACATGTAGAAGCTTCTTGATTTGATATCTCCCCTAATACGTAGGAAGAGCATGTGGTTATGTTATATAACTACACTTGTGATAATTGTTTGCGCCATTGACTTGAATTCAAACCAGGAACAGATTTATACTACATGACATAAATGCCGTGTGTCATTTATCCTGTAGTATGCCAAGAGATTCGACTACTCAGCGTATCGGCTGCCGAATGAACAAGTATATCAGATGAGCGAAAACCGTTTATCAACATTTGCCCCCCAACTCCTATGTTCGAGTGATCGATAAAGAAAGTTATGTATATATACTGCATTAGAGGCTGCGTAGGGGAGTGATTCTTCAAATTAATGCCAAGTAAGATGGGAAGGAAGACGGATTATATCCCAGTCGAAAGGTCACAATTTCTAAACTCCTGCTTATTTGAAAAACCAAGAAATTGGAGGCATAACACTTATTGCCTAGGTCATCATTTTGTTACAAGCCTAATAATTGTCAGAAAGTTGTAAGCCATCAGATTTCTGTCATGAGATACGTATTAACAATTCACGCCATTACCAAATTAATGCATCATTACTGTCAGAAGCAAATTTGCAGTTACGAGGACGAATCGTCTATATATAAAGTACTGTTCACAATCAAAATTGATTTCTCTAGTTGCATCTTAAACTTTCATTTGCTTTGTCATCTTTAACCTCACATTCTTCGACTTGTGTTATATCATTTCGCACAACCATTCAGGTATGGTTCATAAAGTTGTTTGTCAACTTATCCTCTCTGATTCCGAGACAACGAAAACTATAGCCACTTTTTCCCCCTAAATAAGGAACGAGGCGACATGTTCTTCGGGTGGTTCAATCGATAGTATGGAGGTAAGGTGGGATAAACTTGCTCGGATTAACGAGCTTCCTATAGATAATTATCTTGAGGATAAAGAAGGGAAGTCCCCAATAAGATATCTATACAACACAATTACTTACTCCCACGACTCTCCAAATGGAACTACCAATTCCGTCAACAAAGTTCTTGTCATAAAGTACAATTAGTACTGGTGAGACCTTCTCGGAACATGGAACTAGAGAATGCTAAGAGATGGGGAGAGGGTATGCTTCCTAAGGGAGCGCGAGTTTCATATTTACTTGAAATATTTCAATTTTGGGTTGTGCTTTCCTTTTTCGGCTTTTGTTAAGGGCTTTATAAGCCCTAAAGATAAGCCAAGTGATTGTAAGATCAAACTTAATACATAAAGTTTAGGGCGATCAATTAAAAGGCTCAATCAAACTTAAATTTTAAACTATAGTTAGAAATATCAGTAAAAATGATCTTGTAAACTTAAATTTAAGAAAATAAGTAATAAAATAAGAGACTATAAAATTTTCAAATTTTAAGTATATTACTCGTTAATTATTGAAAAGGCAAAAAGTGCAATCTAATAATTAACGAATTACTAGAGATAAATTGTATGTATATTAAAAATCATAAAATGACCTAAATAATAATTAGAAATGTTTACTTGTACTCTACATGTATTTACGTTTGGATAAAAAAATACGCGAAATTACCTAAATTGCCCAAAATTAGCTAAAAATTTACTAAATAATTAAAGAAAATTATAAAAAATTAAGGAAAAATCAAGGAAAAGGGAAAAAAACCAAATCAAGTCATGGCAACAAGGGAAGTAAGAAACAAAAATTAACCAATAAAAAGAAAATTGGAAGAGATTTGTGCATTGTCTTATCTAATTAATGCATAATAATTTCCTTAAAGCCCTATAAAGAGTAAGAAAATTTACAAACCTCATTTGAACAGTTAGAAGCTTAGGAAAATTGGGAAGAGTCAAAAACAAGAGAGAAAATTAGGGTTTAGAAAATTTTTTTCTCCAATCTGTTTAGTAAGAGCTTTTGGATTGAACCCGCACACCACTACCCCACTCCAAACCCACCACTTGGAGGCCAACATACCTAAACCGATGTTAGAGGTTAAAAAGCCATTGAACTAAGTGAGTCTCACATCTTCTCCGATTTTGTAAAATTTCTTAAAATTATTTATTTTGCCTACAAAACTATAAAATTTATTATTCTAAGGTTTTATTGCATGTAGATTTAGGGAAAAATAGTGATTTAGTTTAAGCATAGTTGCAAATATAGGGTTCTTAAGAAATTAGACAAAACTGAAGATGATTAAAATTAAAAATAAATAGGCTTAGAAGTGTAATCTAGAGATCAAATTTTTTCTGTAGAACGCTTAAGTAATATAGAACAGTGCTATGAAGCCATTCTTTTTAAATTAATTTTTGAAATTTTTAAGTAACTTTTTAGCCCTAAAATGATGAAAAAATAGGTAATTTTAAGTTAATTAGGTGATTAAATTATTAATTACTGATTTAAAAGGTAATTAGATGTTTAAAGATGTTAATATCTGATGTGGAAACATAATCCTAACATTTGGAGTGTTAATTGTAATTAATATGGGGATAATGTAGTAATTGTGGGAAATTTAGTAATATGTGAATTTGGGATTTTAATAAATAGGAAATAATAGGATAATTTGGATAATATAATAATAAAATCAGTACATAATAAATCTAGTACAAAAATTAATTTTAGGTAATTGGATAAAAAATTGTAAAATTTTCTCATATTTGGAGTAAATCTAATACCCCAATTAGGATTAGAGTGTACTGAATATGTTAGAACACTAAATTAAGACCCAGTGTGATATTAGAATACTCGAGCTTAATATGATTAATTTCACATTAGGATTTGAGCGTATTTAGGATTCCTCATAGTGAAAAACAATATAGAATCAAAACTAGAATCTAATTTAAAAACCAAACCCGGAACTAAGGTAAAGTGAATCATTAGTAAATAATAGGTATAGGTATACATGGAAAAGTGAGTTAAATTATAACTTAGAATATGTATCATCAAAGTATAAGTACTAAAAAGACATATTTGTATTATAGGATACGTGGAGACGAATCGACCTGCAATTAAGTGATTGGGGGAACGAGAATTCCAAATAAGTTGGGTTTATTACTTCACCATATTGGAGTACTATTTTAGGGTACTCGGAGACTTAAGATTGTGTATGATTGTGATTGTAAGTAGTTTATGCATGTACTTGTGTATCTGAATTCGTATTGAAATTTGTGTTGTGATTGATTGTTTATTATAACTGGATTAGTGTGAAATTTTCTGAACACGTTAAATGAAACTTAATCTTAATCGACTCTAATGCCCTAAATTGTCGTGCATTGCAACCCTTCAGGGGATCATTAGGATTCTCCAACTAAACACCGACACTTTCGAAAAAGATAGTGCTGGATAGCAAATTGGTTTTTTCCTTATCCTTAGTTGAACTAAGTAACAGGAGAGGAGATCATGGTGAGGATGAGAGCATTGGTTCGAAGGATAGTCTTAGGAAGAGCAATGTCTCCATTGCACAAACCTAGATTTGGTTGTGAGCTATTGCATAACATGAAAACTTCTTAACCCGAATTAGAGTGGGTGAAATTTATCTAATTTTACAACGGACTGGATTACGTTGTGTGATAACACTTGCTTGTTGCATTACATGAAAATGATTGCTTGATAATCTTGTTTGTATTTATATACATTCATGTCTCCAATTCAACTTACTGAGCTATAGTTGCTCATACTTGTATAGATCCTTTTACAAGTCTTGATCTTTGAATACTCTAAGTAATATGCCACCTTACAATAATCTAGAGGTTAATTCTTTTGAAACCTACGGTGTGAGGATCAATTCGCCTAGTAGATAATATATATCTAGAGTCTCTTTGGTAGCTTAACACAAAAAGATTGATAGTTGATATGTAAATTAGCTGATTGTTACGTTTGATGTAGAATTTCTCGGGAAATTCTATACAATGTAAATGTAATTATATATGTTGACTTAAAGTTTTTGATAATTACTGTAATTTTAGTTAAATTCTTAATTGGACTGTTTACTTCAAAACGAGGAGTCGTCGATGCCTTATATAGATCATGTCTATGGTAGGTACTGTGAGGCTAGTTACTATCATAGAATGGTTTATACGGCGGTACTGTTGCGACTCTGTGACTATGGGGCATAACAAGCTTCTTCAACTACTTTAAAGTCGCGTCGAGTATATTCTCACCTAACACATACCGACTTCTGACGGCTTTTGAGATAGTCTATAAAGAAGTTGAAGTCGGGGCTACAACTTAGCTGTTTTGGTTTTTCTTCACTATTTGGAGGCAGCCTAACGGGTGATACTTTGCTATTGTAAGGCATAGGCATAAGTTCATCGATGAGTTAGAATCTAAGATCTATAAGTAACATGACAAATTCGTGTCAATAGTGTTTGATAAGGACTTAGACTTTTGGACCCAATAGATTAAGTCGATTCATACAAAAGATATAGATCTGATGTTGAATGATGCAACAGCAACAAGGAAAATTCAAGAAAGGAGGAGGAACAAAATGTTCTTTTGGGATGCCGAGAGAATTATATGATGTTATGAAAATGGAGACCCAATCTTTTCTCAAAAAGAAAGTACACTAATGAGTTACAACCGTACTAAGTATAGCCATAAGAGGAAAGCCATTCTTAAGACTTAAGGGAGAATTGTGGCTTTTGAGCCTTGCTTGGCACAAAAAATGTAAGTTCATCTTTTTCTCATGTTTATATTAATTTGTTTACTCGTATTACAAATATCGGTGCTCGTGAGGTGAATCTAACCAAACTACTAGCTCAAGCCAAGGCAAAAAAATCCAAGGCAAATAAGAGGGTGACTACCTCAACAACTATCTCAGCAACTACCACTCGACTTGCTATAGTAAAGAAGGCAACAAAGGAGGCTGCAGCAAAGCAGGTAGCAGTATAGAAGACCTCCGGTCCAGCCGAAAGGCAGAAGGAGAGTGAGAAGACACTACCGACCGAGGTTGTTTATTCTAAGGAGCCTCCGGTCGAGATTATTCAAACTTTTATGGAGTTGAAGAATGATGAATGTCGACAGACACATCCTAATAAGAAGGATGAAAATGCTATTGCTGCAGAAGGGTCATCATTGGCAATTGAGGTGGCAATAAGTGCTGATAAAAGACTGGAGAAGGAACTCGCTAGCCAACCACTTATCAAGAAATCTAAGGGCTTAGACAAAAAAGGGAAGGAGGCTATGTGGTCGAAAGCTCTTGGCATCAGTAGTGCCGAATTCGTCCCCAGCAATGAGGTCAGCGGGTACTTCGTCCCTTGTTAGAGCCACCAAATTTTGGATATTAACTCGGCCCTAGGAGACAAGACAAAATCTTTAGCTTTAATGGAAGGGATTGTTCTTTCGAAAGACAGAGATATCGCCAAGAAGGATGTCAATAGGGTCGGCAGTTGCAATAAGGCCCCTATCGTAGCCAAACTGTATGATGTAAGTATCTATAATCATTACTTTTAATTATCAAATTCATTCGAGTTATTAATACTTTTCCTTTTCCAAATGAGCAACCACATTCTAACGGCTTTAGATGAAGCCGACAAAGAAACGAAGAAGGTAATTTCTTTTAGTTGTATTCATGTGTTATGTTGAATCATTCTTGATTGTGTTAAATGAATTTACTATAGAGAGTTGAGGATGCATACAATGCATTGAAAGCCCAAACTATTACTGCCATGAATGTGAGGATAAGGGTTGAGATGGAGGCGAGAAAGTTCTAAGAAGACCTTGCTATCGAGAAGTTGGCATATGACCTTACCGCCGATGAAATCTCAAGCCTGAAGGCTAAAATGGAAGAGTAGTACAAAAAGTCTAAAGGCTTAAAAGAGGAGCTATAGAGGAAGAAAGAAGAGTGCTGAGGCTTAGGCTTAGGCTAAATTATTTGCCTTCAATTCAAAATGAGTTGGAGACCAAGAAAGATGAGTGAGGATGAAGATAAGCTTAAAATGCAGATAAAGGAGTTGGAGACCAACAATTCAAAGTTAAAGCCGTGTAGCCGAATTGGAGGAGACTATGAGGAGAGGACCATCAATTGAAGAAGCTCTCAATATAGTCACTCCCAATCGGCAATATGAGAGACTTCTACTGAAGAAATTATTGGAGGAGGTCAGCAAGAGAGAAGGTCTTGAAGCTTCACCCTGATTACGATCTCTCCTATCTTGACTTTGTTGACATTAACGATAAAGTTAGTAGTACCGACAAAGATGAAGATGACAAAATAGGTGTCGAGACTTTGAATCAGGGTAACAATGAAGCTCACATCAAGGAAATTGCTTACTTTAAGACCCTAATTGTTGAAGAAGTCCCAGCTACTGATCTAAAAATCACGTCTATTGGATCCGAGAATAGGCCATAGGATTTCTATTGTACTAGCACATTGTATTCTTGTGTAATTATCAATCAAAATATCTTTAAGATAGTATCAAGTGCTTGTAATCATTGTTAAGCAAAAATACTTTTCTTACGAGTCTCCTATACATTTAATTTCATGTACTGCACTTTTATGTTATGTATGCTATATGTGCATTACTTTATGCTATTATTCATCAGCATGTTTTATTTCACACGCTAGTTATTTCTTAGCATGTTTTATTTTATATGCTATTTGTTTCTTAACATGTTTTATTTCACACACCCATTGTCTTTGTAAACAGTTCGTTAACCATTTGAGGCATGGACCAGCTGCATTACTTGACCATAAGGTTTATTTGTATAGTTCGTTAATTGCGTTAGGCTAGAACCTAAATCAGTTCATTTGTCATGCATCATAGAACTCGTTAATTCGACAATCATAATGAAAACTAACATAATAAGATGTAAATATAATTCTCATAAATAAGTACTGTATTCTTACAAACAATTTGGCTATTGCTAAATGAGCGGTGATAAAAATCATTAGACAAATTAATTGAAATATAATTTCAAATTCTCAGCGTTCCATGTTCGAGGGATGATAGATCCATTTAACCTTTCTAGTTCATTGGCCCCCTCACCAACAACTTCTTAGATCCTAACAACATCCTCCCAATTTGCGTTCAAGTTTCCTTAAATCACTCTTACACTAGTAGATTCCATCTTACGGCAAACTGGATCTCCGAGTTAGAAAACCTTATGCTTCACTTTCTGATTGTAATTCCTTATCTCTCTGGTGCAAAATGCCTCTTCTTCTGTTAGACCCCTACCTTTATGTTTGAATTGATCTAGAGCTTGTGTACCATAACTTCTCTCGGGATACCCAGCATGTCTAAAGGAGGCCATGCAAACATGTCAATGTTGGCATGCGAGTAGTTGCTCAAACTTTACCGAATGTCTGTTAACAACGGTTTCTCGATTCTTGTTGTTTTCCCTAGGTTGTCCCCCTAAGGAATTTCCTTAATATCACTCTCGGCATTCTCGATACCAACTAACTTACTTATTGGATAGGTTTCAACCTAAAATACTTCTTGTCTTAAGGCCCTTATGTACAAGGACTATGCTAATTGTTGGTCTCTTTTGCACACGTCGACCCCCATGGGAGTAGGGAACTTGGCCTTAAAATGTGCAGTTAAAGGGACAATGCTGTATAGATGTTGGTGCAACCGTCCCATTATCATATTGTAAGGAGACCAACATTTTATGATGAGAAAGTCCACTTTATCCTCTGCAATGTGCTCGTTATTGCCGATTTGTATCGACAAAGAAATAACTCCGGCTACTTGGACGGGTTGATTGTTGAAGGCAAAGAGATCATACTTATAAGATCGTAGCTACGCTTTAACCCTAGGCCTCATTTGGTCAAAGGCAAGTTGAAAAATGGTGTCGATTGAACTTCCTATGTCAACAAGAATCTTCTTGACTTCGAAGTTGGTGTCTCTTGCATTAATGACAAGCACGTCATTGTGCGGCCTTTGGATGCCCTCAAAATCTTCCTCTTCGAAAGATATGGAATTGTTGATCCTAACCTTTTTGCCTTGAATATTACAAGCATAATTCTTAGCGTTAATCGAGTTCAAAGAGCTCGACTGGCTTGTAGTAGGTCTACCGACAATGGTAATGATTACTCCATTGGGTGTTCTGCTAAAATTCATACCCTTTGCATCTCTTACGACTACTGCCGGCTAAGTGTCATTCTCTTGTTCCTCATGTCTCCTCTGATACAATCTCTCGATATTCTTGTCATCATGCGCTAAGAACTTATACAAGTGCCTATGTTGGATTGCATCTTCAATTGCATTCTTAAGTTAAATGTACTCATCTGTATTGTGACCTTTGTCATGGTGGAAATCACAATACTTGTTGGAGTTTGTTCTTGAAGGATTCCCTCTCATTCTTTCGGGCAACTAGAGGATGCCTCTCTCCCTATGTACCTCCTTCAAAATGTCCAAGATTGGATGATTAACAGGTGTATGGGATGAGTATGTCAGGATCCTCGTTCTCTTCCTCTCAACATCAAAACCTTAGTCATCGTCCTTCCCTCATCTATCCTTTGCATTTTTTTGCTTGTCATTCTTTTTATCTCCTTTGCTCTAATCGGCCTCACGCTATGCCTTTATGTTGTCTTCTTGACGGATGCATGAGGTGGCTTTAACCTTGAACTTAACGAAAGTTTTAGGCTTATTCTTTGCAAGACACTTGAAAAAGTCCCTATGGGGCTTAACTCCATCGATTACGGCATTGAGGGCTATACTCGCATCCAACTTGGGGATTTAAACTATCTTGGCCATAAATTTAGCCAAGTAATCCCTGATTGACTCATTAGACTTCTGTTTGATGGTGTTAAGGATAGAAGAGTCCTTAATAGGAAGTTTGCTAACAAGGAAGTGTTGAAGGAACACTTCTACTAGTTCATCGAAACATGAAATGGTATTTAGTTTCAAACGTTTGAGCTATGTACTGGCTACATTCCTCAAAGTTGAGGGAAAGGCTTGACAGGCTACTGCGTCACTCAAACCATGTAACTTGGCCAGTGTAAGGTAGTACTCCTAGTAGTATTCAGGGTCCTTCATTCCATCATAAGTTTCAAACTAAGGCAGCTTAATGTGTTGAGGTATCACTTCCTCCAAAATCTCTGGAACAAAGGGACTCTTTTTTAATTTGGAATTGCTTAGTTGCTGCAATAGAGGTGCTAGCATGCGGGGGTCCCACATGATGCACTTGCTACGGTTGCTTGCCTTTATCAATCTTCTTGAAAGTAGGGGCCAAAGGTCTCATTGTAACCTTAGCTTGCTTTTTTAGCAATTCAGGTGAATAAATTGAATCATCAGTATTATTGACATCATGATCGCCATGCTTTTTGTTCTGGTTCAAATGAATACTTTTGTAAAGAAGGTCAAGGATCTATTCATGTTTTTTGTTTAACTCAGAATTTTCCTTAACTAAGTTGAGATAAAGTTGCTCAAGTCGAGCTAGTTGTTGCTCATCAGCATGCCAACTCGCCCCTTCAGGGTGTTGGGAGGGAGGACCAACACCTGTACTTTTGGCCATTTTAGTTCTAGCCATGTGGTCGTATTTAAAGAAAAACAAATGGTGCCAAATGTTGTTGGTGAATTTTGGGATGAGGGAAAATCCTACAAAAGACTAAAATGCTTGGTATTAGGGCTAGTTTGGTGTAGCCACTCCAATGCCTAAGTTAGTAGGATGATTTTATATGGAAAGTATGTAAGTAAAAAGTGTCGGAGAGCTCTTATAAAGTTTCTTTCCAATATTTATAAGTGGTTGCAGTGTTTAAGGCAGTTGTCGAAATAACTGTTAAGACATATAGAAGCTTCTTGATTTGACATCTCCCTTGATATGTAGAAAGAGTAGGTAGTTATGTAATATAATCGTGCTTATGATAATTATTCACCTCATGGACTTGAATTCAAACCAAGAATGGATTTATACTATACGGCATAAATGCCATGTGTCATCTATATGAGAGATTCGACTACCCAACATATCGGCTATCAAATGAATGAGTATGTTAGATGAGCAAAAACTAACTATCAACAGAATTCAAATTAAATAAGGCCTAACTCCACTAGATTAGGTGTATTAAGGAAATACACTTAATCCCGTTTCACTTAAGATGAAATTAAGAATCCATGAAGATTATTTTTAAGTGCATTTATCTTTAGATAAATCAAGAAAATATCTTACATTGGATAAAGATAAGGTTAGTTTCGAATTTTGTAGGATTTCAATTTTAAATTTAAGGTTTATTCGGAAATTACTAATCAAACATATCTTACCGTCAATTTCAAATTTGAAGCTTATTTGGAAATTGTTGATCAAGTACCTCTAATCGAAACAATATTAGAAGATCTAGTTTGAAAATTCGAACTCCAAGATTTTCTCTTATAATATCTATGGATTATCTTTAACGTTCAAAATTGATGAATATGAAGTGAAGATAATCTTCAACAAGTTAACCATTGGAAGACTCCAGTATAAAAGGAGAAAGGATTCAAAATATTAATTACATCATTGAGAAAATTTTCATTACATAAAAATCGTAATCAAATTCTACCTTTTGAAAAGGCATAAAAAGTTTCTCAGATACTATTTCAAAAAGTTAAATCGAAGAGAATTATTCATCAATCACTATTTATGTTCTAGTGCAAAATTATTTGAGACTTGTATTATTTTTCTCACTTGTAATTTGTAAACTTTGTTTGTTGTTTGTGTGTTGAGAGAAGTTGGTTTATACTCTACAGATCTATATTAGCCTAGATTGAAGAAAGGCTAGATAAGCGGAACAAAGTGTAATGAAGCCTATGTGTGGTAAAGTGCTTGTAAACTTCCCGTGATTTTGATATAGTGGATCAAGTGAAACGGCATCGGTGAAATAAACTGGGTCTCTAACAGTAGAGCTAGAAGGGAGTAGTAAGCAGAAGGCCAAAACTCTATAAATCCTAAGCTTAATATTCTCCTTCTTATCTTTTAATTTTAAGTTGTTTACTTATCATGTGCTAAATTATTAAAGTATCACTGTTCACCAAATTGAGTTATTAAGAGGGGTAATTTCAATTTACAACAAAAAAGTTTTTAAAAAGTTCAAAGATATCAATCTACAAACCCCTACCCCCCCTCCCCCCTTTTCCCTATTGATATCTTATATGGGACCAACAATTGGTATCAAAACCACTCTCTAATATCATCTGGAGTTCAAGATCATAGGTGAATCAAGTGGTAGTTTAACAATTCAACTTGGTAAAGCATCATTTTTTTATGCAACTAACTTTCCTTATTGGAAATTCAAAATGGAGACTTATGTGAAGGCATTAGACTATCAAGCTTGGCAAATCATCTCAATAGGAGATCTCAAAGTTTCAACTATTATCAGAACAAATGATGATATCACCAAAGCTAAACTCAATTCAAAGGTTAAGAATTTACTTTTGAATACTATTGTATGATCATAATTTTATCTAATTGCTTCTTGTGTTACAACTAAAGATATTTAAGATACCTTAGTACAAACTTATGAAGGTACGGAGACAATCAAGGACATAAGAATCAACTTGCTGGTTCAACAATATGAAACATTTCGAATCTTTCTTAATGAAGAGATTAAGGACTCTTTTAGTAGATTTACTGCTAATGAATTGTCTTCGCTTGGCAAAACAATTAGTGATGAAGATAGGATACACAACATGTTGAGGATTCTTCCTAAAGTCTAGAATGCCAAGAAAACTACCATAGAAGAGGTTGTGATCTGAAGAGACTAAGACTAAGCCAATTGCGTAGCAAACTTATGGCATATGAAACTGATTTTCTTAAATCAGAAAATACTTTAGAGAATACGAAAAAGAAGGCTATAGCATTTAAAGCCAAAGAAGTAGAAGTTAATTCAAACAATGATGATTCATCTAATGATGATGATGATGACAATGAAGAGGTCATACAGTTAGCAAGACATTTGAACAGATTACTTAAGAAAAGATGTAAGAAATCGTATAGCTCTAATAATTTTAAATCTAACAAGAATCAAAATGATGTGGGAAATGGTATTAAAGAAAAGAAGGAAGTTTGTTACAAATGCAAAAAGACTAGACACAATAAGTACAAGTGTCCATTGCTTTTGAAAAAGCTTTGTAAATACAAAAGGAAACAAAAAGGCTTACTAGCAACATAGAGTGATTTGGACGAGTCAGAGTCTAAGGAAGAAGGTTTGGATGATAAAGTTGATAAAGCAAATTTATGTTTGATGGCACACTTTGAAGTAAGTTCTAAATTTGAATTTGAATTCGATAAAGATTATATACCTAATGATATTTATGCTAAAATCAGTAAGTTTTTAAAAGTACTTTCAAATGCCAATGATAAGATTGCGACATTTGGAAATGAAAATAAGACTTTGAAAAATGAAAAACAAGCTCTCATTCAAATGAACAAGCTTTTAGATGACGAAAACGATTTTTTGAAAAATGACTTTGAAGGATTACATGTTGCTCGTTAAGCTTTAGTAAATGAAAATCTTATTTTGAAAGAAAAGGTCAAAAGTTTGAAAAATCATGTTGAGGATTTATCTAAGTCAATCAAAAACACATTTCAAAAGTTTGATGAAAGTCATAAGAAGTTACAAATGTAGATATCTAGTCAAATAATGGATAATCCAAATTCTAGATTTGGTTTCAAATTTGGAGATATATCTAAAACAAAGAGAGAAATAGTGTTTGTTAAATCAAAAAGTGAAAATCAAGAAATATTCAAATAAAAGGATAAATGCAAAACTGTTGAACCTATCAGAAGGTACAACAACAATAGATAGTATTCTCAAAACCACTAAAAATATCCTTTCAGAGGGTACAATAGAAGGTTATATAGAGGGTATGTTAGAGACTACCTAAACCAAAACCAAAACCAAAGGCATATAATAAGTAATAGGTATGCTTATTCTTCTCCTTATGCATGTTTCTTTTGTAACAAGTTCGATCATATTAAAAGGTATTGCTTTTATAAAAATTCCAAGCCTAACAAAAACTAAGTAAATGTAAATAATATCACGAGCTAAAATTTTAAAGGATCTGAGGTTGAATTTTAAAGAATTTAAGCTTATTTAGGTTCCTAAGAATGTCTAATCGCTCTTTTAGAGGTTGCAGGTCATGAGGCAAAATTTAATTGGAGATATTTCTTAATCAATAAAGCCTCATTGAAAGTGAAAGTATGGAATGAGTGATATAAATGAACTTAGTAATATTGTTCTATTTTTTAATTTGCCCTTCATATTCTACTTCATTATTGATAATAAATAATTGGTATCATTTTGAGGGGAAACTCTTTTTTTAAAAGATGTTTTTATAATGGGAGAAAGAAAGATGTTGAAATTTGTTTCTTTTTAAGAAAAACATGGTATTGATCTATTTTCTTAAGGAGGAGAAGTCTTATCAACTATTTTTCCTTTATAAAAATTGGTTATCTTCTCATAAGAAAAATGGAGAGAAAAGTTCTTCAATAATTTTTTTATAAAAAAATATGGTTGTTTTATGATGATAACAAAAAGGGGGAGAAAGGCCAAAAACAATTAAGTACTAAACATAAGCAAGCAAACATAACAACGCAATAGTTTGAATAGTATATCATTATTTTCAAATAATGTTTCTTTCTTGTTGATTAAGTTGGACATTGAAATCTTACATGTTTTTAGACTTATGTATGTTTTGTTATCATAAAAAAGGGGGAGAATATTATATATCTCTCATGGATTTTGATGATAACAAAAATAAAAGAATGCTAATGAATTAACAAGTGTACAAGTATTTAGAAAGGTTTTCAGAAAGTTTAAAATTGCAAAATTAAGTTGTCTTTAAAAACTTATTCAAAAAGTCTGAATTGATTGGAAAAAGAGACTAGTATGAAAATCTTCAAAAAGTGTTTCAAAAGTTTTATAAGAAGATTTGATATAGTACTTCAGAAACTCATTCAAAGACTATGAAAGAAAAAAAGACTGATACTCTTTAAAAAGTTATTCAAATAGTTAGTCTAAAAAAGTAGAACGTTGAAATTTATCTCATATCAAATTCGAATCAAACAAGGCTTAGCTCCACTAGATTGGTTGTATTAGGGAAATACACTTAATTTCGTTTTACTTAAGATGAAATTAAGGATTCATGGGAATTATTTTTAAGCAAATTTATCTTCGGATAAATCAAGATAATATCTTACATTGGATAAGGATAAGGTTGGTTTCGGATTTTATGGGATTTCAATTTTAAGTATGAGGTTTATTTGGAAATTGTTGATCAAGCATATCTTATCATCAATTTCAAATTTGAAGCTTATCTAGAAATTGTTGATCAAGTGCCTCTAATCGAAACAAGATTAGAAGATCTGGTTTGAAAATTCAAACTCCAATATTTTCTCTTAAAATATCTATGGATTATCTTTAACGTTCAAAATAGATAAACATGAAGTGAAGATAATCTTCAACAAGTTAGCCATTGGAAGACTCTAGTATAAAAGGAGAAAGTAGTCAAAACGTCAAGTATGTCTTTGAGAAAATTTTCGTTATAGAAAAATCGTGATCAAATTCTACCTTTTGAAAAGGCATAGAAAGTTTCTTAGGTACTATTTCAAAAAGTTGAACCAAAGAGAATTATTCATCAATCATTATTTATGTTCTAGTGCAAAATTATTTAAGACTTGTATTATTTTTCTCACTTGTAATTTGTAAACTTTGTTTGTTGTTTGTGTGTTGAAAGAAGTTAGTTTATACTCTATAGATTTATATTAACCTAGATTAAAGAAAGGCTAGATAAGCAAAACAAAGTGTAGTAAAGCGCATGTGTAATAAAGTTCTTGTAAACTTCTTGTGATTTTGATATAGTGGATCAAGTGGAATGATACTGATGAAGTAGACCGGGTCTCCAACAGTAGAGCTAGAAGAGAGTAGTAAGCAGAAGGTCGAAACTCTATGAATCCTAAGCTTGATATTCTCCTACTTATCTTTTAATTTTAAGTTGTTTATTTATCGTTTGCTAAATTATTAAAGTATTAATGTTCACCAAATTAAGTTATTAGGGGAGGTAACTTCAATTTACAACAAAAATGTTTTTAAAAAGTTCAGAGATATCAATTTATCCTACTTTTTGATATCTTATACGGGACCAACAATATAAAATGTGAGATAATGAGGTTTTCAAGATACCAAACTTGTAGCCGTTAACTAATATTTATAGGTGTGTGGAGTGTGCCATGTAAGGAATGATAGGAATCAACTTTAAGGGTCTTTAATGTGCTCCTAAGCTTGATACCTAACCTCTATGATATGCTAAGCTCTCTCACAACAGCTCATTAAGGAGAAGGCTAGGATCCTAAAGATGTTTGAGCTAAATGAGTATCTAAGCTTTTATCAACTCTTTACTATATCTTGGGTGGAGGAGATCGATCTCTTGGATGACTTAAATAGCTCGACCAGTTACACCATCCACTTAGTTGAGATGTTTTGAAGCTCCCTAAGTTGTTTTTTGAGCTATCTTAAGATCACTAATTGGTAGCCCATCTGAATAGATTTTGTTGTCGAGTGCTAGAAAAGCCATCAACCACTTGCCAATACGTATCCCGACACTACATGAAATTGTTCAATTTGTTAGTACATATTTCTTTTATTGTGACCCAATTTTACCCCTTTTTTTGTAGTTTAGGCTACTTATTTTAAATCCCACAACCCCTACCCCACCTCCTTCCCCGCGCCTTTTTTTTGTAACTCTCTAATTATGGATGCAACCCTAAATGGCTTGTATATAAGGTCTCCTTATAAACTTAACCAATCATTTGCTAATGCATATCTCCTTCTTCTTCTTTTTTTGTCTTTTTATAAGCTTTCCAACTACACAAGTTCTAACTAGCTTTTATTAGCCGCTTTAGCATGGACTATGGCATGCAACCTTAGGTAATGGGCTATGCATCATATCAAAGTTTAGTTAGGTTCATGTTTAGTACCGGTGGCATGTCATATCCACAAGACTAGTGTATGAGTTTACTAAATCCTCATCATTTCCATTCTTACTTCGAGCTATAGCTTAGTTCAGACCTACCTTTGTTTATTTCACATGATGGTGCTCCATATGTTCATCTACATGGCATATTATCTTAGAATCAAAGTGTAAGAGAAACAATTTGAATGAAAACTATTTTTGATGATAAACCCTAATCAAAGGTATTTTGATGATAATAAAATATATGTTAATGTGAATGAAAAGTATTATGTTATTACTAATCAAGCTACCTAATATGTAGTAGAAAGATTTATATTCTTAAAAGTACTTAAGAAGAACAAGAATCTAAAGGACTAGAATCTGTGAAACAAGTATCAGTAGTGGACGTTGAATCATAATTAACTATCACCATAAGCTGGTCAAACTTAGTATGAAAAAGAAAAGGAACAATATATGTCTTCATCAACACAAATCAAAAGTACAAGATATGGCTACATTATTTTCAAGATGAAGGAAGAAAAGAAAAGTACTAATTAGAAGACAAAATTGACTAAAAGCATAGGAGTGAACAAAAACATATATCAAAATTGCAAAGATGGTACCAAAAGCAAAACATAGTTAGAAGCATGTTACGAGAAATAAAAGAAAAAACAATTTAGAAATCAATACCCAACACAATAAAGATATATTTAGGTAATATATCTAGTCAAGCCAAAGGATGGAAAAATAATATTTATGGAATTTAAAGAAGCATGTGATACAATGGACCAATGAAAGTTTTTAAGTATATGAAACAACTACAAGAAAAGTATCACATAATAGATGAGTATATCAACTATGATAACAAAGAAAAAAGATCATAAAGATTTGAAGAAGCAATGTTTACATAGCAGCTATTACCTAATTGAGAACACTTGAACATTGGATTATTTAAGGATGAAGTGATCAACGAAATATGATGAAGGGAAAGAAAAAAGAAAAAGAGAACAAAAGAAAAAGGAGATGTTTAAGAGCTATAGACTTGTGACTTAGAGGAAAAGTAGGATCATGAGAAACATTGACCTCTGCATGAAGTTTTCTTTAAATAGGGAAAAGTACAGTAGATAACTATATTGTTGGCCATGAGTTGGAAAAGTAGATTGACAGACAACGTGGAACCACTATATATGCTAGCTTGATTTTTTGATCCCCACACTCTTTTGTTTACTTGCAATTTATTTATTATTTATTTAATATATTACTTGATTGTTTGAGTATTTGTACATTACATGATTTATTAGAATCATCAACACATTATTAAGTTCAAGTTTAGAAGCATGCAATTGATTAAATAGATAACCTATTTGAAATATTAGATTACTAAGTGCCAAGATTAGTTTCATACGCAAATCTTTGATCTAAATTTATTAATACTCTTGATATGTCCGAAATTATGAATAAGTTTAATACAAGTTATTAATCTTGAATACTAAGAAGTAAAAATTGGCTAAGTCTTACAATTCCATAATAATCAATTCAATACCCCCTTCTCGATTGTTCACTTGAAGCAAAAGCAATTATTTTTCCTTATGTTTATCACCAGTTCATTACTACGAATGGAGTTCATGAACTAACTATATTTGATCAGTTTTCAAATGAGATAAAAAAAAATAGTATAGGAAGATATATAATTATTTAGATAACTAATTGACCAGTTTAGAAGAAAACTTAGATTTGGATGGATAAGATGAACCAGTTGATATTTATGAAGAATTGCAATGACCTGTGTCAACAATTACCAAATATAGAATCAAGAATATAAAGCTGAGCAAAGAGGCCAAGGAATTGAGACAAGAGAAAAACTATATGTTGAATATTAGTTCATTAATTACTAAAGAAATTGAGAAGCTAAAAAAATAAAAGGAAATTCTTATAAGATGTTGAAACACAAAAAGACTATACAACAAAAAGGAAGGAGTGAAAACACTAACAATATATTTGGAAATAAGAATTCAGGCACAACAAATGAGACATATTAAAATACTACCAAGAAGGAGCCAAAAGGAGTCTTAGAAGGAAGTAGCAAATCAAGGAGGAACTTGTTCATCGAAGGATCGAGACCATAGAAGGGAAGAAGCAACTTGAAATGAAATTAACATATGAAAATAAGAAAGAGAGTTGACCATGGTAGAAATACTTAGCAAACAAGATATTAGAAATCTAACAACAATCACTAGATCTATCAAAAGGTACTTTATAACTATAAGAATTTAAAATATTTTTCATGTATCAAAACAGGTCATATTGTAAGAGATTGTTTTTAGAAAGAAATTAGATCGGTTAACAAAGGATTATGAAGAAAGAAAATAGAGAATCAAAAAGACATGGGTAAGGAAAGATAGGTAAAATAATTACTTTAGAATATTTACTTGCCTAAATTATCTTTTAGAAATTGATAAATACTCAACTAGAATTTCTTTAAATCTCATAACACAGTGTCTCCTTACAAATTCTAAGAAAATCCTAGGTTAAATGTATTAAGAAATTCCTATAGAGTTCTATGTCATAGAATCACAATTGAAACTATTATTAAGTCTTCAACAAAATAAAACCTTATTTTAGATGACCCATTATTGTTTGTCCCAATTCATCTTGAATTCAAAAATCTAATTTGATGAAAAATGGTAATAAAATAAAAATGGAAAAAAAATCAAGAAAATATTAAAAAAACGAAAATGGAAAACACAAAAAAATTGCATAGATTATGAAGTAACCCCAAAAAAATTGAATAAGAAGAAAAAACAAAAAAAATTAGAAAATCCAAAAAACTTAAATAACTAAAAAAATTTTAAATCATAGAAAGTGTTGCATGATGGCCTATGTGAGTTGATTTAAGGTGGAAATAATTTTTTAAGATCCAAAATAGCTTTTGGAATTAAAATAAACATATGAGTTTTGATCAAATTAGGAATTCTAAAGAAAGATAAACATTTATTAAAAATCAATTTCTCTAACCCTAGTTAGGCAAGATCATCTTGAAATATTTTAATAGTACATATTTTTAGGAAATAATGGCCTTAAACCATACCCCAATTAGCATTAATATGAGAATTTTATGGCCATTTGAAATTCTTAATAAAAGTTGAGTACAATTAAAAACCAGGATTTTGATTTAGCCAAATTGGAAGAATTTGAAAAATATCTTAAATACATATTTAAAAGAATTCATATTTTCTTGAAAAGAGAAGAATAATTTTTTTAAGAATTTAGGTAATTAATTAAGAATTTTTATGCTATTTTGGAAAAAAATAAAAAATAAGGAAAAAGGAGGAGGTCGAAGTAACAATGCAAGAAAAGGAAAACAAAAAATAAAAAAAGTATAAAAGAAAGAAAGGAGGACGACATGTGTTATCTATGTATGGTGACATGTATCAACCATTTTCAAGTGCCACGTTGCATCCTCCATTAGCCACTACGTGATACATGGAGAATCAAACTTTAAATTGTCTAAATTGCTTCACATAAAAATGGCAACATTTGCCATATTATACAACACCTCTTTACCCAATCTCATCCAATTTTTGTGCATATGAAATGTTAAAAAATATATAAAAATAAAAAAGCACAAAGTATATTGCATAAAAAATCTTGAATTTTTATTAAGGTAAAGTGTACTAACAAGATAATAAAAAGTGGGCAAGTTATATACATACAATATTTCCACTTGATTTGAATTTGGTAAATTAAATCTTCTTAATGCAAGTTCATTACTAAATCATCACATGGAAATGGTAACAAGCTATAAATGAACAATTCCACAACTTTAATTAATAAGATTTTGTATCAAATTCGAAACAAAAAAAAAATATATAAAACTTGAGGCATTCATTAAAGATACAATAAAGATTCATTTTTTATCAAATGAGGAAGTTTCTTGTGCTCTAATACCAACTTCACTCTATAAATAGTTACTCCTAATATTCATTCCAACATTGATAAGCTCTCAATCTTAAGAAATAAGCTCTTTCTCTCACTAGCTCCATACCTGCACAACCCTAATCTCTCTCTTCAATTTCTCTAACTATGGAGCAAATTGGAGAGAGCTAAACTAGTAGAACATTTCTCATTCTCTATGGAGTACAACCTAATGATTGATCTCATCCAACAAAGCTTTTGTTTGTTTTAATTTAAGTTGGAATCGAGATGGGTGTTCTAGTGTACATGCATATAGTTCCACTTCATTTTTTATTAAATTGGAACACTTATACTTTGGCTTTCGAAGATCAATGAGTCAGGAGTTGAAAGTCGTGGACTTACCGCTAAGAATTTAGTCTAGATTGACCTAAATCAACTTGAATTGGCTACACTAGTATGTTCCATTTTTGCTTCTTCTCTCAATTTTATTCTAATCTTAAAAAATATAAAAAATGAAAAGAAAATAAAATATATGTTTTCTTATCATTGTTTGCTTGATTTGATAATTTATTTGATGGCACATTACTTAATTATTTACTATGTTGGCATGTTAACTTGTTAATATGGCTTGCATGGTTAGTAATCAATAATAATTGGCATGTTTAAGATCATAATTAGTTGTAATTTGCATGGTTATAAATATGTTTATAGTGTTAATCTTGTATGTTAATTAATTAATTTTCTTATTTTCCATGATATGTTGATATCATATCATGGATATCAGAATTTGCAAATGATATAGGTTTTTACTTGAAAGTGATTTTCTCACAGTAAAATGATTAAAATAAATCAAATTTTAAATTGGTCTTTTTTAAAAAAAAATTTAAGGGTCTGTTTTATATTTTCCAAAAGTAGACAAAAGTTGCAACTTTCAAAATTAATAAAACTTAATAATTTAACGTGATGAGAGCTTTTAATAAATGGCCCACATACTAAATTTTTTATAAAATAAGAACTACGTGAATTTAGTTTCACTCCACAAATGCATAAGCACTCCAACCGAGCCAAATAAATCACAACCCGCCCTACCCTCCTCCACTCGTGCACCATATCCCTTGTATTTCCAACTAAATGAAAGCACATTTTACTTAAATTTCTCTTTAAAAAAAAATTAAAGGCCCATTTAATTATTTCATGGACCTTTTTTATTGTAACCTTTGGATTTTAATAAATTAGCCCTTGAGCTTATTTGATATCTAACTTCTATTTTCTAAACTACTTTTAGAAAACTCATGTAGCAGCAACTAAAATTAGGGTCTATCCACTATAGACCTTATAGACCCTAATTTCACTCTTTTAGCAACTTTGGTTGGGTGGAGCCTCTTTTTTTCAAAAGAAAAAAATCATTTTTATAAATTAAAAGCTTTCTTAACTTGATCAAAAGGTTTATGTTAAACGGACTGAGCTTAATATAAATTGAGTTAAGAAAACAAAGAAATCGAATTTTTAGCTCAACAAATTAGGGATTCTATTAGGATTCTCTTAGTGGGCTAGCCAGAAAAAATCCATGATATAATTTTTTGGGCCTATAATCCTTTAAAAAAAAAAATTGATGGTTGGGCTTTTCTTTACTGCTTGTGTTATTTATTTGTAAATAGTTGTAATAACTTGTGTTTCAGTGATGTATGAATAAAATTAAAAGAAGAAGAAGAAGAGAAGACTTAATAGGCCAAATGAACTTTGTGGCAAGATTCATTCCATGAATGTGTATTTAGATATAATCGAATCCAAACCATCTTAGGACTTTAGGAGCGAAAGGCCATTATATAAGTCTTGGGTCTTGTGGTATAGATGTCATTTGGGGGTTGATTAGACCAACCTCACTCATGTTTTGATAAGGATGACAAAACGAGACTTGACCTACCCCCTTCGACCAACAGTGGTTAAAACTCCAGTAAAGCAGTAATGTTATTTTTTCACTTGTTTAAAAATTATGAAACTTGATATTACTAGGTATTTCTATATGTAAAATCACAAAATCAAACTAGATTTTTAAAATTCGAAGTACTCGTGTTAGTTCCTTAAGAAACTAGTCTATCTAATATCTTATATTAATTTTTAAAAATAGTAAATGACGTTAGTTAAAGTTAATCTTTTATTTATAAATTCCTCATATGTTATATATAATTTACACAAAAGAGTTATTGATAAACTATACGTCTAGTATTTATTAAATTTATTTTGCTAAATCTATCATGTTTTTCAAATTAAGGAAAATTTGGGTTTTTAATTGAAATTCCTAATGAATTTGATTTGTAGTGACTTCTGGATCTTATTTATAATTTTAGAAGTATTAAATTTGAGTCTTGTAAATTAATTGATTATTTGCCTAATTAAAGCTAATTTTTAATAAAATTGGGTTCAAAATTGATATTTTGAAAAATATATCCAATGAGCAAAGTTGACATTTTTCAATACTCGCTTTCTTAAAGTTTTACTTTTGGTTTATGGTCATCGAGATTAAAATTGATTTCTTAGGTCTTCTTCTTTAATCACTACCTTATCCTCAACATTAGGTAATTCTTCAAGCTCTCATGCACCCATAAGCTTCACCTACTATTTACAATAACACCAACTTAAGGTGTTGATATCTTCCAAATTTTCTTTACAAAAGTTAAGAGTTTCAAAAAATTGTCTAAGATATTGATCTCTATGCTAAAACATTAATTATGTAATTTAAATTTCTCTTAAGGTTAATCACCTTTAAAGAACTTGATATGGTAGCATAGGGTGCCAAAGGTTCCCACTAATTATGTAAAACTATAAGGGTCAAATATACCAACATTGACCTAATGCAATTCCTCAATAGATTTCTTCCTAGATTTTTTCTTTTTTCTATAAAACTAGGGAGGCATGCATTATGAGAAATAAGGTGAGATGAAAGCAATATGGGTAGAGCACCCACTCCCACAATCATAAATCCAATGCTTTCCTTGATATTACCAATAAATTATGCTCATTGAATCTATAGGTACAATTATCACATTACCATTAGCTAAACTCTAATGTTTATTCCTTTTATTACACTAACCATAGTCCATTTATACTAACAAAAAAAAAAAAAAAAGTAGGATCACAAGCTATGAAGGGCACAACCCTTACAAAGCCTAGAAAAATAATGTTTCACTATTTAAAAATTTTCAAAAGTTTCCTTTTTTTTTTTTCTTTTCTAGAGATAAGGGATAAACATAAGTAATAAGAAAGGAAATATCTTTTCTTGAGTTTGTTGCTTTATTTTTTTTTATTTAATAAAAAGCCTATTTTTCATATAGTCCCAAAAATTGAAATTAGTATAAGCCATTCCTTACCAATAATATAGAAAACTAATATTCTTCTCTTACCCTATTTAAAAACATATTAATTAACTTAATGGGTGCATACACAAAAATAAAAGTAGCTAGCATCTATTTTCAGTCATATCCATGAGGGAAGATATGCTAATTGCCAATTGAAATGGTTTTAACTATAAATAAGCATTACAAAAGATTTGACCTTTCATTAACATAAACTAAACTTCAACTAATATAACCATTTAGGTGTCAAACACCTTAAATTAGTACAACAATGAAACATCCAATTGGAATATTTTGATTGGTGTTGCTATTATTTTGTTATTCTACAGTACATATATTGAATCATTACTTTGTTTATAAATAAACTAGGAACAACTCCTTCTACTACAATGGATTATCTTGGATTAACAAATGGATTCTTCTATTTTTAGATAAGGCGAAGAATTGACTAATGATATGAACATTGGTGTGGATGAATACATGACCAATAGTATCACACCAATAAGGGAGTGGGTTCAAAATACAAGATAGTCTAAAAATTAAATGATGGTCATTGTTTAAGTAAGGGTTCTTGCACATTGATGATGGATATGATACACTAACGCCTCATATGAGCTTGAGTTACACTTGATATAATGCATAAGTGAGTTACAAGGCTACTTGCCACTAGTTTATGCTCACAAATGAGCTAGATAAGAGTGAAAAGAGCAAGCAAACACACCTAGCTCAAAAGGGATAATTTCTGAATGTTGAAGATACTTAATGTGCAGCTATTACAATAGGGAGTATTCATATGCCCCTAATTAGGGTAAGTCTTAAGTTTTTACAATTTACCAAAAAGATCCTTTATTGGAATTGGAAAACAAATACAATGCAAGGGTAAAATAGTAACAACAAAAAATGGAATATTTTGTGTTAGGATAGTACGGATGTAAGAAGTTTGGACATGTGTTCACCTCTTAATTTATGGTCTAAATAGGTGTTGGATGCAAGGTAGAGTTGACTAAGTCAACATCAGATTGATGACTCAATCACTTAGGAACTTAAAGGGTGCTTGTTTAGATTGTTGGATTCAAGGGCTCGACTTCAGTAGGTCAGCTCGTCATTGGGTTATTATAGGCTTAAACATTCGTTAATTCGAGATCATGAGGGCTTAGGCCGTAGCACTAATAGGAATTGTTAGTTTTTGTCAACATTTCCTCTACCCAAGAGATTGTGATCTAGTTAAAAGAGCTTAGGAAACATATCAGGTTGGCTTAAAAGAACTCTTCTTCTTCTGAGGTTAGGTCCTTTTAGGCTGCTCGACACACTAGGGCAGCTAGCCCTTATGTTCGGGATCGTGTGATCGGTCCTTGATTCCTATCATCCCCTTTAGGCTATTTTAGATTTGGGATCAAATCTTTGTAGACTTTAGGTAGCTTATCCTTAGGGATGTACGGCCTAAGGTTAATGATGTTAAAGGAGTCAAAGACTCCATATTCTTCTAGCAGTTTAATTTTGTAGGCATTAGGGTTGATCTTCTCGATCACTTCAAGTGGTCCATCTACTTACTAAGATAACTTGCTTTTCCTTAAATTACAAAATTGATCCTTACTGATTTGAATCTAGACTACATTGTTAGGCTGGAATTCTCTAACTCTTTGTCCTCATCCCTTTCTCTCAAGCTTAAAAGCAACTTGGGTTAGATAGTCGACAACGTTCTGATGCATTGCTCTAATGGCTTTTGATCTTTCAATAGCTTGTTGTTCCTCAGGTCAGTTAGGTGAGGTGACCTAGTTAAATGGAAGCTTGGGGTTATGTCCATATGTAACTTCGAAGGGTGACCTCTTGATGACACTGTGGGTTATCTTGCTGTAAGCAAACTCAATTATGGCAAGCATAGGTCCCAATCAGCTTAGTTCCTCCCAACTGCAACTTGGACCAAGGTGCCTAAGGTTTAATTAATGACCTTGGTTTGATTATCCATCAGTAGGTAGCAAGACATGCTAAATAATAACTTGGCCTCTAGGCGCTTCTAAAGTGTCTTCTTAAAATGGCATAGGAATTTGAGATCTTGATCTGACATTATAGTCCTTAGCACTCCATGCAACTTCACCACCTCTAATAAAAAGAGAAAAGAGATAGTCAAAGTATCATCAGTTCGATTGCATAACATAAGGTGTGCCATCTTACAAAACTGATCCATAACCATCATGACAGAGTCCTTCCCTTGAGATGTCCTTAGTGACCCTAATATAAAGTCCATACTTAGCTCAAACCAAGGTTTGATAGAGACGGCAAGCGGTAAATAAGGTCCATATTTAGCTTAACTCTTCACCTTACTATAGGTAGTACACCTTTCGAGTATAGCCTATACATCTCTCAACATTTTTTGCCGAAAGAACATTGAAGCCAGTAAATCATGGGTCCTAGTCTTCTTAGAAGGGCTAGGTAATTCTCCTCCATGCACCTCGTATACTAGCAATTCTCACATAGAATAGGTCAGAATGCAAAACTTTTCCTTTTCAAACAAGTATCCATCCTCTATGTGACAATCATCAATAGCTCATCCTTCCTTACACCAAGCATATATCGGTCCAAAGTGTAAATCAGGCCACTAGACCCCTGACCCAAGCCTAAGCTCGAGGGCTAGAGAGCATGGCAAGGTGAGTTCTCTCTTTAAGCCTAATATCTAAAGAGTTTGAGTTACTACAGTTTGCTGACCTGTTGATCTGCTCGAGCTAAACTCTCTTGTACTTGTCAATAGTCTCCAACTACTGATCGGAGATTCATTTGGACAACAGCTTAGCCTACCTAACCATTTGCCCAGCTAACCTGAATATAAGCTACTCTAAGTACGTTCAAGCTAAATCTACCTTGGAAGAATTATCAGCTCAGTTTGGTATCATTACTCGGCAACAGTGAAGTTAACCATATAGGTTGCTTATTTGCTAGGAACATGTCCATTGGCTATCCATTACGTATCCAAGCACCCCATGTGATAGAATCTTCCATATAAAATGCCTACTTTTGCTAATTTTTCCTTTATACCCTTTAAACATTCCATATACAATGCTTATTTTAAATATTACCCTTTTATGTCTTTTCCATTTGCAACAATTGCCCTAATATTTTGGGTATAAATGCCCATTATAAATGTAGCTGCAATGAGCATCTATTATTATTATTACATAATATACTTCACCTTTCATGGGCGCTCTCTTACTTACTTGCTTTTTCACTCTTATCCTATTCTTTAAGCAAGGATGGGTAGCAAGTACCCTCATTAAGTTACGTCATGCGTCATATCAAGTTTGCCTCATAAGTCATCCGTAGTTCCTTGGTATGGTACGTCCTTGGAGCTGATACTGGTTCACTTACTTACTTGTTTGCTTTTGCTACCTTTGTTTTTAAGCTTTCTACAAGCTTAGACCGAACCCATTATGGCTACCCATGTCAATCCTTAGTGTAAGTTGTATCAAAGTGTATATGGACTTATAGCTGATCTATAGCTATCTTAAGTATTGTTGATAGTGTTTCATGTTAGTTGAAGCAAGTGTTGTTGAGTTAAAGTTTAAGGTTGGATTTTAAAGAAGGTTTTATAAGATTTAGATAAGATTTTGATTGGATGCAGTGGTTCATTAAAGTCCTGAAGAATGTTGAATTCTAATGTTTAAGAAACTCTTGGAAATTAAGAGAATGGTACTCAAAATGGTCAAAGCTAATAAGGGAGTTATGTACCTTGTTCTATGGATTGAAAGGTTGGATAGGCTTACCAACTTGGTAATTAACCTAGTGATTACCATACATAAAGGTAGGCAATAACTTGGCGGGGGAGCCAAAAAGAGGCGAAGTGAATACAATACCCCGAGTGGGGTAATAACCGGTCTAATCGAGTTAATTTCCCAATTCAACTCCACAAAGCTGAAGGAGTGGAAAGAATTACTCACTAAAGACTTGCCATGGATGAGATTGAAGAGGAAGATGAGGAATTAGGTGACGAGGAAGAAGAAAATTATGAGTTAGAAGAAAGAAATGTCTGAGCACCAAGAGTAAAAGGCCAGAAAATGTAGATTATGAGCTTTTATGGCAGTAGTGATGTTGAGGATTACTTAGATTAGATAGATAAAATTGAGGAGTAATTTGAATGTCACAAAATTCTTAAGAATGACTAGCTGAGGCTTATCATTTTAGAATTCATAGGATATGTTGCCCTGTAGTGGAAGTATTTGCAAGCTACCCGATAAAGAGAAGGAGAATAGAAGCTAAGAGACTGGGATGAGATGAAGAGAGAGAGTAATGTGCCTCGGAGCTAAGTTATCACTAAGGCTTACCATACTATTGGAGATGGGTCCTTTAAGATATTAAAGAAATGGCAATAGAGAAAGGGTAGAACTTTTAGTAGCTTTGTGAAGTTGTTCATCAGATATGACTCATCAACGAGCATAATAGGACTTAGCTTCGGCTTGATATGACACGCAAGTAAAAGACTAAGGTCTACTCACCACTAACCTCGAGCTATTAGCAATATTAGATAAGAGTGTAAGGGTTGTAACTTGGAGACGGTTTCTCGTAAGAAACAGGATAACTAAATTTTCATTAACAAGAAAAACCGATTCCAACTACAATGCATAAGAGACTATTTTTAGTAAGTCCCTAGGGCAACAAAGGAAATAGTGAACTTATAAAAAGGGGGTAATACAAAATAAAGACACCTAATACAATCTCAAAAGGGGCAAATAAGACAAACAAAGCAAAAGGGAATATTGTATAATGTCAAAAAAAGGTTTAAACAAGTGGCATGCTATTGTTGGGTCCATATGCTGAGACAACATTATGCTGAAACTAAGTTGTTGGTGCAGTAGATAGGTTGGTTAAGAGCTTAGTATCAGGGTTCCCAAAGTAAAGTAAGGTTTAGCCGAATTGATCTTGTAAAGAATTCAACTATGGGCCTTCTTAGTACAATAGATCATCCTACGAAGTTAAGATGATTAGATTCTTCTTAGAAAACTTTACAAGCCTTTGAGACAAGCTCAAGTGAGGGGTCCCAAGGTTAGTAGTCCATCAACTCCCTAAGGATGTTGAAGATTTGCTCTCAAATCTTGGTTAGCTTCCTCTTCTAGTACATAAGGCACCCGATTAGAGATGTTGAAGGTTGGCGACACTCTATACCCTTTTAGTACTTCTTGCTCATAAGAGTAATCATTAATTCGTCGTAAAACCTTGAAGGGACCATCCAACCTAGGTGATAGCTTATTCATTCTCTTTCTTAGGAATTGCTCTTTACTGAGGTGAACCCAAATAAGGTCTCCTAGGTTGTAGACAATGCTCCTTCAACTGTTGCTTCCTTGTTCTTGTTGTTGGGCTACTATTTTCGTTAGTTAGTTAGCGACCTTCTTATGCAATCATTAGAATTCCCTTACGCATTGTAGGTTAGACTAACTTTCTCCTCTAGAGGTTAGGCTAACAATGATGTCCATTGGTCAGCTTAGGTTGAGTCTGTAGATAACTTTAAAAGGTGATTTTCCTATCAAGTTGTGGGTAGAGTAATTATAGGAAAACTTGATGATCGGTAGGCATAAATCTTAGTTATGCAGATTCTTCCCAACAGTGACTCATAATAAACTTCCAATCGTCCTATTCCCCACTTTGGTCTAACCGTCCATTTAAGAGTGATAGGAAGTACTAAACATCAACTTTATGCTAAGTTTCTTCCATAAGGTTCGCTAAAAGAAGCTTGTGAACTTTGTATCCTGATTTAAAACAATTTTTCTAAGGACTCCATCAATTTGCATAATCTCTTGCAAAAAGAGGTAAGCAAAATATAACGCATCATCAGTCTTATAGCAGGGAATGGAGTCATGTTTTCGAGTTATTCATAGTATTCCAAGAATGAAATCCATGCTTACGTCAGTCCACGGCCAATTAAGTACAGGTAAAGGTGTATACTCTCCATAAGGTTCCTTCCTTCCTTTAGCTTGCTTGCACACCTTATATCGTTCTAAGACTTTGTGTACGTCTTTCACCATTTGTAGCCAATAGAAGTCCTCTTTTAGTAGTTCATGTGCTTTCATTTCCCCAAAATGGCCAACTAAGCCTCCTATATGAGCTTCCCAAACTAGTAATTCTCAAACTGAGTTGTTTGGTACGCATACATTTCCATCTTTTATTAGAAATCCTTAGTTCAAGTAAAACTTGTCCACAACTCCTCTATAATTACATTTGACCACTATGGGTCCCAAGTACAGATCTTGCTCATGCTGATCTGAGTTAGCACTAAACCTAGGTACTCGAGCTTATAGGTTTGTCATAAAAAAATCTTAACATGATAAGGCATCGACTACTATGTTAAAACTTTCCTTCTTGTACTGAATCACAAAGTAGAAAGTTTCTAAGAATTCCACCCACATGGCATGACATCGCCAAAGTTTCTACTAACCTTAAATGTGCTTAAGGGATTCATGATCCGTATAGATGATGAATTCCTAAGGTAGCAAGTAATGCTACTAGTTTTGAAGAGCATAAATTCCTTATTGTATGCAAAATAGTTCAGTGCAACTCCATTGAGTTTCTCACTGAAGTAAGTAATAAGTCAATGCCCTTGTATGAGAATGGTACCGATGCCCATTCCTAAGGCATCACATTCTAACTTGAAAACTTTATCAAAATCTAGCAATGCAAGCACTTGGGTGGAAGTTAACTTGGACTTAATTTCTTCAAAACTCCTTTAGGATTTCTCTAACCACCTAAACTCAAAGTTTTTCTTGGTTAACTTGGTCAATAGAGTAGCTATAGTACTGAAGTTCTAAATGAATCTTCCATAAAACAAAGCTAAACCATGAAAGCTCCTTACATCTACTATATAGGTTAGCATCGGCCAATCGAAGATAGCTTTAACCTTTGCATTGTTAACTCGGATGCCTCCATTAGATACAACATACCCAAGAAATACAACTTCATTTTGAAAAAACATACATTTCTTCAAGTTACCCAATAGATGTTTAGCTTAGAGAATATTAAACATAGTTCTTAGGTGCTCAACATGAGATGAGAGGTCAGTACTATAGACTAGAATGTAATCAAAATAAACTACAACACAATTACCAATCAATGATCTCAAGACATGATTCATGAGTCGCATAACAGTGTTTGGTACATTTGTAAGTCTGAAAGGCATCACCAGCCACTTTGTACATTTGTAAGTCTAAAAGTCATCACCAACCACTTAAAGAAACTATCCTTTATTTTGAAAGTTGTCTTTCATTCATCTCCCTGTCTCAATCAGATCTAGCAGTAGCTACTCTTTAGATTTACCTTCAAAAGCAACCATGCTCCATGTAGTTTGTCTAACATGTCATGTAGTCGCGGTATTAGATACTCGTATTTGATAGTGATTTTGTTGATAGCTCGATTGTCGATATACATACACTACCAACCATTCTTCTTTAGTACTATAATAGCTAACATAGCACAAGGGCTCATGCTTTCTTTGACATATCCATGATCAATTAGTTCATCAACTTGCTTCTTGAGCTCGATTGCCTATTAGGGATTGAGCTTATTGGCAAGTTGGTTTAGCAAAGTTGCTCTAGGCTGGAGATCGATACAATGCTCAATACCTCTGATAAGGGGCAACCCTTTGTGTAACTCATCAAGAAATAAGTCAACATATTCGTAGAGTAGTACCTCCACATCAGCTGGCAATGTTTCGACTTCTTTTAGCTCAAGAAGTCTCCTTACCAACAAAAAGACATAGTTTCTTACCTTGGCTATCCTAGAGAATGCAACTTGGGAGATTACCAAGGACTTCTTCTATGAGAATTTAGAGACCTTATCTTACGATTACTAAACTTCCTTTAGGCTCATAGGAGTGAGTTCAACCTTCTTGTCATTCTTTTAAAACATGTAAGTATTTCGATATCCATCATGGAGTACTCTCAAATCAAACAACCAAGGTCAACTTAGAAGTATGTGTAAAGCACACATTAGTAAGACATCACATAGCACCTCATCCTTGTACCTATCCCCCAATGGAGATCGGTACCCTAACCTACTCGGTGACTTAAAGTATACCTTCCTTATTAAGCCAATAGATCTTATAGGGTCAAGGATGAGGATATGCCAGCAACTTCAAGGCTAATACTACTCCTTATACTACAATATTTGTATAGCTTTCCCTTTTGATAATTAGAGTATATAAGTTACCACTTACTTGGCAATTAGTGTGAAAGGGATTCTTGCTTTGCTCACTTTCCTTGGCAACGTTAGCGGTAAGAAGTCTCTTGACAACCATACAGTATTCTCCAAATTCAGGCAGGGTGAAGGCTTCAGCATCTTCTTCATACTCACTTAGTAAGTGCTTAACATCTACTTCCTCTTCTCCTTCACTAGCACCTTCTAACGTCAATTTGTGGCTTCTTACCTATAATGGTCATCACATATCGATTTGGACATTGATTAGCTACATTCTCAAAACTAAGGCATTTGAAGTATTCAATCTCCCTTGTCTTTTATCCTGAGCTTTAGCCAATGTCTTTCTTGGCTTTAGGCTCCTTAGCCTTAGCTTTACCTTAGTTATCATCAAGTTGGCTCGAATAAGGTCTACATCTATCCACTTTAGAACTATAAGGAGGTTTGCTAGAGATAGGTCAGCTCAATATACCAAGTCGGTTGCTTGGTGCTTGGCTGAGCTAACTTTACCTCAATCGCTCGACTCTCTAAGTGATTCAAATAGTTTCATCTAAAGTCCTAATCCTCTACACTTCTATTATGTATCTAATCTCAAGTTGTAGTCTAGATAATAATTTAGCAATGGTCCTAGATTTTGGTTTATCAACATCACATTAGATCATCAATAGTTGAAACTCTCAAACATAATCATCTATAATTTGGTAGCCTTACTTAAGCTCTTGAAGACATTGGAAAGTATCTTGTTCATAGTACTTAGGAACAATCTACTCCTTAGAACTTGCTTCATCCCATTCCAAGTTCTTATCTTAAGTTCAGGCTCACTAATGTATAGTCTATACCTTTTTCCACCACATCAGTTGCACATCTAAAAAATCCTAAAGAAACTACAGGAATGCACACTGTATATTCATAATCTTATAAATAAAATATTTTCTCAATCTTTTCTTCCTAGTTCATGTATTTATTAGCACTACCTATTCTAGAGAAGCTTGGAACCTAAACCTTAATATTCTCAATTCCTCTAGGTGCTTGAACTTCTCTCTCATCAAACTAATGAAACTATTGATCCTCTTCTTCTTATTCAACTTCCCATAACTCAAGTCTCCATTGAACGAGTCATTTAGCTTGGTTAGGTCACAATTGTGGTGCATTCCTAGCATTAGGAGCTCGAATTTCTACACCTAACCCTCTTAGTCTATCTCGCATGCCTTGGCCATACTTAACATTTTTATCTTGGGGTTACAAATCTACAAACCTCCGTATGGTTACAACCAAGTTGGTAACAATGGTAGTGAGGTCCTGAATCTGTTTGTCAATACTTCGAGGAGTTTGTTGCTCAATACAACCATACCGAATTGCATTACTCTCAACATCACCTATCTCCCCTTGTACACTCGAATTTAGCATTCCCATAGCAAAATCTCAATAACAACATAAACTAGCGAGAGATTCCATACAATACTACTTCACACAATGTTGTAATAACCCACTCCATTTAATTGTAGTGAGAACAAGGTAAAATAAAGTATGTATAACACGTACAAGAAAGTCTAATAATGCTACTACCCAGCCCTCGATCATAACCTTAAGCTCTGATACCAGGATAATATGATGTGCTTAGAAGCTAAGTTATCACTAGGGCTTACCATAGTATTAGAGATGGGTCCATTGTGATGTCAAAGAAATAGGAATGGAGAAAGGGTAAAACTTTTAGTAGCTTAATGAAGATATTCATCAAATATGATTTACCAATGAGCACAATACGACTTAGCCTTGGCTTGATATGATGCATAAGTAAAGGACTATGGTCTGCTTGCTATTAACCTTGAGCTACTAGTAAGGTTAAATAAGAGTGTGAGGATTGTAACTTGGAGAGGGTTTCTCATAAGAAATGGGATAAGTAAATATTCATTAACAGAAAATATTGATTCCAACTATAATAGATAAGGGACTATTTATAGTAAGTTCCTAGGGCAACAAAGGAAAGAACTAAATTACAAAAAGGGATAATACAAAATAAAGATACCTAGTATAAGCTAAAAGGGGCAAATAAGACAAACAAAGCAAAGAAAATATAGTACAATGTTAGAAAAATTGTTCAAATAGGTGGCATGCTATTGTTGGGTTCATATGTTGAGATAACATTGTGCTGAAACTAAGCTATTGGTGTAGTAGACAAGTTAGTTAATCAGGTCGGCAACTAGAGCTTACCAATCTAGAAGTCAGATGCAAGAGTCCAACTGGGAGCTTGGTATCAGGGTTCCCAAAGTAAAGTAACATTCGGTAGAATTAATTTTGTAAATAATTTAACCATAGGCTTTCCAGGTACAATAGCTCATCCTAGGTGATCTAGGATGATTGGATCCTTCTTACAAGCCCTTGCATGCCTTTAAGATGAGCTCAAGTGAGGGGTCATGAGGTTCACAGTCCTTTAGAGAGATGAAATGAAGGTATGTCTCGAGCTACTATCTATAACAGACGTTTTAGAGGTTATAGGAGTTTAAGCAAGGAGGCTCTATGTAAAGGAATTCCAAATGCTAATGGTTTGCTATGAAGTTGTAAAACCTGAAGACTAAACTATCTCTAGATTTATTAGTGGATTGAGGTGTGAGATCAAAGATATCCTAGAGATGAGGGACATTGTCCTGCTAGATGAAATAATCTACATTGCCTAATACGAACTCATGGATGAACACATGAAACCAATATCACATGTAACAAAGGGGGTGGGTCCAAGCCACAAGATGGCCTTAAAAGTAAATGATAGTTGAGGGAGAGCAAGGATTTCTGTACACTAACGTTGGATATGATGCACTAACTCTTCACATGAGCTCAGGCAGTTCTTGATATGATGCACAAGTGTGGTCGAATGTCACTCATCACTAATCTATGCTCAAATGGGCTAGATAAGAGTAGCTCAAGAGTAAGAAGACACTTAACTCAAGAGAAAGTAAAAATTCCAGTATATTCTTCTATATATCTCTTTTTGCAGTTGTTACATTATATGACTATTTATAGTACCCTGTTAGGGCAAGTTCTATGTTACAGATAATTATAAAGAAAGAATTCCTAATTACTTAATATAAAGGAAATTACTATACAGGGATACATGAAATCATGCGCAACGAACATCGTTTATCAGAAAGGATAGTACGGTTGTTAGTAAGGGTAGTGCATGTATGTTTTTTTTGTAATTCTGACAGTATTTGGTCCGAGCAGCGGTGGGCCCCTGTTCAAGCCTGTTCAGCATCAAAAGGGGCTGGACTGTAGTTGGTTCAACGTTAGCTCTTGATAGTCTTGGTCAGCCTCAGCATAATAAAGATTGGTGTACTCAAATTTAACTCTTGGATGATGGTTTAGTAAGGGTTTGGCTCAGCATGCCGGTTGATCACCTCGACAACATCTTGGATAGCATAGAGAGCAAAGTAGCTTCGTAGATTAGACTGGGGTAAGTATTGCTCCTCAGTGCTTAACTCACCTCAGACAACTTGGCAAACCACTTGAAAGAGCCCTCGGGCTCAGGAGCATGTAATCGATCCTTGATCCCTATTATCCCCTCTAGGTTGTTTAAGATTTTGGATCAAATCTGGTTCGATTCTTGGTTATCGTCCTTGGGAGTGTATGGTTAGATATTAGCAATGTTAAAGGAGTCTGAGGCTCCATATCCTTTAGGTAATTCAATCATATAGCCGTTAGGATTGATCTTTTCAAGCACTCTGAAAGGTTTGTCGGCTTTGGGAGACAACTTGCTCTTTCTCAAGTTTGGGAATCGCTCCTTGCCAAGGTATATCCAGAACAAATCACCTAATCGAAATTCCCCTATCCTCCATCCTCAGCTTTTTTTCTTAAGCTTAATAGCAACTTGACCTAGTTGCTCTACAACCTTCTAGTGCATGGTTTTGATGGCCTCAACTCTCTCGATGGCTGGCTGATCTTCATCAAGCATTAGTTAGGGTGCTTGGTCCAATGGTAGTTCAGGGTTGAACCCATAGGTAACCTCAAATAAAGACATGCTTGTTATGCTGTAGGCGATCCTATTGTATGTGAACTTAATGATTGGTAGGCACATATCCCAATCGGCTATGTTTCATTCGATAGCAACTTGCAGCAAAGTTCCCATGGTTTTATTGACAACTTTGGTCTATCCATCGATTTGTGGGTAGCAGGATGTCCTATACAATAACTTGGTTCCCATTTGCCTCCATAACGTCCTCCAAAAGTGGCTCATGAACTTGGGGTCTCGGTTTGAAACAATGGTCTTGGGAATTCCATACAACTTAATTACCTCTTACAAGAAAAGAAAGGAGATAGCCAAAGCATCGTTAGTTTTGGAATAGGGCACAAAATGTGCCATCTTGCTAAATCGATCCACAACTACCGTGATGGAGTCCTTCCCTTGGGACGTCTTTAGTAATCCTAACACAAAGTCTATACTCAGCTCGGACCATGGTTTAGTCGGGGTCGACAAGGGTTGGTAGTGTCTTTGGTCGGCTCAACCTTTACTTTTCGGCAAGTTACACACCTTTCTAGCATGGACTGGACATCTTTCTTCATCCTTGGCCAAAAAAATCTGGAAGATAATACCTCATAAGTTTGGCGCTGGCTAAAGTGTGTTATTAATCCCCCTCCATATGCCTCATACACTAGTAGTTCTTGTGTAGAACAAGTTGAGATACATAGCCTCCTCTTCCTGAATAAGTATCCGTCCTCCCTATGATAGTCGTCTAGTGTCCGTCCTTCCTCACAACGAGTGTAGATAGGACCAAAGTGTAGGTCCTCGGCATACAAATTCTTGATGGTTGAAAAACTAAGTAACCTTGTCTGCAGTTCGATCAAGAGGCTATGTCATCTCGATAAGGCATTGACCATTACATTATTCTTTCCGTTCTTGTATTTTACAACATAAGAAAAACCCTCCATGAATTCAACCCACTTAGCTTATCTACTAGAGAACTTTGGTTGGCTCTTTAGATATCCCAGGATTCATGATCGGTGTAGCTCACAAATTCCTTGGGCGACAGATAGTGTTGCCAAACTATTAGGGCTTGGATTAAGGAGTATAACTCCTTGTCATAGATGAAGTAGTTGAGTGTGGCTCCTCGAAGTTTCTCACCAAAGTAAGTGATAAGTTGGCCTTCTTGCATCAGCACAGCACCTATGCCTAGTCCAAACACATCATACTCTACTTTAAATATCTTATCAAAGCTTAGTAGAGCTAAGATGGGGGCTGTAGTTAGCCTCTCTTTCACTTCCTCAAAACTCCTCCTCTCTTTCTTACCCCATCTAAATTCAACATTCTTCTTTGAGAGTTCGGTGAATGGGGCTACAATTGCACTGAAGCTCCTAATGAATCAATGATAGAACAATGCTAGGTCATGAAAGCTTCTCACATTGGTAGCACAAGTCAACTTAAGCCATTCTATGATTGCTCTTATCTTCTCTTCATCGACTCGGATGCCACCTCTACTAACAACAAATCTTAAGAAGATCACCTTGGAACGGCAGAAGTCGCAGTTCTTTAGATTAGCGTAAAGTTGTTCAACTCGGAGTTTCGCAAGCACTTATTGGAAATGTTCTCGGTAAGTCTCCAAGTTGAGACTGTACACTAGAATGTCATCAAAATAGGCCATGACAAACCTTCCCAATAATTCTCAAAGCACATGATTCATAATTCGCATGAATGTGCTCAGCACATTAGATAGTCCAAATGGCATTACAAGCCACTCATATAAATTATGTCATGTCTTGAATGCAGTTTTCCACTCATCTCCTTCATGCATTCGGATCTAATGGGATCCAGATTTGAGATCGATCTTGGAGAACACTTTTGCTCCACTTAACTCATCTAGCATATCATCAAGCCTAGGTATAGGATACCTATACTTGATGGTGATTCGATAAATGGCTTAGCTATCCACACACATCCTCTAAGAACTATCCTTCTTTGGCCCTAACAGGGCCGACATAGCATAAGGGCTTAGGGACTCATGCACATACCCTTTCTTCATGAGGTCGTCTACTTACCTTTACAGTTTGGTAGCCTATTTAGGGTTCAACCTATAAGTAGGCTTGTTTGGCAGTTCAGCTCTTGGCTGTAAGTCAATCACATGCTCGACACCTTAGATTAGGGATAAAGCCTTCGGTAGCTCCTTGGGAACAAGTCGACAAAGTCCTCCAATAAGGTTTTTACCTCGATCGGTAGCTCTTCCTCCCCGGATCTCATCTCTAGAAGCCTCCTGATAAGCAGATAGGACGGTCCCTCTAACTCCATTTCTCTTTTCCGTTTGACTCGAGTCAGTACCAAAGCCTCCTTCTTTAGGGTTTGGCTAAGCTGGGACTGCATGACTTTTACCTGCTTGGCATTCATGGGACTCAATTTCAATCTTCTTCCTCCATGCTCCACAAAACATGTGTTCCTCCTACTGTCATATATAACTGCTCGATCAAACATCTAAGGTCGTCCAAGTAGAAGGTAGGACATACTCATGGGCAACACATCACAAAGCACTTTATCTGAATACCTGCCTATACATCCAGGGTTTCCAAGACATCCTTAATCTCATACTTCAATCCGCCAATGAATCCAGATACAATTCAGTCTTTTGGCTCCACAACTTCACACTGAATCATTAGCATTTGGAACTCCTTAACATATGCATCCATACTCAATCCTCCTTATCTCAATTCTTGCAATTTCTTGAAGGCATCCTGCAGATAATATCTCAACATAAACCTTATTTGCATAACTCTTTTCATGTCATCCTAACTCCTAATCTCTCATTCTCTTTCCCTTCTTCTGGTGGCTTGCAAGTTCTTCCACCATAAGGCGGCATGGCCAGTGAACTCCAATATAGTTAGCCTAACCTTTGCATTTTCAAGCACTTCGTGGCATTCAAACTACCCAATTTAGGTAGTACTAAGCATCACCACTTCTAGAGAAACTCGGAATACACATCATTAATCCCTTAACTCTAAGGGCTCGTACATTCCTTTCCTTAGGTTCGTAGTACTCCTCTACCTCGTCACCCCCTTCTGCTTCCTTCTCAATCTCTTTAAGCACTAGTCTTCATCTAGCGTCGCTATCAATTCCTTCAGCTCAGGGTGATCGAGTTAGGGCATTATCTTAGCTAAATGGACCATTACCTTAGCCTTGTTGTTCATGTTCCCTCATGGTGCTTTTTCTAGCTCACTATCTGTCTTCGTGGATGACAATTACTAGATTAGCTACCAAATCAGTAAGCCTATCCCAGCGGTCACCTACTGATTGAGGTGAGAAGCTTCCTTCCTGTCCTTGACCATGCCGAGTACTACTTTCTTGGTTTCCTAAAGTCCTTTGTACACTTGAATTCGACATTGATGTTTACTTCACAAGGATAACTTCACAACAAACACAAAATCAACCACACTTTATTTTAGCATAACGAAAACAGGGGGAAACAGAGTAGAAAACACTTCTTACTACTAAACTTCAAAGCTAACAATTGAACCACTATCACATGAGAGTAGTGACAACTATTAAAAGAACACAATAGCAGGATCTAGCTTTGAACATAGCCAAGCTTTGATACCAACATGATATGACTCGTAGAAGAACATACGAATCCAATATCACACGTAACAAAGGGGGTAGGTCCAAGCTGCAAGATGGCTTGAAAAGTAAATGATATTTTATGGAGAGTAGGGGTTCCCATGTACCGATGCTGGATATGATGCACTAAAGCTTTATACAAGCTTATGTTGCACTTGATATGATGCATAAGTGTAGTCAGAGGTCACTCACCACTAATCCATACTCAAATGGCCTAGATAAGAGTAGCTCAAGAGTAAGAGGACACTCAGCTCAAGAGAAGGCAAAAAGTCTAGTATATTCTTCTATATATCTCTTTTTGTGGCTGTTACATTATGTGACTATTTATAGTATCCTATTAAGGCAAGTTCTATGTTATAGATAATTATAAAGAAAGAATTACTATTTGCTAAATATAAGGGAAATTACTATACAAGGAGATACGAAATCATGCACAAGGAACGTCGTTTGTTAGAAAGGATAGTACGATAGTTAGTAAGGATAGTGCGCGTACGTTTTTACTGTGATTCTAACAGTATTGTGGTCTAAGCAAGAGTGAGCCTCTATTCAGGCTTATTCAATGTCAAAAGGGGCTGGACTGTGGTTGGTTCAAGGACGGCTCATCTTAGGTTGGCTTTAGAAGTTTAGCTCCTGACAGTCTTGGTCGACCTTAATACAGTAGAGATTGCTATACTCAGATTTGGCACTTGGACTATGGTTTAGTAGAGGGTTCGGCTCAACATGCTGGTTGATCACCTCAGCAACATCTTGGATAGCATGGAGAACAAAGTAGCTTAGTAAATTGGACTGGGGTAAGCACTGCTCCTCGGTGCTTAACTCACCTTGAACAGTTCGGCAAACCACTTAAGAGAGCCCTCGAGCTCAGGACCAAATAATTGGTCCTTAATCCCTATCAAGGGAGGTAGTTAACCATTCCTTTACTTCTTTGAAACTCCACTGCTCCTTCTCTCTCCATTTGAACTCAATGTTCTTCTTTGACAACTCGATAAGTGGTGCTACGATGGTACTAAAGTTCTTGATGAAATCGGGATGGAATGATGCTAGTCCATGGAAACTGTGAACTCGATCAAACGGGTCAACATTGGCCACTTAGTAATCACCTTTACTTTTTCTTTATCAACCTTTATGCCTCCTTCATTCACAACAAATCCTAAGAAGATTACTTCAGGCCAGTAAAAGTTACACTTCTTCAGGTTAGCATATAGCCTTTCAACTTAAAGCTTGGAGAAAACAAAGATGGTCAAAATATGTCTCTAAGTCAGGACTATAAGCAAAAATATCATCGAAGTAGACAACAACAAACTTTCCTATCAATTCTTAAAGTACATAGTTCATTAGTCTCATAAATGTGCTTGGTGCATTTAATAACCCAAATGGCATCACGAGCCATTCATATAAACCATGATGAGTCTTGAATGTGGTTTTCCACTCATCTCCTTCCTACATTCTGATATGATGATACCTAGACTTCAAGTTGATCTTAAAAAAGATCCTTGCACCATATAATTTGTCAAGCATGTCACTAAGTTAGGGTATGGGGTACCTATACTTAATAGTGATTTGATTGATAGCTTAGCTAATCTACACACATTTGCCATGTGGCATCTTTCTTTAGAACAAATAAAGTTGGCATTACATAGGGACTTAAGGATTCTTAAACATATGCTCTCTCGATTAGCTTGTTAACCTACCTTTGGAGCTTGGTAAATTGCTAGTGTTTGATCGATATGTTGGTTTGTTTGGAAATGTGACTCTTAACTACAAGTCTATCACATACTCAATCCTTCGAATTAGGGGGAACAAGTTAGCAAAATTGTTAAGGAGGCAATTCACTTTGGCAAGTAATTCAACATTCTAGTCTTCAATTCGTGATCCTCCTAACCAATAGGAAGTTCGGCTCTTCATTCTTCATCTCCCTTGATATCTCTATATGTGTCATTTCTAAGGTCTCCTTCTTTAAAGTTCAACTAAGTTGAGATTACATAGTCTTGACTTGCTAGGAAGACATGGGACTCAGTCTTACCCTTCTTCCTTCATGGACAAAAGAATAAGTATCTCTCTTCCCATCATGGATCACATGTTGATAAAACATCTATGGTCTCCTAAGGAGAATATGTGAAGCACTCATAGGCAACACATTACAAAGAATCTCATCCTAGTACTTTTTAATACAAATTGATACTATAACTTACTTGGTCACCTACAAAGAATCCTTATCACTAAGCCAATGTAGTTTGTAAGGTTTACGGTGGGGTGTAGTCAACAACTTCAACTATTAGACCTTAAATGTAGAGGTAGTATTGGTGTAACTTCCACCATTAACTATAGGTACACATAACATCCCCTTAACTTTATAGCTATTGTGAAATAAGTTCTCACGTTTTTCATCTGCTAGTGCTAGACTAACATTCATCACTCATCTTAATACCATGGTTTGCGAGCATAAAATTACTTACTTCACTATAAATAACTTCCTTTACCTTAGATAGGTTAGTTTACTCGAACTTCTTCTACTCTTCAACTTCCTCGTTAATGCTTTCAACTTCAATGGTTGGCAATATTCCCTTCACTGTCATTGTTCTTCAGTTTGGGCACTAAGCTACCGTATGTCCAAATCACTGGCACTTGAAGCAATTGATCTCACTTGTATTTCTTCCTAAGCTCTATCCTTTATCAAATTTCCTCAGTGTTGTTAGTAGATTTTGGGATCTGGATTATCCTATAAAGAAAGGAAAAACTCTTAGTACCAGGGCCAATCCAATATGACCACTCTAATGCCTAAGTTAGTAAATGTGAGTAGGGAAAATTGAGAGCAATGAGGAGTTATCAGATGTCTCTTATAGTGTTTATTTCCCATATTTGTAGGCAAGTGTTGTGTCTAAAGCAGTAGTTATTGAAATGGTTAATGGAGATACGTGGGGGCCTCTTAATTAGACACATTCCTGAGATATAGGGAGAGTGGAAAGTTATGTAACATAATCATATTAAGTGATAACTGTTCACGCCACTTCCCTTTAATTCAAATTAGATATGGATCTATGTTTCTCGACATTAGCCAAGAATGTAGACTACTTAACTTGTCGACAGATGAATGGACAAGTGAACGAAACTCGAATATCAACACTTAAGACTTCCTTTTCTTTTTCTCGGGTAATTGAAGTAGGTTGGACTTTACTAATCCAACTCAGTTTCGATTACACAGGTTTGCTTGCAATAGGTCGACTTATAGGGGCTTGACTAACAAGACCTTGGAATCGAGTAATTCAACATCGCTTTATCTTCTAGGCAGTAATAAGGATCAAGGACAGATTATACGCTCCCGAGCCTAAAGGCTTTCTTAAGTGGTTTGCCGAGCTATCCGAGGTGAGTTAAACACTGAGGAGTAATGCTTACCCTAATCTAATCTACTGAGCTACTTTACTTTCCATGCTATCCAAGATGTTGCTAAGGTGAAAAACCAGCATGCTGAACCGAGCCAAACCCTCTACTAAACCATAGTCTAAGCGCCAAATCTAAGTACAACAATCTCCACTATGCCAAGGCTAACCAAGATTGTCAGGAGCCAACCCTTTGAAGCTAACTCAAGATGAGCCGTCCCTAAACCAACCACAATTCAGCCCCTTCTGATGCCGAACAGGCTTGAATAGAGGCCTACCCCTACTCAGACCATAATATTGTCAGAATTACAGTAAAAACGTGTGTGTACGGTCTTTACTTACAACCGTACTATCCTTTTTGACAAACAACGCTCGTTGCACATGATTTCGTGTCTCCCTATATAGTAATTTCCATTATATTTAGCAAATGGGAATTCTTCCTTTGTAATTATCTGTAACATAAAGCTTACCCTAACAAGGTACTATAAATAATCACATAATGTAATAGCTGCAAAAAGAGATATACAGAAGAATACATTGGACTTTTTACCTTCTCTTGAGCTGAGTGTCCTCTTACTCTTAACCTACTCTTATCTAGCCTATTCAAGCGTAGACTAGTGGCGAGTGACCTCCAACCACACTTATGCGTCATATCAAGTGTAACCTAAGCTCGTGTGAGGCATTGATGCATCATATCCAACGTCAGTGCATGGGAAACCCTACTTTCCCTCAACTATCATTTACTTTTTAGGCCATCTTGTGGCTTGGACCTACCCCCTTTGTTACGCATGATATTGGGTTCATGTGTTCATCTACCAGTCTGTATCATCTTGGTATTAGAGCTTAGCTACGTTCAAAGCTAAATCATGCTACTGTGTTCTTTTAATAATTTGTCATTACTCTTGTGTGATAGTGGTTCTATTGGTAGCTTTGAAGTTTAGTAATGAGAAGTGTTTTGTACTCTATTTTCCCCTATTTTCATTATGCCAAAACAAAGTGTGGTTGACTCTGTGTTTGTTGTAAAGTTGTCATTGTAAAGTAAACATCAATGTCAAATTTAAGTGTGCAAGGGACTTTAGGAAACTAAGAAAGTGGTACTCAGCATGGTCAAGGACAAGAAGGAAGCTTCTCACCTCAGTCAGTGGGTAACCGCTTAGATAGGCTTACCGATTTGGTAGCTAGTCTGGTGAATGTCATGTAAGAAGACAAATAGCGAGCTAAAAATAGCCCTACGAAGGAACGTAAACAGCAAGGCCGAGGCAATGGTCAGTTTGGCCAAGATAACGCCCTAGCTCAACCACCTCAAGCTATAGGAATTAGTAGGGACACTAGACGAAGACTAACGCTTAAAGAGATTAAGGAGGAAGCAGAGGAGTACTATGAACCTGAGGAAAGGAATGTATGAGCCCTTAGAGTTAAGGGATTAAGGATGCATATTCCAAGTTTCTCTGCAAGTAGTGATGCTGAGGACTACCTAGATTAGGTAGGTATCCCATACCTAGGCTCGTACATTCCTTTCCTTAGGTTTGATGATATGCTAGACTAGTTAAGTGTAGCAAAAGTGTTCTCCAAGATTGATCTCACATCTGGATATCATCAAATCCGAATGCGTGAAGGAGATGAGAGGAAAACCACATTCAAGACATGACGTAGTTTATATGAGTGGCTTATAATGCCATTTGGACTATCCAATACGCTAAGCACATTCATGCAACTTATGAATCATGTGCTTTGAGAATTACTAGGAAGGTTTGTCGTGGTCTATTTTTATGATATTTTAATGTATAGTCCTGACCTGGAGACTTATTGAGAACATCTCCAACAAGTGCTTACAAAAATTCAAGCTGAACAGCTCTACGCCAATCTAAAGCAATACAACTTTTGCTGTTCCAAGGTGATCTTCTTAGGACTTATTGTGAAAGGAGGTGGCATCCAAGTTGATGAAGAGAAGATAAAAGCAATCATAGAATGGCCAAAGGTAACCTGTTCTACCGATATGAGCAATTTCCATGGCTTAGCATTGTTCTATCGCCGATTCATCAGGAACTTTAGTGTGATTGTGGCCTCACTCATTGAACTGTAAAAGAAGAATGTTAAATTCAGATGGGCTAAGAAAGAGAGGAGTTCTGAGGAAGTAAAAGAGAGGCTAACTACAACCCCTATCTTAGCTCTATCGAGCTTCGACAAGATATTTGAAGTAGAGTGTAATGCATCTGGCCTAGGCATAAGTGTTATGCTAATGCAAGACGGCCAACCTATCACTTACTTCAATGAGAAACTTCAAGGAGCTACACTAAATTACTCCGTCTACGATAAGGAGTTCTACTTCTCAATCTGAGTCTTAACAGTATGGCAACACTATCTACTACCTAAGGATATACTGATCATGAATCCTTGAGATATCTGAAGAGATAACCAAAGTTGTCCCGGAGATAAGCTAAGTAGGTTGAATTCATGGAAGGTTTTTCTTATGTCGTAAAATACAAGAATAGAAAGAACAATGTAGTGGTCGATACCCTATCAAGACGACATACCCTCCTAACCAAGTTATAGACGAGGCTACTTAGTTTTTCAACCATCAAGAATTTGTATGCTGAGGACCTATACTTTAGTCCTATGTATACCCGTTATGAGGAAGGACAAACACTAGATGACTATCGTAGGGAGGACCGATACTTATTTAGGAAGAGGAAGTTATATATCTCGACTTATTCTACGTAAGAACCGCTAGTGTACGAGGTACATAGAGGGGGATTGATAAGACATTTTGGCCAGTATCGAACTTATGAGGTATTATCCTCCAAATTTTTTTGGCTAAGGATGAAGAGAGATGTCCAATCCATGCTAGAAAGGTGTATGACTTGCTAAAAAGCGAATAGTCAAGCCAAGTAAGGATACTACCAACCCTTGTCGACCTCGACCAAACCATGGTCCAAGCTAAGTATGAACTTCATGTTAGGATTATCGAAGACGTCCCAAGCGAAGGACTCCATCATGGTGGTTGTGAATCGATTTAGTAAGATAGCACATTTCATGCCTTGTTCGAAAACTAACGACGCTTCGGCTATCTCTTTTCTTTTCTTACAAGAAGTAATCAAGTTGCACAGAATTCCCAAGACCATTATTTCAAACTGAGACCCCAGCCACTTTTAGAGGATGTTATGGAGGCAAATGGGAACCAAGCTGTTGTACAAAACATCCTGCTACCTACAAACCGATGGATAGACCAAAGTTATCAATAGAACCATAGGAACTATGCTGCGAGTTGCTATCAGACGAAACATAGCCGATTGGGATCTATGCCTACCAATCATTGAGTTCGTATACAATAGGACCACCTATAGCGTAACAAGCATGTCTACATTCAAGGTCGCCTATGGGTTCAACCTTGAACTGCCATTGGACCAAGCACCCCAGCCAATGCTTGATGAAGACTGGCCAACCGTCGAAAGAGTTGAGGCCATCAAAGCCATGCACCAAAAGGTTCTAGAGCAATTGGGTCAAGTTGCTATTAAGATTAAGAAACGAAGTTGAGGATGGAGGAAGAGGGAATTTCAACCAGGCAATTTGGTCTAGATACACCTTAGCAAGGAACGATTCCCAAACTTAAGGAAGAGCAAGTTGTCTCCCAAAGCCAACGAACCTTTTAGAGTACTTGAAAAGATCAATCCTAATGCCTTTAGAATTGAATTACCTAAAGTATATGGAGCCTCAAACTCCTTCAACATTGTCGATCTCTAACCTTACACTCCCATGGATGAACAACTAGGAACCGAAACAAATTTGATCCCAAATCTCAAACAATCTAGAAGCAATGATAGGGATCAAGGATCGATTATATGCTCCCGAGCTCAAAGGCTCTCTCAAGTGGTTCGTCAAGCTGTTCGAGGTGAGTTAAGCATCAAAGAGCAGTGCTTACCTTAGTCCAATCTGTAAAGCTACTGTACTTTCCATGCTATCCAAGATGTTGCCTAGGTGATCAACTAGTATGCTGAGTCGAACCTTCCATTAAACCATAATCCAAGCGCCAAATCTAAGTAAGTAATCTCTACTATACCGAGGCTAACCAAGATTATCAGGAGCCGACCCTCCAAGGCCAACCCAAGATGAGTTGTCCCTAAACCAACCACAGTCTAGCCCCTTCTGATACCGAATAGGCCTAAACAAAGGCCTACCCCTACTCGGACCACAATACTATCAGAATCCTGGTAAAAACGCGTGTACACTGTCCTTACTGACAACCGTATTGTCCTTTCTGACAAACAACATTCGCTGCACACGATTTTGTGTCTCCCTATATAGTAATTTCCTTTATATTTAACAAATGGGAATTCTTTCTTTGTAATTATCTGTAACATAAAACTTTCCTTAATAGGGTACTATTAATAGTCACATAATGTAATAGCTACAGAAAGAGATATACAGAAGAATATACTGGACCTTTTACCTTCTCTTTAGCTAAGTGTCATCTTACTCTTAAGCTACTTTTATCTAGCCCATTTGAGCATGGACTAATAGCGAGTGACCTCTAGCCACACTTGTACATCATATCAAGTGTTAGTGCATGGGAACCCCTACTCTCCTTTGACTATCATTTACTTCTCAAGCCATCTTGTAGCTTGGACCCACCCCCTTTGTTATGAGTGATATTGGGTTCGTGTGTTCATCCACGAGTCCATATCATCCCCTATCTTAGCTCTTCTAAGCTTTGACAAAGTCATTAAAGTAAAATGCGATCTGTCCAGATTGGGCATAAATGCCATACTAATGTAGGAGGGCCAACCTAATACCTACAACAATGAGAAGCTTCTAGGAGGTACACTCAAGTACTCAGAGTATGATAAGGGGTTCTATTCCTTGATCCTAACCCTAATAGTCTCACAACATTTTTTGTTACCAAAGGAATTTGTGATCTACACAAATCATGAACCACTAAGATATATGAAGAGTTAACCAAAGTTATCCAAGAGATAGGCTAAATGAGCTGAATTCATGAAGGGATTCTCTCATGTTGTAAAGTACAAGAATAGCAAGAACAATGTGGTAGCTAATACCCTATCATAATGACATTCCCTCTTAACTGAGCTCTAAACAAGGCTCCTTGGATCCTTCATTATCAAGAGTTTGTATGTCAATAACACACATTTTGGTCCAATTTATGCTAGGTGTAGACACCTAATTTTAGCCCCCTTTATTTGTTTTTTATTTTATTTATGCCATTTTTATTATTTTTCTTTTTTTTTTCTCAATAGGCCTTAAATTAGAAAAAAAAAATTCAAAAAATAGGGAATTAAAAGAAAACCCAAAAAAATTAAGAAATTTAGAAAAAATAAGGATCATGGAAAAATATAAAAATTTTCAAAAATAAGGAAAAGCACAAAAAATAAGAAAATTTTAGAAAGAAACCCTAAAAAGATAAAAAGTTAGAAAATGAAGTTTAAAAATTTAGAAATTTGAAAAATTACAGAAAACATAGAAAATTTAAGATCAAGTAAAAGATTTTAGAAAATAACATATTGTTAGGACAATTTTTTAATTTTAATTTTAGTTTAGAAGTTGGGCCGTTGAACTTGGGTTTAGATTTAAATCTAGCCTAGGCTGACTAAGTCCATATTGCACATATGGACAAAGCATAGGCTAATAGCCTAATGATTAAGCATATGGACATAACAACAGGTTTGAGTGTAAGGTCTTAGGTTCAAATCTTAGTAAAGGCAGGGAGGCCTTTTTCTTTTCTTTTCTTTTTTCGCTGGCACACTGACACGTGTTAAGATCTGGTTGCATCATATGTCCTGACACATGGCATCATGGGATTGAACAACCTCACCGACATAGCACTACATGGCATGCCACGTCAGCTGCCATGTATTACATAATGACACGTGGCAAGTTTGGGTTCATCGAGTTGGCTGATGTGACACCACGTCAGCACTTTCCCTTTCTTTTCCTTAGTTTTCCCCCATTTTCTCTCAATTTTCCACCTTTTTCCTTCTCAAGAACAGCCCACTCCCTCCACTTTAGCTTTAATTTCTACACAAATTCCACATACAGGCACATACTTTCTTGCATCAATCTTGCAGTAAACATGGCATGCTTCAAATTGGTATTAAGAACAAGTCCAGATTCAGTCAAAAGCACATTCAAATCAGCTTTCAAAAATCGGAAAAAAATTGAATTTTTGTGCATTTGCATTCAAATCTAATTTTGAGTTTCCTTAGTTTCTAGGTGAAATTTAAGTATAAATAGGGGCTTAGGGATGTCAATGAAGACAGACAACCTCGAACGAGCTGTAAAATCACTCATAAAACACTCCTTCTTTCTTCTACGATTACTTTCTCTCTCTAGTTCACGACTGCCTACTCTCTCTCTCTAGCTTAGCTCGTTTTTTCTTCACCTCCAAAGCTTAAAACAACAATTGCTAAGCTTCCCACACTCCAAGCATTAAAACCCACTCTCTTTCACTCTCAACCATACCCTATGCAGTAAGAATCGACCACCAAGGATTCAACCATCGTCGGCTACTAGCGACACATGCACTACTAACCACCGCTGCCTAAACCCAACACTACAACCGTAATCACCATACCCTAAAGTCCTTAGCTTGACTATTCTTTTACCATCCAGTACTACTGCATGGCCAAAACCGCCATTGCCACCATCGGTCCTATCAAAACTGCCACCAGATGGCCATCAACAATTTAAGTGTTGAACCTAACCCCCCTACCCTCCTAAACCTAATTAAATACACACAAAACCCCCTCTTTCCCCTTCAATTTGGTAGCTGGATCGAGCGAAACCAACCTAGGCTGCCGTTGCTACTATTGGTGATCCGACGACCCAAGTTCACTAGAGTGACCCGATCAATCCGACTCGACCAACCCAGGTTCGACCATGTATTTAGTTATGTCCGTCTGAAGTTTTTTCTTTTTTTCCTTTTTTTTTGTTTATTTATTCAATTATTTATTTTATTTATGTAAATGTAATAATAAAGAAAGAAAAGAAAAAGAAGAAAAAAAAAAGAAGAGAAGAAGAAGAAAAAGGAAAAAGTAATTTTATTTTATTTTTTTTTTATTAGTTTAATAGAACTAAATAAGATATAATAGGTAAAAAATAAATAATAAAAATAAAATGAGAATAAATATTTGTTCTTATCACTTAGAAAAATTTATTTTGCAAAAAAAAAAGATAAAAAATAAATCATCTATTTCCAAATTAGGACCCTTTTTAGATTTTTCAAAAATAAAATTTCAATTTAGAGCTTTCATTTTTTAGAAATTTCCTCAAATAAATCGAATTAAACTAAAAACATAAATTCGACATGTTTTCAAAATTAAAATCAATTTAACCCACTAAATTTTTTATTAAAAGAACTACATATGTCTGATCCTAAATAACAGGTACGTAGGCACTTACAAGGCGACGATAAAAATGAAAAAACCTAATTTTGCTTTTTTTTTTTTAGTTTAGATTATTTCATTTGTTCAATTAGAATAGTTAAATTAGGTTCCATCTTATAAAATAACAAGGTGATTTTTAAAGATTAAAGTTAATTTTGGAAAGTCAATGATACTCGTAAGAGTTTAAAAGTCCTAACCCCTAGATCTAGATTATCTAGTTTTTAAAAAGCCATTTTATATACTTGGTTTTTTTTTTTTTAAATCAATAGACTGGTAGCTAAGTTATAACCAATTTGGTTATAACTTAACTCCTTTTCCCAACTCCGCTTGTGTGGTGACTCTAAATCTTTTCAAATTGAAAAAATGGTTTTCTTTAAACCCTAGTCGTGGGCTAATATATGGTTTTCTTTAAACCTTAGTCAAGGGTTAGTATTAAATGGGTAAGGGTTTAATACTGGTCGGTTTGAAAAAGACCTAATTTTACAAAAAGAACCGAGAGGGTGAAAAACCGAGAGGGTGAAAAACCGATCTCAACACTTGGTGTTAGGAATGACGAGCTATTGATGACTACCACAAAGAGGATAGATACTTGCTTAGAAAAAGGAAATTATGCATTTCAACCTGTTTTTTTTATGAGAATTACTAGTGCATAAGGCACATGGAGGAGGATTATATGGCTACTTTGGAAAGACTAGCACCTATGAAGTGCTTACTTCAAAATTTCTTTTAGTCAAAGATGATGATGGACGTGCAATCTGTATTAGAAAGGTGCACTACCTGTAGATAGGCTAAGAGTCGAGATGAATAAGGAACTTATTTACCATTACCTATCCCAACCAAATCATGGGCCAAGCTATGTATGGACTTTATGTTAGGGCTACCAAGGGTGTCTTAAGGGAAGGACTCCATCATGATGATCATAGATCAATTTAGTAAGATGGTACACTTTATGCTATGCAATATAACTAATGATGCTTCAACAATCCCTTTTCTCTTTTCACAGGAAGTAGTAAAGTTATATGGAGTACCAAGGACTATTGTGTCATATTGAGATCCCAAATTCCCTTGCCATTTTCAGAAGACACTTTGGAAGCACCTAGCGACCAAGCTATTATTCAACATGTCTTGCCACCCACATATAGATAGACAAACTGAGGTCATCAACCGAACCTTAGGCACCTTGCTACAAATTACAATTGAAAGAAACCAAGCTAATTAGGACCTATGCTTGCAAATAATCAAGTTTTCCTACAATAGAATAGCCCACAATGTCACCAAGAAGTTACCCTTCAATTTTGCATATGGATACAATCTCAAGCTCCTACTTGACTAGGTCTCCTTACCCAACCACCTTAAAGATCAACAGGCTATCAATAGAATAGAAGCCATCTGAACAATGCACTAGAAGGTCATGGAACATCTAACCCAAGCTACTTCCAAGCTTGAGAGAAGAGACCATAGACAAAAGCCAAAAGAATTCTAGCTTAGCGATCTAATATGGATTCATCTCACAATGGATTGTTTCCTTAATCACAAGAAAAGTAAGTTGTCTCCTTGAGCAAATGGACCATTCAGATTGATCGAGAAGATTAATTCAAATGCTTGCAAACTGCTAGAGGAATATGGAGTCTCCAACTCCTTTAACATTGCTAATCTTCACTTATACTTCCCTAACAATGAGCTACTTGAAGCTAACCAAGATTTGATCCCAAATCTCAAACAGCCCGAGGGGATGGTAGGAATCAAAGGCTAATTATATAATCCCGAGTACGAGGACTTGCTGCCTTAGTATGCCGAGTTGCCCAAAGGACTCAACCCTAGAAGAAAAAGAATTCCTCTAAGCCAACCTAATAAGTATCCAAAGCTCATTTAACTTGTTCACTTTCTCTTAGAAGGAGGTGTTTCCAACAGAAGTTAACAACCCCCATCTGTACTGATGTATAAGCTCCCATCATCTTGATCTACCAGATGTCTAAGCCTATACTAACCTAATGTCGAGTCGACCTACTGAAGCTGAGATCCCCATATTCTAACAATCTAGACAAGTGACTGTCAGGTTCCTAAGCTGCCGAGTTGGTAATCTAATGTTGACATAGCCAGCTCTACTTTTCTCTACACTCAGTACCCGTTTAGACCATTAGTTCAAGAGACGAATATGTGCCCCACCCTTTAACTTCCATACTGTCCATGTCAAAGTATTCTATTTCACACTGTTACTATTTTTCCCTTGCATTATATTTGTTTTCTAATTCTAAATAGAATCTTTTTGTAAGAAGTAACCTAAGACTTACCCTAATTAGGGCATATAAATAATCCCCATTATAATAGTTGCACATTAACATCTTCAATATTCAAAACATTTTCACTCTTGAGCTAAGTGTTTTGGTTACTCTTCTCACTCTTATCTAGCCCATTATGAGCATGAACTAATGGTGAGTAACCTTTTGTCACATCTATACATCATATCAAGTATGGCTTGAGCTTGCTTAAGGCGTTGGTGCATCATATCTATTGTCGGTACATAGGAACCTTGCTCAAATTCTTGACTATCACCTAGTTTTCAAATCATCTTATGGTTCAAACCTACCCCTAGTTCATGTGATACCATTATTCTTGTGTCCATCCATAGTAATGCCTTAAAGCACAAGAGAGCCAGGAAAAGGGTAGTAGTCAATTTTTCCTTTACCTCTTTAAAACTTCGCTGCTCCTTCTCTCCCCATCTAAATTTAACTTTCTTCTTCGATTGCTCGATAAGTGGTACCACGATGGTACTCAAGTTCTTTATGAAGTTGGTGGTAAAATGATGCCAATCCATAGAAGCTACGAATGTCAATAGAGTAGGTTGGCACTGGCCATTCAATGATCACCTTTACATTCTCCTGATTAACTTTAATACCCCCGCTACTCACAATAAAACCTAAGAAAATCACATTGGATTGGTAAAAGCCACACTTCTTCAAGTTGACATATAGCTTTTTGGCACGAAACTTAGGGAAAACAACTCGAAGATGCTCACAATGCACCTCTAAATTAGGGTTATAACAAGGATATCATTAACGTAAACAACAACAAATTTTCCTATCAATTCTTAAAGCACATGGTTCATTAGCCTCATAAAGGTGCTTGATGCATTTGATGACCCAAATGGCATAATGAGCAATTTATACCATCCATGACAAGTCAAGAATGCGATTTTCCACTCATCTACTTCCTGCATTATAATCTGGTGATATTTGGACTTTAGGTCAATCTTAGAAAAGATTCTTGCACCATGCAACTCATCAAGTACATCATCAAGTCAAGGTATGGGGTACTTCAATTAGATGATGATGTAATATCCTAGAGTTTTAAGCCAATACGATAACCCTAGATTCTAAGCCCTTAAATTGAAGGCATCGGGCAACGTTATTTGTTTTAGTTTAGACTTCACAATCAGGCCAAAAAAGTTAGAAGAAGGATTTTAGTAAAGTCGATTTCTTAAAATAAACTATATAAAAGAATTAATTTAAGAAAAACAACAATTTATCAATAAAGTTAATAAATATAAAAAATGAAAAATTCAAGCTTTTAGATATAGCAAGATATTAGAAATAAGTTATTTAATTTATAAAAATAATAAATGAAGTTGACTTATATATCATATACAAGTATTTACACATGATATGCATTATATGTATTAAATATATACATATAATAATAATAAATGATCAAAATAAGGTAAATTAATATAAAATAATGAAAAATTAATTAAAAAAACTAATGGATAGGTCACCAAATGATGCGGTAGCATGGAAATAGCTTGAAAAAATAAGTCATTGCTAGGATAATGTGGAAATGACACATGACACTTAGTCAACACTTAGGAATATAGGAGAATGACATATGGCATGTAGCTTAATGATATGCAAAAATTCTAAACCTCATTTGTAATGTCTTAGAAACTTAGAAACATAAGAACATAATTTTAGAAAATTAGAAAAAATTACAAAAATAAAAATAAAAATAGAACAAAAAAATAGGGACAAATTATAGGCTATCAACAACCTGATGTGAAGTGGCTTAGTGGTCTAAAGGTTGACTATGAGAGAGGTGTTTTTGATAAGGAGTAGTAGCCTAAGGGTAGCTGGAGATGGTTGGTTTAGGTGAATCTATTTTCTACCCATAAGTTCTTTTAATTTTGAAAAATATTAAATGATGTTAATTAATTATATAATTTGGTTTTCTATGGTTATTTTAGGTGTAGATTAATTTAATAATTTAATTTTAATTAAATAATTAATGGAAATATAGGGTTTTTAAGAAAATACCCTATTTAGCTGAAAGTTGAATTAATTTTTAGAAATATTAGATTATGTTATTTTAAGCTCGATTTTTGTATATAATAAACTTAATATATATGTTTAATGGTGGTAATAAGAACTTTTTACATTAAGCATGTTTACTATTTTTTATAATTATTTTGGATAAAACTTCCAATTTTGTTGATTTGTTAAAATAATTAGTTTTTGATAAAATTAATGAATGAGCTCTACATGTTTTGGCTTATGGAAGTTTATAAGGGTATTTAGAACACTTAGTTTTTATCTCACACTTATATTTGTTTATGTTCCATAATTTTTTGTAATTTCAAGCTAAAATCTCTATTTTAGTAAAAACAAATAATAACTAGTTTAGTGTAACTAATGGTCAATAATTAAACTACATATTTTTGTGTTTCTATAGGATTTTTCATGGACTTAATTGAGCTTGTATACTATTTATTGTATATTTTCCCAATAAAAATCTATGTATTAGCTTAATATGTAATATAGTAATTAGTACTAGTAAAATATTTATCAAATTCATATAAAATGAACACTTTTAGGTATATTAAGGGTTGCTAGTCAAGTTTGGAAAGTATAATTTTTAAGATTTTTAGTTTAAGGCTAAAGCTTATTCGAGTTAATTACAATGTTACGATAACGTACGACCGAGTTGATAGCAAGAAATGGTATTTTTGAGCGTGTAACCATATTAACCAATCTTATTTCTTAAGATATATTAATAGTACTTGAAATAACGATCATAAGATATAAAGTTTGCTAAAATCAGATAAGGAATAAGTAAAATATGGTCAAATAAAGTTTAAAAACGCGGTAATGAAAGCTTATAAACCTGTACTTAACTTGAAGATCGTGTTTATATTTTCATAGGTGTAATAAGTGAGGAAGGACCATGTCAGGAAATTTTGGATTTTGCATTACTATTAAGGTTAGGTTAGTGGATCTAACCCAAGCTTAGAATAGATATATTACTACTCATAACATTACGTACTATTTGATGCTATATTGATTGAATATGATTATATCAATTGAATATGGCTATATCTTAAGTGAACTAATATGTTACTATAGTAGATGCTGATGTAGTGATTTTGAATAACGGTAACCATATCTTGGTTAGACTATTATGCTACTATGTTAGGTGTTGATTTGGGGCTCATGAATGATTCTACTAACTTAGAGAGTTAAAGGATTGTTAACTCAACTTTCTAGGTATTCACCTAAGTGAACCATAAGTGAGATACTAGATTTTTGCTAAGGAGAGATCGAAAACTAGAATCAGATAAATAGGTTGAATAAAACTTAAAGATTGATTGTACTAAATGATATACTTGAGTTGTTATTGCATATCATGGCATGGCATGGCGTAAAAAAGGACCTACAAGTCAGAATTTTCAAAATAAGACTTCTAAGTAACCAAGGAAAAAAAAAACCATGGCTTTATAAACTCTGTTTTCAGAAGGATATAGATTCTCATTACCCGAGCATCCTAACTATTTTGATAGTCCGATTTGGCAGACTATAGTGTGTAGTCTAATTTGGTAAAATAAAGTTAAGGGTCCTGGTCCTAAGCAACTCCTTATTGCCACTCTGATTTAGTAGACTATAGTGTATAGTCTAATTTTGTAAAATAAAGTTAAGGGTTTTACTCCTAGGTAGCTCCTTGTTGCCTCTAGGTTCTTGGACATTGTATCTAGATGTCCAAGTATGTCAACTAACCAAATGAGTATATTACAAAGGCATAAGATATCAGTACCGATGCATGTTACATACACAAGCATAGCATGCTTCATTGTTAGTAATAAATGCCTAGTTAGGTTGGGCTAATGTATGTGTGAAGTGGAACGTACTAGTTATAATTGAAATGTTTCATTAGTGATATTGCCTATATTGTATCATTTGTTATCCACTCTCACTCAACTTCAGTAGCTAAGGGGATAAAATATTTTTATCCTTAGGTTAACAACATCGTGAAGAGCTCGACACTAAGGAGGTGCAATATATACTAAGAGCATTAGTTGGAGTCTGTGACTTTTAAATGGAAACTATAATAAGTCAGGAATCCTACTATTTTGAAGATGGAAAAGGAAAAATAAAAAATGGTTTATGTTTTAATGTAAATATTATGTTGTACATATAAATTGTAACTAAATATCCAACTGAACTCCAATGTAGCACCCTTATTATCATATAAATAAGATTGTCTTTTGATGAATGAGCAGGTTGAGTTAAGTTTTTAATAGGTATTCTGGTGTGATGATGCATTCCATGCCAAGCTAGGATGTGACAGGTGATCTAATTGATGGCTCAAATATCTACACACATTCTCCATGTACCATCTTACTTTGGCATTAATAAAGCAAGGACAACATAAGGACTTAGAGATTCCTAAACATATCCCCTTTTCATAAGCTTGTCAACTTACCTTTGAAGCTCAACATCTTGTTTAAGATTTAAGCAAAATGCTGGTTTGTTTGGCAGTGCGACTCCTACCTATTAATCAATGACATGCTCAACTCCTTCAATCGAAGGTAGAACCTTAAGTAGCTCCTTAGGGAATAGGTCGACAAATTCCTCCAATAGACCCTTCACCTCAATAGGTAACTCATCATTCAAAGCTTTCAACTTAAGCATCCTTTGAACCAATAGAAAGGTTGTTACTTCTAACTTCATTTCCCTCGATAGCTCAGCTTGAGTAATCACTAGAGCCTTCTTCTTTAGAATTTAGCTAAACTGACTTACATGACCTTGGCTTGCTTACGGGACATGGGACTCTATCATAACCTTCTTCATTTAGGTTCAAAAGAGTTGGTATTTTTCTTCCCATCATGGATCACATGTCGATCAAACATCCATGCTCTACCAAGAAGAATGGGTGAAGCACTCATAGGCAACACTTCATAAAGAACCTCGTCTTGATACTTCCCACTATAGATCGGAACTGCAACTTACTTAGTCACCAATAAGGCTCCCTTATCACTGATCCAATGCAATTTGTAAGGTTTGGGGTGAGATGTGATCGGCAATTTCAATTACTGGACCATAAACATAGATGCTATGCTAGTGCAATTGCTACTATCAACTATAAGCGCACATAGCAAGCCCTTATCCCCCTACTTGATGTGAAATAAATACTAACACCGCTCATCCTCAAGTATTAGACTCACACTCATTACTCACCTCAGTGCCATGGTTACGAGCATGAAATTACCCGCTTTACTATAAATAACCTCCTCTTCCTCAAACACTTTGGATTGTCCAGATTCCTTCTAATCTTCAACCTCCTCATCAATGCTATCAACCCTAATGGTTGATATTTCTACCTTCAGTATGATCATCCTTCTATCCAGGCACTAAGTTGCCATGTGTCTAAATCCTAAGCACTTAAGCACTTGATTTCACTTGTCTTTTGTCCTAAACACTGACCTTTCTCAAACCTCCTCAAAGCTTCCTTTTTTGCAAACACGAGTAGCTGAAACAGGTCAAATCTCATTGGCTCTAATTGGTTTCATTCTCATAGGTATACTTAAAATAAGTCAGCTTAGAGGAGCTTGACTAATAAGGGCTCGAAATTTGTTCATTTGATGCTACTCGATCATTTAGGAAGTTTGGATAACTTCATCTAATGTGCCACTATCCCTTGTGTTCAAGATATCCTCAATCTCATACTCAATCCACTAATAAATTTGGAGATAGTTCGATCTTCAAGCCCTACAACTTTACAGCGAATCATTAACATTTGAAATTCTTTTACATAAGCATCAACACTTAAGCCTCCTTACCTTAACTCCTACAATTTCTTGAACGTGTCTTATAGATAATAGCTTAGCACAAACCTTCTTTCCATCTCCTCCTTCATCTTATCCCATCCTCTAATCTCTCTTTCTGCTTCTCTTCGCCATATAGCTTGCAAGTTCTTCCACCATAAAACAACATATCTAGTGAATTCTGATATAGAAAGCCTCACCTTAGCATTCTTAAGAATGTCATGACACTCAAATTGCTTTTCAATTTTATCTACCCAATCCAAGTAATCTTCAACATCACTACTATGAGAGAAGCTTCAAATTTGCAATTCCAAGCCTTCCTCTCTAGGAGCTCAAACATTCTTCTCTTCTATTTCATAATATTCTTCTTCCTCATCGCCTAATTCCTCGTCCACCTCTTCGATCTCATCCATTGCAATCCTTCATCGACCTAACCTATCCACTCATCCAACTTGATGGAGTTAAATTGGGAAATTAGCTTGGCTTGTTGTGCCATTGCCTTTATCGGGTAATTCATTTGCTTAGCCTCTACTCAGATTGTCCTTAAGGTGTTGCCTATTGCCCTACAAGGTAATAACTAAGCTCTTTACTAAGTCAATGAGAATATCTAACTTGTCATTAGTAGACAATGGGGTGTAACTTCCTTAGTAGCCATAGCTAGCATAAGCACTACTCTCAATATCCGTAACAGTCTTGCAAACACTAGAATCCGATATTGCCCAGTACTTCAATGCACTACTTTGCAACCAAAACACTTCTAGGCCTCATAAAATTCTTTTTGAACCTAACTTTGGATTATAACTCAACAATTGTTTCTGTAACTATGACCAAACACTACTAATTGCACCTAAAATAGTGCAAACTAATGAAATCGTTACACTTTGTTTTTGTAAGTACGAAAACAAAGGTTGATAGAGTATCCTTTACATACAATCTAAAATACTGTTTCAAAAACTTGCTACTTACTACCATTACGAGAGTTTGGATCATAATGAGATTCACTTAACACTATGACATAGCAGTACATACATAAGTCATGAATTAATGGAGCCTTGCACTTATAGACATAGCTAAGCTCTAATACCAAGATGATGTAAATACTAGCATAGATGATCACATGATTACAATATCACACAAACAAGGGAGTGGGTTCGAACCACAAGACAATCAAAAAATTAAATGATAGTCGTTGTTTGAGCAGGGGTTCTCATGCACCGATGATGGATACGATGCACCAACACCTCACACAAACTTAAGCTACACTTGATATGATGCATAATTGAGTCACAAGGCCACTCATCACTAAGCTATGCTCACTAATAGGCTAGATAAGAGTTAAAAGAGCAAGCAAACACACACTTAAAGGGGATAAGTTTTGAATATTGAAGATACTTTATTTGCGGCTATTATAATAAGGTGTATTTATATGCCCCCAATTAGGGTATGTCCTAGGTTCTTGTAATCTGCTAAGAAGATCCTTTATTGGAATTGGAAAACAAATACAACACTAGGGAAAAGCAATAAAAACAAAAAATAGAATATTCTGTATTAGGATAGTACGAATGTCAAAAGGTTGGACACATGTCCCCCCTCTTAATTTGTAGTCCAAATAGGTGCTAGATGCAAGGCAAAGCTAACTAGGTCATCATCATATCAGCAGCTCATTAACTTAAAGGGTACTTGTCTAGATTGTTGGAATATGGGAGCCCAACTTTGGTAAGTCAACTCGACATTAGGTTGTTGTAGGCTCGAACGCCAATAGGTTTAGCATCATAAGGGCTTAGGCCTTGGCACTGGTAGGAGTTATTAGTTCTATGGGCATTTTCCCTACCCAAGAGATTGCAATCTAGTTGGAAGAGCATAAGAAATATATTAAGTTAGCATAAAGGAACTCCTCTTCTTCTGGGGTTAGGTCCTTCTAGGCAGCCCGGCATGCTAAGGTAGTAAGCCTTCATGCTTAGGATTTCGTGATTGGTCATTGATTCCTATCAAGCTAATTTGTTTAGGTTCTAAACCCCAGCAAATTAAAGCCTATAGCTTATGTCATATCTACAGTCTAGTTAACAATCATAGAATCAATTGGATAAGATTTTTCCTAACATTAACTTAACACAATGTGCATTCCAACATAATCAAAATGCTATCAAGAATTAACAACTTGAACCATTAAACACATAATATAAAGATGGCATGATCCACCAATTTGATACTCTGGCCATAATTGTAAAATTCATAATTTTAATAAAATACAAGAGAAATAAAAGTAAAAACAATATCCATAACAAGACAAACAAAAGAAAGAATGGGAAGAACCTAATCTGTAATTTCTTGTACCAAAATCAAAGTACAATTGAAGTTTTTTGCTTATTTCTAGTTTGGAATCCATGGAAAGAAACCAAAACTAAGTTAAATTTATCTTTAAAAAATGTAAAAAATGTGGAAACTTTTGGCCAAAGTTTTATTTATGACAGCTTAGAGAGGAAATGGCTTATGTTTTATCAAGTGAATGTTACAACTTCTAGCCTTAAATTTATAGGTTTTAGCTGTGCAGTCGAAATGGCAAAATCAGTTCATCCAAACAGTGTTATCAATGCTTCTATTCTCATTTGATTTTCAATGTCATCAAGATGACAATTGACGTACCCATTTGTAGTACATCTTCTAGGGGCATTGGAATGGCATTAACACCTAATCCAGTAGCATGAATTGCCATCCCAATTAAGGGTTCTACACTTGCACAAGGCATAAATACTGTTTAAATTATTTTACCATTAATTATGATTTTTTTTCCCAAATGTTATTAGGTACCTATTTCATCATTTTACTTAATTTTCTCAATAAAATCTCCTAAAAATACACATAATACGAAAATACATGGATAAACCCTATAAAATGATATTTGGTAATTATAATGCCGTAAAACTCAAAACATTGTAGCCATCTTCATGTTAATATGACATGCGAAGACTTAAAATTTTTCTAAAGACTACAGTTTTACATAGCAAACACCATATAACTCACCTATTAAAGTCTCTAAAGTATTCAACACAAGGCAGCCATACTGAGTCTCATTAGGATATAAGCATATGGTAACAACACTTAGTAACAACATTACTAACAACAAAACCAATAAGGAGATTGATCCCTAGAACATCATACATCAACTCAAACTAACAACATACATGTAATGAGCCCCAAATCCACTACTCCTCATAGTATCCATAATTTGTGTCATCCTCTAGGTCATACACCAAGTTATAGCCTAGGTCATCATAAAGGTTTGCATCACTTAAGATATATGCATCTAAAAAACAAGAATACCCAAAGGGTGAGCAAAATGCCCAACATAAAGTATATCGCATGACATGAGCATGAGCACATAATACCAAATACACATGCACAACAATTAATTAATGCAAAACCAATCATTTATTATCTTTTGCTTTTAGTACGACATGCAATACAACTATGGCATCCTAAAGCTTAAGTTAACTCATGACCTTGAATCACACTCGGTGATGGTATGATCATGAGAGGGGGGTAGCCAGTGGTCCGGTCGTCACCTAACATGGTAGACCTAAAAAAACCTCCCTATGGCTAAGCCAGTAAGTGCCTTCTGATACTTAAGTTAGCAAAAGAAGGAGAGAAAGAGACGTATGTGTTTTGGGAATAGAAAGAGTGAGATAGGAGCTTTAGAGTGTATTTCTTTATACCTTTGATGACATGACCCATTTATAAGACATGGAGCTTACTTACTAAGGACACGTGGTAGGTATGGAATTGCTCATACATGGTTATAAGTGCGTAGTACAAGAGAGGATGGGGTTGTCTCAATAGCTAGTAAACCTTAGGAAAGGTAGCTATCATGTCTAAAGTGAGGGTAATTGTCACGTCTAAGGCGGTGAAGCATACAAGTCGTATCATGGATGTTAAAAAGCATTTAATGAGGAGAAGGAAAGTAAGAGGGGCATTAGAGGCTCTAAAATATGCTTTGACCACCAGGCATGTTCTTAAAGGTCAAGATTGGCACAATATGGTAAGCTTGGATAAAGGTGGCTCGATGGTTCCTTAAGCTCCAAAGCCCAAGGAATTGGGCTCATAAAAGGTACAAATTTAAGGGACCTAAGGAAGTTATGGTAGAAAGGTACTCAGCATAGGGTAGACTAGACAGGACAATTTGTTAAGTAAGGCCTATGGAGGCTTACTTAAGGGAACTCAAGCAGGTTGCTTGACTTAGGTTAGAGTAAGCCTCCAATAGGATTGAGTAAGTCAAACTGTTGAAGGAAGCCAAACTCTCTAGCCTAGAGTAGTTCTTTGGGGTACTTAAGTAAGTAGAGAAACTTAGACCCAAGCCTTAAGAGCTTAGGCCTAGAATGGCTTATTAACACTTGCCCCCATTCTTACTGGCATCAAGATGGTAAGGACAATTGACCATCTTTAACTTTAGAGGCCCAGGCCTAAGCTATAATAGAGCAATTCCAAGGAGGAAGGTAGTGAGCTCGGGCTCGTTAACCAAGGACCAAGGCTATCAAGCCCTTATGCACTTGATGTGATGGTCAATTTGATTGATGTAACTTTCAAGCTGCTTAAGGCTCAATAATGATAGGTCATGTGATGTGAAGATTAATTTTACCAATGTGACTTTAGAGTTGCTTAAGGCTCAACAATGATGCTTGCGATAGTAGGCACTACATTACGAATGCTCATGGCAACCACATTGGCGATCCATGTATTGTACAAATCTAAGCTATTAAGCACTGGGCAAGGACACATCGATGGCTAAGATTAAAATTGTAGTTTAAGTAGGAAAGGTGGATCTGTGTACCCCTTCTTCACCTATAAAGGCCTTAGGAAGGGTTAGGAAGCACGTATGTTGTAGAGTAAGGGTATGAGGTTAGTGGATGGAGGCTCATTTCTTCACCTTCATGCTCTTCCTTAATGAGACTCTACCCAAATTTCTCCAGAGTTCCCTTAACCTTGTTTCAAAACCAAACACATGAGGTGAAACTAGAATGGCAAATTAGAGTAGCTTGGTATTCTAAGGTAGTTCTTTAACTTCTAGCCAATTCTTACAACATGGTCAAGGAGACATTAAAGGCGATGACCAATCACACTCCCCTCTAAACAATGGCTACGATGACGAGTAGCGGGTATGAGATGTGACCCTAGGAAATAAGGAAGAGGTTCATAGTAAAGAGGCCTAAAGATAAGTACACTGGTGATGGGGAAAACAGTGAGCGGGTGGAGTTGCTATGGCTGAAGAGTGAGAACGTGAACACCATTAACTGTGTATCATACATATATGACATTAAGGTGTTTAATGCAGTGTATATGACTATAAGGAATAAGGCTGATGGTTTGGTTATGGAGAGGCCTATGAAAGAGCAAAGGGCATGTAACCTCAAGGGCAAGAGGTCATTTTGTCTCTCTATGATGTCATTTGTGTTCAAGGTTTGGCTACCATTCAACAAGTTCTAGCTTGAAGTCTTTGGGTACTTTAGGGTTTCTTCAAGTTTTCTACACTCAAACGCATGCATGCAACTACTCAAGTTCAAGGTGTTTTTCATGTACACTTACGAAGACCTATAGCTTAGCTCTTTGGACATTTTTTCATTTTGAAGCCAAACCCTGATGGTTAGGTCTATTTCATGGCTCTAAACGAGCACAGGAGGATATTCTCAAGGCTAACGTCCAAGGTAAAGGGTTAAAAGGATAAGTCCTTCTAGGTAAGGCTAGATGGAGACTTACCCTTCCCTACCAAGTAGGCCCAGCCTATAAGGACATCATTAATAGATTACATAGTTGCGGAAGATGATGATGTGAGGGAAGAAATCCTTAATTAGGCATTTTGGCTTAAAGGCCAATTCAACATATACACTATGGTCACCAACTACGTCTAGGGGAAGTTGTTGTTCGATGAGGAGAACGGTACTAATCAAGAGGCTAACTAAGGGGGGTAGCCAAAAGTTTGCTGCTTTACACCATCATTATGAGAGGGGAGGCTCGAGGTTACTTGTCCTCAGTAGTGTCAGTTATTTTTATCTTTTTTATTTAGCTATTGGTTTTTACTAACTGTATGTTACAAACCATGACCAAGAACAAACAAAGCCGATCACTGGATGAGTCCAAGCTTGCAGAAAGCTCAAAACAAATAATGGGGAATGGCGTGAAAGGATAAGTGTGAATGAAAAGTAAGCAAAACCTACGAACAGCTCCAATGGATATAATGCACCAATGGAACTTCCGAGCACTCACAGTGCAATTCGATATAATGAATGAATCGGTCTGGTGAGGTTACTCGCTACCTTGCCTTGCTCAAGGGTTAAGATAAGAGTGAGATGAATGTAAACAAAGTAATGTTTACAAGAGAGAAGTGTCAAGTATATTAATGTTCAATCTAATGATTTATAGCTACAAGTATAAGGGGTATTTATACTTAAGAATTTAGGGCAACATGCCTAAAAGGAAAAGACAAAAAAGGCATTACCCTAAAGAAGTAATGTACAAGAAATCAAATGGGTAAAATGAATAATCTAAGAAAGCAATGATTAGTGTGATGGATTATTCACATGATTTTGTATACGTGACAAGGCTGCATTGGTGAGGCCATTGGAAGATGCAAACAAAAGTACAGTCAGCTGGCTTGTCCGAGCATGAGTGGCTTAGTTAGTCTGAACTCCCTCTCTTGGCATATTGGTAATGCTAATGCCGAGTAAGTAACCGGTTAAGCATGAGTGAAAATTGGTTGCTATCTAGGCCTTTTGCTTCTCGGCACACTATTTGTAAGAAATAGGGAGTCATTTGACTTGGCATGCAAAAGCAATCATTCGACTCAATACTCAACCTCAACAAAAGTCGACTAAAGTAGGAGAATTCGCTATACTAGGCTTTCCAGTTCTCAGGCTCGGCTGCAAGTCAATGGTCTAGTAGCTCGATTCCCATCATTCCCTCTAGGTTGATTTGGATTTGAGACCAAATCCGAATGGTCTTTGGTCAGCTCTCCATCGAGGTAATATAAGCTAAGGTTGGTAATATTGAAGGTGTCAGAAACCCCATAGTCGTTTGATAGCTCTAATCTATAGGCATTCCCATTGATCTTTTAGAGAATTCTAAAAAGCCCCTCAGCCCATGGGGATAGTTTGTGCCTCCTCTTACTCGAAAACCATTCCTTATTAAGGTGTAGCCATACCAAGTCTCCTTGCTAGAATTGTTTAGCTGTCCTACCATTAGTCTTCTCTTACATTCTTTTAGCAGCTTGGTCGATGTGCCGAATGACTTTTTCATAGATGTGTTAAAGGGATTATGCCCTAACTTTGTGTTAGAGTCCTCTTGCGCGAACTTAAGTGCAAGGGTGTGATCGAGGGGCAACTCGAGATTAAAACCATAGACAACCTCAAAGGAGGTTTACTTGGTGGTGTCATGTATAGTTCGGTTGTAAACAAATTCGATCATTGGTAAGCAAACGTCCTAATCAGCCAAGTTCTTACCTACTACAGCTCGAAGTAGTGATCTTAAAGTGCAATTAACCACTTCTATTTAGCCGTCAGTTTAAGAGTGATAAGAAGTACTAAATAGTAGTTTGGTCTCCATCCGAAGCTACAAGGTCCTCTAGAAATGGCTCAACAACTTTGGCTCTCTGTTAGAGACTGTACTTCTCAACGCACCATGCATTCGTACATTCTCCTACAAGAATAGAGAAGCAATAGCCAATACATCATTAGTTTTGGAGCAAGGCATGAAGTGTGCCATTTTGCTGAACCAATCCACGACAACCATAGAATCTTTGCCTCAGGTAATTCGTAGTAGTCTGAGAACAAAGTCCATGCTTAATTCAGTCCACAGCTTCATCGAGACAGGTAAAGGCATCACTTTCCCTTACTCTACTCGACACTTAGCCTTCTTGTACATAACACAGCTTTTGACAACTCAGTGTACATCTCTCCTCATTCTTAGCCAAAAGAATAAACCATTCAATAGTTCACAGGTCCTTCTTTCTCTAAAATGTCTAAAGAGTCCTCTACCATGAGCTTCCTTGATCAAAAACTCCCTTAAGGAACAAGTCGACACACATAATTTTCCACTTTGGAATAAGTATCCATCCTCTACATAATATTCGTCCACTGTTCTTCCATCGATGCATCACACAATTATAGGTCTAAAGTATGGATCCTCAGAATATTGCTCTTTAATACTCGCAAACCCCAACAGTCTGGTCTGCAATTCATTCAGAAGTGCATGTCTTCTCGAAAGAGCATCTGCAACTACATTACTCCTACCCTATTTGTATTTTATCATAAAATTGAATCCCTCAAGGAATTCAACCCATCTCGCTTGCGGCTTTGATAACTTGTTCTAACTCCAGAAGTACCTCAATGACTCATGGTCAATATATATGACAAATTCTCTCAATAGTAAATAATGCTACCATACTTACAGTACACAAATCAATGCCAAGAGTTCTTTGTCACACACAAAGTAATTTAACTAAGGTCCTCTGAGCTTCTCACTATAGAAGGCAATCAATCGACCTTCCTACATTAGGACCATGCCTATTCTAATGCCTGATGCATCACATTACGGCTTCAATATTTTCTTGAAGTTAAGTAAAACTAATACCGAGGCAGAGGTCAATCTCTCTTTTATCTCGGCAAAGCCCCTCTCCTCCTTTTCTCCCTATCGAAGTTGGTGTTTTTCTTCATTAACTTAATAAGTAGTGCAGCAAGGGTGCTAAAATTCTTAATGAAGCATCGATAGAATGAAGCTAATCCATGGAAGCTTCTCACGTCAGCACAAGTGGTAAGAGTCGGCCATTCGACAATTGCTTAGATCTTCTCATCATCTACTCATAAGCCTCCTCTACTAATTACATAGCCCAAGAATACCACTTCCTCCTAGCAAAAGCAACACTTCTTAAGATTGTTGAATAATCTATTAGCATAAAGGATATCCAGAACGGCTCAAAGATGTTCACAATGACTCGACATGTTGACACTGTAGATTAGGATGTCATTAAAGTACACCATGACACACTTCCCAATCAAATGCCTCAACACATGATTCATTAGTCTCATGAAAGTGCTCGGGGCATTCAATAAGCCGAAAGGCATGACCATCCATTCATATAATCCATGTCAAGTCTTAAATGTCATTTTCTACTCATCTCCTAGTCTCATGCGAAATTTGATGGTAGCCAAACTTAAGATCAATCTTGCTGAAAATCTTAGCCCCACTTAATTCATCTAACATATCTTCCAACCTCGAGATAGGATACCTATACTTGATAGCAATCTTGTTTACAGCTCGACTATCTACGCACATCCACTAGGTTCTATCCCTTTTCAGCACCAAAAGGGTTAGTACAGCACAAGCGCTTAGACTTTCTCTAATATAACCCCTCTCTAGCAACCCATTGACTTGACGTTGAAGCTTAGAAGCCTACTTAGGATTCATCCGATAAGCTAGCTTATTTGGCAGTGCAACACTAGGTAACAAGTCAATGTAGTGCTATATGCCTTGAGTTGAAGCCAAGCCTTTAGGTAACTTTTATAGGAACAAGTCAATATACTCATCCAACAACTCTTTGATTTCTTAGGGTAGTTTACCCTGCTCCTTTATCTCTAATAGGTGCCTGATCAACATAAAGGCCAGCTTATTAGCATTGATGGCCTCTCGGAGCTCGACTCAACTCATTACCATAGCCTTCTTCGATCCGCAAGCAAGTTTTGTCTATAATTTGTTGACTTCTCTCGGTAGGTTTAGTGTGATTTTCCAACAATCCTTCTCGAACATGTATGTATTCTTGTAGCCATCATGGATAACTCTCCATCAAATAGCCATGGTTGGCTAAGCAATACGTGTGAGGCACACATGGATAGCACATCATAGAGAATCTCATCGGAATTGTGTCCAATGGTGATCAGCAATAGTACCTGCCAAGTGACATGTATTGCTCCCTTATCACTCAACCAATACAACTTGTACAGTTTAGGGTATATAATGGTCAGTAACCTCAACTTCGTAACCATTTTGGCTGATGCCACATTGGTGCCACTTCCATTATCCACAATTAATGCTCACACCTGGTCATTCACCTTATAGGTGGTATGAAAAAAATTCTCCCTCTACTCATCCTCCCGTTGGGGTTCTAAGCTCATGGAGCATCAAACAACTAGGACCAATTGATCCAAGTCCTCAACTAATACGTCTTCTTCAATAAGTTTTTTCTTAATATCTTCTTTCTCAGCAATGATCTCTTCCTTAGGTTCCTCATTGGTACTTTCGACCTCTAGTTTCAGAATGTCTCCCTTGATGACCATTGTTCATTGGTTCGGGCACTAAGCTGCCATATGTCCGAACCCTTGGCATTTAAAGCACTTGATTTGGCTCGTCTTCCTACCAGACCCTTACCCCTTCTCATAAGTTTGAGTCGATACTTTAATGTCAAGTCAAACCTTTAGTTCAGCTTGGACATCCATCTTTCAGCTAGGCTTAGTACTCGATTAAGCTCGGTGACTCACCTGTCCAGGTCGGTTAGTCAACAATCTAGCTGGCACTCGACTCCTTCTTTGCCTCTCCATTCGTTGGGCTATTCTGATGGCCTCATCCATTATGGTAAATCGTTAAAGTTCTACAATGTCTCAAATGTCACCTCTCAACCCAATAATGAATTTTGAGACTATTTGAGCCAGTGGTTTCTCTACTTCGCAATGGATCATAAGCATTTAAAATTCTTGAACATACTCGTCAATAGTCCAACCTCCTTATCTTAGCTCCGGAAGCTAAGTGAAAGTATCTTGAAGATAAGTTTCTGACATGAACCTGATTCTGAGTATTCTCTTCATCTCAGGCCAAGTATTAATCTCTCAATAGCCTTCTCATCTTCTCATGGCCTGGAAATTCTTCCACTACATGGCAACATATCCAGAGAACTCTATAGCAGCAACTCTCACCTTCTCATAATCTTCATATTGATAATAATCAAAAACATGCTCCACCTTATCTCACCACTCTAAATATTTATCAGTATTCCTAGATCCATTGAAATTTAGAATCGAAAGTTTCACATGGTCAAATGCTCTGGGGACTCCAGCTCGCTCTTCTTCAAAGTACTCTTCCCCATCCTCTTCATCTAGTTCCCTCAAGTCTATCCTTCATCTTACTCATCCGCCTACTCTTCCACCTCGAACTTGTCGAGCTAAGTTCTAACCTCTAACAGGTTGAGTAGCTTGTGGGGTGTTTTGCGTAGCCTTAGTTGGTCGGTAAGACAATGCATGAATAGCTTAAGTCAAATCTACCAAGAGGTTAGCCACTTCATTAACTCTATCGTCAATGCATCTAAGGGTTCCTTGCCCACACCAATGTTTACACTAGGGTTAGTCATTTTCTCCACAGATTCAAAGCTTAAACAAACACTTTAGGAAATTAATAGCTAGCAAACATAGCAGCTAAAATGAATACAGTAACTTGCTTTATTTCATACACATAAAATAAGGTAATAGGACTTCAAACACAAACCATAACTCAAACAGAACCTCCGCTCTGATACCAAGATATTGTGAACTACAACAAAGAACAGAAAAGACCGGTTAGTGAATGGGTCTAAGTTTGCAAGAAGCTCGAAAGGAATAATAAGGAATAGTATGAAAGGACAAGTGTGAATATGTGAGCAAAACCCACGAATAGCTCCAATGGATATGATATACCAATGGAACTTCTGAGGATACACAGCACAATTCAATATGACACACAATTCAATATGATGCACAAATCAATTCGGTGAGGTTATTCGCTACTTAGCTTTACTCAAGGATTAAGATAACAGTGAGATGAATGTAAACAAAGTAATGTTTACGAGAGAGAAGTGTCAAGTGTATTAATGTTCAATCTGATGATTTACAACTACAAGTACAAGGGGTATTTATACTCGAGAATTTAGAGCAATATCCCTAAAAGGAAAAGACATAAAGGGCATTACCCTAAAGAAGTAATGTACAAGAATACAAAAGGGTAACATGAATATTCCAAGAAAGCAATGATTAAAGTGATGGATTCTACACATGATTCTGTACACATGGTGATGCTGTATTAGTGAGGTCGTTGGAAGATGCAAAAAAAAAGTACGATCAGCTAGCTTATTCGAGCAAGGGTGACTTAGTCTCCAGACTCCATCTCTTGACATATCAACAACGATGATGCCCAATAAGTAACTGGTCAAGCATGAGTGAGGATTAGTTATTATATCGGCTTTATGGTTCTCGGTACACTATTTATGAGAAATAGGGAGTCATTCAGCTTAGCATGTTGAACGAGTTGGCAAGGAGATACTCGGCTAGAGTAGGAGAATCTGTTGTACCAAGCCTTCCAGTCCTCAAGCTTGGTTGTGGGTCAATGGTCCAATAGCTCGATTCCCATTATTGTATCTACGTGTTCGTAGCCTTATAGATTTGTATCGAAGACTTCTAATGATCCTTAGAGAAGTGTTGTGAAAGGAGGATCTAAAAGTTGGCTAGGAAGAAGAAGAAGACCCAGGTCCTTGAGATAGGCTCCTTGGTGACTATTGGATGGGGTGAGGACACCCCTTCGAGGAAGAAAGGCAAAAACGGTATAGGCCCCTCAAAGGGAAATGAGGGGAAGAGGGGTTAGAGAGGGTAGGAGGTGGAGGTCATTAATCCCTAAAAGCCATTAAGGTTATGCTCATGGTCTACCCTTATAATGTAGACTCTTAAGGGAGGCTTAAGCTCAAGTACACTAACCACGATATCTAGTAGCGATTTGAGTAAAGCCGTTGTAAATTTCTCTACTAAAGGCAATTAGTACTCGAGCTACGAATCATGTATGAGTCCTTTAATGGCAGGTTGAGGGGCTAGCAATAACAACAGTATGCCTCAAAGAACACTCCATAAGACCACGAAGTGGAGGTGTTGGAGATTGATAATGAGCTGTGGTGCTCGCCCTATCATAGCATGGAGCCAATCATGATACCTGTAGAGTTCACATCAGACATCCTCGAGCTCTTTCATGGAAAGACGAATGTTTAGTTCGCAATGGTGGCTTTGGGTAAGCTGCATAAGGTAAGGTTCACATCTTGTAAGTATCTAATGTTTATGAATTAGTTCATGTAGTTAACAATTTGTTTGTTTATATACAGGCCATTATGATCTGTGATTATGCCTTTACCCACAACCATAGTCTTTGTTAAGAGGTATGTGATGTCCTTTTTTTTTTCTGTCAAATTGTTATCAAGTGCTCAATGCCTTACTTTGCTCATGTTGCAGGTGGACTATAAGAGGACTATTTGTCTAGACAAACAAGTCTCTAAGGCTTAGGAGCAGGTCAAGGCCAAGAAGAAGAAGAACAAGAATCTCATCTCCACCTATGGGGATCTAGAGGAGTGGAATAAGAAGCTTGCTAATGAGGTAACTCATGTAAAGGCCAAAGTAAAGGTCATGAGGAAGAGAAGCGAAGACCTTGCTACTTCAATGGATGTGTGAGCTAACCAAGACATAGGGGAGTAAGAGAGGAGGGCGAATGAGCTTGAGGAGGCTCAAGTTAGGTTCCAAGCTCAAGAGGTAAAGCTGAGAGATGGTTGTGACCTGATCTTAGAGGCCATCTAGTAGATCTTTGTAGAGATCACAATGAGGCCTTAGTTTAAAAGGGCAACTGCAAAAGTTGTTATGGAGGGAGGGAGAATGGTACGAGATGAAGTTCTTTAATAGTACCTAGGTCTTAACCTTGAATTCCTTCATTAGATGGACAAGGATGCTCTAAAGCCCATGAAAGATTCCAAAGAAGAGTCTATTGCGAATGGTGGTGATAACTCTGATTTTAAAGATATTTCATATGGTGATTTTATAGCATTTCCCGTACAATTTTTGGTTTTCTTTAAAGAAATTGATACTTAATTGAGTAAAATGTTGATTTCAGGATTTAAACACGTTCTAGGCTCGAAAACGAAGAAAACGAAGAAAACGAATCAAGTTTCACTCAATTCCGAGTTCAAACGAAAAAGTTATGAAATTTTGAAGTTGTGTAGAAATTTTGCCTTTGTGCAGAAAGTTACACGACCTGGGGACACGGCCATATCCCAGGCCATGTCTGGTGACGAAAATAAAATCCGTGTAATACACATATATAAGGGGATCTTAGGGTTCAAAAGAGGGAGAGACATTACATAAACGGAGAGACGAGAGACAAGAAGAGACTTAAGGAGAAACAACATCAAGAAGCGATAACAACATCAACTTCAAGATTAGAGAGATTGTTCATCAAATCAAGAGGGGTTTTCATGCTTTATTTTATATTTTTGATGGAACTCGTTTTTAGATTTGTTATGATAGCTTAGAATTCCAGTATTTAGGATTATGGAACCTAGGGTTTCATGTGATTCTTGAATTGAATTATAATTTCAAGAAAGTTTCTATCTTTTCTTGATTCAATTATGTCGTTTAGTTATGGATTGATAATTCTAGAATGTCAATATATGATATTATGCATGTTGCTTGAGAAATTGCATGTGTAATTAGATCTTAGCATAATTGAAGAGAATTACATGTATATTTAGAGATAAGATACATGTTTCTTTCGGAAAGTTGATTATTTGCATGGGAATTCATTAAACATTAATGCAATTCTAAGTTATATTACTAAGTGAAGAGATTCCGGTAAATAATTTAGAATTAGGGTTAATATGCTTGAGAAAGATATTAGCTTTAATTGTGAATCCCTCCGGTCAAGAATTATAGAAATTGAATTGAATATATTTTAAAAGGTTACATGTTAAACACTAGGGGAAATAATTCCTAAATACATCATTGCATACTTGAAGTCGTTAATAGTTTATTGCTTTCCAATTTGTGTAATTAAGTCTCATAAGTAGTTTAGTTGTTAATTTCAGTATTTTTAACTCATTCAACTCGACATAATTTTCCGGTTAGATAATAAAGCTAAAGTTAATATTAGTACTCAAAATCTCTGAGGGATCGACTCGGACTCATATCCGACTATATTAAAATTGATAGGTGCGCTTGCCTTGTATCAGATGGCTATGAAGATTCGACTAGGGCCTAATAAGGGCTTTATACGGTTGTTTCGCTTTTTTTTTTTTCCCTCTCCATCTTTTGTGTATTTCTTCCCTATAACCTACCCACCCCCACCACCCTCCCACCCCCGTTTTTTGTTTTCTTATACTCGAGGTTGGGATGCTAACCTTTGAAGCCTTATAAATACCATGTTTATTAATGAAAGTATTTTTGTCCATCTTATGTTATCTCCTAATATCACATAGTTCAATTTACGCTTGTTCCACCGATTGTTTATTTTGCTAAGTAAAGACATAGGCTCGAGTATTCGAGCACTCATTAAACTATAGGGGGTTAAGTGAGGTATAGGACTAAGCTTAGGTAAGTCGCTCAAGTATCAAAGGTACTAAGTCATACCTAATGCTCATTGTAGTAATACCTTAACAAGGTTGTTCGTGGTTCCTCATGTTGACCAGGTTTACAGTGGGACACTTCAATTTTTGGCCTTGTGCATTTTAATTGATGTTTTACTTGCAAAGTGTCTAAGCGTCCTTGGGTGAATCATTTTGTAGAGGAGTGCTTGAGAAAGGCTTGTACACTCCATGACCAAGTCATGCTTGGTTTGGAGTACTATCCCCTCATAGATTACCGAAGATCTGTAAACCAGCGTATTGACTAATCGCATGTACTTGGTCTAGAACATTAACCCTTTAAGTGTAAGAATTGTTAAGGTGCCTAAGTTCAAGGATGTAAATTGACCTACTATGTTTGGGGCTTAAGACTAGTATATCAACTAGGTTAGTGTACTTAGTCCAGTGCATGAACCCTTTGGGTGTAACTACCACTAAGGTGTATAAGGTTAAGGATGTCAATCAACCTATTATGCTCGGGGCTTTATGGCTCTTGGTTGTATGGACTAGAGAGAGTGCTCGAGCATTGAAGATGTACATTAATTAGACCATACTACTGCCTTTCTTCCCTCAAGTGGTAATACCAACGAAGGGTTAGGTTTGAGGATGATGATCAACTTAGAGATTAGAGTGCCTAACATAGACCAATAAGAAGAAGAGTAGACAAGTATAGTAGAACTCATTTTTCATTGATTTATAAATAGTTTTATTTATGCTTTTGACAAAATAGGGCCTTAAATTGTTTGCCTTTCATGTCCTTGAGATAAGTTGTTCATTTAAGGTCTTTAATCCATGGGCTCTGTCCTGCATCTTCCCTCACATGCATGGGGTCCTCCTAGATCAATGCAAGCTTTCCTTGCCCTTCATAGGAGTCTATAACATCTAACTCACAATACACTAGGTCTCTAAGATGAAAGACTTTTTGTTTGACCATCTTATTGTAGTACCAGGCTACCTGTTGCCAATAAGCAACTACCATAGCTCTAGCAACATCACATACCTTGTTGATTATATTAAGGCTCAATTGTAAGGCCATGCAATTGGTATTGGCATTGAAGTTCTAGACCCTACTCATCAGGAGCTCTAACTTAATGGGTAAGACAACCTCAAAACCAAAGGCAAGACGAAAAGTTATCTCTTTAGTGGAAATTCTATGAATGGTTCAATAACCCTAAAGAATATTGGGGAGCTTATCAGCCTACTTCCCCTCCCCTTGTTCTACTCTCTTCCTCGAGCTACCGAGGACGATCTTATTGATTGCTTCAACTTGGTCGTTGTATTGAAGGTAAGCCACTAAGGTGAAGTGGAGCCTTATGTTATGCTTCATGCAAAATTCCCTAAATTTGGTGCTATTGAACTACTTGTTGTTATCTGTAATCAAGGCGTAGGGTACCCTAAACTTAGTGAAGGTGTGGGTAAAGACAAAGCCTTCGACCACCCTAGCTATAATGTTAGTGACTGCATGAGCTTCAACACACTTGTTAAAGTAATCAACAACCACCAGGACAAACTAACAACCCCTAGACGTTTTAGGGAAGGCTCCAAGGATGTCAAGTTCCCACTAGGCAAACAACCATGGCTCATCATGGAGTAGAGGTTGGAGCTCAAGGCGTAGCTAATGGGCATGTGTTTTGGGAAGTTGTGATGCTTCTATATTTAGGCTTCACATCTTCCTTCATTGTCAACCAATAGTAGTCAAGGCAGAGGGCTTGAATGTAGAGCTCTTAAGCTTAGATGTGGTTGTTGTAGACCTTAGCATGCAACTTTCAAGGCCATGGACACCCCCATGAGGTCTAAGGCATTGAAGAAGGGGGACATTATGCCTATAGCTATATAGAATGTTGCCTATAATAGTATAGTTCGCCTCATTGTAGGCCAACCTCTTTGCTCCTCTTCTATTCTCAAATGGTATACCAAACTTAAGATAATCAATAATTAGATCCATCCAGCAATGCTTCGCGAAGGAGGGTCGAATCTTAAGTACTTCTTGCTGTCATTCTTTGACTGTGTTCTCAACAAGATACTGTAAGAAGATTTGTGTACCACTCTTGTATGGTGTCGGGATAGCTATGGATGCAAGCTTCAATAGTCTTCTACTTCAGAGTTTTTAACTTACAAAATCTTGTTTATGTTCTACGAGGTGAACCCTGAAGAGAGATCTTGCACTATTTAGAGATAGTTCATCATGGCTTTTCTCTTTACCTCATATTCCCCCTTTACCTGTTACACCAAAGTGGGGCTCTAGTGGTATGGAGACAAATACTACCCTTATGTAAGTGCACCTAGTTATTTTATGGTATAAACACAGATTGAGTTTGACTTATCGATCCCATAGGAAACTATGAATATTAAGAAACCTTAAATCACTAACAATCATCCCTAAAATTACCAATTATCTAACTTATTAAATTAATTAAATAGTTGTAACAAAATAAACATAATAAGATAATGAAATAATAAACAATGAACAAACTAGATAACTAATAAGAAAATAAACAATGAAATATACTAACCAAAATTTTTTTAAACTTAAGAGCATAAACCTTAGTAAATGTACTATCCTTTCAATCTCAATTATACTCTTCAACTTAGAAAGATAAATTAACAAGACATATGCCTCTTAATTAATTCCTAATTTTAAGATACTCCACCTAAATCATTTCTACAACAAAGTACCCCAAGACCACATTAATGCCTTGAATCCCTCTATTAGGTTGCTCTAATTCAAAGAAATTGAATTCCTAATCACTTGGCCTATTCAATTGTTTCTAATTGCATCAATCCATCTATTACAAGAACTTACAAACTTTATAGATGATTCAAACATCAATTCAATAGCCAACTATATTGAATTATTGAATCAAAGACAATACAAAATAATGTAATTAGATTACAAAAGACAATATCATAGACTCAAAATAAAATAGAATGATCATCACATTAGAATAGGGTTCAATAAAAGGTTTACTAAGAAAATTAAATTACAACATTGTAACACCTAGGGTTTTGAGCTCCTAAATTTAGGGTATCGAGCAATGTTATCCATTTTAGTTCAAATTTTATGGTAAGATAAAAAAAGTTAGAAGAAGTAACTTGATAAAGTTAGTTTCTCAAAATAAAGTATAAAAGAGGTTTAATTTGATAGAAACGTAAGTTTATTAATAAAGCTGATATTTATTGAAAACTTGAGATTCAAGCTTTAAGATATAACGAGATCTTGGAGTAAGTTATTTAACTTATTAAAATAATGAAGCGAAGTGAAATTTTATATAATATAATGTAAAATACTGAGTATAAATTATATGTATTAAATATATATATATGAAATATGAAATTATGAAATATAGGAAGATAATACAAAAAAGGTTATAATTGTCTAAAAAATAACTTAATAAGTGATCAAACTCTTCCAAACATGATGTAACAACATGGGAATAAACTAAAAAGCATGAGTCATCACTAAATAAATAAGAAATTGCCACCTGCAAAGTTAAACAATAAAGATTATTAGGAATTCGACATTTGGCATGATGACTAAGCAATCCCACCACTTGGTAATCCCTATAAATAGTAAAAGAACACCAAGATACAAGATTTGGTAGCATAAAAACTAGAAGAAATAATTTATAGAATTTAATTTGAAATTAAATAAAAGAAACAAAAAAAGGGGGAAAAACAAGGGGTAATCTAGTTGGGACTAGTTCAGAAGGCTGTTGTTATTCTACTATAGTGGCCATTTGAGGTTAGAAAGTTGGCGGCTAAAGAAGCTTTTTTGACAAAGAGTGGTGGTCAGAGGGTAGCTAGAGGCTAGAGGTTCGGGTAGCTCTATTTTCCGCCCATAAGTTGTTTTATTTTCTAAAAATATCAAACCAAATTAATTAATTATGAAAAGATGTATTATGGGGTTATTTTAGGTATAGATTAATGTAGTAATTTTATTTTGATAAAATCATGAGTGAAAATATAGGGTCCATAAGAAAGTACTCTATTTAGGCAAAAATTGATGTAATTGTTATAACTATTAAACGTCATTGTTTCAAACTGAATTATTGTATATAATATACTCAATATATGTATTTAATTGTGGTAAGAAGAATTTTTAAAAATAAACATGTTTCCTATTTATTATATTTATTTTGAATAAAATTGATAGTATTGTCAATTTGTTGAAACAATTAGTTTTTGAATAAATTAGTTGACAAGACCAACATATTTTGACTTTTAGGAGTTTATAATAATATTGGGAACAATTGGTTTTTATCTTATACATAAATTTGCCTATTTACCTAATTTTCCATAATTTTGAGCTAAAAATGTCATTTCTACAAATATAGGCGATAAGTTAGTTTACTATAATTGTTGGTCAGTATTAAAACTATATATTTTTGTGAGTTGATGTATTTTTCTTAGAATTAATTAGGCTCATATGCTATTTATTACGTATTTTCTTAGTATAACCTTATATATCAGCCTAACTTGTGAAATAATGACTAATACCAATAAGACATTTGCTAAGTTAATGTAGGATCAACATTTTTGGTACATAGCATACACTGGACAAGTTTGGGAAATGTAAATTTTAGGGTTTTTAGTTTAGAATTAAAACTTATTCAAATCAATTACAAAGTTATGATAATTTATGATCAAGTTGATGGTGAAAAAAGGCATTCTCAAACCTATAATCATATCAATCCATTATACTTCTTAGGGTATTTTAATAATGCTTGAAATAACAATCATTATGATATAAAGTTTACTAAAATCAAATAAGGAATGAAGAAGACACAGTCAATTGAAGTTCACAAATATAATATTGGAAGGATAAGCAAACGCAAGCTTCGAAAGCTGTAGTTTCGACTCGTAGTTAACTTGGAGACTGTATATATTTTCCTACGTATGATAGGAGAGGAATGACCACATTGTGAAGCATAGGATCTACATTACTGCAAAGCCTTGATAAGTGAATATTTTTGTTTTTGAGTAAATAGAATTATGTCTATTTGACTTTGAGTTAGTCATGTAATAAACTACAATCATATAATTGATTGAGTGTGGATGTGATTTCATTGAATGTGTATTGATTGAGTGAAACGTTTTCTTCTTATATGAATGATTTTTTGAGGTGTCTTATTACTTAGAAAATTTGGACAATAAATTTTTCTTCTAGGTGTTTACCTAATTAAACCTTGTATGAAGGATGGAATTATAAAGCTTGGATACAAAGTTAGAACTCCACCAATTGAATTTCTCTTGATATGGAACTTAAGATTCATGCCTAACACGGGGTTGTTATATTGCTTGCTACATTCATGGCATGGCATGAAAAGACCTACAGGTCAAGTTTTGTGGAAACTAGAATATTGCTAAGTTGGTTTTGAGCATATAGATTTACATTAATCAATTTTGGCTACTTTATATGGTTTCAGCTAAGTTGGGTGTGGCAACTCCTTAATGCCTTAGGTTCTTAGACTTTATATCTAATTCTAAGAAGTGTCGACTAACTAGAAGAGATCTAGGTTGGGCTAAGATATCGGTACCAAAGAATGTCACGTGCATGAGCACAACACGTATTTTCTACATAAGCCTCTTGTCTTAGTAATTCTCAATATGACATTAAATGTCATATGGTAAAGATGCTTGTGTATGCCTATTATATTCCTGCTATGTTTTGTTTCATCCACTCTTACTTACCTCATAGAGAGTTAAGGGGGAGACTTATGTGTCCTCAGGTCAATAAAAAATTTGATTGGGCACTACAATCAACAAAGGAAGGACTTTTGAGAGCACGTATGATAAAGTTAGCTACTTTTGAAAAGAGCCTTGCTGTATTTTGATCATAGTCCCTAGAAGGATCTATACATATGTAATGGAAAACAAAAACTACTATCTTTTAAGTTTAGTTATGTTTTAGATTATACACTTTTTTGTGTAATTAGGTATAAAGCTAAACTCCATTGTAGTTTCTATTACTATAAATAGTACTTTTGTTAAATGTAAACAGGTTGGTGGTTGTGATGTTGTATTTTGAGCAATACTGGCATGTGATAGACATAAGAATAGAATAAAAGCTAAGAGACCCCTTGTCCTTTACCCTACAATGATCCTCTTTGGGGCTCCTCTCTTCACTAAACCTAAGACTATATTTATAGGACTAAGACTCAAGATTACAAAAAAAAAAAGCCTTCTAAAAATGTGAGATTCGTAACTCATGGCAAGTACTAGCCTTAAGAATACAAACATGGTCTTAGGGGTGTTCTTCTTCTTTACGTATAACTTATATTTTTTAGTAAAAATTCTTCACGAGAGCTACATAGCAGTATATACACACGTGTTCTTCCTTAGGTACTAATTCTTGTCTGGACTTTACTCCTTTGAATAACTTGGTCAATGCACTTCTTTGATGAAGCTTCAAAACTCTTTGAAATTGTTCGAAAACTTGTCAGAAGCTTCAAATACATCTATAGATGAACTAATAACTAATTAAGCTCAAAATCATTGATAATTTGCATAGTTAATGGGTGGAATTATGCAAAATCACCTTAAAATATTTGTGTTAAATGAGCTTTATGACATCACAAGCATAGAGTTCAAGTAGATCTCTACCTTCTTAACCTTGATGTCTTTGGCAATCTTTAGACCAACAATGAGTGCTTTATACTTGGCCTCATTATTACTTGTTGAAAATCCAAACTTAAGTGTGTATAAGACCTTGGTACCTTAAGGCCCATGCAAAACGATGCCTGCTCTACTCCTACCCCTCCCCCCTCTCAAGTAGACGATCCATCAACATGAAAAGTCCACATCAATATATCAATCTCTTTCAGTGCTTCCTCTTCTATAGTGTATTAGCTAATGAAGTTTGCAATAACCAGTACCTTGATAGCCTACCTCAATTGAAATCAGACTTCATGTGAGTGCTAATCTCTAATGAATATTTATGCTCAATCACTGACTACTAGGTATAACTCTTGTCCTAAGACTTGTTTAGAGAGCATAGGTAGGGTAGTCAAGGACCAATTAAGTTTGTCAAAGGTAATCTGATGCTTTTTGGACCAAGTGAACTCCGATGGGTTCTTTAATAGCTTGAAGAACTCGAAGCATTTGTCTATACTTTGGGATACGAACCAATCAAGTGTAGTAACCCTACTAGTAAGTTATACATCCTTAAAAGTTCTGAGGAAGGGGGGTTCATGTTACGAATGGCTTTGATCTTGTTTCAATCGACCTTAATACTGCATTCTATGAACATGAAACCGAGTAGCTTACCTGAGGTTATCCTAAGGGCACACTTTTAGGGATTTGGCTTCATCTAGTATTTGCGTAGTATGTTAAGCATTAAGTCCTTAATATGGTTATCCTTATCTTTGCTCTCAATGATCATGTCATCAATGTAGTCCTCAACATTTCATCTAAGCTGTAATTTGAAGATTGTTGTTACTAACCATTGATACGCTACACTGACATTCTTAAGGCCAAACGGCATAACTCTATAACAGTACATACTAAAGTTGATGACAAAAGAAGTGTGAACTTCATCTTCAGGAGCCATGCATATTTGGTTGTAACTTAGGTAAGCATCTATAAAGCTAAACATTGAATAACCTAACATTAAGTCAATGAGTTGGTCAATCCTAAAGAAAGGGAAGTAATCTTTCATGTAGGCTTTGTTAAGATTTATGCAATTAACACACATATGCCACTTCCCATTGGATTTATTGACTAACACTGTATTGGCTAACTAGGTTGGGTAACACTCTTCCCTCATGAATCTAACTCAAAGCAAGTTTCGTACCTCCTACTTAATGGTGGCTTGTTGCTTGAGTGCAAAGCACCTTCTCTTCCACTTGATAGGCCGCATATTAAGGTCCACTTAAAGGCTATGCATCACCTTAAGGATGTTAGTAATGCTTAACATGTCCTCGACGGATGAGGCAAAGATGTCAGCGTTGGACTGGAGCAAGTTGATGAGTTAGTCTCTATACTTAGTGGATAGCAACGTCCCTATCTATGTTATCTTCTCGGGGCTACTCCCAAGCTAAAGTTTTATGGTCTTCTCAACTGACTCTCTCCATGAGCCTTACCTTTCCTCTAATAATGACTCAATGTGCATCACCTTGTTGAGAGATGGGGCCTTAAGAAAGTGAACACGAGAGCTTCTGGCTACTTTAGATTATGCAAATTCCCATAGGCATAAGGAACTTTACCTTAAGGCACCATGTCATGTCCTGACGTAGCACAAGATGCACCATCGTACAGGAAGCACCATCACACAATAATACCTATTGAAAACTTAACTCAACCTACTCATTCATTAAAAGACAACATTGTTTACATGATAAGGGGCTTCCACATCGGAGTTCAACTGGATATTCTGCTACAACTTATGTGTATAACATAATATTTACATCGAAATATGAACCAACTTTTTCCTTTATCGTCTTTACAGTAATAGGATCTCTAACCTAATACAAATTCCATACAACAATCGCTAACTCCGACTCATGCTCTTAGTATACATATCCCCCTTGAGTGTTGGGCCCTTCATGATGTAGTTAACCTGATGATAAAACATTTTATCCCCCCACCTACTAAAGTTAAGTAAGAGTGGATAACAAACAACATAATATAGACAATATGATAGACAATACTACATATTACAACTGAAACATTTCAATCATAACTCGCAAGTTCAACTTCACATATGCATTCGCCCAATCGAGCACTTACTGCCAACAATGTAGCATGCTATGCTCATTTACATAACATACATCAATACCAATATCCTATGCCCTCCAAACTTCTTCCGATTAGTTGACATAGCCGGGCATCTAGATACAACATTTAGGAACCTGAGGCAATAAGGAACAGCTTAAGAATAGGGCCTCCACCAAATTGGACTACACATTATAATCTACCATTTTCAAAAAGGGCAACAAGGAGCTGCCTGGGAGTAGGACTCCCAAATTTACAAAATTAGACTACACATTATAGTTCACCACATCAAAGTGGTAACACTACCAAATTAGACCATACACTATAGTCTACCAAATTTGACTATCAAAATAGTTACCATGTTCGAGCAATGCAATCTATATGCTTCCAAAAACTGAGTTCATAAAGCCATGCTTTTTCCATGATCATTTGGAAGCCTCATTCTAAAAGTTATGACCCATAGGTCCCTTTTTATGCCATGTTATGCAATAACAACTCAAGAATATCAATCAGCATAATCAATCTTCCAGTTTTATTCAACCTAGTGATTTGATTCTAGTTTTCGAACTCTCCTTAGCGAAATTCTAGTATCTTACTTAAGGTTCCCTTAAGTGAATACCTAGAAGATTGGGTTAGATCACTCAACTTCCTTAGTCAGCATGATCAATCATAAGCACAAATCATCACTCAACATAGCCATATAACAGTTTAACTAGAATACAATCATTGTCATTCAAAATCACCACATCAATACCCACTATAGTAACATATCAATTCACCCAAGATATATCCATATTCAACCAACACAGCATCAAACAATACACAGTGTTATAAGTAGCAATATATTTACTCGAAGCATGAGTTAGATCTACTTACCTAGACTCAATAATAGTGCAGAATCCTAAACTTCACCACATAGTCCTTCCTTACTTATCAAACCTATGAAAATATAACATAGTCTTCAAATCAAGTATAGGTCGAACCCGAACTATTATAAGTTTTCATTCTCGCATTTTTAAACTTCATCTAACCATATCTTACTCATTTATTATCTGATTTCAATAAACTTTTGTTGAGGCTGGTTTTTTACCCTCTCGATTCTTTTATGAAATTAGGTCTTCTTTAAACTAACCAATATTAAACCCTTACCCGTTTAATACTAACCCTCGACTAAGGTTTAAAGAAAACCATTTTTTCAACTTGAAAAGATTTGGAGTAGTCACCTAACCGAAGTCGGGAAAAAGAGTTAAGTTATATCCAATTAGGTAGATTGGTTATAACTTAACTACCGGTCTATCGATTAAAAAAATAATTTATAAAACAATTTATAAAACAATTTTTTTTTTAAACTAGAGATTTAGGTCCGAGAGCTAATTTATTAAACCCTAAACAAGTACCACTCTTTAACTATTTGAATTTAACTTCGTTTTTCAAATATACCCTTTTTAATTTCTAAAATGGCTAATTATAATACATGCGACTAAATTGATAAATGTGCATAAATATCTAAAAATGGAAAAAAATAAAACTTTCCATATTTTAAGTCGCTCTTTACTGACGTACGAGTGCCTATGTATTCACTATTCGGGATCAGACTTTCGTAGTTTGTTTACCAAAAACGTAGTGGGTTGATTTAATTTTAATTTTGAAAAAGCAGTCGGGTTTACGTGTTTTACCCATTTTGAGTTTATTTGAAGAAAATTTACTAAGGGTCCTAAATTGGTTTATTTTGAAAAACCTAAAGTGCCTAAATTTGGAAAGAATCCATTTTATTTTTATTTATTTTGAAAAAATATGTTTTTCTAAGTGGTAAAACGTTTCTCTTTATTATAAATTTTTTATTATTATTATTTTTGTATTATTTTTTCCATTTTTTATTGTTTTTATTACTTATCTTTTTTTTGTTAAAATGTAAAAATAACTAAAAAAATAAAAACAAAATACTTCCTCTTCTTTTTTTATTTTTCTCTTTTTTCTTTTTCTTTTCTTTTTTTCTTCCTTTTCAGTTTTTCTTCTCTTTTTTCTCTTTTCCTTCTTCCTTTTTCTTTTTTTTTTTTTTTGTTAATTATAATTACAAAGCATCACACCATAAGAAAAAGAAAAGAAGAAAAAAAAAGAAAAGAAAAATTAAAATAAACAAAAGACAGGCCGGACCAAAACTAAAGGGAAGAGGCACGGATCGAATTCGGAGTGAAGTCGGGTCAGGATCGGGTCGGAGTCGGGTCTAGACCAAGTTAGAGTCGAGTCTAGATTAGGTCAAATCTAGGTAGCTTCCTACTACTAATGCAACATGACAAAGGTTGTTTTGGTGGGTTTTCAAAGGGGGTAAATATGGTTTTATGTTGGAGTTATTGGACTTTGGGGGGTATTTTCAATGCTACCGCATTTAGTAGTCGTCTAATGGTAGTCGCAGCGTTGGGGGTAGCTATACGGTGAGCAATAGGTCGAGAAGGTGCTTTCGTCCGACGGCACGATTGGGGATTAAGAGGTGTTAGTAAGTCTAGTCATACGTGTATAGGGGACGGTCACGTAACAATGGTGCGGTTAAGTAACTGTGGGTTATGCGGTGGTGGTGATGTGCAGTCGTAGGAGAGAGAAAGGCTTGTCGTGAGTTTGATGGTATGTTCAGAGGCTTGGGATGTTGTGTTGGTTGGGGTAGCCATATAATAGTGGGTTGGTGTGTTCGTATATGGTGCAGCTTGTTTGGTTTTGCGTTAAGGGGTTTAGCGTCATGTATATGCAAGGGGGGTGGTGTGTGTGCACTGTGAGGTGGTGTATCTAGCTACATTTGGTGTACGGTATACGTGAGATAGAGGAGGTCGAAAGTGGTGTATCATGTGAGAGAGAGAGAAGGCCAAGAGTAGTGTATCATGTGGAAAAGAGAGAGCAGCTGAGTGAGAGAGAGAGAGAGCGAGTGAGTGAGAGAATGCAGTAAGAGGGTTTTGTAAGGGTGGTTCAGTTGAAAGAGAAGGTGGTCAGGGGGTCAGGGTGATGGTAGAGAGAGAATGAGATGCCGAGAGAGAGTCAAGAGAGAAAGGGAGAGAGTGATCCCGGAGAGAGAGATCAATGGAGCCCCCCTTGCCTATGTGTGTATATAGAAAAAGAAAATTTTCCCCCTTCATTGTTTTCTTTTCGAATCCCTTCCATACGTGTCTCCCCTTTTTAAAATGAATCTCCACTTTCTTGTTTTTAATGTCATCCCCTCTTGTTGTTTTGTGTGATTTAAAATGAGAAAGTGTGTGTGTGTGTGGGGTGGGAAATTTTCTTTTTCTATATACACACATAGGGGGGGGGGGTAGGAAAGGAAAATAGGGAAATAAAGTTTGTTGTTGCGACAAATCAGAATGCACCAAGTGTCACAATTAGACGCATGGCGCAATAATATTTTGACATGTGGCAATATGTGGAAAAAAAAGAAAAAGATAAAAAACCAACCTCAAGACTCCAGTGAGTTTTGAACCCCTATCCTTTAACTTAATCCATGTGCTTAGTCTATGTGTTTTACCATTAGGCAGTTGGCCTATACCTTATCCATATATGCAATTAAATTGCATATATAGACTAAGTCAACCTAGGCTAGATTTAAATCTAAGCCTAGTTCTAACGATCATTTGTTTAAATTACAATCTTATTCTATTTAAACAACCTAAAAATTTATTATTTTTCAAATTCCCTACTTTCCTAAATTTTTCCAATTTTTTGTGTTTTTTCTAAATTTCTTATTTTTTGTGCTTTTTCCTATTTTCCTATTTTTTGTATTTTTCTAAAATTCCTATTTTTTCTAAATTTCTTCATTTTTTGGAGTTCTCTTTAATTTTCTATTTTTTAAAACTTTTTCTAATTTAAGACCTTATAACCTAATTTGACAAATAAAAGGGGGGGCAAAAATTACGTGTCTACAGACAAGCAAAGCGCTCCTTAAGCTAGCTAAGGCCCTAAGAAGAATGAAGAAACTTGGTCGTATCCTAATGAGTTGACTAACCAAGGTGAGCAAAGTGCTCATAAAGCTAGCTAAGACCCTAAACTAGATGAGATGGGTAAGCACTCCTAGGGCTAGCTGAAACCTTAAACTGATAGAGGAAACTTGGTCATGCCCTAGTGAGCTCACTAACCAAGGCAGTCAAAGTCCTCTTAGAGTTGGCTAAGACCCCAAATTGATAGAGGAAATTTAGTCGTGCCCCAATGAGTTGACTAACCAAGACGGGCAAAGTGCTCCTAGAGTTGGCTAAGACCTTAAATTAAAACCTAGTAGTGCTCTGCTGCGCTAACTAGGCAAGTGCGTCTCTCGAAGACTAATAACCTTAGGATTTAATCGACCTAGAAAACTTAGTTGTGCTCCTTTGAGCTGACTAACCTAGTTGGAAGTATCTCTCGAATACTAGCAACCCTAGAATTTGATCGATCTAGAAACTTGGTAGTGTTTCTTTGAGCTAACTATCCTAAGTAGGAGCGTCTCTTAGGGACTAAAACCCTAGAATTTGATCGATCTAGAAAACATGGTTGTGCTCCTTTGAGTTGACTAACCTAAGCGGGAGCATCTCTAAGGGACTAACAACCCTAAAATTTGATTGATCTGGAAGACCTGATTGTGCCTCACTAGGCTCACTAACTTAGGCAAGAGCGTCTCTCAAAGACTAGTAACCCCAAAATTGGATCGATCTGAAACCTGGTAATGCTCCTTTAAGCTAACTATCCTAGACGGGAGTGCCCCTTAGGGACAAGCAACCCTAAAATTTGATCGATCTAGAAACCTGGTTGTGCCTTACTAAGCTCACTAACCTAGACAAGAACATCTCTTGGGGACTAGCAACCCTAAAATTGGATCAATCTTAAACCTAGTAGTGCTCCTTCGAGCTGACTATCCTAAGCAGTAGCATTTCTCAAGAACTAGCAACCCTAAAATTTGGTCGATCTGGAAGACTTGGTAATGCTCCTTTAAGTTAACTATCCTAGGCTGGAGCATCTCTCAAGGACTTGCAATCTTAAAACTTGATCGATCTGGAAACTTAATTATGCCTTACTAGGCTCACTAACCTAGGTAGGAGCATCTCTCAGAGACTAGCAACCCTAAAATTTGATCAATTTACCTTCGTAGTGCTCCTTTGAGCTAACTATTCTAGGCGAGAGCATCTCTCAAGGACTAGCAACCCTAAAATTTAATCGATCTAGAAGACCTGGTAGTATTCCTTTGAGCTGACTATTCTAGGTAGGATGGGTGAAGCACTCCTAAAACTGACTAAGACACTAAACCGAGACCAAATAAAGAGAAGCACCCAATGTGTTCTCTAAGAGAATTTGATGAAGAGAAGTACCCCATAGGCTCGCTAAGAGAAAGCTGATGAGGAGAAGCGCCTTATGGGCTCACTAAGAGACGGCTGAAAAGAAAGCACCGAATGGGCTCACTACAATAGAACCTGGTGAAAGAAAGAACCCTATGGGTTTGCTAAAGGAATAGAAGTACCCCCACGAGCTTCCTAGGAGAATTGGTGACAAAAAGTGCCCTACAAGTTCACTAAAAAAAATTTGATGGGGAGACGAGCCCTATAGGCTCACTTGAGAGGAATTGATGAGAGAAACGCCCTTGTTAAAGGAACAAAAGTGCCTAATGGGCTCACTAAGAGAATTTGATGAAGAGAAACGCCTTATGGGCTTACTAAGAGAAAGGTAAAAGAGAAGCACCCCATAGGCTCGTTTAGAGAATTAGTGAAAGAAAGCGCCCAACAGTCTCGCTAAAGACCCTATATTGAGTTGATGATGGAGGGGTTGAAAGATGGCTAGGAGCCTAGAAAGATAAGACGATGCCCTAAAGGCTAACGAGATCCCTAAAATGAAAGATAGGATAGCACCCTAAAGGCTGGTTAAATCCCTAAGAAGAATAAAGGAGTTAGTGCTCTAAGAGCTTACTAACATCCAAAAAAGATGGGACAACGCCCTAAAGGCTAACTAGGACCTTAAAAAGAGTAGAAAAGGGGACAACACTCTAAGAGCTGGCTAGAACCTTAGAAAGATAAGACCATGCCCTAAAGGATGGCTGGAGCGCTAAAAAGAAATAAAGGAGAGGTTAGTGCTCTAAGAGCTAGCTAACACCTTAGAAAAACAGGACAATGCCTAAAAGGTTGGTTGGAACCCTAAAAAGAATAAAAGAGAGGTCAGCACTCTAAGAGCTAGCTAATACCCTAGAAAGACGAGACAATGCTTTAAAGGCTAGCTAAAACCCTAAAAAGAAAAGAAAAGAAAAGAAAAGGGGACAGCGCTCTAAGAGCTGGCTTAATCCCCAAGAGGAAAAAGATGAAGGAATGAAGAACTAAAGTAAGGCAAGCAACTAGTTTCAAAAGACTCTTTAACTTGGAAAAGTATTTACAAAGAGATTTTCATGAACCGAGGACGATCTAGTTGTAGCAAACACCATATACTGTATGAAGAACCCTTAATTGGTTACCCTTCCAATCATGAACTCTTCATACAATATACAAGGCTCTACAACCACTAGCTTGCTAAGAATATACAGATCCACATGATATCATCACATAAACATATTTATATAAAATTTAAACTATAAAGTTTACAATGAGTAGTAATTTAATACATCTAGGTCTATATTACTGACAAAATAAAAGTACATAAGTAAGCATCCACATAATTAGTTCTCTCCACACACTGAATGGCCCACTCTTGCCCAAGTCCATAAGCTAACCTCTGGCATCCCCCGACCAGGCTCAACGAATAAGCCATCCTGCAGCAAAAGTCTAAAGAGGTATAAGCCTAAGCTTAGTGAGCAAAACCCTCAACCACACCACAAGTAAGTTATAAATATATTATATTCATACATATGAATGAATGATCAAATAGAATGATAAACAATACATATAGTTAACTATTCAATATATGCAACTTAGATTTAATGCCCTCTGTAGTCAAGGTTAAAGTATACATGACACCAGTCAGATCTAAATATTATACTAGAACTTCTTTTATTACGGAACTCTACGTTCCGTACTTAAATCAAACAAGTCCTTTATTTTTGTAAAAACTATTTATAAAAACTAAGTTCTAGTATAATCGTGAGTAAGCTCCCACAGTCCACACTCATCCTTAAGCGGAGGCCTCTAGACTTGACTCTCAGCTAAGCAGTTGGCACCTCAAACGCCTAGTATTCCTGTAGGCCAGGGTAAGGTCATTTGGTACAAGTGCACTGTATTGAACCAATAAATTTATAATAACGACCCCCAAATGACTTTTCTCTACCTCCGAGTGATGTGATAGCCGGAATTATGTCTATGCAATGCAAGTTGATGCATGTACCAATTTCTTTTTATGAGCCAAGTATAGTTAAGTCCAATTATGATGTGACCATCCAATAGTACACACAATCATTATCTATACTACCATACAACAAATAAAGTATTATTCGTACTTAAGGTAAATTCACAACTCAGCACATAATAACATACATAAGCATTTCTCAACCCCACACAACAATTAATTAACAATATAATTTAAGTCCACTATCTATAATCACATACAAGCATGGAATCATAGGGTAAATATTCTTTCAACCATAATGACTCGATCTAGTTGTAGTAATCAATCAGAAGATTCTCGCCCACATCAGGGTCACATGATCATTACGATATAATAATGATAGTAAGCAATTGAATTAACTAGTGATTCTAGATATCTATTTACCTAATTCTATTTAGATTACTATCAATTTTTATCCGATTAGACTTTATTACTAATCGTATGTAACATTTTCATTCTATTTCCAATATTTATAAACTTATAGTCATTTTTTATCATTTTCAAACACACGTTTACGCAATGATGTCCGTTTTGGACTTTAAAACCCATGTTTTACGATATAGACTAAATTTATTGAAATTTTAACTATTGAAGCTTAATTATTCTTATTGGCTAGTTTTATGTTTTATTTTAGTAGTTAATGATTTCATTAGCCATTAATTCTTACACTTAGATGATCTTATGGTTTATTCTTATGTCATCAATTGCTTATGTCATGACTTATGTCATCACTTGCCTATATCATGGCTTACACCATCCATTACATATGTATACTTATCCTTATATATTTATATACTTTAAACATATGTTATGTATATACTTATACTTTTAATATACTATTATGTATACTTGTGTACTTATACGTGTACTAGTACATATACCCATATAAACATATAGTTACATACGTATTTTCGTATGCCTAATGTTCCCTCTTAAGAAAGCTTCACAAATTTCATATTTTTATACTTCGAGAGCTTATTTAGCAAGGTATATGTATGTATAGTTAGTATATACCTCTTTTTTGGTTATGTATATAATGGATACTTATGTATAAAGGTCTTCATACATGTATTTATCAAGTGTATTCCTATATTCACATGCTTAAGTATATATATACATGTGTTCTTCTTCCATTTACTAAGGATTTCCTACACTTGTAAACATGAATATGGAGCTTCCACTCTCAACAACACATATGCACATATCACATAAGCTTCCTACACTAACCTAACCTATTCATCTAACTACTAGATACGATCAAAATTTACACAATAACATACCTTTCTCTTGCTTGAAATATAAAAAGGAAAGCTAATATATATGTGTTATTGGTTTATGTTGGTAAGTAGAGTTGTGAAAGTAAAATTTAGAAAGTTGAAGGTGACAAAGCAAAAGGGAAGCTCACGGTTTGGGAATGGGGAAAAAAGAGTCTCGTGTTGTCTTAGTTTATGTTTTAAAATGAGAATAAGTGGGGTCTAAATGATGGAAGGGAGTAGACGGCAACAAGGGGTGAAATTGGAAAAAAAAAATCGGTAGAAAGCTAAAGAAAAGGAAGGAATTCTCTAGATGATAATGACATTTTGTTGACTTTTCAACATATTGACTTAGTCAACCTTTGACTTGGTCAACATTTTAAAATTACATGTAATCTAAGTGTACATAATGAAGTAATTAGGGAAAATTAGGAAGAAAATTAAGGAAATAAAAGAAAATGTGGGGTTAATTTAAATGATTAGTAAGAATAGGTAATGAGATCTTCCTTTAGATATTTGTATCTTATATAAATCATTTGGTAAGCTACTTAATGTAACTATCATGAAAAGTAACATTTAGGGTATTAATACTTACTATATGTAGTATAATCATCAACTAAGCTCTTAACTCTATATAATACTAAGCTAGTTATATAATTAAAAGATGGATGTGATTTATGATACAATATCCTAGTTCCTAAAAGATTACTTTAGTATTATATGTATTTATTAATGAATGAAAGTTATTTTTTATCTTTTACTAATGATTTGATAAACTACTAAGGATGTATTGTTAATTAGGGTTCTAGAGTAAGTTATGATGAATTAATACATTTATATTTTTTAAGTTATAGTTTTAGATGAAATATTTAGTGTTTACATACGTTTAGAGTATAAAAATTTTATATGCAATTGATTAGTTATTTTAGGGTTTTCATTTTTACTAACCTTGTAAACTCTTAGGAATATCTAACACACTTGAGTCTACTTTAGATGTTAGGTTGAAAAATTTAGGGGTTTACAAAGATTTTTGAAAAACCATTTATGAACAAGGAAAAGAGTAGGGATAGGCCCCTTGATTTGAAAAAAGAGTTTGAAGGATGTTTAAAAATCACAATTGGGGAAGAATGACTTAAACTGAAGAATGACAACCTTAGAAAGGAACTAGATGACATGAATTAAAAGCTTGGCTATTCGAGCCAACATGGACTTGAACAAAAATTTTGTGACAAGCCTTTACTTTCTCTCTCTTCTTTTTTTCTCTTTTTTTTTTTTTTTCAAAGTTTTGCCAACAAGTATAAATTCTTATTAAGGAACAATCTTATAACTGCCCCTATCGTTGGTAATCATGTGGAATTTCTTAATACCCCTGACCCTAAGGCTTCTCTTAAGGTTTTTGTGATTTCAAGACATTCCTTTCTTAGGGAGAAGGTAACTCAAAATTAGTTTAGTCAAAGAGGTCTTCCTTACTAGCTCTCAGTCTAGATTACACTCTTGACTACAGTTCTAAAAATTGTAGTCCATTTTCTAAGTAATACTCCTTAATCAATCTGTTAGGTCTTTTTTGGTTTAACCTTATGAATTTAGGCTTTTGGTCCAAAGGTTTCAAAAAAGATTAATGAAAAGGCTTATTTTGATAGAAATACTTTTATTTAATCCTAGGTGTACAAATCAAGAACCTTGGAGTAAAATTAGGAGTACACTTGTCCTAGTTTCAAAAACAAATTTTATTAAAGATAAATTATCTTTCAAGATCGGAAGAGCTTTTATATGTATAAGGGCAGTATTGTGGGTGGGAAGGCCTTATGTGATTTAATATAGGTAAAAGAGGCTTCAAAGTGTTAGTGTGGATATGGATATTTGGGTTTTCGAGCTTAGGAGTGTGATTTAAGACCTTATATTTCCTAAGGCTATTTGGGCATTGACTCCCAACCCTTTAGTTTGGTTTAGTTGCCCCTGCTGGGATGTGAAACATTTCTTGGGGCTTTTCGTCCTACACTTTTAGGCCCTATTCTTTTGCTTCTTTTCTTCTCCCTTTTTCTTTTCTTTTTTATTTGCTTCGCCCCACTATCTCTTATTATTCTCTCTTTTCTTTTGGCCCCAAGAGTGACTGTTTCCATTGCTGAGTTTTTTTTTTTTTCTTTTTAAATGATTCAAGGCCCTAATTACATAGATTTCAAGTGTATGGACTTGAGGTGGTTGAAAAAGGAAATTAGTTCTTCTTCATTTCAAAGAAAAATAATTTATCAAAAATAAAATTCATTTTTGAATTAATATTACTCAAAAAAGTATAGACTAATCTTACCCCTATCTTCTTATCAATGACCCTAACCTCCAAATTGTCCCATTATAGGGTGGTTCTCGATAAGGTTTAAATCTAGAAATTCTCCAAATAGGTCCAACGGGGTGAACAACAGATGATTGTGTTTAGGATTTAGAAGTGAATGCTTAACTTCACTTAAATCTATGTATCACATTCAAAGTGAACCTCTTTTAAGGAATGAGTTTAAAGTATTCTTACCGTTATGTCGCTCAACTCTCAAAATGTTTCAAGTTGGTGTATAGGATACAGCTTGCCTCTTCTCATCCTAAACTTTTTGAAGAGTAAGTTACCGATTTCTTAAGGAGGAATCCGTTTTTTATTTGCCCAGGATCAGGTTTTGCCCCCCAATCTCTTAAATCATGCCCCAGTATTTGATTTTGTGTTTTGGTTTGGTTCATGATTGAACTTGGCTTTCTAAACAGATCAGGGGTTTCGGCTTGGTTACTTTTAGGGGTTAAAGATTATGCTTAGGTCGGCTGCCTTAATAGGCCTTGGTTCATGTTTGGATTGGCTAGCTGGCCTAGTGGCTTATGTTTAGGTAGGCCGGTTGGATAAGCCCAAGGTTTGTGTTTAGGTTGAATGCCTTACTAAGCGACCTGTATTTAGGTAGGTTACTTGAGTGGGCCTAAGGTTGGTGTTAGCCTAGTGACCTGTGTTTGTATTAGATGGCGACAAAGGGCTCATGTTAGTTTCTTTAATAGGTCTAGTATGGGTTGAAAACCAAGTGTTTGGGTTGGCTGCTTGAGTGAGCTAGAGGGCTCATGTTTGTTGTTGAATGGGCCAAAGGACTCATGTTTGGCTCAAATGGGCCAAAGGGCTTATGTTTGGCTTGAATTGGCTAAGGGGCTCATGTTTGGCTTCTATAATAGTTCAAGGGACCTCGTGTGGTTTGAAAACTATGTATTTGGATTGGTTACTTGAGTGGGCCAAAGGCTTAAGCTTATGTTGGCTCTTTAGGTCCATAAGGATTTATAACCATTGGCAACTTTTCTTTTCATTTTTTTTTGTTTTTTCAATTTTTTCTTTTCCTTTTTTTTTAAAGAGAGAAAGGTAAAGTTTTATTTAAAAAATAATAATAATTTATAAATAAGGATAGTGATTTTTGGGTTTCTATTTACAAGTCTATGGATTTTATTTACATTTGCCTAAATGAGATTGAATAGTGGTTAGATAACTATTTATTGAAAAACTATTTACAAAGATTGGAAAAATAATAATAATGAACTAAAGAGAGCTTTATTGTTTTGAAAAAGGAAGATCAAAATACAAAAGGGCAGAGAACCTAAACTTTATTCAAGAATTTTATTTTAGGCTCTTTAGGCCTGAACTGGAAAGACCCTACATTAACTCTCATATACGGGCCTTAAGGTCTTCTATCATCTCATAAGTATCCCCAATGACCTATGTCGAAAGGGACCTTAAGGCCCTATTGTGAGCTTTAGAACACTCAATCTTTTCTTTCAAATAAGCAAATTTCATCTCTCAATAACTACTAGCGAAACCTAGAGGAGTCTAGTAGCTTATTACTCGGCTGATCATTCGCTTGGTTGTCTGCCATCCTAAGTCTACACATTTTATGGACAAGGATTAGCCATCAATGCAATGATAAAAAAACAAAAACATGGGAAAATGCAAATGTTAGGCTCGTTTGGGTCAATATATTACTCCTTAGGTTGCAACCCTACTATAATTTCCAAAAACTTATTTGCAAAGACTCTTGAACAATCAGTAGGGTTGCAATTTCTTAAAGATAGTGTATTAACTCAAGTTTGGAATGAAGTATGTGCAATTAGGGTAGGTTCTAAAAGGTCCTTAAGCTATGTGACCTCACTTGTTAAAAAACACTTTCATTAGTCATATCGAGCTTAAGTGAGGTGGCATCATCAACCCCAAGCGATGGTTATACCACAACACCCAAAACTTATACAATGGCCCCTCTCCTAAGATCCTAAGACGACCTGGGTTTGACCATATCTACCCTACATCTTTGATGCAACAAATGACCCCCCATATACCAATGCATGTGATATGTAAGATAATAGTATAGACAAATAAACAAAAGCTGAGAGAATACAGAAGCTTTAGCTTTATCTTTTCTTTTTCTATTTTGTAACAATGTCGTCCTATTAGCTATTTGCCAAGCCCAGAAGAATGTATGTAAGAAAGGAGGGTTCTAAAGGTTTTTAAACTCTATGAAGTAGAGGATAGAGCTTGTGTACCCTATGCTGTCGATCATGTGAAGCTTCAAATCCCAAGCTTTGATGGTTTTGGGAATGCTTACGAGTACTTAGATTAAGAAGAGAAGGTAGAGAAAGTCTTCAATTATTATCAATATAAGGACCATGATAAGGTTAGAACTGCCTACAATAGAGTTTTCAAGATATGCTGCAATGTTGTGGAGGAATATACAAACCCTGTGAAGACAAGATGGATACAAAGAGGTTAGTACATGGCCCAAGATGAAAAGAGCCTTGAGAGCTAGATTTGTGCTAGATACCTATATACAGGATACTTTTGCTTGACTCCAAGAGCTAAAGTAAGGGAACCATGCTGTTGATGAGTACTTACGAGAATTTCAAATGCTTATGATCCAATGTGAGGTTAGTGAACCCTTAGCCAAGACAGTATCTAGATTCCTAACAGGATTGAGGTTAGAGATCCAAGATGTAGTAAAGCTACAAAAGTTGTTACTTCAGACGAGGCCATAAGAATTGCTCAACATGTGGAAAGATAGAGGAGGAATAAGCCAATTTGACCCATAATGAGCCAACTTATCTAATCCGACCAACTAACTCAAGGAAGTAACCAAGCTCAATGTAACATTGAACCATATAGTCAAACAAACGTCATAACTAAGAAGAAGAGCTGACCAGGAGATAGTGAAGCACTAAAGAGGACATTTGAAAAAGAATAAGGATCAAGGAAAAAGACTAGCCAATCAAATGCTTTAAGTGTCAGGATTTGGTCACATAGCAGCCTAGCATCTAAACAGATGAACCATGGTCATTAAGGGTGATGTTTTAAAAGTTAAAGTGGATAGTATGGATGAGCAGCCTAAAGGAAGAGAAGAGTTGGAGAAGAGTACTAAGAATAATGAGGAACTTGTCAAGGAGGATGTGTTTGCTGAAAATCTAGACAAATTGACTTTAGTTGTCAAATAATTAATGAGCCATGAACCATCTATCAAGAAGGAGCAACGAGAAAACTTATTCCATATTACATGCAAAAAGAATGAACAAGTGTGTATACACATTGTAGATAGTAGGTGTTATACCAACATTGTATCGGTAGAACTAGTTTGAAGGCTCAAGTTGCCAACCCTATCACACCAAAGGCTATACAAACTCCATTGGTTAAACAAAAAGGGAGCACTACATGTCACTTAGCAAGTATTGCTACCAATCTCAATTTGGAACTATTCTGGTGAGATTCTCTATGATATGCTACCCATATATGCATCTCACCTATTGTTGGGCCGACCTTAGTTATTTAATTGGAAAGTCATACATGATGGGTTCAAGAACATATATGCATTTGAGAAAGAAGGAAGATCACATTGAGCCCTATGACTCCCAGTCAAGTAAAATTGCTGACTAAGCTAGCCCAAGGATCCAAGAAGCCCTTAGTTCTTAAATGTTTCTAGCTCCAAGAAGCTATCAAATTTGATAAGTTGACCTTTTTTTTAGTAAGGAGATTATTAGAGTTAAAGGAGCAAGTTATACTACCAAATGAGACTTGAGAGTTGCTTAATGAATTTGCTAACTTATTTCTTGAACAGCTACCTCAAGGACTACCACCTTTTCGAGGGATTGAACACTATATTGACTTAATACCTGGTGCCGTTCTTCCTAACAAGCCTGCTTACCAAATGAATCCAAAGCAAACAGCCGAACTATAAAGATAAGTTAATGAATTATTGGAAAAAGGTTATGTAAGGGAGAGCCCCAGTCCTTATATTATACAAGCCTTACTTGTGCTAAAGAATGATGGAACCTATCGAATTTGTATAAATAGTAGAGTTGTTAACAAGATAATGATCAAGTATAAGTATATAATCTCGAGGTTAAATGATATGCTCGATGAACTGAATGGTGCTAGAGTTTTCACCAAGATCGACCTAAAGTCTAGCTACCACTAAATTTGAATGAGGCCATGAGATGAATGGAAGACTGCATTTAAAACCCAACATGGTCTTTATGAGTTGTTGGTAATGCCCTTTGTCATATCTAATGCCTTGAGTACCTTCATGAGATTGATGAATCGTATATTATGGAATTTGATTAGAAAATTTGTTGTGGTCTACTTTAATGACATTCTCGTGTATAGTATCGATATGCCAAGTCATATCGATCATCTCCAAGCTGTATTTGTTATGCTATAATCTGGGAAACTATTTGAAAATTAGAAGAAGTGTTGTTTTTGTTAGGTGGAAGTAGTCTTTGTAGCGTATGTAATTGGAGGAGGCTTACGAGTTGATTAAGAGAAGATTTAAGCTATTGTTGATTAGCTAACCTCAACCACTTATGCCAAGGTGACTAGCTTCCTTTTACTAACGTTTTAGGGATTTAGTACCATTGTTGCACCACTCACCAAACTAATGAAATAGAACATAGAATTCAGATGAGGAAGGAAAAAAGAGAGAAGTTTTATTGAAGTGAAGAAGATGTTGACCTTTGTGCCTGTATTAGCCTTACTTAACTTTGAGAAGATATTTGAGCTTGAATGTAATACATAAGGTATGGGCTTGGGAGTTGTGTTGATGCTAAAAGGCCGAATGTGCCTATCATAATGAGAAGCTAAGACGTTCGTAGTCGAATTACTTTGTGTATGACAAAGAACTCCTTGCATTAATTTGAGCATTTCAAGTATGGCAACACTACCTTCTACTAAAAGAGTTCGTCACATACACAAACCTTAAGTTTTTAAGATACCTATGAAGCCAAGCCAAACTTTCAAAGAGATAGGCCTAATGGATAGAATTCTTAGAAGGATTTAATTTTGTGATCAAGTATAAGTAAGACAATGCCAACGTCGTTGTTAACACCTTATCTAGAAGGCATACTCTTCTTACTAAACTACAAACCATGCTATTAGGGTTTGCAAGCATTAAAAAACAATACCCTTGAGACCCTCATTTTGGTCCATTATATAAGCATTGTGAAGGAGGGCAAATAGTAGATGAGTATCGTATGTAAGATGACTACCTATTTCAAAGTGGTAAACTCTATATACCAACCTATTCCATCAGAGAGCTGTTGGCTAGAGAAGCTAATAGTAGGGGGCTTTTTAGACATTTTGAAGAAAGGAGGACCCATGAATTATTGAATGACCAATTCTTTTGGCTTAAGATGACGCAAAGATATGCACTTTTGTGTAACTTGTAAGAAGGTAGAAAGTTTAGTTGAATAAAGGAAAGCGATGTCTCTATTTATTTCGACCAAACCCTCGATTGATTTGAGCCTGGATTTTATCCTTGACTTACCAAGCTACTTGTTCATTATATCGAGCTAGTCTGTGAATCTACATGCATTCTTTAGTACATCATATCTTCAAACTTGTTTGTTGTTTTTATTTGTTCTCTTTCATTGTTTTATGAGTTCATCATCCAACATTTCAAGCTTTTTACGAGCTTAGACCTACCCTGATAACATCGCCCTTATTTGACCTTAGCGCGTATATCAATGGTAGTGCTATCATTATTAAGGTAATCAAGAAAGCCTTGCACATGATAGAATTTGAGAAGTCATGGAGGCTCAACATTATGTAAAAGTGAACCGGATGGTCGTTAAGTTCACCTATGCTATCGTAGTTGCTGAGGTGTAGGAGCCAAACACCTTGTAGGAGAGTTTCCTTGAGGATGGCGAGCATGAGTGGGGTTTTGCTCGTGCCAAGTCATGATAGTCAACTAGAGGATTCAGCTCGCTTTTGGTCACACATATTAAAGGCATGACGAATGTAATCATCCAACCCTTAGATGTTCATGTCCTCAAGAGATTTTTTAGTGTAGCCTTGGAAAAGATTCATGGGCACCCTACTAGTGCTTGACTGCTTACCAAGCATAGGCAGCTTGCTGCAGTTCATGTTTAGTCGATTGTAGAGGTCTTCAAGATAATGGTGATTGGGCAGAACATGATCATGTGAACATGTAAGGTTCAATGGAGGAGGCAATATAGAGCATCGGCTCTGCCTACTCGACCTACTCCACAAGATGATGGGAAGGTCTTCATGAGGGATTATGCCTTAAGCTATTTTTAAGGTGGTACCTCCCTTTAAAGAAAAGTGTTTTCCTCTTGAGTTATGTGATTCTCCTCCATCATTTAGTAGAACATCGCTTTGAGCTACTCAAATATAGAAATCAGAATAGGTGGCGGTAGTGGTGATGCTGATTGACCACCATCATTTTGATGGGATGCTTGTAGATTAATATGCTTGCTCTTAGCCATGTGGTAGCTCTTCAAAGGTGGGTGACAAAAGGTGATGGTCTAATCACAAGAGGAAGGTAGCTAGTAGTTTAGCAACCGTGTGAGGCGGTAGACCTAAAGCCCCTTATGGCTAAGCCAATAAGGACTCTATGATGCTTAACCTAACAAAGGGAGGAGAGAAAGAGGAGTATGCATGCTAGAGCAAAAAGAATGAGATAGGAGCTTTAGTGTTTTTTTTTTTTTTTTTTGGTACCTTTAACTCCATGACCTATTTCTAGTACATGGAGCTTACTTACTAAGGAGACATAATAGGTTAAGATTGGCTCATACATGATCAGTGCAAGACATGCATGTATGGTTCGGGAGAGGTCAAAGCTACGTCGCCAATTAGTAAACCTTAGAAAGAGCAGGTGTTAGTTTGAAGTGAGGGCTGTTGTCACATACTCAAGTTGTACAATAGATGTTAGAAAGCATTTAATAAGGAGAGAGAGAGAGAAAAGAGAGGCATTGGAGACTCAAAATTGTACCTCAAGCACTTAGCATGTGCTCGCAAGTCGAAGTTAGCATAGTACAACGAGCTTAGATCAGGGTAGCCCAAGGAGTTAGGCATATGTAAGGTACTAAATGAAATCTCCAAGGGACTCAATGAGGTTGGGGTGGAAAGGTGTTCGGTATAAGCTTGAGCAAGCTATGTTAGCTCATAAGTTGATCAGATAGGGCAATCCATCAAGTAGGATCTAAGGAGGCATGCTTGAAGGACCTTAATAGGCTGCTTGACTTAGGTTGGAGTGAGCCCACGAAGGGGTTCAAGCATATCAACTTACTAAAGGGAGCCTAACTCTTCAACTTAAAGTAATGTTCAGGGGCCACTAATTAAGCAAAAACAATTGAACCTATGCTTTAGGAGCCTCGGCCCAAAATGGTTTATCAACAACACTCATAAGTATATAATACATAAATATATGGTGTTCTATATTTCCTAACACCTTGGAGTCCAAATCAATAACCTAAAATCTACCCAGATCCTTTCAATGTGCATCTTTACTTGAGACAACATCAAATACCGATTATCAGGTTGCCACCCTAAGATTACTAGTACTCTTGGTCCCTTGGACCCAGCAACACACACTCAACACATATATACATTAAGTCAAATACAAGTTAGGTTCATTAATTACTAGTCCTATACAAGTAAGAGAAGCAACACATGGTATCCTCGTACCTAGAATAGTCAACTTTGAGATTATTGGACAACCATTAGATTCTAAATAAGAAAAGTAATTTATTACTTACTAGTTCCTATTCTTAAATCTAGCCAACAATCTTAAGGTTAAATTGATTAGAATCCCACTTACAACCCCTTAAGTTATTTGTAATTTTAGCAAGTACTTAACTTTTTGTCATAGCATGACCAAAGATTGCAAAGGATTAAAATTTCAAAAAGTAGTAAAATATATTGTTTAAGTATAGGAAAAGGCTTTAATATGTGTTGTAGGAAAGGCACCATCTTGTTGGTACCCAGAAGCACTATCAAGCTAATGTTAATCGAGCAAAAATGGGGCATCATGTGGCCAAAAGAGGATAGAATCGACTAACTGGTTAAGAGATAAATCGTTAAGCTTATTGGCTTCTTTTATGTATCAACTTGACAATCCAAAAGTGGACCAATTGGCTAGTTCCACTTAATCTCTCTCTATAGTTTTCTTCCTTTTTAAAAAACACATAAAACTTCAAGCAACTTTTTTCCAATCCACTCAAACCTACTTTTCCCAAAGCAAAACATTTTCAACCATCACTTCTCGTAAATCTTAATCCAATAATAACTTAAATTACTAATAATAATGCATCAAAGTTATAGAAGTTATATTAGAAGATTTGGTAACAAGGCATTTGAAGGAATTTGGATTTATAGAACCTTTAATAGAAACAAAAAAAAAAAAGGATAATCTATAAGAAATTGAAGTTTAAAAGCTCTAATAAGAGGTCACTATACAAGTAGATTAAATCCTCAATGTTTATGGAAGCTTTAGTAGAAAATTTAAGATTAGCAAATGAATTGAAGATCACTTGTAGAAGTTTTTTGTAGAAGCTCCAGTAAAACTGATATCCGAGAAATATCTATATAAGCTTAAATAGAAGGTTTGTGTTAGAAGCAGAAAATTTTAGTGGAAGCTTTAGTAGAAGTTTAAGACAATAAAGGACATCATAAGTTATGGTAGAAGCTTTAGTAGAAGATTGAAACTAGCCTAGATCAAGCATGAACAAAATTTTGTTTCTAAAGTATAAAGGAATTCTTAGACAAATGAAGACCTAGATCCACTAGTCAAACATATTTAGGTAATTTTGATTGACTTGTTTCACTACATTTGGATTGCTATCATTAGGGATTAATCTAAAAATTTTTTTTTTTTTTTTGAAGACTTAATATTAGATCAAAAACTTATTCAATTCGAAAATCACAAAATTGTCTACATAGATATGAGCTTATTTGAATTCAAAGATGATAAAGATAGTTCAACATCAACAAGATTATAAGAGATATTTTAGCAAAAGATTCATTCGAATCTAAAATAGCAGATCATGATAAGGTTATCAAAATATCCAAAGGATTTAGTTCAACAAAATAGTTTCAACAAGCTTTCATGGCCATAAAAAATTCAACAAAAAATGAAATCATAACCATTGGACAACAATCTATATATGGAGAAGCATTCAAATGTAGAAGATATAAGAAAAAGAATTTACAAAAAAGAATTTCTTTACCTATGCATGAATAATTCCAATCTTTGTTGTTTTATTTACTTGTGCTAAAATATGAGTATTTTATATTCTTTCCTCATTGTTTTGGTACTTTATTTGAGAGAGGATTTGCTATAACTTTAAGAGAGTGATTGTTAGTTGTAGCATATGATTAACTTGTGTAGAAGCTAATAAGATGGGGTAATGCTGTCGAGGTCTTGGTGACCAAATAATTTTACTCTTTCAAAGTTTAACTAATCGATGTAGTAGAACAACTAGTAAAGTCAACTAGATTATTAGTAGTAGACTTGCAAGAGTAGATCGATGTATAAGACTTAACCTCTATAAAAATCTCCACATGATTTTCTTCTCACTACACTTACTTTTTCTATAATTATATGTTGTTAAATTATTTAACACTATTCATAGTTGTTTAAGTTTTCAATTTTTTTTTTTTAGAAAATTTTAGTTTTATAACAATCAATTTACCTCTCTTTTGATTATTAAATGAAACCACAAATGGTATCAGAGCCTAGGCTCTTTTCAAATCGACTACAAGATCCAATGATAGAAAGTAATATGACAATTCAAGCTAATAAGATTTTGTACTTTGATGGTAGTAATTTTGGTTTATTAGAAATATAAGATGGAGACATACATCTAAACAATCAAATATTAATCATGGGACGTCATTGAATCCAAAGATATTCATATTAGAGGAAAAGTTACAATTGAAGATGATAAGAAAAAGGTTGCAATAAATAATAACACTAAGAATCTCTTACTTTTTGCAATAGCTCATTCTAAATTATTTAATATCCTCATGTAAAACTACTAAGGATATGTGTGATACTCTTTATGACACACATGAAGGAACTAGCACTATTGAAGAAACTCATATTGACTCATTATTGCAAGAGTATGAGTGTTCTAGAATATAACCTGAGGAGAAGGTCAAAGATTCATTCTGTAGGCTTATAGCTATCATAAATGACCTATCATCACTCAGGAAAAAGATTAATGATGCTTACATCATTGCAAAAATGTTGCCAATGTTACCAAAGGTTTAGGATGCAATGAAAAACGTGATTGAAGAGGCATATGACATAAGTAAATTGACTCTATTTCAATTAAGGAACAAATTGATGGCTTACAAGTTAGACTTCCTAAGTAAGGAAGAGGATCAAGATTTAAAAAGGAAAACTTTAGCATTCAAGGCAAAAGAAGTTGATATGGACATCTATGATGAGCAATCAAGCAACTAAGGGGATGTTACTCTACTTACGAGATGTCGAAATAGAATTCTCAAGTCAAGAGGTAAGAGGAAGGTTTTAGTTCTAAAAAATGCAAATCTAATAAGTTGATGAGTCATGTAGTGAAAAGATATAACAGAGACAAGAAAAATGAGAAAAAGGAGAAGAAAGAACTCATATACTATGAGTGCAAAAGCTAGGACATATTAAATAAGAGTGCCCTATTTTTTGAAGAAAATAAAGAAATACAAAAAGGAGCGTAAAGCCTTAATGGCTACCTAGAGCAATTTAGACGATTCTGAAGCAAAAAATAAAGAATCTTGCAAAGATAAGGAAGATGAAGAAGAAAATTTGTGTCTGATGGCTTTTTTAGAGGTAAATTTAAAATCTGAAACTAAATCTCTTCCTCATGATGTTTATGTTCAAATTGAAAGAACATTGAATGCATTATCCAAATCCAATGCTAAAATTCTAAATTGGATAATGAGATTTAAGCTTTGAAAAATGAAAAAGACATTTTAAATCAAATACATGACATTTTAGCAAATGATAGATTCTCTCAAAGGTGAGAATGCATTTTTGAGAAAAGAAAATGAAGCTTTGTTGACTAACAAAGAAGCATTTCCAACTAAAAGTTTGGTTCTAAAAGAAGAAATCAAAGATTTGAAAAACAATGTCAAAGAATTATCTTAGTCGATAAAATCAACTTTCATGAAATTTGATGAAAGTGATAGAAAGCTTTAAATACTGTTATCTAGTCAAAAAAAGGGATCAATCAAAAATTGGCTTGGGTTTGAACATGGTTAGTGTTCCAATGTTTCATTTAAAATTACATTTATGAAAGCTAAAGAAGTATTACAATAGGAGAATGGGGTCGAACCATTAAATAAAGGAAAAGCGGTTGCTAGTGATAGAAGGTACAATAAAAGGTACCCAATGCAACACAGGCCCTATTATGTATGAGTAGAAGGTATAGTAAAGGTGTCCTCTTCAATATAAAAACAATCAAGTAATAGGCAAGAGGTATAGTTATACTTATCCTTACACATGTTTCTTCTATAATAAAGTTAAGCATATAAAAAAAACATATTTTTATCAAAATCTCAGGCTTAATAAGCCTTAAGTAAATAATCAAAACATAAGCTTGCTTTTTAATGGACCTAAGGTTCAATGGGTTCATAAACAAGTTTAATCTATTTTGATAAATGCAGAGATGTGAAACAAATTCTTATGGAATGTAGTATCTTGATAGTAGTTGTACAAACCATATTACAAGCAATAAAGATTATATTACATTCAAAAATAATGGTAAAGGAAGGATAGTTAGCTATGGTACTATTGGGCTCTCTCCTTTTTCTATTGGCAATCTTTATCTTGTGAAAGGCCTCCTGTATAATCTTTTGAGCATTAATCAACTTTGTAACAAAAGTCATAAAATAGTATTTGTTTAGGACAAATATTTTGCCTATTATAAAAACGATGAATCCTTATTGTTGAAGGGTTTAGGAAAGGAAATGTGTATAAGGTAAATCCATCAGAAGTTCTAATATAATAATATTTCCTAACAGTAGCTAACAATGCATTTACTTGACATAAAAAGCTAGTACATACTAATTTATAACGGCTAGAAAATCTATCCAAGAACAACTTGGTTGTAAGAATACCCAAAATCAACATAAAAGAAGACATTCATCATGCTTCTTGTTCAAAGAACAAGATTATATCAATTTCTCATGAAAGCAAAAAGGTGATTTCTATAAAAAGACCATAAGAACTTCTTCATATGAATCTATTTGGTTCCACTAGAACAACTAGTCTTGGTGAAAACAAATATAGTCTTGTGATTGTAAATGATTTTCCAAGATACACTTGGGTGTTGTTCTTACATAACAAAAGTGATGCTTTTATAAATTTCAAAGTTTTTGCAAGGTGTATTCAAATTAGAAAGGTGCTTCCATTGTCAATTTGAGAACTAATCATGGAAGTGAGTTTGAAAATTATGATTTCATAACATTTTATGAAAATTATGATTTCATAACATTTTATGAAAATCATAGTATCATTCATGCTTTTTCAACACCTCACACTCCATAACAAAATGGAGTGGTTAAGCATAAAAATCGCACCATCCAGGAGATGACTCATACCTGGTTAAATGATTGTGGAGTAGCTAAGTTCTTTTAGGCTAAAGTTGTTTTCACTACTTGCTAGATCATCAGTAAAGTTTATATAAGGCCTTTGACTAACAAAACCTCATATGAACTCTATAAGGGAAGAAAATCAATGGTTTCATATTTTCATATTTTTGGCAACAAGGGTTTTGTAAAGAGCAATAATACAAACTTAAGAGATTTTGATGAGAAAGTCAATGAGGCCATCTTCTTAAGATATTCCTAAATAGTAAGACATATCAGATTCATAACAAATCAATCAAAGTAATTGAAGAATCAATCAATGTAAAATTTTGTGACGATTTGAGAAAAGATGAATCATATGATAAATTCCACAAATAGTAAATAAGAAGGATAAAAAGAACAAGTCATTATAGGATGTAGAAGCTTTGATAGAATCTAAACCCGAATCATCAAGTTCTCTTGGAATAAGAGTAGAAGATATAGTATAAGGCTCATTAGAGTTTTCTAAAACCTTGTAGTTTAAACTATTACATCTACCTGAACTTGTAATTGGTGATGTACAATTTGGTGTTCAAACACAATATAAGTTTCAAAACATTGAAAATCATTTTGCAATGTTATTTGAAAAAGAACCTAGCTCAATTAGGGATGCACTAAAAGACGCAAATCGGATAAATGCTATGCAAGAAGAATTAAATCAATTATGTAGAAATCAAGTGTAGAGTCTAGTACCTAAATCATCAAATATATCTATAATAAGAATCAAATAGGTCTTTAAAAATAAGTTAGATAAAAATGGTAAAGTTGTACGAAATGAAATTCAATTGGCTATTTATAAGAAAAGGACATATATTATAATGAAACCTATGCTCCAGTTGCTAGATTAGAAGCCATTCGTCTTTTGCTTAAATATACTTGTTATAAAATTTTCAAACTATTTCAAACATATGTAAAGATTACTTTGTTAAATGGATATATCAAAGAAGAGGTTTATATAGAGGAACCTCCTAACTTTAAAGACCTATTCAAGGAAGACTATGTTTTTAAACTTAAGAAAGCATTATATGGCTTAAAAATAAGCACCATAAGCTTAACACAAACAATAAGTGAGTTCTTTGTTAAAAATGGACTAAATCATGAAAAAAGTTTATACAACCCTATTCTTAAAATATTATGATCATGATATTTTGGTTGTATAAGTCTATGTTGATGAAATCATCTTTTGTTCTATTAATGAAAATTATCACAAAGAATTTTCTAAGATGATGCGAGCCGAATTTGAAATGTCATTTATAGGCAAGCTGACCTTCTTTTCAAGATTGCAAATTAAACAAACAAATGAAGATATATTTGTACATTAGGAGAAATAAACTCATTGGATTATTAAAAAAAGTTAGCTTTGAAAATGCAAAAAGAGCCTCCACTCCTATGAGTACATCTACAAGGTTAGAACTAGTTTGAATGGTAAGTGTATGAAAAAATTTATTGTAGTCTTATTAGCTCTTTATTATATTTAACAGTATCTTGACTTGATATTTTATTTAGTGTATACATTTGTGCACGATTTCAAAGTTCTCTAACTGAAATACATCTGGTTGCTGTTAAAAGAATTTTCAAGTGTCTATTAACTATATCTAAGATAGGTATCTACTATCCAAAAAATCAAAATATTAATCTAGTTGGATACTTTGATATGAATTACACTGGATGTAAAGCTGATAGATATTTTACCTCTACTACATGTTTTTAGGTAACAAATAAGTTTCCTAATCATCCAAGAAACAAAATTATGTTGCGTTATCAACAATTTGAAGTGAAATACGTTTCAATTGGAAACTGTTGTGCTCAAATTCTCTAGAAAAAGCAATAAATGTTAGATTATGGTTTGTGTTATAAAAATGTTTCTATTAAATGTGATAATACTAATCTTATAAATCTAACAAAAAATTCTAATTCATCATTTAGGATCTGAGCACATAGAAATAAGACATCATTTTATTAGGGATCATGTGCCAAATGGTGATGTTAATGTAGAATTTTTTCTAATTGATTTGTAATACACTATACGATTTGAATATATTAGGAAAGAAAAAGGAATTTATAATCCATTTCCATAAAATGTTAGATAAACAGTTTATCTACATTTTGTTATAACTCAATGTCCTCTCTCTCCCCATATCCCTTATTTAGCATGCTAACCTTCTCAAAAATCAGTGAGTAACATTACAGTTTCTTTTCCCTCCTTTAATCCTCTCAAATGTCACTCTTCCTTTCTTCTTCTCTCTATAGCAAGCAATCTTTCTTTTAGTCTCAATCCCTCTCAATCTAAGCCCTAAATGGCACCCATAAAATCCACATTGTCAAAGGGAAAATCTAAGGTTTCAACCAAAGTAGATGAACCAACCAACTTAGAAACTTCTTAAAACCAACCCCTAGCCCGAAAATCATAGAAAAAACCTCAGGTATGAGCAAAACCACAAGAACGTCCAAGAAAAGACAAATGAAGAGTCACCAAAGTTAATGAGCCATTAAAGTTAATTAGTAAGAAAAGAAGACAATTTATAGAAAGCTCTTAGGTATCAGAAAAGGGTATGGACAAAATTTTTTATCCCTTCTTCTTTGATATTAGTTTCTTTGAAAGGAATGGTTTTTATTAGAAAGAACTCTTAGAAAATCTAGGATGTATGGTGTTGATGGATATTCAAGGGTTCATTAACGTTGATATTGTAAGAGAATTTTATGCTAACCTAGAGTTTGATGAGAACTCACAAGTGTTAACCACCTTAGTTATGAGTAATGATGCTTAGATTTCAAGAAAATATTTAACTAAACGTTTTAACTTAATGGATTTGAAAGATGATCAGGAATTGATTAGGTTGACAAAAGAAAATGTGTTGAGGAACTGAATCATGGAATTGAAGAGGAATATGGTAAAGTTGCTTAGATTTTTTATTTTAAGTTGATTGTCAAGATAACTCACAAAGCTATTGTAAGTTATACATTATCCTAAAAGAGAACATTAATTGGGGTAATGGTTGAAGATGTTGTCCCCATCTTAGCTATCTTCAAAAAGAAAAACTTAGATATGCCAACAAAGATCATGAGACATATGGGGAATAACAAGGCAAGTATGCTATTTGGGGATGCTCTTATGAAATTATTAAGGTTTAAAGGTATTAGAATACCTAAAGGGGAGAATGAAATTAAGTCCTCAAAGAAGATTAGAGAAAAATGCTGAATCACATGGGGATACATGTGAAAAATTATATCTTGTTTTCTAATGATGGTACACATTATGTGTATCTAAGTCACAAGAAAATGGCTTATAATGATAATGAAAAAAGAGCAATGGCTAAGGGTAGAGCAAGTAGAAGCTACTATAGAAGCTTTTGAGACTCAGCAAAAATCAGAATGAGTTAGTTACTTAGCTGACTAGAGATCCAAGTCACTTTGTTAGAATCATATAAAAGGAAGAGGTTACAGAGATTAGTTTAGTTAGTATAGATGTCTCTAGAAAAGTTTATCCATACAAGTTTTAGAAATTCTTTCCACATCTTTAAAGGATCAAATTAGAACTTTATTGGCTAAGAAATTCAAGAGTATTAAGGCTAAAAACAAAGTCTTGTTAGAGTGAAAATTCAATGAATCTGATGTAAATTTGGCTAGTGCATACGATTCCCAGATGGAAAAAGTGGTAACTAAAGTTTCTTTTGAATTGCTTAATGTTCAAAAATAATTGCAGGATATGGACATAACTAAAGTCAAAGCCAAGTGGAAAATGTTGGTAGACCCTTCGAGCAGATGAGACTGTAACTTCAACTATTTTTGTAACAGCTTAATAATTGGGCTACAAAATGTTATTTGGATAAGGAATCAATGGCTAAAGCATTGAAGGTTCTCCAGAAAGAATTAAGGGACTTCATTTTCATCCAATTTCCTAATTGTGTTTGATCTTACCCTTCATCTAATAAAGTTATAGGTATAGATGAGAGCACTCTAGGGTCTTTGCCTTAACCCAAAAGAAGACTACTATGATTCCTTTATGTATTTACCTTGCTACTCCAAATCATCACCCTCCACAACTTCTATGAAAAATCCTTTAGGAAATAGTTGTGTAAATTTCTATTTTGTTTTTGTTTGTAATAAAACTTCTTTTGAATCACTAATGCTAATTGTCTTTTTATCTTCATCATCCTATTCAATTTCTCTTAGATGAAAATAAAAAGGGGGAGAAGTTGTATGGCAAAAATATTTTATGTTCATGTGTTTGCATATGATGTGTGATTTGGAGTTGATGTGATTTAGTCTATCATATGTGTAATAGTTAATCTTGCTAAAATATATCTATCATGCCTATCTACGATGTGTAATTACAAAAGATTTTTGCCAAAGGTTGTTTAGTTATCATTAAAAAGGGAGAAAATGTTCAGTTCCCTCTTATTTTGGTTTTGATGACAACAAATGGGCTTAGAGATTGCTAATGTATGCATCAAGTGGTCAAGAACAATTTTTTTAGTAAAGGTGTAAAAGTTGTATAAGAAGATTTGGTAATAAGGAATTTAAAGGAATTTAGATTTGTAGAACCTTTTGACAGAAGATAAAAATATGATAACTGTAAGAAACTAAAGCTATAGAAACTTTAATAAGAAGTCACTGTATAAGTGGATCAAATCCTCAATGTTTGTAAAAGCTTCTGTAGAAGATTTAAGATTAGCAAATGAGTTGAAGGACGGTAGAAGCTCCAATAAAACTGATATCCAAGAAACATTTGTAAAAGCTTGAGTAAAAGGCTTATGTTAGAAGTAGAAAATTTTAGTAGAAGCTTCAATAGAAGGTTAAGCTAATAAAGAACATCACAAGCAAGATTGTCAAACTTGCAATTCTATATAGAATCATTAGAGAGTTAATAGAATCAAAACTTAAAATCAAAACATAAAAACGTAAGTTTCTACATACTATGTAAAATAACTTTAAAAAACTATGGAGATATTTATAGTAATTATGTAAAATTTAAAATACATAATAGAAATACAGAAATGAAGAGATTAAGTTTTTTTTTTATAAAAATTTTTTAATAATATATAATTAAACATATAAAGTCAAAGCTAAACTTTTTCCATTTTTTTCTTAAAACAACGAACTAAAGTAAATCAAATATTTCAACTTATTTCAAATTACTAATGGTATAAACTAAATTATATAATTTTTCTTGTAATCTTTTTTATTAGAGTTGAAACATGGATGAAGGCTATGAACATAAAATAAGGGACTAAGAGAGAGGAAAATAGAAAAAAAAAAAAAAAAGTGGGGGAGGGGGGTAGGGGTGAAGGATAAGGAAGATAATGGAATGTCCCGATAGTTGATGGCTTGTAAAAGCTCTGTTGTTTTTTTTTAGTCCATTCAACTTAAATATGTAAAATCGGTAAATTCAATAAAAAATGTAAATTTCTACTGAGTTTGCCTGTAAACTAGGTTAAAAAAGCAAGTCTCTACATAAAAAGAGTTTATACACGAGTTAACTTAGAAAGACTTTCTAAAATCGTAAACTTATAAAATTATGATTTTAATAACTATAATCATAAGTTAAGGTAAAAGCTTCAATAGAAGGTTAAACCTAGCTTAAATCAAACATGAACTGAATTTTGTTTCAAAATGTTAAAAGGAATTCTTGGACAAATGAAGACCTAGATCTACTAGTCAAACATATTTGAGTAATATGATCAACTTGTTCCACTAAAGTTAGATTGATATAATTGGGGATTAATCTAAATATTGTTTTCAAGACATAATATTGGATCAGAAACTTATTTAGATATGATAAGGATAGTTCAACATCAACAAGATCACATGAGATATTTTAGCCAAAGATTCATTCAAATCTAAAGCAACATATCATGATAAGGTTATCAAGATATGCAAAGGATTCTATGCAACAAAACAATTTCAACGAGCTTAAATAGTTATAGAAAATTTTAACAAAAATTCAAATTATAACTGTTAGATATGAATCTATATATGGAGAAATAGAAGATACACGAAAAAGAATTTCTTCAACTGTGTAAGAAAAATTATGATCTCTATTGTTTCGTTTCTTATGCTAAAGTTTAGAGGATTTTATATTCTTTCCACAATGTTTTGCTACTTTATTTAAGAGAAGATTTGTTATAACTTTGAGAGAGTGATTATTAGTTATAACCTGTGATTAGCTTATATAGAAAGTAGTGAAACAGGGCAATGGTGTTGAGGTCTTGGTCACCAAGTAATTTTACTTTTTCAAAGTTTAACTAACTGATATGATGGAATGATTAGGGATGTTGATTGAATGCCCAACAATGGAGCTAGAAGAGAGGATTGATGCACATAGCAGAAATTCTATAAAAATTTCTGCTTGACCTTCTTCTACCTACACTTTTACTTTTTTATTTTTATATATTGTCGAATTATTCAATGCCATTCACAATAGGGTCTTAAGGTCTTAGGTATTACTGGGTTCTCTTATACTTTGCACAACACTTCCGATCCCAACAACATTTCTTAGAGCCAAAACCTTCAAGATTCACTTACATGTCAATAACTATTCCAACAATCAACAACAAATTGTGTTTCTCATACTTATCCACAATGTAACATCCCAACATGCATTATCTATTGTTGTATTTCAACTTATGACAGCAACACTATTGATGCTTTAGAGTTTAGCCAAACTCACTAAATCAAACAGAGAATCCACCATTCAGACCTGCTTACCTTCGTTTTTGAGAATTGCAAGAGAAGAATTGGTAGGAACTGGTTTGGAAGAAAGAAATGTTAGGGACAAGAGAGAGGGAAAAAGAATGAAACTAAATCATCATTCCTTTTAAAAACCAACTGTTGGTGACTTTTAGGCAGGATTTGACTAAACTGTCCTTGATCTTTAAAACTAATTATCAGAGTGCCACTCAAAATGAAATTATTTTATTTCTTTCTTTTTCAGTACACCCGTTTATTACAGTATTGATAATTTATCATCCCTTAACTGGTGTTATTATAGAGAATATGCAATTGATAATTGGAACTGGTGGAAGTCGCCACTAGATTTTTACAACCAATCATAGATGCAAAGGGTCTTGCCTATGGATAGTGTGAAGGCCGCCTAGTGTATCAAAAATAATTCTACACAGCTAGACATTTCAGAGAGAACGAATTGTCCCACCACAAGGATAAGCATTGTGGCCTTAACCCGTATGAAGAAGGCATGATCCTATACCTTCTTTGAAATCGGAGCTCATGGAAATGGTATTTTGCATTTATCATGCATGCATCATATAATTTATAGTTTAGTCTCAATACTTGTTAAATTGTGGTTAATTTTTCACTAACTGATGATAGTGGCAAGGACTGAACTTATTGAGTTATGATCTTTCTCACTCATAACAATCTTTCAATACAAACCATTATAAACGTACAGTGGGACAAGTTAGGCTCTGTTTGAAACGTGTTCCTGCTATTTGAAACCATACAGGTAAATTTAATCTTGAGATAGCTAAACTAGACTCATTAAATGAAATGTTCAAGATTCGCGTTATGATCACAAATTTTAATTTTTTTATGACTGTACTTATTACATAATATTTCATGAAGTTTCCGCAATCTTATTATTTGGTACGATATTCCAACTCTATATGGTATTAGAATGCTGCAATATTTTCAACATATATTTAGATTTGCTTATTCAAAGTTTACTTGTAAATATCATCACCAATGTAATTGAACAGGTAAATGGATGGTCTGTTGGCAGAGCGATGACTTGCAAAGACGCCATTACTAGCTGCCATTTTGGGACATAGAAGTACTTGATTGCATGACTTTGAAATGTTTCAAACTAGATTGCCATAATTTTAAAAATTTAGAGTTCAAATTGTAAGTACACCTAATACCGGTTTAGAGTTCAAATTGTAATACTATATATTAAGTGTACATATACCATTTTAACATTTTGGCAAAGAAGAAAGAAAGAACTTTTAACTCTTCAAATATGTTTTTATTTGCTTGTAAGTTTCAAAAATAAATAGAAACCCCGAACCATTATTGAGACTCTAAAACCATTGCTATTTATGGTTCTTTTTGAGATGATTTTGGGATTTCAACAATAATCTTGGTGGTATACCAATATTCCCAAAAAGGTTATGGTAAAATAAAGCCAGAGTTGGAGAGTTATTACGAGACCTGTTTACATTTAAACAAAAGTTCATCGGGGATTTGCAATTATCCAAGCAAATATAGAACCATCAACGATGCCCAAACATAAAGTTTTTATGACTTGAGTAAGATGACGTCGAACCTTTCCATTATAGTTCGTCAGCTGCCATTTATTAATTTATCTGTTTCTCGAAATCAATAATTGTGATTTTATACTTTATGGAACTGCACGTTTTAAAACAACAGCTACTATTACTCGGATACAAAAGTCTAATAGAGCCTCTAAACTTGGCAGGGCACTTTCTAATAACTTGTTGAAGTTTGAACCATTACTTGAATCCAAAACCGTGTTAAGAGAAATATAAATAGCGAGGGATATAGTATCAGTTTTAAGTATATGTAAGTATTTTAAAAAGTTATAAGGAGATAAAAATCCATTTTCTAAGTTTAGGGTTTATTTTCATATACAATCAATGATTCAGGAAGAATATTTGCAATCCTTTTTTGCCAACACAGGATTTACAATCTGCTTATTCTAAATTCAAAAATTTGACAATAACTAAGAAAAAATAATCACAAAGCTTTATTTCCTAAATACATATTGAAATAAAGATCGGCTAAGACAACATTTAGTTATAAAGACTGAATATAACAAAGGGAATTGGATAAGATAAGTATAATGAAGACTAAACAGTATAAATATATTATATCATATTTGATTTACATAGTATTGAATATAAAATTTATATTAAAAAAATAAATAATTTTTTATAATATTTAATAAAAAATAATATTAATTAATTTAATATTATAACATAGTAGAGTAGTTTTGAAATTGTAAAACATTTTTTTATTTTTATCCAATTTATCTAGTTCACCAGTCTAGTTTTTATCTAATCATTAAGTAAATTTATAAATTAAATATAAGATAAAATTTTTTATTTAATTTAATATCATAAAAGTTATATAATTAAGTGCTATTTAAACGTAGGACGTTCGTCGAAGATGACCTAAGCTCAAAAGGCATTGATGACGGAATGATGTGGGAGGGAATATTTTGATTGCTTGATGTAAAAGGTTATTCCGGTCAAGCTTAGAAGCATCGTTTATCTCTCTTTCGCAAAAAGGGAAAAACGACCACTGTCTTCGCATTTCTGCGGTTCAGAGTAAACTTGAGATGCGCGGTTCAATAATTGATAATGGTGAAAAGATTTTAAGAATAAAAATTCTGTGAACGAGAAGCTTCGAGAAAATGGCTTGAAGAAGTGCACTTTACATTTTTAGTGCTGATTATATACCAGCACCCTTAGATATTATTATTTTACTACTACTAAAAGTAAAGCTATGCAGAGAGAGATAAGGATCAGAATAATAGACCAAAGCATGGGGTGTCAAGCATTTCAATGAGACCAATTATCTTAAGTTAAGTTGGGAATTTATCATCATCATCATCAAAACACAATTAAAAAATGTACTACTGCCCTTTTGCTATGACGAAAAATTACAAAGAAACATGAAATAGCAAGTAAAAGAAAAATATTCAAATAATCCTAATGATAAATTACAAAGATTTGATGTATGAAAAGTAAAGGGACAATGTCAATCATGAGCGAAATGTAGAGTATAAAATTCCTCAAATATGAAGTTGTTAAATATTACACAAACCAAACTTATCTTTATCAATTATTATTTTCCTTCCATCATTTATATTTCAACTCTTCAACTAACAAGAATTTCCTGCAACATGTTTATAATGATGGAGATTAGGTTATACTAGATATCCCAGATATGTAAAGATTCTATTATATATGATATTATTAGTATGTAGAGTAAGCAGATAACTTTATCATATAAGATACCAACTTGTACTTCATTCCACTAGTTAAGTTCTAGAATTATTGAAAGTTATAGGATAAGTTCTAAGTACTAATTTTTTGTGACCTGCTTCCTATAGGATACGATACAATTACTTTCCATGGGATAGGTTTTGAGTATTAATTAGTAAACCTAGTATCTTACCAAGATGCACAAATTTGACTTTCAAAATATTGCCCAACAGCAAAGTTATTTACCTGAAGTCAAAGTAGACTCAAATAAGTCTTATTGACATATTATGGACTACGTAGCTCTCTATATGTAAAAAAGTTATAATCTCCCATAGTTTGTTATCAAAACTAGAACTAAAGATCAAAAGGGCACTTCTAAACCTATAGCTTCTTATTACTTTTAGATACCTTCTAACTTCTTCAAGCTTTATCCCTTATACCTTCTAACCCTTTTCATCCTCTACTTTTACCGACCCAATTATTCCATATATTGCAAGCATATCTTGTTGTGTCAATCTACTCCACCTAGGAAAAACTTGACCTTAAGTTTAGATATAATGGTTCTATAGATTCGTGGTATAAAGATAGATTTATAACATTGAAGGTCCTGGAAATACTTATGTTATACGAAAGATCAATGACATAAGCATTGTTATTTATCTTCTAAAGTGCTATATAAGGTCCATATTTCTTTTACAAAACTTACTAAATGCTCCAATAGGAAACCTCTCCTTCTAAATATATACTAGAACTCAATCTCCCTAATTTGCTAATTCAAGGTTCAACTTCACTTCTATGTATGCTTTAACAATCTACTCAACCATATGCTTAGCTTAAATGCTTTTACTCTCACCCTTAGGTAACTCAATCAAGTCAAGTATATGTCTTGGCACCTTTATGTACCTAATTGAAAATGGTGATCTTCCAGTATGAATTACGATCAAAGATATGACTAGGGGATACAGTTGTATACTCGATAGTGTCTTTTTTAGTGAACCTATTTTCTTTATCACTTCCTATATACAGCCTTGTTAGGGTTTATTTTGAGAGTGAACTTTTTGGGCACAAATTTTTAAGATTTTTTCAAGTGAAGAACATTCAAAAGAGCAAAGAAAAGAGAAGATTTCAATATTCAACCTTTTTGTGGATCTCATGACTCCTACTTTTAATTCTTTATATACTTTGATTTTAGATTCTTATTTTACAATATATAGAAAGTAGATTTTTGGTATCTAGGTCTTATAGAACCTAGATCTACTCATGTGACATAATTATTATTTGTTTAATTTAATTCTTTAGTCTTTTCTTGAATCAATTATGTATACTTCATGATTTAGGTTATTATTTCTATAAGTAATAATGTAGAGTTTGATATCTTATAAGAGAATCAAGAGATTTCTTATAAGATTAGATCTAGGCATAGTTGATGAAGATTGTTGTAAGATTAAAGATAATTTGTAAGATTCTTCCAAAATTTTGAATTAAAGTATAGAGAATTTACAGCACAATAATGCAATCTTAAGCCATGTTATTGAGAAGAGAATATAATAGGTGATTTTAGGATTAAGGTAAATTGGCTTGAGAAAGTGATTAAGTTTAGTAAAGAATTCTCCTAGTAAAAAAAGATTAAAAAATAAATTATCTTTAATAGAATTCACATGTTAGGTCTAAGGAAAGGAAGAATTTAGATACGGTTTGTGAATCTTGAAATAGTTCATACTTTTATTACTTTCTTGTTCAAGTTCTTGAATAATTCTTAACTAGTTGTTAATTTTGTAATCGCTAAAATTAATTTAAATTCTTTAAATTCTCAAACTCAAGTTTGTATGTTAGATAATAAAGATCTAATAAGTATTAGTAATTAAAGTCCTTAAAGGATCAATGCATGGACTTAATCCACTTATTATAATTTGATAGGTGCGCTTACTTAATATCAGATTACACAACTTCTATTGATATCTTCCGTTTGCCATTAGTTTATGGGTGACTTATGTTGTTGAAAGTTAAAGAAGAATCAAACATCTTCTATGAAGTCTTCTAAAATTAGCTTACAAACTTGATACTACGGTCATAAGCGATTGATTTCGAAACCCCATGTAAATAAACAATCTCTTTGAAGAGCAATCTACAGAATCAAAAGTCCTTCTACATGGAATAAAATGAGTCATCTTCAAACATCTATCACTACAAAAAATGAATCAACTCCTCCTAAGTTCTTAGTGATGTTAACACGAAATCCATAAACAAATTTTCATAAAAGTTTTTGGGTATAGGTAGGATGTACAACCCAGTTATCTCTGATTGTCTCTTAATTTTTGATACACAATGTAGTAGGAATCAAGTCTTCTATCCAATCACTCAAAATCTAAGGGATTGCAAGGCTTTACTTGCTGGATCTTAGCGTAAGAACCTATGTGAGATGAGGACTCCTTTTGTGTCTAAGAGTAGTTGTACATACTTTTCTACTTAACCTTAGGAAGATTGAATGACTTGGAAAGTTCAGATAAACGGACTTCACTATAGCTTCCTCTATATGCTACGCTTACCCATAGACAAGCCATCTACTAGACCTAACTTAGGCCAAGTTAGTTGATCTAATCTTAGCACTATTCCCTCCTCTTTCAAGCTATTTGAAGAAGCCATTAAGCTAAGCAAAAACCCCATATTAGACTTCTACTAAAGATTAGCCAGATATTCCCTTTTCTCACCTTTTGTTAAAGCAACCAACCCCATACCAACACATGGCACTGTAATGCATAATCCTAAAATGATTCTCTAACATATTATTCATTTTCTTTATCTATTTTAAACCTTTTAGTTGTATACTAGGATTCACTTTGTATTATTTTTGTAACTTACCCCTTTTAGTCATTTTCTTCCATTGTAAACCTTAGCAGTCAAGGTCATAAAAGCCTCTCTTGTAACTACAACCAAATTGTTGGATCCTATTATCGAAATTTACTCCATTTTTTAGAGCATTTCTCTTGAGAACATCAACTCTTATCTATTTCTTCAGCAAGAGTAATAGTGAGTGGCCTTTACATTCATTTGTACATAATATCAAATGAGTATTAGGCCATGTGGATCAATTGGAGTGTCATATCCAATTGATTGCATTTTGATTTTTGCTAACCTTTTCTCTTATTTGCTTGATTTCCCCTTCATGCACCACTTGTGTTCTTACTTTGAGGCATATCACAATGTATCTTTCAATAAACTTATATACATCCCTCCTTAAATGTGGCCAACAAAATCTTTCCTTCACTATTGCAAGTGTCATGTCTCTTCCCAATGACCCATCAATCTCCCATTATGCAAGTCTCAAATTAATTATTCTAGAAGTGAAGTTCTAGGAAAGCGTAACTAATTATCATGCATCAAAAACCTATTGCGTACATAAACTTCGTCAAAATGTTAGTTTTAAGAGACTTTTTTCCAAATATCAACAAAATCTTTGTCTTATTCATACTCTCCCTAAAGTTATTCAAACCCAATTATTTCACTACTCAAAGTAATAAGGATGCTATTCCACTAAGCACCAAGAACTTAGTTATGAATGCTAGATTTTATGCTTTAACCTAAAAGGAAATTGTTATAGAATCTAACACCATCATGAATGCATGTTGCTGCTAAGTCGCTTTCGAAAATTAAGTATTTCAAAGTTCCATGGTCATAATATAATACAAACTCATTAGCAATCAGATAGTCTTCCTATTGCCTAAGGGCATGTACTACTGAGTACAATTCCTTGTAATAGGTACTCTACTTGTATCATAATTAACTTCAAATAACTTTTTAGAACCACTCAATTTCTCACTAAAAAATACTATTAGCCTTTTCTCTTAAGAAAGGATGACTCCAATCCCAACTCCACTTACAGCACAACTAACTTCAAATAACTTGTTAAAAATCTAGCAAAGCCAATAATGGAGTAGTACATAACTTTTCCTTCAAAATTATAATGCTATCGACTACCTTTCTCCCCAATGAATCTTCCCTTTCTTCAAACTTTGTTACAGGTGTTGAATTGTACTAAAGTTTCTAATAAGATGCCTATAAAAATATAGCAAACCATTGAAAACTTTGCAACTCTCAAACATTCTTTGGTGTAAGCCAATCTCTTATTGCTCTAACCTTAGAGTCATCAACATATATACCATCTACTAATAGAACAAATCCCAAGTATAATAGTTTACTAGTTATAAAACTACACATTTTAATATTTACATACATCTTGTTCTCTTTTAGAACTATCACAACCTACCTTAAGTGCATCAAGTGCTCTTCTTATAAACAACTATAAATTAATATGTTATCCAAAAAAAAAAATTAACCACAAATTTCCCAATAAAATATTTTAATACATGATTCATCAACTACATAAAGGTACTAGGGGCATTAGACAATCTAAAGGGCATCACTTTTTGCTCATACAACCCTTCTTTGGTTTTAAATGTTATCCTTTGCTCATCTCCAGGCTAAAGCTAAATATGATGGCATCCATTCTTCAAGTCAATCTTAGAAAACCATCTAGCACCATACAAACTATCAAACATGTCATCCAATCATAAAATTGAAAAGTTATATCACATTGTCATTCTATTGATAGCCCTATTATTAATGCATATCCTATAACCTCCATCTTTCTTTAGAGTTGAAAGTGCAGGAACAATATAAAGACTCATGCTTTCCTATAGAAGCCATTACCTAAGCAACTCTTCCACTTTCTCTTTCAGAATGTCACTCTATCTTATAGGAGGTATGACAAACTTACCCTAGGAAAGAGATCAATTTGATGTTGAATGTCTCTCATAGTTGGCAATTTGTTTAGAATCTCTTTTGGCATCAAGTCCTTACATTTTTGTAATAAAGGATGCACAACTTCTGTATGCTTCCTTACTTGCAATTCAACCTCATTCATCATCACATGCTTCACTACTAACACATTTGTTTCTCTTTTCTGTTTAGTTTTAGAATCAAACTCATGAACACTAGAGAAGAAAGTGCTCTTCTCAAGGGCTTCTAACTTAACCTTCAAAGGTAATAGAGTGCATTCCACAACATCCTTCTTTAACTTATATACATTACTCTTACATGAGTGCTTAGTATCTACATCATATTGCAAGGTCTACCAAATAATATATGACATATATCCATGTCAAACAACATCACAATAAACCTCATCATGATACTTACCAATAAAGAATGGCACTTTACATCTCTTCATCCCCTTTACCTTTCTTATTATAGCCATATTCCATTATAATGTGTAAGGATTATGATGTTTCTTTACTGGTTGCTTCAACTTAAACCTAAACCTACTGTCAAGCTAATTTCAACTACTAGTTTGTGGTCTTCTAAAAAGTACTACAAAATAGAAACTGAAGATTAAGTATGCTCAGAGGTTATCTTATTAAAACTTAAACGATTTCCATCAAAAAGTCCATTAGATAATCAAATGAACCTTTTGGTTTAAAAGCAAATTTTTCAAGTAATAAAGGTTTTTAGCCTCATTTGTTCGAACATTGGAAAAGATTAGGGAAGGAAAACGGGATTTTTACATAGTTGAGCCACCTAAAATTCCTACATACCAACAGATCGAGATTAAGCCTATGTAGTTTTAATTTTATAAAACTTTATTTTGTGGATTTATTTTAATTTTGAAAGCTTTTCAATTTAAGCTATTACATTTTATCAATTTTGCAATAGATCATTTTTTACCTTATTTTAGAAGACCTAGGAAAGCCCTAATTTTGGAAAAGACCCAATTAAGTTTTATTTGTGAAAACTATTTTATGTGTGAGAAATCAACCATTTTTTTCCCATGCTAACATAAGAAAATTTACTTTGGAAAAGCCCCTTTGACTTGAAAATTTTCTTTATTCGTGCAAATAAATCGAGCAAACATCACATTAACAAGACATATATGTCATACAAGAATGGCAATTAATAAGACACATAACATGGCAACGAACATGCAAAGTAATCCAATTATTCAGGCAAGCATATACATGTAAGTATTATGTGGGAAATAGAAACCGCTTAATCAACTAAACATCATGCAAATTAATTAAATCAAGGACAACACACCTATTATCATGGGAACCAACTGCACTATTTGATGCACAAATTTATTATTCTACGCATGTAAAGCAATGATATTTCAATTACTTTATTAAAACTAAACATGCTAATCATTTCTTAAAAATCAAACATACTATGGATACCCTATGTTTTATTCAAACATGCATATATGCAATAATGTGAATTATTAAATTATCTAATTATGAAATTATTATTATTCTAAAGACATAATTTAAATATAAGATGCCAATGTTAATTAAATATGCAAACATATGTTAACCATGCAAATCAACATGCCAATACACTAATCAATAAATTTAAATGCAATCAAATAAATTATCAAATCATGCAAACATTGATAAACAAACATCCATTTAATTTTTCATCTTTTTTTTTTATTTATGATTTTCGAACTAAAATAAAGTAACAAAAGAAAAAGGAAAGAGGAACACACCTGCATAACTGACTTAGGCTAACCTAGGCCAATTCTTGGATGCAGGGCGATGGTCTCCAACTCTTAGGAGAATGCTCTCAAAAATCCCTAAAGCAATTTTTGAGAAATCAGAGTATAGCTAGTCTAATCAAATAAAAATCGAATCATCTTCACAACATGAACCCTAACAATACCCTTTTTAATTCATACCTAAATTAGAACAAATTTAAGCTTTGTTGAATGAAATAAACCACTGGCCTTTAATCGATGAAGAAAAAGAAATCTTGTAAACCTTAGGAAAAATAGTAGTTAAACCTTAACTCGAGTCCGAGTGTTCTAAACGGTATAATAAGTCGATAAGGCTAATAATAATAAAAGAAAATGAAGTTTAATAAATTAAATATAACACCGATAACAAAACCTTCGGAATTTATCAAAACCCTAAATCGCTTACTAAAACCCTAAAACTCGTTTATGCATCATTAATCGAAACCAAACTCAAAATTGCTCGAGACCCTAAAATCATAAACGTAAACCTATAAAATAGTTAAATATTACA
>JAMXBB010000007.1:55291598-55731439 GCA_024138015.1 Lumnitzera littorea | reverse complement strand
TAAATATATATATATATATATATATATATAGAGAGAGAGAGAGAGAGAGAGAGAGAGAGTTATTAAACGATGGCCCATCCATGTCCTGATAAGCCAATAAACAGATAGAGCAAAAAGACAAATGGTTGAAATGAAGAAAAGGATAGCGTAGCATGAAAATAGGGTTGGTTTGTTTGTTGTTGTCTAATATTATTTATTTATTTATTTATTTTAATATATAAAAAGCAAGCAGGCATTAGAAGTTGGAAACAGATAAGACCTACATGTCCTTTATTAAAGCTGACACCATTATAGAAAGATGAATTGGGGGCAAGCAATAATTGGCTTAATTCTCAAAATAATGAGTCTTCTATGGCAATAAAACAAAGTCGATGGTGTGTAGAAAAAAGAGTTAAAAGGAAGGGAAGGGGGGACCCTCATGGTTCAACTTTTAAAACGTTACCAAGCGAATATTGTTCTTTCATTTAGTTTTAAGTTTGTGCTTCTGTATCTTTTGTCCTCGCTTCTCGTAAACCAATGCAAAGCTCTTGGCGCTCCACTCTGCTCGGACACTCTCGTCAGCATTAAAATCGATGAATTTCATTAACTATGTTTCTTTTGATAAATGAATCATCCTCGCTTTTCCTTTAAAACCATGTGCGATCTTACCATCCCTATTCCGATTTCCACTTCCCAGAGTTCAGGGGTTCTCCGATTCCTCCTCTCGTTTACGCATCGAATGCTTTTCCTGGTGTCATATCTTACAACCTGACTCAATCATTTCCACTGTGATCTTGTGGGACTTGATAAATAAAAGCCCGATTACGGTCTATGGCGTCAATGAAAAAGTTTTGTAAGTGATGCCATCAAATAGGTGATTGTAAGGCTTTTACATCCACATCATTAGAAATTTTAGAGTTAATGTTCACTTGGTATTCATCAATGAAGACTTTTGAATTGCTCTCATTTTACATTCCAATTCCATATCGGACTTGACTTTCTACTTTAGATTTTCCATGCAAATTAGTCAAAGCTCTTTGTAATATTATCATGCTTTGGTGCATAAATAATCATGTCATGTTTTACAAATAAGCATCTAAACGGTTAGAACTAAGCAAGTATAGAGTAGATAGTTATTAACTATAGAGTGAATTAATATAAGAGTAGACTTTTAATATATGGAATTAAAATCTATCTCGTAAAGATAAGTATTTTAAAACTTCAAGTTCTTGTTAAAACCACTTACTCCAATTTCTTTGGACCATACTAAAATTAATAAAAACATAATTCTATGGTTGAACAAATTAAAAAAGAATAAATATGAAAAAGAACATTAAATTAATATTTACATTTTGATACTTGATGAATCGATTCATTTAGTCTTTTAACTCTTATCTTTATATTAAAAATTTAAACTTAGTTATCAAATCCATAAGATATGTTGGCCTATTTAAACTTAATCCATCATGATGGTTTAAGCCATTTCAAAAAGTTTTGTATGTTGAGATGGACTCACATGGCATTAAGGAAATATGCAATTTATTTGATGCCCTTTACAGTTGCATCCTTAGATTATCTCTCTACTCTCTCTGGCAAATTTTCTGGACTATAACAGAAGTTTCAAGTGTCGCAACTTCAAATAGAACTTCTATTGTTCCTCTCTCTCCCTAATCTCTTTCTTTCTTTAATCTAATTTTTTGCACAATCTGGTCTGCCCCTTCTCTGTCTTGGCCTGTGTTTCAGATGGGCAAGGAATTAGGAGGGGAGAGAATTGATTTAAGAGAAAAACAAATCAATTGAGCCCACGTTTTTCATTTTCTTCAACTAAGAGGGGTTAGAGAGGAATATATGCATAGTTACATTTTTAACCCTTAATAACTTTGAAAGATAAATAATAAAGAAACTCATGAGTAATTTTATTGGTGCAAAAACTGACATATACATACATATATACGCGTTATCCTTTTGCAATTTGATCATATGCAAGCAATAATGGTTCTGTTTCTCCTAATTTTTTCCTCTCACATGCCAGCCGTCACCCAAACATAGTGAACTATGATCGATAAGTTTTTGGCCATGCATTTTGCCGAGACACATTTGTTACTGTGTTTTCTAAGTTGCATGTATAAAAGTCTGCGAAATGCGTTTTTTCTTGAAAACCTAACCCATAATGCTAATGAATGTTAAGTATTAAAAATATTCAATAGTACTAACATATTATATGAATTAATATATGGTTTATAGGTAATAAAAATATTTTGATATAAGATAGTAAAGAATATAATTTTTAAAATAAAAATATTTCATATATCAAAATTTTATTGGTATTTATATATTATTTATGTTAATACCATTGAAGCCTTTTTAACACAATAAATATCATTTTCACATTAGCAACTCAGCAATTCTTTTAATAATAACTACAGTATTGTCTATATTTTTTGTCTTCAAAGGAATACGACATCCTATCTTGTATCTTAAATTACAAGATTGAATTTAGAAATTTTGAGATGAAGCTTATCTTTTACTATTTAGGATATATTTTTTTAATGTAAAATACTCTATGGAAACTTTTTTTCTACTATTTTTAGTTTGTCAGGCTGGATTTAAAAAAAAAAAAAAAAAGGAAAAACCTTTTAAATGGAAAACATCATCCTCGTAAGAAAGAGAAAACCAAGTATTTTCCTACATTTTGTAAAATGAAAAGTGATTTTTTGAATTAGTCTTCATAATTTCTTTTAACCGTAGAAAGATAATTTGTATTTGATTTTTATTGTAATTAACCTATAAGTACAATTTAAATGTGACCTGTTTTGTCAATTAAAGAAAATCAAAATACTTGTTAAAAACAAAAAAAATAAGTTAAAAGGTTCTAATTATGAACCAAAAAAATCATCTATTTTTTTCTTTTACCTTCATATAAAAGCTTTGATTTGCCAATGTTCATTTATTTAAGTACGACTACACGTTTTCTAAAGAGCGTAAATGGTACTTTGGTGCTGTAGATGATAGGATCCAATAGATTTCATGGTGGAACAAGCTGTCGTGATGATACCTGCGAACAGCTAATACTAATGATATTTTTATAAAATATTTCGCGTGATACGAGTGGAAATTTCCCAGTTACGATGACCAAAGACCGCTATTCATTTGTTTTGGTTTATTAGTTTCTTGATTTTCAATATTTTAGTCTCTGACTCAATTAATGAAAGTCAAAGACTCAATAAGTAGAAAATGCTAAAACACGGTTCTGATTAGCAAGCGGAAGACGGTCATTATTTATTATTAACGGTCTGGTTAACTTTGGCTTGAAAAATGAAACAAGATTTTTAAATTAAAACGTTGTTGGGAAAAATAGAAATAGGGGCAGATGGGTCAAAGAATAGATGAGGGAGGAGATCTTATCTTCCATCATTTTTCGTAAATATGGGTTTTTAGATTTTTCAATGGAGGACCATTGTATAGTCCAGTGGAATAATCTCAAAATATATATTTATAAAACCAATATGTTTTGGGATGTCCAATAGAACCTCTAAATTTCTTTTGAATTGAAGAAAATGCCAACTATATTTTAAGTATTTGAATATGATAGTCATAAATACTTGAAATGATCATAATACTTGTATCATATCAATTTTTGTGTAAACACTAAACACTATAAGTATAACAAATTAAACCATAATACCACTTCACCTAGGATGAGAGATAAAGTTAGATTTGGATTTAGTGAGTTTTATTTAAATTTCTCTGATTTAATCATATTATCAATAATTTTAAGGATTGATAGAAAGACTATTACACATATAGCAACAACTTATAATTAAACCCAAAACTTGTCCATAGATCCTATATGTTTTAGAATGGACAAGAAACTATACCATGTATCAACTCTATAAGGTCACCTGTTTGAATTGTTTTTTATTATTATTATTATTATATGCATCTTATTTGTATTAATCTTTATATTATATATGCCTATTGGCATTTGAGGCACAATTTGATATGTATCTTATCTATTTTTGTTTTATAATTATGAAAAAAATAATGATTGGAATATAAAAATTAAAAATGAAGTTCATATACCTTTAAGAAAAGTTTAAAAATATATATTTAATACATTAAGAAAAAGATATTTTAATTGATATTTTTATAAATACAAATAAAATAAATAATAGATAGATTTAACTTGTTGGGGATATGATGATAAATAATTTTAGAAAAGGAATATATGTATACTTAGATTTTCATATTTTTCATGTAATATTTTTGTCAAATAGAGGCTGCAATAATGTATGGTTTGGGTTTTGTAGTTCGGGTGGGGACAAAACTCTAATTTCCCATCAAGGAATTAAGAAGCAAAACATACAGTTTATATATATTATAGAGATACAGAGAAAGGCACGAGGTGCACATGTTTCCTTGTGCAAAAGCAAGGAAACGTGTTTTCAATATGAATTCCACTCGTGTATGCAGAGTCATCGCACGCGGTTCTTGGGAGTCGTTTTCACACGCTTGTTTTATTTAGCCAGGTTTCTCCGTCCATTTTTTCTTTACTATTGGATTGGTGTGTCTTAAAATTTTTATTTTAGTTATATAATCATGATTTCCCGGGTGTCACGTCATTTATGATCATTGTCCACGTGGTTCATGTGTCGTTTCTCTTTCAATGTTTGAATTCTTTTACATTCGATTAAACCACATGTGCTACATGTGGGGGGAGGGGGTGGCGTCTGTCTGTATTGGAGTAAAAAAGGTAAGTCCTGTAGCAAGGGGATTCCTGTATTTGTTATGTATATGTATACGTCTATATACATACATACATATATATATATATATATATAACAAATAAACAAGATCTGCCATATGCTGTATATGTATGATATTAAATCGAAACCATTACAATCAGCTAATGCAAAGTTTATACGGTTACATAATTTCGCAGGCGGATGAGCAGGAGAAAGAGGATTTACAAGTGAGAATTCAAACAGCAATTGCAGCATTGAATGATCCACAAAGCCCTATGAGTTCGTGAAATTTTCATGATCTGAACAGCTGGATTCTATATTGAAGTTGTTTCAAATTAGTGGCTGAATGCGTCTTTGTCAAAGAATGTTGTCAAAACTAGGCTCATATATATGTGTCATGTGTTGCGGTCGATTGTCTCGCATGGATAATAAGGTTGGCTATAAGCTCCCATTTTTCTAGTTTTTTCTTTTTTGGCCGCTAAATTCTAAAGAAAATTAAGTCATGATTAAAGTTGGAAAATAAACTTGATAGGGATATTTTATTAGGCTCAATGTTACGAGTATCAATGATAAAGGAATCTAGGTGAAATCAATGATGATGGAATCAATTCTTGAGAGTATTAACACTTTGCTCAAAAATTGTCAATGAAATATTCTAACGCTTTAACCATACTACACTAACATTAATACCCATGTTACACCTATTGGTATTTGAAATAAAGTAAGTGACGAAGACCGTATTAACATAAGACGTTTTACATAGTTAAAAGGACGAATAAATTTATCCAACTTCCAATTCATTGAAACTCTTGAGGCAGGATAAACTAGAATAGAATCAAAATCCAAGACCCGTTGCCTCATGAAGAAGCCTATATTTTCTGCACTGAAAGATGAAAATAACAAAGGAAAGCATGCGCAAGTTCATGTAAGTTCATTGGGTTCTTTGGGAGGGCAAAGAAACTATCTTAGGGATAAATAACCCCTCCACCATTGTATATTATTTCCCAAATTACACAAGTTACATATGTACTCATATGATATTGTCATTTACATTTTTGTCCTTAACAATCTTATTCAAATTAGTGAAAAATGTTACAATGCCCAAAATCGTTACGATAGGATCAGCCAAAGATTTTGTTTGTGATTCAGCTACTTGAACACTAGAACTAAAAGATAACATCACGGTATCTTAGGATTGGCATCATAATAATTGGGGAATGATTAAATGTGCACAACTACTTGATTATCATAGCACGACTTTTATTGTTTATTCTAGTTAAATCTTATTATTTATATCTTGGGTTTACTAGAGATTTGGGTTTTAAATCATTGATAGATTAACGAAAAATGAGAAAAGTCGACTAAAGGGACCTCTGGTTGTTTCATGTTTTGTATTTTCTGATCCTTTAGATTAATTCTTACTGTATATATTTAGGTTTGAGCATTTATAAAAATTATGTATATATACTATTGGGTAAGCTTGGCAGTATGTGGGAGTGGAGAAAACCGTAGGAACTTGTTATAGAAAACGAGCACTCAAAGATTGTGGGAGAATTACTATGTCCATTATTGTTATAATTTAGTTGATTGATTCAATATTGCCTATAGATTTTTCACCTCATCCTTTTGGAATGTTATACATGAATACTCTATGTCCTCTTTCTTTTTACAGCATTAATGTCTCAAAATTGTGTGTTTTTTTATTTTAACTTAGAACCAACACCTAGTCATAACAAATTAATAGCAAAAGAAGGTTAAGGGATTAAGGATTTTTAGAGTTATAAACTATAAACTAGAAAGATAGCCATCAATACTGATATTAAAATGTTTGATGATTACACAAACATAGAGTGATGGCAAGTATGAAGTAAGGATCCTTATACAATCAAAATTGAAAAAGGCTTTGAATCAACAGTAATTATGATCAGGCAAAACTAGATGAGATGACCATAGTGATGATTTAATTAAGTCTTATAAATAGTGTTTTACAAGAGATGTTGGTGGGTAGCTAATGTTAAAAGTAAAGATTGTATTCATTCTAAATGAGAAATTAGCTGTCATAAGGACGACATATTATGATTTCATCTCTTCGATTAACAAAATTAAAACTATCGATATTGAGTTTAAGACTGATGACTAAGTAATGACCCTCTTATGTGTACTATCTTTGTTATAAGGATTTAAGGAGACCATTATATATGGTAAGGATAACTTGTTGATAAAAGGGGTCAAGGGTAACCTATTGAGCAAGGACCAATTAGATCACAAGATGGGATCCGTGAATCTAGAGGATGCAACCAGTCTAATTACAGGAGATTAATAGTCCAACGATAGTGTAACTATTTTAGAGAAAAACCTAGAGGTTGAGGAATTATCTATTGTTACTGCAAACTAAAAGGGCCACAATAGATTAAATGCCTCAAGATGAAAAAATAGCACTAGATTCTAGATCATAGAGTTAAAGCATTATGCATTCTTACAAGCATCCGATGGCTAAAGTAAATCAAAGTATTAGGTTTAGAGCTTTTAAAGTTCTTTCCACATGTGTTACACAAGAGCTTAGTTCTAGATCTACAAGTCTTTGCAGAGTGGTTATGTACAGATGGGCAATAACCAAAAGTTGAAGACAACGGGTGTAATTGGAGTTTGGGTCCAATTGCATAATGGTTACATATGTATGGTATCAAAAGTAAGGCATATGTCAAAGTTATCCTATAATGTTTTATCTCTTGACTTGATGGATCGTATTGGTCATTGTTATATAATGATCCCATAATTAAGGAGGTGTCTCATAGAAGATTGGTGGTGGTGAGATGAGTTACATCAAGAAACTTGATTCTACTGTAAATGATGCTAATTCATGGTGGTTTTCTTAGAGTAGTCAATCTTAAGATAGTAGATCTTGAAATTTTGTGCTATTAAATAAAACAATAAAAAAATGCATGTTAACTGCACGATGGAAAAGTCCATTTCACCTCACTTAGATCATGCTAGATATCTTAAGGTGAAGAGAGTCTTAAAGAAAGGTAAAATGATAGTAATCTAGTAGCTTTTAGTCTAATGATTAGAGCTCTTTCTTAAGTATTCATTAATATTTTTTAGAGAATATTGATAAAGTCCTTATAAAAGGAAGACCAAACATATTTAAATAGTTATTTATTAATATACTTTAACTCTAGGAGTTCAAGCCATTTCTAAGCAACTCAAGTTCGTTGTGAGCCAAGAATAAAGCATCTCCAACAAAGGGTATTAGTATGCTACTTGGCCACTATACTTGAAGGCATTTGAATAAAGAGCCCCTTTAACATTCAAAGTGAACTATTAATTCACTTCATTGTACATATCTTTGGCTATTGATTTACCTCTATGTTCATTTTGCTAATACAATAGCTATGAATACTTTAAATCTAACTTAAGGTTGTTTACGATGAGAGGAGATTATAAATTCTTCATTAGTTATTCCATGCTATTGATATGGTGTCACATGGTTTCACGCAATAATATACAAAATGGATGATGTTATAATCTCTACCTAAACTTTATGTGCTTTTTCAATTTACACTAAAGTTCAAAATTGCTAAATACTAGATCCAACTAAACCTTTTTTGGTCAAATTTTGCATATAAAATTTGAAATTTTTAAATATTATGCGTAAAACTTACACCCTAATTGCATGGTCTTGCAACCTTAGCCCTCCACTATAGGCTCGATATGAGATGCCCCATCCTTATCCTCAATACTGGTGAAGATCCCTTAAAATCACAATGTGGTACTTCTAGGGAGATATTTTCTTCTTCCCCTTGTTTAGAGGAAACTCTTAAGCAACTTTTTGGAAGCCTTTTTTCTCTATCCTTCAACGTTCCCTTTTAGCCATTTTGCATGGCTAATAGCTTGGCAATAATGGCACTAGAAAGTTAGAATCCTATGAAACAAAAGACTTGAATGAGAGTAGGAAAAGAGAAACATGATAATCAAGTATCGTACCGAGCATAAGAATGAGCTTAGAAGGAACTCCACGTCCCTTACAACAAACTACTACCTTAACTATGAGCCCAACTCAACATGGCACAGGAGATGGGTAATATCTCCCTACCTTCACTACCTATCTAGTCTTCATTCTCGTCTTCATCAAGCTCATCATTGGAGTTTTCAAATTCATCTGAGGTGATTGGCTCCTCTTTGAGATGCTTATCTACCACCACTTTGGCATCCCAAAAGCTACTACTCCTAAGCTTTAGTTGCCTCAAGAGCTCATCGGTTGTGAACTTGGTTGTGCGGCTCAAGCACCTTAATTGCTGTAGTCTAATGGGAGGCATTAAATTAGCGTAAACACTGGATTGTTAGTACTTTTCCCTAGTTTCCAATTATCTAACTCAACAAGTAACAATTAATTAAACTAAGTGAAGTTTAAACTAACAAAACCGTAACTAATGAAATAAAGGAACAATAACAAGAAAAAGAAAAGAGAATCAAGTTATTAAAGAACACATAAACCTTAGCAAATTTATTATTAACTACCTAACCCTATGCAACTTTCAATTCTCAATTATTTATTGGATCGTAAGAGATCCTAATATAAGTTAACTCGACTTACATCTTAAATTAACTTCTAACCTTAAATATATCTTACCCGAATCACTTCTACAATACAATATCCTAAGATTGCATTATGGCCTTAATTCAAAGAAACTAATTAGCAGAATCTTAGTCTATTCAATTACTTATAATTACACCAATTTATTTACTATAGGGTCTTGCGAACTCTACAACAAACTGAAATAATAAATCAATAGCCAACAATATTGATTTAAAAGAAATACACACAATGTAATTAGATAAAAAAATATAATATCACTAATTAAAAAACAAGATAGTGTCACATAAGGAAACTAAGGTTCAATAATAATTACTAAGACCAATTGAATCAAAACATGAAAACTAAATAAAAAAAAAAAGTAAAAAAGGAAGAGAATGATAATCATAAACTCTACTTTACCCTACTTACTCTTCCTCTTAAGTATCTCTTAAAACTTAACCTAGACTCCTATTCATAATGTTTAAAACCTAAGGTTATAAGGAAACATTCTAAAAATAGGGAATTGTTTCATTAATAACATGTTCACGCCCCAAGATCACGACTGTTAACCTCGAGCATGATTCTTTTATTGCAATTAAAACTCTTGAAATTCTTGGATGGGAGGATCACGACTAGAAGCATAGGCATGATCTTCTCTAGACTTCAATTCTCAGCTAAAATTCCTTCCATCAAAAGTAGTAATTGATGTAATATTCATTGATGCTTTAAAACTTCTCCAAATTCTTCAAAAATTCATCAGACTTGTCAACATGCTACGAATGAAATAATTCATAAATAAGCTCAAATTACTTCGAAAGTAATATTATCAAGAAATAAAACTCTACAAAACAACCCCAAAATACATGTGCTAAGTGTTATCAAATACTACACACTTAAGCTTTTGTTAGTCCTTAAGAAAAATAATTACAAACCAAAGAACAACTTATCAAGGAAAAAATCATAAATCTCATTCATAACTTAGAAAAACACATCCTTTAACTGAAAAATGCAATAACTTCTTCCAATATTATCCTTTCTTTCTTTATTAAACAATGCCCTTAAAACACTTAAATGTTAACATTAAGATCCATACTATATTTTAATAATCAAAAGTTAGCCTGATCACTTAAACAAAAACTAATTGAAAATTAAAACATGCATTAACAAACTAAGAAGGAGTTATAAGTATTTCACCACTATGATACAAGAGAATAAAGGTCTTCTTCATACTTACTTTTCATTGGAAAAAAAAACTCATACTAAATACATAGTACATCTACTCATCCTTTGATCATTTCCTTATTATTGATTTTTATTGATGGAATTTTCTTTTCATTCATTTTCAATTGAAATGAAGCAATCTCACTTGGTCAGTAAGTCTCAAGCCAGATGACCTTAAGTTACTAAGCATTAAAACTCCCCTACAAACCAATCATAAACTCCATCCAATTTTAGATCTTTTCACTTTTATACGAATCTAGTATTTACATAGACTTTTTTTCTCTCGACCCTTGTAATAAGTTTTCAACTAACAATCCATAGCTCTTCATCTAAGCTGATAGGTGTTCTACTACATGAAGGAGATACCCTATAGGTTTAATTACTCAAGTTAACGAGGTTCATGGCTAGGCTCTTTAATATTTAAGTACTTTTATTCACTTTTCAATTTTAGGCTCAACTTTAGACCATTTTTCTTTCAATTTATTTTATTCATTTATTTACTTATTTATTTTCCTTCAATTACTTTGATTTTTTTAGGAGACTTTTAAAAGGAAATTTTCATTCCTTCATTCAATTTAAAAAAAATTTAGGAAAATTCCAAAGATGGATAACCATCCTCTCAAATCAAGCTTAGAAATATAAATAATTAGTCCTTAGCATGTTGATATCTATCCTAATCTCAAGTCTCAGTCTAAGCTTAAATAACATAGAACTATTGATAGGTAAGACAAGCCTCGTAAGAGATCTTGCTGTAGAGTGGACGGGTCCTTTAAGATCTATTGAAGAAAGAAGGAATAGACTAAAGGGTACAAAAGTTAAGCAAACCTAACTACTCAATAGATGTGACGTACCACTCGAACACTCACAACCAATGCCTTATCGGATGTAAATTACTGGTCCAAGATAAAGGGTTTCTTATCACATAACCTTACTTAAGGGTTGAAATGAGCTAGGATTTAGTTCTTATAAGGAGGTTGTCTCATAGAAGAGAAGGAAAGACTATAATATTTCAGTAATTCAAGTAAAACAAATCTGATTACAACAATGTTTATCATAAGGTATTTATATCTACCCTGTTAGGGTTACATCCTATCATACAAAATTACTAAAAGGGGTAAAATCAATTTTACAAAGTAAATACAAATTAGGGTAATTCCATAAACATCTAAAAAAGGGATACTCATTGTTAAGTAATGGGGATGCAAGTCATGGGACACGTGGCTTTCAATAAGCGACTGGCAAATGTAACACATAACAAATTCTAAGGTAAAAAAGATAAGGTCAGAACTTCGACCGATGTGAACTTGTAGTAGAGAATAGTCCTCAAAATGGATTGGTGCAATCAATGTTAAGCTCATTGATAACTTTACTTAACCTTAACTGTATGTGAAGAGAAGGCTAAACTTATGATGGCTCAAGAGCATGGCCATATCAAAGTGGCATAACAAGTTAGCTTAATCGAAGGAGGGGCAATGGTTGAGAACTTAGCAAACCATGTTAGCCAGCCCTCTCGCTTAAGAGCAAGTGAGGGTGCCTATTGGCTAATTCCTATCATTCTTTCTGGTTTGTTTAAGATTTGGGATCAAATCCTTGGAGCGTCCTTTTGATGTGTCTTCTTTAGGTATAAACGAACTTAAGTCACAATATTAAAGACATTAGAGACTCCATATCCTTTGGGAAGCTCGAGCTTTTAGGCATTGTTAATGATCTTCTAAAGTACTCGAAATGGACCTTTAGCTCACAGTAAGAGCTTGTTCTTTCTCTTATGCTAGAAACTTTCTTTATAGAGGTATAAACATATAAGATCTCCTAGTTAGAACAACTTCCCCATCCTTTGTCCCTCGCTACCTCAAGTTAATTTCTCAATTGCTCGATTCAATCGTTTAGCTACTTTCTAATAGATCTATTGCAGGGTTCTAACTTGGTCTTCAACTTTTAGATCGCTTTGTTTGGCTATATGTACTAAGGTCTAATCAAGTGGTAACTCCGGGTTGAAACCATAGACTACTTCAAATGAGGTTTTGCCTATTGTGCTATGGATAGATTTGTTGTAGGTGAATTTGACATTGGGCAGGCAAATATACCAATCGGCTTAGTTTCTTCCAATGGTAGCTCGAAGTAAAGATCCCAATGTTCTGTTGACAACCTTTATCTGACTATCTATTGGTGGATGGCATGATCTACTAAATAGCAATTTAGTCCTTAGTCGACACCACTAAGTCTTTCAAAAATGGCTCAAGAATTTCAAGTCTCTATCAGACACTATACTCCTTGGGACTCCATAAAGCTTTATGATTTCTTGTAAAAACAGAAAATAAAAAGCCAAAGCATTGTTAGTTTTGTGGCAAGGCATAAAATGTGCCATTTTGTTGAATTTGTCGACTACGACCTTCACAGAATCTTTCCTTCCTGTTGTTCTCGGTAACCCAAGAACAAAATCTAAACTTACATCTACCCATGGTTTGGTTAGCATAGGTAAAGGAATAGCCTTCTCTTGCTCCACTTAGCTTAGCTCAGCCTCCTTATAGTTCACACATCTTTCAGCAACTCGGTATACGTCCCTTAACATTCTTAGCCAATAAAATCTTGACTTTATTAACTTGTACATCCTCTTCCCTCTGAAGTAGCTAGATAATCCTTTACTATGTACTTCCTTAACAAATAATTCTCATACTAAACCAGTCAATATGCATGGTTTTCCAACTCAGAAAAAGTATCTTTCATCTACAAAATAGTCATTAAGGTCCTTCTTTCACTACTCTGAGCATAGATCAACCCAAAATATGGGTCTTAGGAATATTTCCCCTTTATGTTAACAAAACCCAACAATCTAATTTGGACCTCAGAAAGCATTACTTGCCATTTGGATGAGGTATCTAAAATCACATAGCTTTTCTTTACTTATACTTAATCATAAATGAAAAACTCTCTAAGAACTCAACCCATTTAATCTATCACTTGGATAGCTTTGGCTACCTCTTTATGTATCTCAAGGTTTGGTGATCAAAATATATAATAAACTCCTTGGGCAACAAGTAATGTTGCTAGTTCTGCAAACCTTGCATAAGGGTGTACAATTCCTTTTCTTAGATAGAATGGTTCAAAGTACATCCCTTAAATTTCTCACTAAAATAAGCAATAAGTCAACTATCTTATATGAGAACTATAGTAATCCCAATACCTTATGCATCACACTCTCGCTTGAAAGTCTAAAATTAAGTAAGGATGGTACTGAGGCTAAAGTCAGCCTTCTCTTCAACTCAGCAAAACTCTTTTCTTCCTTATATCCCTATCGAAATTCAACATTTTTCTTCATGAGCTCAATAAGGGATGCAATAAGAAAACTAAAGTTCTGAATGAATGATCACGTATGTATACCACATTATAGGTAAGTGCACCTGGTTAAGTTATAATATAGATATAAAATGGATTTTTGAATCTAAGTGTCAATTCCACAAAGAGCTAAGTATATGAGTATATCTAATTATTCCAAGCAAGAATATCCTTTTAGTTTATTCAACTACCTAACTTCTTTTAATAGAAGATTTTATTGAATAACTAAGATTTAGTTAAATACACTAGACAAAGGAAACCAGGATTACAATGAAATCAAACATATAACCATTAATAAATAAGGAAATCAAAATAACTAATTACTAACAAAATAATTAAATAACTATTTAACAAAACAGCATATGGTAACAACTAACATAAAAATAATAATAAGCATGGAAAAATAAAATAACATAAAAGCAACAGAGACTTAGAAATGTTAAGATAACATAGAAAACATGAATTAATTAACTACTAACTAACATTTTCCTCAGTGAATCTTAAATTGTTGTTTATTACCTAGTTTTAAGGGATTAGTCAATCTCAATTGTCTTATTGGATTGTGGAGATTCCTAACCCTATTCTAGTAAAAATCAAATTCTGAATTAGCTAGACTTGTGTCCTAACAAATTCCTAACCTTGAGACCCTCTCTACCCGTATTGTTGCTGAGTAGAGTATCTCAAGATTGCATGAAATACATAGATCTTGCTATTAGATCATCCCAATCTGAAAAGATTAAATAACTCATTTTTTAACGCATCAAATCTCTTCTAATTATACTTGTTTGTTTATTGTAAGCCTCATGACTTTATAATAAACTCAAAAGTTAAACTAATAACTCATTTAATATTAATCTAACATGACAAGAATAGTGCAATTAAATCACAATAAGCAAAATCATCAATTAAATTTCATAAATAGATGTTGACACCCCATTTTTGTCTTTTTAAAGATATTTAGAAAATATATAATAAAAATAAAAAAAAGAAACAAAAATTGCAAAAATAAAAATAAAATGAGGACATTTTCTATGAAATAATTCTCTTTTTGATATATGTTTTCTGGAAATGCGATTAAAATAAAAATAAATTTTACATTTGTTGAGAAACCGGTCTAGTATTTTTATAAAATAATGTAAAATACCAATTACTTACAACAGTTCAATTTAGCAGGGCCTATGGAAGCAGTAGTGCATGAGTTCGATCCTAGGGAGCAGCACGTTGCACCTTTCTTTTTCTCCAGCTGGGCTTGTCACGTGACCAACATGTGGTCACTTTCTCCTTCACACAACGAGTCCGCGATTCAGACACTGTGACCGGAGAAAATGGCGAAACAACAGCAATTTTCTCCCCTTCATTTCTCTCTCTCTTTTTTTTTTTTTTTTTTGAATGTTTTTCAAATCCAAATCCACAAAAATCAACATCCTAGTTTCATTCCCACCAATATTTTTCATTTTCAACCATCAGATTGAATTTTGACGTGGATTGTTGGAGTTCAAAATTTGAACTCCGGCAAAGCTTATCTCCTTAGCTTCATCCGTGCCTACTTTCAAAATATTTGACACGGATCAAGCTTTTCATTTATGGCCAATCTTAATCCCTATCCAATCCCTTCAATTGACAGCCCTCAGATGAAAATTAATTGCGGATGAATGTTGAAATTCAAAACTCCTCAAACGCCGACGAGCTTGTCCATGATGGTTGAACATCTATGCTTTTCTTATCGCATTCGGCTATAAATAGTAGGTAACCTCCCAGCACAGAGGGGGCACTACCAATCGATTAAAAGCCACGCCCATTCACTATAAGCATTTGACCCACTTTCCAGCTAGCCACAACCAGCACCCGAACCACCTTCACCCCCTATTCTATAGTTGCGAAATCTCCTTCCACAACCATCATGAACAATTTATGAGTTTAGTACTTCAATAGGGTATTTGGAAAAAAATAATACAAAAATAAGTTTTTAGCAAAACTAAATACATTCGTATGCGATTTTATTAGTCGAATTTGTTTACACTGAAATTGTATGGGGGTATACAACTTCAGTGTAAAAAAAAATTACACTAAGTTCGCATATCCCCATACGACTTTAGTTTAAACAAATTCAACTTTAGTGTAAATTGTTTTTTAAATTTTTACTTCAATGCAATTTTTATCGTACTCATACAAATATGTGATGGAAATCGTATTGTTCAATGCAACTTCAATGCAATTTTGTTATATATATACATTAGTTATAAGCATAAGATTGTAGTAAAAAGTCAGTTAATACAGATTTTCAAAATACAATAATTGTGTTGGTGTTTTTTTCATTTTAATAAGAATGTGAAAAACTTATATTTTAGATAAGAAATGTATTCATATGTTGATACCATAGATATGTATAATAAGAATGTAACAAAAATTAAATTTTAATCACTATTTGAATACATTAGTTGTTATTACAATCAAAATATAAAAAAAAATCTAATGCCAACCCTTACGCTAACTAAAATATACCTCATCTTTAGATAATAAAGATGGTCGTCTCTTAGAAGGACCCACAAAAGGCTCAACTAGCAAATCTAAGAAGTTTTTAAGTAGGATAGGGCTAACATGTGGAGGTGGATAGTAGATCATGGACGGTGTTGGGTAACCCCTTCACCCATGGTAGAGCTCTACAAGTGCATGGTACACCTTTTGCGAGGCACTACCGGCATACTATGGAATGACCAATAAAAGGGTAATATAACATATGAAGTTTTTGAGCTGGAACCAATCTCACCTAAGTCAATAGAATGGCGCCCCATAGATGGAATATTCGAATCCCCTCAACCCCTTTCTCGTCTAACCTTCGTCCGACCTCCTTTAATACAAACTCTGTCACATGATGGTTGAGGTGCAATTGACTCTAGTTGCTCAGGCTGAGCACCTTCATCAGGTGGTAGCTTTTATCGAAAGGGATGGTACAAGACAATACCATCATGGTCCTTTAAGAACTGTAAGCCACCTTCAACGATTTAGTAGGTCAACTGTATGTCAACAATTAACTAAACTAACCATAGAGTGTCAACCTACATGGAAGAAAAACAATTAGCAATCATATCATAAGATAAATGGAGTTATACACAAGTTGTTATGTTGATTGTATTTACTAGATGACCCATCACCGTCCATAAGTATATTATGTATTGACAAGTATGCTGCCTATACCACTACAAATACTTAGGGTCCACATTGAAAACCAGGTGTGGATGAACAATTGATGCATGTTGATCTACCCATTGTCAAATGTAACCATCATGCACTACGCTCTAATTGATATCTATACGACCTTTTAGATCTTGCCGATGCAGCTGTTCACTAGTCTGCATTGGCTGGGGCTTTGTCTAGAAACCCCCAAATTGTTAAATGATGTAATCCAAAAAGTGGAACTCTACAATGTAGAAGTAGATGAGGGGCACTCTAGCTATCCAAAGACCTGATCAATCGTGCATATAAAAGGCAAAAATTAAAGTAAGTCTTCCAAGTAAGGTTATCATACAACTTGAAATAAAATGTATGTGAGTTAGAAGAGCAAAAAATTTAGTACGTATTACATGAACTTTTGAAGCAAGATTAAACAATGTATCTAATGTACCTAATGACTCGTCTACAAGTCAAATGTCTCGCGATGTGACTACACTACATAAGTTAGTCCCTATGTAGTGTTCCTCTCAATCTGCCATCTACTGGCCAAAGGAGCACCTTTTATGATCATGAAGCCGAACCTACTAAGGGGTATAATGTGTAGGAAATGGTCCCATGCCCAAACCTGTAGTAGAATCATCAGCCCCCTGATCTCATATATACCGGTTCGTATAGTGTTGCATAGCTATTAGTATAGCCATGCTAAACAAGCCGATCCCCAACTGTACGTCCTTACCATCCATAAGTCATCCAATAAAGGAAGATATATGAGATGGACATAACTAGAAGATTTATTCGCGAATAAGAATCCCCCTATCAGTTGGAGGATATACGTATGGGTATGACACTTCACCGTCTCCTTATTAGCATTGCTTGATAAAATGTGATAAGTGTCTTCTAGCACAACATTCTAGAAAGATTCCTTACTTTTTTTGTATAGAATATTCTTTGTCTCTTTTACTTATTTTAGTATGTTTCATGTATTCTATTTGTAAATTACCCTTTTGTCTTTTCATATATGCATTGTAACTCTAGTAGGGTAAGTATACAAACCCCCATTTGCTTATATGCAAACATTATCGCTCTTCATTATTGAATAGAGACATTTCCCTTTTTAAGAACACTTAATCATATCTTCTCTCTAATCTTTCAACTCTTATCTAGCTCCTTTAGCAAAATTTAGTGGCAAGTAGCCCTAATACTATATTCGAGTGTTAGGATTAAGCTGAGTTGGATCTACTAGTGTATGATATCCAATCGGTAGCCATTCAGACCCCTTTTATTTCTTTGTTTCTTATTTGTTGTGGTGTTGCCTTCGTGTATACGATCTTAGAGATACATCAAATTTGTTTCTATCAAGCATGATTTCAAGAGGAAGTATGTAAAGTTGTAGTGAAGTTTTGGTTCGTGTTTATTGTTAATGATTATTTATTCCTTCTGTACCTGCTATAGTGTATTTAAGTGAAGTAAGTTTTGAAGTTGTGAGCTATATAATGAAGATTTATGGATTGGTAAGTGTAGTTACTGTTGTTGCATTGTTTTCCTCTATTTCCTACTGCGAAAATAGAGTAAGTTCATTTATGTGGTATTTATGTAAGTGCTGGGTGTTGAAGTTATTAAAGTGTGTTAGTAAGGTTTTAGATAGTGAGTAAAAGTGTTTATTGTGTATTATGTTTTCAATCTGTTTGAGAAGTATTCGACTATGTTGGATTCAAATGTTTAAGGTGTTATTAGCAACTTGAGTAGTGGTGTTCATCCTGGACGAGGTCAAAATGGAAGTAATACCCTTGGGTCAGTTGATGATAAACTTGATAAACTCACTAATTTTGTTGAGAATCTAGTTACTACAATGCAAGTCAACCAGCAGCAACCATGGGGAATACATTATCATAAACTACCTAAGAATGTTCTTGAGAGACAATATGACTAAGTGGCTGAGCTGATCGCCTAATTTGATCCCATCGAATTGGAGGAGTTGCTAACCAAGTTATTAGATAAAGGCTGGAGTTAGGGGAGATTAAGGTAGATATTGAGGACGTGGAGTTAGAGAATGATGGAGAGGAACAAGAAGAGGTTAAATATTACTAAGCATAAGAACGAGGACGTCGAGCTTCTTGAGGACTTGATAATGTCAAGGTATAAATCTTACCTTTCAGTGGAAGTAAATATGTAAATGAATATTTGAAGTGAGAAGAAAAAGTTGATAAAGTATTTAACTACTATGAGTATATAGATGCAATGAAGGTTCGACTTGTTGTACTAAAGTTCTCTAAATATACTATCATGTAATAGAAGAATCTGAATGTGGTTAGTGTAAGAGATAGACGACGAGGTATGTGAACTTGGGAAGATATGAAGAGATTATTAAGGGGAAGATTTATACCTAAGACTTACCTATAAGACACCTTTCCCAAGTTGCAAGAGCTTCATCAAGGAAACCAATTTATTGATAACTATGTAAGAGAATTTTAGATGCTGATAATTTGAGCAGACGTAGATGAACCTAAGGCTCATACAATGTCAAGGTTCATTTTTGGACTCAAATATAAGATTTGCAACATTGTGGAAGTACAGAGGTTCTATACATTGGAAGAGGCCATTAAAGTAATGTAAAGGGTTGAAAAGTAGAGGAGAAATGCTTTGAGCCGACCTGGCCCGACAAGTTGAAGTTGAGGAAGGTATACCATTAAGGGATAGTTATGCACTATCATTGTAGATAGAGGGAGTTGCACCAACATCATTACATAATCCTTTGTATAGAGGTTAAGACTATCAACATCTAAGCCCTCTTAACCTTACAAGCTACACTAACTTCATGATAAGGGTATTCTGCACATCACTGAACAAGCAACCATACCTTCTAGTATTGGAAATGTATACAAGGACGAAGTGGTATGTGATGTTGTCCCCAGAGGAGCTTCACATCTATTACTTAGGCGACCTTGGTTATTCAATCGATGTATTGTTCATGATGAATATAAAAATACCTATGCCTTTGTCAAGGATGGAAAGAAAATCGTACTGCAACCCAAAAACCAACTCAAGTGAATAAGACCCATAACTAGCTCACTCGAGCTAGTAAGAAAAAAGCTTTAATAATAAGCTAAAGAGAGTTGTGAGTTATTGAGAGGGTGGATGAGCCTATGTTTCTATTGATTAGAAGGCTACTGGGTTGAGAGACCTTAAAGATGTTCCTGATGAGATTTGAAGATTGATTGATGAATTTTCTAACTTATTCCCCAAAGAATTGCCTAATGGACCACCTATTTATAACAAAAGAATACTACAACAAAGTTTAGCATTACACCTACTTATATAAAAGAATGCATCCATCAAACCTAAGTAAACCTAAAACAAAGTATATGTTTTTTTCTTCATTACATATGTATAGATCTTTTATGGAACTAAGATCAAAATATAGTAAGGATTCTTCAAAAGTGGTTGGTTCTATCTTACGCGCTCTCAAAAGCTTTCCGCCATTGGTGGTGATGCCCAGTCAGTTTTCTTCATAACTTAAGGATATACAAGTATCCCTTCAACTCTTTATGAGCTAAGTGAGAGTAGATAAAAACAAAACACAAAACAAGCATAATACACATTCAAAAATATCAATAATATAAAACATTCAATTTCATAATCTGAGTTATTAAGACAAACTATCTATGAAGGGAATATGTACCATACTTATGCACATAACATGCATCCGTACCCGTATCCTATGCTCTTCCAATTACTCATCTGGTTAGTCAATATACTTGGGCATCTAAATACAATGCTATGAACCTAAAGGCAATAAAGAGCTATTAGAGAGTAGGACCCGCAAACTCATTAAATAGAAACCACCCTTGTGGTTTGGAAATCCAACACATAGCTAGCCTAACTAAAACCACATGAAGTGGCCAGAACTATTTAAGCAATGCAAATCTATATGCTTAAAACCCAACTTAGCAATATTCAAGCTTTTAGAAACTTGACCTGTAGATCCTTTCGTACCATGCTATGAATGTAGTAACCAATACAATACCCCAATGTGAAGCACAAATCTCAAGTTCCATATCATAAACATCTCAACTATCTCAATTATAGCTTTTTATCTCAATTTTATAATACATCCCTTAATATAAGGTTCACTTAGGTGAACACCTTGAAGAGCAGTTCATATTCCGAGTTTTCCAAGCAATAACATGCATCGACAAATCAATCATACATGAGGAAACACTTCTTTCAATCAATGCATATTTAATAGAACCATGTACTCAGCCAGTTCAGCACATTACTACAATTAAGACACATCTGATTCCAAGTCAAGTAAACATAGATCTACTTGCACAAAAATAGAAATATTCACTTACTCGAGCTTAATAGTATCACCAAATCCTAAGCTTTACAATGTGGTTCCTCCTCACTTACTACACCTAGGAAAATACACACAATCTCTAAGTCAACTACAGACTAAAACCAAACTTTTATAAGCTTTTATTATTGCATTTCTAAGCTTCTTCTAATCATAACTTATTCATTTCTTATCCGATTTTCATAGACTTTATATCATTATGATCGTTATTTCAAGTAATATTAGGATATTTTATGAAATAAGACTAACCTATATAGTCATAAGTCAGAAAATACCATTTCTCATTATCAACTTGATCATATGTTATCGAGACTTCATAATTGGCCTTGATAAGCTTTAGTTCTAAACTAAAAACCCTAAAAATTATACTTTCTAAACTTGACCAGCAACCCTTAATATATCCAAAAGTGTTCATTTTACATGAATTTAACAAATATTTTACCAATATTAATTACTATATTACATATTAGGCTAATATATAGGCTTTTATTAGGAAAATATACAATAAATAGTATATGAGCCCAATTAAGTCAATGAAAAATCCTATAAACTCACAAAAATATGTAGTTTAATATTAACCATTCATAGTAATTATATAGGTTATCGCCTATTTTTTAAAAAAATAGCATTTTTAGCTCAAAATTAAGGAAAACTAGGAAAATAAACAAATTTAATTACAAGATAAAAATCAAGTTCTCTAAACACCATTATAAACTTCAAGAAGTTAGAATATGTAAGGCTTGTTTATAAATTTTATCAAAAACTAATTATTATAACAAAACAACAAAATTGCCAATTTATTCAAAATAAATATAATAAACATTAAACATGCTTAATTTAAAAAATTCTTGTTACCAAAATTAAATAAATATATTAAGCATATTATACACAAAAATTTAGCTTGAAATAACATTATTTATTATTTATAAAAATTAATTTAAAATTCGCCCAAATAGGGTATTTTCTCAAGGACCCAATATTTCCACTTAATATTTTATTAAAATAAAATTATTTCATTAATCTATCCTAAAAATAATCTCAGAAAACCAAATTTGATAATTAAATAAGATTATTTGATATTTTTTGAAAATTTAACAAATTTCGATAGAAAAATTAAAAGAGCTAAACCAACCATCTTCGGCCACCACTTAGCCGCCGCTCCTTATCTAAAAGATTGGCCATGCCACCCACCTTTGTAGCCCTAAGTCATCCTAAGTCAAGTTGTAAGATGCTAGGTGAACCATGCATGGTTAGATTCACCCCTATTTTTTTTTTCTAATGTGATTTTCTTGTATTTTCAAATTCCAAAATATTGTATTTGATTTGATAATGTCGTATTTATAAAGTTAGATAAGATGACATGTCTTAAAGTGAGGTGCTACATGTCAAAGTTTGAATTATCCTTATTGTCTTACTCTTCTAAGCTCTTACTATTTGGTAATACTATCTATTACCTTGAGAGTTTATGATATATACGGACTATGAGTCTTTGAAATATCTTAGGAGTCATAATAGACTTTCAAAAAGGTAAGCTAAGTGCCAAGAATTTATGGAAGGGTTTTCTTATGTGATCTAACATAAGAAGGGAAGTTCCAACATGGTCACAAATGCTTTGTTACGATAGTAAACCTTGCTTACCACCCTCTAAATGAAATTATTAAGTTTTTCACTTATCACCGTGACCCCCATTTTGGTCCTATTCTTGAGTAGTACAAAGGAGTTATTGTTAGAGGATATTACCTTAATGATCGCTATCTGTTCAAAGAAAGAAGACTGTATATATTGAGCTATTTGTTAGGCGTAGATAGCCCATTTTTGCACATCCCCCCTAAAATAATTTTAGAATTTTTTTTTTAGAATAAGGGAAAAGGGTCATAATTTAGGGGGGGAAAAAAGAAAAATTAGAAAATTAAAAGCATAAAATAAATAAAATTATTAAATAAAATAGAAAATTAAAAAAAAAAGAAGAAGAAGTAGATAGTTTAAAATAGACTAGGAAATTTTAATTTAGCTTTTGTATTTTATTTAGGCCTTAATTAAACAAAATGAATATTGAGCCAAGGCTTACATTTAAATATAGCCCAAACCAAACTAATCTATATATGCAATTTGATTACATTTATGGATAAGGCATAGGCTAACGGTCTGATGGAAAAGAACACACATACATACAAGGAGACATGGGTTCGAATTTCATGACAAGCGCTTTTCTTTTTTTGGCATGTTTTGGACACTTGTCAACCAATGATTAGCTAACACAAAAATTTTCTTTCCCTTTCCTAGACTTTCCTTTTCTTTCTCATGCAAAGTCAGCTTAGGGTACTCACTTCATGGTCTTTTTTGGTCAATCTTTCTACGTAATTTCACTAATTTAATGGCGAAATCACAAAGATTGCTTGGAGTACTTTGGATTGAGGCCAAAAAATCATATAAATACAGTTATTTGTGAGGTTAAATTAAGCTTGAAAAATCTAAGAAAGTCACAAAACGAGATTTTAGCACTTGATGAAATTGACCGAATCCTAGTAAACTGGGTGAGAATAGAAGTTTATGATCTTTGTTTATGGTAAGAATTGATAACTTGGAAAGGAGTTTGGACAAAAGCAAACCTAATTTGTGCCTAAAATCGAAATCAAATTCCTGATTATCCTCCCCCATTCAATCTCCAATTAATGGGATTTCATCACTTTCCATCCTAATTTGATGTCTAATTAGTATAAAAGGACACCCAAAACACCATTCCCATCATCAATTTCCACTCAAAATCACACCAAACACACATACTATACTCTCCCTTTCTCTCTCTCTCTAAGATTGAGAGCTCCTTAGCCCTTTTTGAGCTAAGTCAACACTAACGAGGATCCCCAAGACAAGAGCCTCCCAACTCCACCCATATCACCCTCTATCATGGCCTTAAACTCCATTACCATTGCCTAAGTCAAAACCCTAGACACTACGATCCACTTTGTGAAACACCATCCATTACCGCTTGTAGGTAAAAACTAATGCCACAGTTGAACTTACAACATCAAAAAGCTCTTAACTCATTTGTTAGATAATACCCAGCTACAATGTCACGCGCACATCTACCACGACCATCGCAACCGCCTTATGCTACCACCTAAAATAGCTCCAACCACTAAGGCACTTGGCCTACCACCTACTTCCTTCCCCTCCCCTTATACCAAAACATAATAAGATACACACAAAACCCCCTTCTCTCACTCATTTTAGTGGCCAAAACAAGCCAAACCTCCCCTACACTATTGTCACTTCCCTCTCTTTGCTACAACTCGGATCTAACTCACAACATGACACCTAACCCAACCAACTCGTGTGCCTTAGTCCTTGGTTCAGCCCTTTCTTTTATTTTAGTTTTATGTATTTTCTTTTCTTCTTTTCTTTCTTATATTTATTTTCTATAAATTCTATTGTAAATATAACCTAAAAAGAAAAAAAAAAGGAAGTTTAGTTTAGTTTTTATTTTCTACAGTAAAACACACAAAAAATAAATAAAAATAATAAAAGAAATAATAAAAAATGAAAAATCATTTTATAACTTAGAAAAAATCCACTTTCCAAATAAATAAAATAACACAATCTTTTTTCAAAATTAGGACTTTTAGAATTTTCAAAAAATAAACCAAGTTTAGAACCCTTTTAGAAAATTTTCATAAATAACTTGAATCAAGTTAAAAAACATAAACCCGACTTTTTTTTATATTTAAAGTAGACTAACCCTCTAATGTTTTTCAAAAATGAACTATAAAAGTCTAATCCTAAATAATAGATACGTAGGCACTTATACATAATTACGAGGTTAATTAAAATATGGAAAATTTTCTTTTTCCATCTTTTGTGAATATTTGTTCAATTTTTCTTTTTTTTTTTTTTTGTGTAGATTCTATCAAATTAACTTAGTTGCATGTAAATAGATTTTATTTTTTAAGAATATTATTAAAAGATAAATTTAAACTCGAAAAGTTAAAAAGTGATACATATTAAGGGTTTAAAAAAGTTAGCCCTCAAACTCAAAAATCTAGTTTTCAAAACCATTTTAAAAAATTGGTTTTATAAAAAAATCAGTAGCTAAGTTATAATCAATCCACTCAATTAGTTATAATTTAACTCTTTTTCCTAACTCTAGTTGGGTGACAACTCTAAATAGTTTTAAAAATTAGAAAAATAAACCAAAATTTTTTCTTAATTCTTAATCTAGGATTAATATTAAACGGATTAAGGTTTAATACTAACCGAGTTAAGGGATAATAAAAACTAAGAAAAATTTAGGCTTGATAGCTTAGCAAGTCTATTGGAGACGTCAAGAGAGCTAACCACTTAAAATTTTTCCAAAATTAAAATTTCCTTTGAAAATACCTATGTTATTTATTTATTTATTATTATAAAATGTCTCATGTATATATTCTTTGTTTTAATTATTTTCATTTGCCATGCATCATATTTAGGGTAATGGGGAGAATGATTACATCAAAGATGTAGAGTAAATATAGTTAGACCCAGGTCATCTGCTGATGGGTTGCTAACCATCGACCCAATCACTCGTGCATACCTAAGAGGCCTCCAGTCTTTCACCCGATGGATTCTCTCTCGTCAACCCATCGATGACGAGAAACAGTATTTTGAAGGAGGATAGCTAAACTCCCTGAAAGCTCTGGGTGGTTGTTCTATGCTCTATTCATTATCCTATACCAATACCGACTATCCTCTAGCCAAGAGCTCTGCACTGAGTGATCAGACATTCACCCGTTGAAAGTCTCCTACCGAGTAAAGATCTACCTCCCTAGCTAAGTATTTATCTCTCGGCCTCCTACCAACTCTCACAGCATCTCCTTCATGTCTTGGCCTTTATCTCCATACATCTTGACTCCTCCCACCTACTATGCTTAGGGAATCCTAGCACGAAACCAATATCACGCTACCACTTATCCATTTCATTTGACATTGTACTATTTTTCCCTTTTTTTTTCTTTTGTCCCTTTTACCCTTTTTCATATTTACTAGGAATCCCTTTTTTGTAATTTCTTTATTTGTATTATTGCCTTAGAGACTTACTATAAATAGTCTCTTCTCCTCGTAAGCCGAAATCATCTTACTTGACAAATAAACATTGAATATTCTATTCTTGCAAGATAGACTTACTCCCCAACAGTTTTTCTTTTGCAAGTTGATAGATAATTAACTAAGGGTTAAGAGCTGAGTGTTGAGTATAAGTATTAGGATACCTTACGAGATATAGTCTAATTGTATAACCAATTTGAAACATTACTTGTAATTATTGTTCTTATACTTAGATTTTATAACATTAGTAAGTTTATATTTTATGCCTTTACTACCTAATCTTATCTTTTGGTAAAGAATACCGATTCCCTGCGATTCTAAGAAACTGTGGAATATTAAATATTCATAGTTATTTATATTTTACAATATGTTAATCAATTAAAAATCAAAAACCCTAGCGATTAAATATTTACAATCTTGGAATCTCTGACTTACAAGATGTTTTCGTATCATGACTGCACACGTGGTATGAAAATTTTAGACAATCCTACTAAGCCCCTTATAGGATCCTAACAGCTCACCTAAGCAAGTAAGAAAATGGCCCTAATGATGAGCTAAAGAGAACTTCGAGCTGTTGAGAAGGCCGAAGAGCCTATGTTTCTATTAATTAGAAGGTTACTGAAGATAAGAGATCTGAAAGATGTTCCAGATGAAGTCTAAAGACTGATTAATGAGTTTCCCAACCTGTTTCTTAAGGAACTACCTAAAGGACTACCCTTAGTCCAAGGCATAGAGCACTATATTAATTTGCAAGTAAGCGTCACCTTGCTAAATCAACCAGCATATAGAATGAACTCTAAGTAAGCTACAAAGCTGAAAAGACAAATGGATGAGCTCATAGAGCAAGGATATGTGAGGGAGAACATTAGCCCTTATGTTCTACCAACTCTACTTGTCCTAAAGAAGGATAGTTCATGGTGTATGTGCAACAACAGCCGAGCAATCAATCATATCACTATCAAGTATAGATACCCAATACCGAGTCTAAATGCATGTTAGATGACCCTTATGACACTAAGATATTTTCAAAAATTAATCTATGAAGTGGCTACCACCAAATTCACATGAGACCAGGTGATGAGTGGAAAACTACCTTCAATACTAAGCATAATCTCTACAAATGGTTGGTTATGCCATTCGGACTAACCAATGCGCCAAGTACATTCATGCAATTAATGAACCATGTGATGCACCATTTGATCAGAAGATGAGTAGTCGTGTACTTCAATTACATATTAGTATATAGCACCAACATGAACAACCATGTTCAACATCTCCAAGCAGTTTTTGATATTCTATAAGTTGAGAAGTTATATGAGAATTTGAAGAAGTGTACATTTTGCTAAGACGATGAGATTTTTCTTGGGTTTGTAATGTTAGGGAAAGGAATCCAAGCTATTTTGGAGTGGTCAATGCCGAAGAATGTCACTAAAGTTCGAAGTTTTTATAGCCTAGCTTCCTTTTATAGGAGATTCATTAAAAACTTCAATACCATAGCCACCCCCTTGACCGAGCTGACAAAAAAGAGTGATGGATTCAGATGGAGCAACTGAGATAAACAAAGCTTTAGGGAGATCAAGGAGAAGCTCACCTCTACCCTTATCCTATCATTACCAGAATTTGACAAGCCCTTTGAATTGGAATGTGATGTGTTAGGCATTCGAATTGGCATAGTCCTAATGCAAGAACAATGACTCGTTACCTACCACAGTGAGAAGCTTAGTAATGCTTCCCTAAATTATTCTGTCTATGAAAAAGAGTTGTACTCTTTTTTTCAAGCTCTTATTGTCTAGCAACATTACTTACAGTCACAAGAGTTTATTATTAATACTAACCATAAGTCATTGAAGCATCTTAGAAGTTAGAACAAACTTTCAAAGAGGCAAGCCAAGTGGCTAGAGTTTCTGGAAGGTTTCTCCTACATGATTCAACATAAGAAAGAAAGCGCCAACGTAGTCACCAATGCTTTATCATATCGGCAAACCTTACTAACCAATTTACAGACAAAGTTGATGGGATTTTCACTTATCACAAAGTAATATGCTCATGACCCTCATTTTTGTCCATTCTTGAGCAGTGCCGAGAAGGAGTTGCTATTGGAGGATATTATCTTAAGGATAGCTATCTGTTCAAGGACTAAAGGCTATGTATACCAAACTGTTCCATATGCAAGCTATTGGTGAGGGAGGCTCATAGTGGTGGATTATCTGGTCATTTTAGAGAGACCAAAACAACCAATCTATTAAAGGAAAACTTTTAATGGCCTAGTTTGGCTAAAGATATCCATAAGATAGTTAGAAGTTGTGAGATATGCAAGAGAGCTAAGGGGAAGAGAGAACCCCATGGAGAGTATATACCCTTACCAACACTAACCCTACCTTAGGCCGACCTTAACATGGACTTTGTCCTAAGATTTCTCTAGACATCTAGGGGAAAAGATTCGATCTTCATAGTAATGGACCACTTCAGCAAAATAGTACACTACATCCCTTACCATTGAACCAACAATGCTTTATACATTGTCAATTTATGTTTGCAAGAAGTTGTCTAACTATATAGAGTGCCAAAGACTATTATTTCAAATCGAGATACAAAATTTTTGAGCTATTTTTGGAAGACTCTTTGGAAAAGACTTGGGACTAAACTTGTGTTCAACTCCAGTAGCCAACCCTAGATTGATGGCTAAACTAAAGTGATGAATAGGACGCTAGGAAATTTACTCAGAGCTGTTGTAGGAAAGAACTTCAAAGATTAAGATCTATGTCTATCAGTTGTGGAGTTTACATACAACCAAACCATCCATAGCACCACTGGAAAGACCCCATTTGAGGTCATCTATAGCCTCTACCCATTATCCCCCAGATCTAATCAATACCACCATAGCTACTGAAGAAAGTCAATCCGAAGTCAACCGAGCCCATGAGTTACAAGAGCTACACCAAACTGTGACAAGGAAGATCACTAAGTTCAATCAGAGATAACAAGAGATTGGTAGTCGAGGCTACTAAACTATTTCTTTCAAGCTAGGAGACTTAGTACGAATTCATCTCAGCCAAGAACAATTTCTACACTTGAGACAAAATAAGTTATATCTACAAGTTAATGGTCCATTCAAAATTCTGAAGAAAGTCAATTGCAAAGTCTACTAGATCAAGTTACTCGATGACTATAGTGTTTCCACCACTTTCATTGTATTTGACCTAATTCCCTACCAACTAGAAGAAGAAGACCCTACAAGTGCCCTAGAAGAACAAGAATCAAAAACCACTTCAGATTTTAGGATAAATCTTTCCGACCCACAAGTAGATGATAGGAACAACCCCCTAGATCGATCATATGTAACCAAGATAAAGGACTCCAGGGACTCACTCGGAGAATACTATCTCAAAGCCCTATCTAAGATGAGAATTCCTACACTATCTTCTATGTTTCCCACTACTACCGACCTGACTACCGAGCTTTTACGTATGCTAGACTTGTCGAACAGTTAAGCCTCCAAAAACTATCCAAGCCAAACTTCTAAGCCGAGCTCCTAAGCCACCCACCAACATCTAACCTTAGCCCAAATTGAGTACTCTCTGGCAAATGACTAACTGAGCTCCAACCTAATCCAAATTAGGTTAACTCAGACTGTAAACTCCCTCTTTTCTTCATTTCATCCAATTTCTACTATAATTCAAAACAACCAGCCACCATGCGACACGTCTTCTAACACAACATTCCAAAAGGATTCTTTTCTTTTTTGCATAGAATGTTCTTTGTCTCTTTTACCCTTTTTAGTATGTTTTATGTATCCTATTTGTAGAATATCCTTTCTGTCTTTTCATACGTATAAAGCAACCCTAATGGGATGAGTATATAAACCCCTACTTAATATACGCAAACAACAATTTCATTATCAGAATTTATACAAGTTTCTCTTTAAGCAACCCTAGTGTTCTCATTACCCTTCAACTCTTATCTATTCCCTTTAGTAAGGAGCAATGGTAAGTGAACCTTCATTACAAATCAGTGAGTCATATCCGGCTAATTATAAGCCAAGTAGGATCAATTGGTATGTTATATCCAGTTGGTAGCTATCCAAACTTTGCTAACTTTTCTTTATTTTCTTTTGTTCTCTCTTTGTCATAGTGCCTCTCTGAATGTCCAATCCCAAAGACGCATCAAGTATGCACTTGGTGCCATCTCTATAGGAGCATTCTTCTAATAGTGGTCACAAATCTAAACTAACTTAAGAGTGTCCTTCATGGTGGGCCACTAGTAGCTAAGCCTTAAAGTTTTCACATATAGAGCTCTAGCCTTGATGTGATTACTACATCCCCCTAAATGTAGGTAACATAAGACCTGTTTAACCTCGGTTGGTCACAAGCACTTCAAATACATCATACTCGGATTCTTTTGTAGAACTCTCCATCTACAATGGTAAAGTTTGTGACTTTAGAAATGAGTCTTTAAGTTTCTTTGGTATCTATAGGCAAGATTTCTCCTTTTAGGTAATCAACAATGGGATCCATCCAACAAGTCTCTAATTCTTTTGATTACACCTCTAAACACTCCACAGGTTGCTTGTCCATGCTCTTCTTCTTTTGACAATGGCCACAAACCTAAACTAACCTAAAGGCGTCCTTCATGGTGAGCCACCGATAGTTGAACCTCAAAGATTTCACATATAGAGCTCTAGCCTTGATGTGATTGTTGCATACCCATGAATGTAGGTTAGATAAGACATGTTTAGCCTCAATAAGTTGCAAGTACTTTAGATACAACATGCTCCGATGACTCTTGTAGAGCTCTACATCTATAATGGTAAAGTTTGCAGCTTTATAAATGAGCTTCGGAGCTTCTTTGGTATCCATAAGAAAGATTCCTTCTTTTAGGTAATCAAGGATAGGATCCATCTAACAAGACTCTAATTCTTTAGACTACACATCCAAACACTCCACAGCTTACTTATCAATGCTCTTTTTTAGTAGGTACTCTATAAAAACTTTTTCTTCCCAGTTCAACAAAACTTTAGAAGCCAACTTTGACAACTTGTCCACGGCAAAATTTTGTGTTTGTAGGATCTTAACCAACTGCCAATACTCGAAATATGATCTAAACTCCTTGACTAACTGTACATATTTTCCTATATTCTCATCCTTTACTACACTATCCACTTTCACCTAGTTAATGACCAATTGGGAGTCTAAATATATATCTAATCACTTAACTCCAATATCCTTTGCTAACTTCATTCTTGCTATAATCGCCTCATACTAAAACTCATTGTTACTAGCCATAAACCCAAACTTTAGTGTTTATGCAATTCATGCTCCCATTGAACCCTTCAATATCAGACTAATAGCACCACCTTTACAAGTTATACCCCATCAACATATAGGACCAAGTCAACTCTTGATTCTAAACAATAGACTCTTCACTTCCTATAAATTCTACCACAAAATTGGCTAAAATTCGAGCTTTATAGGCCTCTCTTAGACCATACTAAATGTTGAAGGCACTCAACTCTAATTCATATTTCACCATCTAACCTAAAGCTCTAACTTTTTCAATGCTTACTTCAACGGCTGGTTAGTCAAAACAACAATCTGGTGGGCTTCAAAGTAAGGTCAAAGCTTTCTTGCTAGTACAACAATCACCAAGACAAACTTCTCTAATATTATGTAACAAAGCTTTAGACCTTGCAAAACATAACTAACTCCATTTTGCTAGTACCAGTATGGATGAGAGAGCTCAGTCACTAACTGAGAGATATAAATACAAAATTTCACCATCAACAGGCTTTGAGAGGATGGTCATCACTAGCCTTGCTCTTTGCAATCATATCATCCACATATAGTTAGATATTTCTATGTATTTGTGGCTTGAACATCTTCATCACTTACCTTGATATATAGCTCCCAGATTCTTCAAACCAAATGACATGACCTTATAACAGTATGTTTTGAAATTGGTAATAAAAGAGGTGTGTACTTGATTAAAATGATGCACTTGATTAGATTATATCATGAAAAGGCATCCATAAAACTCACTAAGGCATGTCCTGAAGTAAAGTTGACCAATTGATCTATTCAAGGTAAGGAAAAACAGTCTTTGGGGGCAAGTCTTCTTGAGGTTAGTGAAATCTATACACGTCTACCATTTCCCATTTGCTTTTTTTACCAACATGCAGTTGGTCAACCAGGTTACGTATGTCTCTTCTCTGATAAAATCCACTTTCAGCAACTTCTATACCTCCTCCTCAATTATGGCTTGTCTCTTTGTAGCCAAATTCTTTTCTTCTACTATACCGCTTTAGCATTCAAGTCAATGTTAAGCTGATGACTAATCACTTCCTTTGGGATACCTGGCATGTCCAATGGGGACCATGTGAACAAATCCCTATTAGCTTGAAGGAAGTCTATTACATGTTCCTAGAGGTAAGGGGCATACTTGCTTTAATTTCAATAGTATATTCAGGTCATCACTTAACTGGATAACTAAAGTTTCTTCTGTTGGCTCACCACAAGCCTGTAAAGGATGACTCGACCCTTGCTCAATGTGGTACACTTAATCTCTTTTTAGAGCTTTCAGGTATAAAGCGCTAGCCAACTATTGATCTCCATTGCATGTAACAATCCTTGTCAAAGTCAAGAACTTCACCTTCTAATGAGCTATAGATATGACCATCTTAAAAATATTGATGGATGGTCAACCCATAATCCCATTGTAAGGTGAAACACAATCCACTATCATAAAACCTACTTCCTTCTCTACCACAATCTCATCATCACTTGTAGAGTCAAGGTAACAAAATTTAGACTTTAACTAGCTGGTCATTAAACCCATACAGATTGTATATATAGGGTTATATCCTATAATTTTTTAACTTTAGGCACATCTAATCAAATGCATACTTAAAAATGATATCTATTGAACTTCCTATGTCAACCATAACATTCCTTACTTTGAATTTAGCCATTCTGGTTATAATAACCAGCACATCATGGGGAAACTGTATCCCCTACATATCTTTCTCAAAAAAAAAATAATAATAATAATATATCATCTACCTTATGTCTTTTACCTCGGACATGCAGCACATGATCTGTTAGAAGATTCATAGAGCCTAACATAACTAACGTACTTCTTCTTCTTGGTCCTCCAAAAATCACATTGATCAACACTCTGCGAGCTCAACTATCAACCCCATTATTATCCTAAGCTATCAGCTCATGGTTATCATTCCTTACTTCACTATTGCATAGTTGCTAGTGTTAAGACAAGAGTAAGAAAATCTAAGCAAGCACAAAGATGATCATGAAGGAAAATGTAGTATATTCTGATAAGGATGAGTCTAGCTCCTATGGCTACAAAATATAAAGGTATTTATACCTGAAATGTTAGGGAAACCTATTTAAAATGGAAAAGACTAAAGGGCATTGTCCAAAAAAAGTAACGTACAAGGAATGTAAAAGGGTATAAATGAAAAGTTGAGAAAACAAATGATTGGTGCAGTAGATTCCATCATGTAGTCGTTTGGACACATAAATAGTAGTCAATGGCGGTGCTTCTAACAAAACAAAGAAAAAAATTTGTATGGTCAATCTAGCTATTGCTGAGCTAAGATGCCAAGATAAGTAGGAAATTTTTCCGAGCTAAATTCGGCTTGGACGTGCTCTAGGCAACTTGGAATCAAGTTGGCCAAGCTATTAGATAGATGAGCCGAGCTATTGGTTTGGTGCTCCTCAGGTTGACACTAAGAGAAAGGCGTTAAGCACAAAAGAGTTCGACTTAACCATGTTAACAAGTCAGTAGGTTAAAGTGTATCAAAGTCTTCCCATGTAAATTAGAAGGAGAACTCACCTTACTAAGTTCTTGAGATCTTTTACTCAAGCTCGAGACAAAGGTCCCGTGGTCTAATTCCTATCATCCCCTCCAGGGTGATTAGGATTTGAGATCAAATCCAGTTAATCCTCGCCCTACTCTTCGTTTGGTTGGTAAGGGCTGAGGTTAGCAACACTGAACATGCCGGACACTCCAAAGTCTTTGGGTAGCTCTACTTGATTAGCATTATTGTTGATCCTTTCAAGTATATTGAATGGTTCATCAGCTTGAGCAGATAATTTGTTCTTCCTCTTACTAGGGAAATCTCTCTTTGCTTAAGTGTAACCATACTTGATCGTTAAGTTGAAACTTCTTAACCCTCTTTCCTTCACCTTTCTCCCTTAGTTTTCTGGTAACTTAATCAATGTGTTGGGCAACCCTCCAATAGATTTGTTGGAAGGATTGAGCTTTAGTCCTCGCTTCCGAGTCTTCTTGGTTAGGTGGTGGCATTAGGGTGTGATCAAGAGGTAGTTTAAGGTTAAAACCATAGACAACCTCAAATGGTGCATGTCCAATGGTAGCATGTATCAATTTATTGTAAGCAAATTCTACTACAGATAAGCATATATCCCAGTTAGCTAAGTTCTTTCCAACTACATCTTGGAGTAACAATCCCAAGGTGTAGTTGATGACCTCTATCAACTGTTAGTTTAGGGATGGCAAGAAGCACTGAATATTAGTTTGGTTCCCAATTGACGCAAAAGAGTTAGCTAGAAATGGCATAGGAATTTTAGGTCATGATCTAACACCACGCTCCTTGGCACTCCATGCAAGCAAACAATTTCCTGAAAAAACAAAGAAGCAATAGTTGAAGTGTCATTAGTCTTAGTGCAAGGTATAAAGTGTGTCATCTTAATGAATTTATCCACAACAACCATTATTGAATCTTTACCTTAGGCAATTTGGGGTAAATCAAGGATAAAGTCCATGCTCAAATCAACCCATTGTCTCGTTAGGACAAGTAGAAGCATTGCTCTCCCTTGTTCAGTTTGGCTCTTTGCCTTCTTACAGGTCATACAACTCTTGACCATACTATGCACATCTCGCTTCATCTTAAGCCAATAAAACCTCACATTCAATAACTTAAGCATTCTTTTCTCTCCAAAGTGCCTAGAAAGTCATTCACCATGAACTTCTCTCATTAGCAACTTTCTTAGAGAATAGGTTAGCATACACAGCTTGCCACCTCGAACCTCTCTCATTAGCAACTTTTTTAGAGAATAGGGCAACACACACAGCTTGCCACCTCGAAACAGATATCTGTCCTCTACATAATATTCATCTACTATCCTCCCTTCTCGACAACATACATATATGGGACCAAAATGAGGGTCATGTGGATACTGCTCCTTAATGCTCGCAAATCTTAAAAGTCTAGTCCTTGATAAGGCATTAGCGACCATGTTAGCCTTGCCATGCTTATACTTGATGACAAAATTAAATCTTTCTAGGATCTCCACCCATTGAGCTTGGGCTTAGAGAGCTTTAATTGGCTCTACAGGTATCTTAAGGATTCATGAGCGATGTATATGAAAAATTCTTTTGAGAAGAGATAGTGTTATCGTAACGAAGAGTTCGGATTAATGCCAAGGGTTCTTTGTCATACACGAAGTAGGTCAATTATGCCCCTCTAAGTTTCTCACTATGATAGGCAACAAGTCAACCTTCTTGCATCAACTAGCTCTAATGTCAACACCAAATGCATCACATTCAAGCTCAAACACTTTCTCGAAGTCGAGCAAAGCTAAGACTAAGGTAGAGGTCAATCGTTCTTTCACCTTAGTAAAGCTTCTCTCCTCCTTCTCTCCCTAATCAAACTCTACGTTCTTCTTTGCCAACTTGATAAGGGGTGCATCTATTGAATTGAAACCTTAAATAAATCGGCGATAAAAGGAAGCTAATCCATGGAAGCTTCTTACCTTGGTATAAGGAGATGGGCTTGGCCACTCAACAATAGCTCAAACTTTCTCCTCATTGAATCTTAATCCTTCTCTACTTACAACACATCCAAGGAAGATTACTTCTTCTTAGCAAAAACAACACTTCTTCAGATTTCCAAACAGCTTCTTTGCTCGAAGAACTTTAAAAACAACTCAAAGATGATCGATATGATTTAGCAGATTGGCACTATCGACAAGCATATCATTAAGGTAGACTACAACACATCTTTCAATCAGATCTCTCAAAACATGATTCATCAATCTCATGAAAGTGGTTAGGGCATTTGATAACCCAAAAGGCACCATTATCCACTCATACAAACCATATCAAGTTTTGAATGCAGTTTTCCACTCATCCACTTGCCTCATACGAATCTAGTCGTAACTTGACTTCAGATCGATCTTACTAAAGACTTTAGCACCACTCAATTCATCTAGCATATCATAGAGCCTTAGAATAGGGTACATGTACTTGATTATCATTTTATTCACAGCTCTACTATCCATACATATTTGCCAAGTGCCATCCTTCTTTAGCATGAGTAAAGTAAGCACAGCATAAGGTCTGAGACTCTCCCTCACATGTCCCTTCTCTAACAATTCATTGACTTGTCTCTAGAGTTTGGCTGCTTACTCAGGATTCATCCGATAAGTAGGCTCGTTCGGTAGAGTGACTCCAGGTATCAAGTCAATCCAGTGTTCAATTCCTCAAAAATGGGGTAATCCTTAAGGCAATTGCTCAGGAAATAGGTCAACATATTCATCCAATAATTCTCGAATCTCCTTAGGTAGCTCAACCCATTCCCTAACTCTAGCAACCTTCGAACCAATAATAAGGTTGACATATCAAACTTAATAGCTGCTCGGACTTCAAAACGGTTGATAACTAAGGCCTTCTTAGATCCTTAGGCTAATTTTTCCTATAGTTTACTCACTTAGCTAGGGGTCATTTGGTTCAAGGTGATCCTTCTCCCATCCTTCTCAAAGACATATTTATTACTAAACCCATCATGGATAACTCTATAGTTGAACAGCTAAGGTCATCCTAATATCTCATATGATACATACATAGGTAGCACATCACAAAGAATCTCATCAAAATAATTCCCAGTTGAGATCGACTTCCTAGTTGAGATCGACAACAACACTTGCTGAGAAACATGCATGGCTCCCTTCTTGTTCAACTAATGCAACTTATACAACTTTAGGTGCGACAAGGTTGGCAATTTAAGCCTTTGCACTAGGCCGGTAAACACAACATTAGTGCAACTCCCACTATCCACAATGAGCGTACGCACTTACTCGTTCACCTTTCATGTAATATAAAACAAGTTATCACTTTGCTCCTTCTCAGTAAGGGTTTCAATGCTCAGGGTTGGTCAAACTACTTAGGTTAACCTGTCCAAGTCATCAGCATACATTTCCTCCTCAATAAGCTCTTTGTCTTTCACAGCATCCTCCTCTGGTTTAGCTTCCTCTTTGGGTTCTTCATCAGTGCTATCTACTTCTATCTTTGAAGCGTCTCCTTTGATGATCATAGTCCATCTATTTGAACATTAGGCAGTCATATGACCAAAACCCTGACACTTGAAACACTTAATCTAGCTTATCTTCCTTCAAGATCCCTGTCTTTTCTCAAATGTTCTCTTGGGCATCTCCTGATTGGTAGAGCAATCCTTCTACTCAATCATAACATCAATTCTCCTACTATACTCAGAACTCTATAGGGGTCAGCTGCCACTATAGGTAAGTCAGCTTTTGTTAATAGGCTAGCTCATTAGAGATTGGGTCAACCTATTCCTCCTCTACCTTTCTACACGTTAAGCTATCTTTATGGCCTCATCTAAGGTGACAAAATTGTGCAGCTTGACTACACCTTAGATCTCTACTCTTAATCCAATAAAAAATCTAAAAACTATTCAAGCTAATGGCTCACTAACTTCACAATGGATCATAAGCATTTGGAATTCTTATACGTATTCATCAACAATTCAATTTCCTTATCTCAGCTCTTGAAGTCGAGCAAAGGTGTCTTCTAGATAAGTATCCAGCACAAATCTGGCTCTAAGAACTCTTTTCATCTCAGGCTAAGTGCTAACTTCTCTATATCCATCTCATCTCCTCACGGTCTTAAAGTTTCTCCACCACATTGCAACATACCCTAAGAATTATACAGCAGCAGACTTCACATTCTTGTAATCCTCATACTAATAATAGTCAAAGACTCATTCTACCTTTTCTTCCCAGTCTAGATAGTCATCAGCATCCCCAAAACCATTGAAGCTCAAAATCTAAAGCTTAAAATGATTAGCAATTTAGGGTGCTCATGGTCTATCTTCTACTTCATTATACTCTTCCTCGGTCTCCTCATTTTCCTCACCCAAGTCTATTCTCCTCCACACATGTCCTCCTAAGCTTCTAACTCCTCTACCCCAGTCTTTCTGAGCTAGGATTCGTCCTTAGATAGGTTGAGCATTAAGAGCAACGGCACCAACTTCAAGAGTAGCCTACGTAGTTGGCCCTGGTAGGTCAAGATGCTAACGCATAAACAGCTTAAGTTAAATCTACTATTAAGTGAGTCATCTCATCAAACCACTCATCAGAATATCTAGGAGTTTTTAAGGCTATTGGCCATGGTGGACGACACTGCTATTATCGTCTCCAACGCCAGCATTAACACTTCAATCGGTCATTCTCACTAGTCTCCGTACTCTTAGCAACAAACAATACTTATATTTGCTAAAAAATAACATACACTCGCAACCTCCAACTAACCAACATGCTAACTTCACAAAAAAGATATAGCTACTACTTACCCTATTTTCCGTAGCTCAAAACAGAGTATAATAGAGTGCTACACAATAATTACTACAGAAACAGCTACCACTTCTAACACTCACTTAAACACTCACAACTAGTTCGAATACAACTTCAACAGTTACCCTACTACTCAATACACTTCTAGAACAAACGATAACCAATGTAACACAATACGACAGTGACTTACCCAAGTGAACCTCCGCTTTGATACCAAGATAACCTCCGCTTTGATACCAAGATGATAGGCCATGCCAAGGAAGGACAAGGTCGGACATATCTAAGGATTGGGTCCGAACTCATTGAAAGTTCGAAAATGAAGATAGAAAACGCATAAATAAGCAAAACCCACGATCATCTCCTAGGATATCACGCACCAAGAAACTGCCGAGGAATCAAGAATCAATTCAATATGATGCATGAGCTAACTTAATAAGGCACTCGTTACCCAGCCTTACTTAAGGGTTAGAATAAGAGTAAAAAAAGCTAAGCAAACATAAGGATGCTCATAAAGGAAAATCTAGTATATTATGATAAGAATGATTTTGGGACTATAAAATATAAGGGTATTTATACTCGAAATATTAGGGCAACCTAATTAAAATGGAAAAGACTAAAAAGGTATTGTCCAAAAGAAGCGATATATAAGGAATGTAAAAGGGTATAAATGAAAAGTCAAGAAAACAAATGAATGGTATAACAAGTTGCATCATGTAGTTGTTTAGATACATGGTTAGCAGTCATTGGCAATGCTTCTAGTAGAACAAACAAAATTGTACAATCAATCTGGCTATTGTAAACCTGAGATGTTAAGCTAAGCAAAGCAAAAATTTCTTTCAAGGTGAATTCAACTTAGACATGCTCTAAACGGCTCAAAATTGAGTTAGTCAAGCTATTGGATGGATAAGCCAAGCTGTTGGTTGGGTGCGCCTCAAGTCAACATTCATAGAAAAGCGTCAAGCATGAAAGAGTTCTACTCGGCCATTTTGGCAAGTTGTAGTGGATTGAAGTCCTCCCATGCAAATTGACGAAGGAGAACATGCATCACTAAGTTCTCAAGCCATCGTGCTTAAACCCAGATTAAGAATCTCATGGTCTAATTCCCATCAAGCAGTCAGGTGCTCGATCTTACCTTCCATATGAGCAAGAACAAGACTACAAGTCAAAGCTTGCAATGGTGCTTATTGGCAATCCTTATCAACCAGAGGATCTCATTGTGCTTGCTAACCAATTTCATTCACCGTAAGAGCCTTATAGCGTATGCAACGTTGGTAATCATCTTAGGCAACTGGGGTTACTTCCTCTCCCATTGCCTCGAAATAAGGGGTTGAGGAAGATGTTGCATGATGTCCCTAAAGTCTCCTCCTCAACTCGAGATTATATGTAACTTCTTCTAGCACTTTAGCAAATCATGTACAAAGAGCTTTTAATTTTAAAATGCGTAGTACATGATCTTATTGGGTCTGCGCTTGCTTGGGGTATCATTTAACTCCGCTAGTTGTACTTCCACTATAGGTTAGGTTAGGTTGCTATGGTTATGTCTCTTCCTAAGCCACCACCATCACCACCACCACCACCACCACACCAACCCCCCCACCCTCTTTCTCTGGGTGGCAAAGTCTTTGTTTCCAATTGTGTTAACCATGTTTTGGTAAGAACTAACAGCACCTAATTGTTAACAGTCAAATTTAGATGAAGGTAAACTTAGTTTGTTTAATGAATTCCAAGCCTACAAGAAAAAAGAAATTAGGCTATGGGGGGTATCGAGATAACTCCAACGTAGTCACTTTGATTCATAAATAAGATTTTGATTATGATACATAAGGAGGATGAAAGGAAAGCAAGGTATCTAAGATTCAAGTAGCTAGAAGAAGCTTATTGTAATTCACCAACCTCTATAAATAAAGGTTGGTCAGTAACTGCCTTGCAACTGTTGCCTCCTAAATCCCCACGTATAGAATTTGAATTACAAATCATTCCTTAAATTCCTAGAACTTGGACTTGTTGTTAGCGCATAGGGCTAAGAAAAAAACTGTGAACTGCCAATCAAATCGAACTGAAAAAACGGTTTTTTAACAAATTATTTGGTCATTATTCGATTCGGTTTGATTATTTATAAATGGTCTGCAGTTTAGTTCGAAAAAGTGAACCAAACCAAACTGAGCTATTTTAAACCGAACTATTTAGTTAAGCAAAAATAATTTCATGCAATTGTTTTGTTATTTTCTTTTTCTAATTTTTCATCAACCTTATGGATTTCATCAAATTTTTTATATCTTATTTTTGAATAAACTATTAAGATAAAGTTAAATGAGTTCCATCTAAAATTTTACATTTAGAAATTTTCATTTTTTAAATTGTCATTTTCTTATATGTTTCCAAATTAAGTATCTCTTCTTGATGCTTTTTACATATCTATCATTTCTTTTCCAATCTTTAGTATATCTTTATTGTTTTCTTCATATTACTTTGTAATAGGCAACTTTATTTCTCCCTCCCCGTTATTTATTTGTTAGAATAAAACCTCTTATCATCATTCAATCAAGTTAAGTTTATCAAGATCTTATGTAACTTTTTACTAAGTATTATTACAAATGATAAATATATAAGAAATTAATTAAAAATATAGGAAAATTCAATGGAAAGGAAAATATATTATTAGAGATAAAAATATTTAGCAAAAATTTAATAATTTAAATCAAACCCAACCGATTTTAATTAAGTTCAAAAAATTTACAAACCAAATCATTATATTAGGTTCAGTTCGATAAAGAGGAACAAACCATATCGAACCAAATCGCACTCACCCTTAATTAGCGGGTTATGAGTGGTTATTTATATAATGATCTCTAACTACTCGCACCTATGTTTGAATTTGAACTCCCAAGGGTTAGATCAAATCTTCTTAAGCTCTTTACTCCTTAACTAACCTAATTAGGGCTATCTCGATCTTTTTCATGCGTATGCATCCAATCTGAGCTTATTTGTTTCCCGAATTGTCAATCCCTTAATGGTTGTTAAGCTAACAAGGGAGGCCAAATTCTAAGCTCGAGAGATTAAACATTAGCTCTTTCAGGTCAAATGAACGCGTCTAATACCTAAGGATAAAAAACCCCTATCAACAATGTGCACACTTGACACCCAATCTTTTCCTGTTCCTCCTACTCATGCTATTAATTTGAAACTTCTCAAGTTCATCTAACATGCAATTCGCATGTAATCATCCATCTGTAGTCACCCTATCTTGCACCATGAGCTACTACACTATAATTAAAATTACAACTTTTATGTATATTGCTAATAAGAACCAAAATGACTTAAAAGTTTGTTAGTGGAAATAAAGTTATCATCCCAATAAATAAAACCTATTTCGATCTTTTGTGACAATTAAATTATAGTATATCATGCATATATAAAATATATAATGGAAAATCTAAAAACATTATGCTAAGACATTAATATGCTAGAAATCGGTAGATAATGAGGTTATAACTATAACTATATTAAAACCAATTATAATAGTAAACTTATTGATAAAACTATTCTTAAAAGACGCAATTTAATTAAAATGGATCTAAAAATCCTATTTGTACATAAGAAGCAAAACGTTACTTTATTCTACTAAACTAGGGATGAAACCAGAATAATTTTGAAATGAGTTTTATAAAAACCCGAACTCACCCTAGTTAGATGTAAAGGTTCTCAAAATCCCATGAAAAACCCTACAAGGTTTTTAAGTGATAACCAGTGAGCTACCTTGATTAAAATATTACGCACTCAATACCTAGCCAGCCCAAACCTATGAACAAATTTTTTTTTTTTTTTAGAAATTCTAATCCAATAAGCATGTTTTGACTACAAAAAGAAAATTCACATCTCTTTCATAACACCAAAAGAAGCCTTGAAAAACATAATTTAAACTAATGGTCAAAACCATATTTAATATACACCAGCAAAATACTATTTGAAGACAGGGAGGTCACCGATTGTCAATAAGGCATTGTGCCACCAACAAAATATTATGTTCAACTTGACAACTTGTCCAAGGCATAAATCAGCCCAAATCTAAAATTGCAACATTTGAGTTTATAATTTCATATGACTACATATAATCCTAATTAAACGGCATGACAGACCTTTTTCTCTTTGGATAATTGCAAAGAAATAAATTTGTTATTATAAACTTTATATAAAACCTGTTCTTGACTTCCCTAAAACCGTTGAAACCGTTGAAGATGAATAAAGAAGACAAGATTTGGAATTAACCTATTCGTGTCCTATCCAGTGACAATTAATCTAGGAATAAAATAAGGTTTGTGACATCATGAAGCGACAGGGCTATAGAGGACTTTAGTGGGGTGAAAGTTTCAAGAATAAGAGTGGTGGAATGGATAAGGGAAGTAAAGTGGTACAGCTGGAGCTAATGACTAAACAGTAAACACTAGACCGAAAAAAATAAAAAAGCAAAACATCAAATATAGAAAATTGAAGTAGAGACAAGACCAAGGAACATCACACTGCACAATCACGTTCACATAAGAGTATGTTTTTTTTTTTAAATTCAGTAATTAAATAATTATCAACTTAAGTTAATCTAACTTTATTCATTATTTATTTATTGTTATCGGGTCCAATCATCCATTAGGTTTTCAACGATTTCGAACAAGTCGAATACACTTTTATGACCTGTCCAACTGCAACCCTACGCTAGACCACCAACATAGAAGTTCAAGCGACAAGAAGTAATTATCAACCAAGAAATTACAAGATGGGATGTTATAATATCTCTTACTCCAAATCTCTCCAAAGCCCTTCCAATTTTTCATCAACAAAAAAATCGTTACATTTTAGTTATATCCCTGAAGAATTGCATTAATACTTAACAATCTTTGTAGGTGTAAAACTCTTTAAGAAAAGCGTTCAGGCACCACTATGTTCTTAATTCTCAACCCACTTTTGAAAACATTTCCAACATGGACCGCCTGTAACAGAAATTTATACGAAATACTCCACGAATCAAAAGCAGGAACATGGTAGAGGCAGCTATCCTATTCATTTCATCCCTTCCACTAAAATCAGCAAGTTCTAGATAAACAAAATTCGAAAAGAAAATGAAAATAAGCACGAATAATCTGGATCATCTTTACACATACTTCCCAGTAGTTGGAACTGATTAAAGGGAAGCCAAGTCAAATAGAAATGAGGTGACAAGGTACGGTCTCAATCAACTTTCAAAGTCTGAAGCTGCTGTAGCCCCCTACACTGGAAGAACCATACCCACCATAAGGTTGTGAAGAGAAAGATGTTGAGGTGTAAGATGTATCCCCAAGCTGAGAATATGACCTCAGACCAGTGTCTATCTTCCCATAGCTGCTGGTAACTGGTTCTTTGTGGCCACTTATGAATTCCTGCATGCAAAGGACATCCGTCACCAACTAAATTTCAACCAACTCAAAAAAATCTTTATGTAAGGCGATGGAACCTAACATGGAAAAAGTGGAAGAAAAGGCCTAAGGGATCAACAATGCCAATACAACCATGGGATACATTCATAAACGCACACTGACATAAAAGCTTGCTTTAGTAAAAAGCAAACACAGACATTGCTAAACTATAGATGACACCACTACCACCATCCTAGGTTTGAGAACATGGAAAGATATTACATAATCCAATCTGACAAAGTTCATCTGGTACACCACAAGTTGGAAAATCTAGCTGAGATTGAAAAGCCAACAGAAAATGTAACTATTAAGGGCTCAAGCAGTAGCTAGTGTGACAAAAAGGGAGGGAGGACACATATGTATGCATCCTTATCCTTGGACTTTGCAAGAAGGCTATATCCTCTCCCCAAACATGTGATCTACAAGACACCAATGGATAAACTCAAACACTAAGCCAAGGGTCACCCTCATAAAAATATAATTTTTTTGGGTACAACTCACAAAATGTAATTACTACAAGAAAATATTAGCATTGCATGATTCATGAGATACCAACCTGAATCAGTTGTTCAGCCACCTGAACTTGTGATGAGGTACCTTTTATTTCCACAGTTATCTCATCAGGGAGGCCACTGCTCTCTTGGACTGTCAAGATGGCTCCACTTGTACGTCGAATATATGCAATATTAGCTCCACCAATCCCAATTATGTCTTCTGCATATGTCAATGGGATTCGCATCGTCTTTGCCATCTGTCCATATGAACAAATGATTCAAATAACTGTCAAGATGTGTCCACAAAGAATCTTTAGATAATTCCAAACACCAAAACCATTGGTGCACATCAAATAGTACCAATTCTAAAAGTAAAATCGCAGTTAATTAAAAGTAAAACCAATTGACAGATCATTCTTCACCACACAAATGGGGAGAAGGAATAGTTCATTCCTGCCCTCTAACAACATATGAACAGGAAAAGCAACCAGACTGATAACTAAAAAACACTGCCACTTTCAGGAAACTCTCCTTTGCCACAAACACCACGGTTTAGCAAGGCACAGACAATGTGGTGCTCAGGTTTCCCAATGCATTTCACAAGCAAGTCATCACCAAGTTCTTCAAACGCAATAGGGGGCATCATAGCAAACTTGCTGTTCACTATGTTTTCACACAATAAACAGATCTGTTAACACTTGGCCTGAGATCTGTAAAACACAAACCATCAACCAAATGTATGCCTTACTGTCTGGAAAATGTTCACCATTTTCTTTTGTAGGAGCATTCTAAAACAGGATATTTGCATTACTTTAGAGGAATTTATCAGGCATAATGGAGATAGAATTACTGACCTGAGTGATAATTGGGGCACCTGGACGACCTAGTCTGGTTGAACGTAGTCCAGATAGCATAGCGTCTTGTCCATAGATGGAGGATGCAGAAGCGGTGATTTGAGACTCTAACTGACTCTCACGGTCAACAAACAGTGATTCCCTCTTTGCAGGGAATGGATAATCATTACCAAGTGTAGTTTGAGCAGTAGCATGAGGCAATGACTTGTCACTCCAGGTCTCTGCCGGGCGCTCCTGTTGAGCAGGTGCATTGGGCTGCAGCTGATAATGGAGGGAATTAGCATTCTGATGCAGGGAGTAGCAAGCAACTTACAAATTTAAACTTACAGGCTTTTCAAAGAGAGGGAGGACACTTTGATCGACCAAGAATTTTCTAAGATGCCCAACAACAGCTTCTACAGCTTTAAGGACCTTCAATGCCTCCCCTTGCAACTCAACAATCCGCTCATCAGCAGCGGCATAAACAGGCAATTCACCTGGAAGGAAAATGAAACTCTCAGGCTTTGAAGCAATTCGAAATGGTAAAAACTGTGTGATTATCAAGAAGATTTTTTTTTTTTTTAATGCAATTCATATGAATAACATTAAAAGTTGAATTACCAAGACACCTCACTAATCAATAAGAACAGAAGCAAAAGCAGTGAGTAAACTACTACAGGTAAAGTAATTACCAAGCATAATACCAGAAAAGGAGCTCGTTCATTTTCCATCACAAAAATTTAGTAACAATGATAAAAGCAATTAATTCAAATGCTTCTCCTCAGAAATATAGGTTGCAATTCCATAAAAATAAACTATAAGCTTATGATTTGACCAACAAAGCAATATTATCCCAAATATTACAAGTAATAAGAAAGAACCTACACGTATACACATATGACAAACATAGCCATTACAAAACACGTCAACACTAAAGAAAAGGAGGACAAAAGATGATGGGCTCAAGCCATATAAAAAGCATGTATTGTACATATGGCTCTCCGAATTAGCACTTGTGAAATCCAATGAGATCCCTCAACCCTCCAGAAATTCTTGCCACATGCTACAAAGAAAAAGGAGCAACAACACTTGAATGTTTCTCACAAAACGACCTACCCAGTGCCAACTTTAAGAACATTGTTGTAGGTCCAACTTTAAGAACATTGTTGTCAAGACAAGACCGCAAACCTAATTGACATGACTTAGGGTTCACAAACAATAGAAATATCAAGAATAGAGCACTTACTTGAATAGGAAAATTTAATGTTGTGAAGCTAAATCACCCTCAAGGTACTTCACAAGTCCAAACTGGCAGAAATGTACAGGACAAGTCTTCTTTCTGCTCAATTTCTTTCCTTCCAGCCAAGTAACAACCAAATTCACTGACTGACTGGTGACTCACCACTACTCACTTTTTAAAGGGCAACTAATAGCTACAATAACTTTTCGGCCCCTGTCTAGCTAACATCCCTATACACTTATCATGCAAACTACTGTACACAAACACAGTACAACATAGCACACTATACAACAAACATAACAATGCTGCCCGATACTCAACACAACACTGATGCACAACACACCACAGCAACACACACAACACAACAAAGCAACATAGCAACCAGTACAGTCAACACCCTATCTCCTCTTATACACAAGCAGCAAACGTTTGAAAGTTCTTGGAGTCATATCAATATTCCCCCCCTGAAATTTGTCCTTGCCCCCAAGGACAAAGGATATTGTGCCTTCAAGTCAGAAACATCCACCCAAGTTGCATCATCCACAGATTGCCCTTCCCACTGCACTAAAACTTGAGGTATTTCCAATCCATCGAGGATATCAAAACGCCTGCCCAAAATCTGATTTGGATAATGCCACTCAGCAAAGTCATCTACATTCAATTCCTCAGGTAAATCAGAAAAAACAGGAAAAGTGCCATGTGATCTCTTTAGGAAAGACACATAGGAAACAGGAGGGATTTGACAACCTTGAGAAAGCTGCAATCTGTAATCTACATTCCTTACCTGAGACAAAATCCAAAAGGTCCATAAAAACGTGGGGCTAGTTTAGAAGCGTTCTTAGCATTTAGAGCAGGTCTTAGCCTCAAAAATACCCAATCTCCCACAAAATATTGCACATCTCTACTATGTCTATTGGCAACATTGCAATTGCACAGTTGAGCTTTCTCCAAATTGCTGCATAAGCGACCCAAAACTTCATCACGAGGACTAACGCAGCTTGTACAGGTGGGTTTTTAATTGATAGATGGATGGGAATAGGATGAGGAGGATGCCCATAAACCATTTCAAAGGGCATCACAATAACTGAAGAGTGATAGCTACTATTGTAAGAGAATTCAGCCCAAGAAATCCAATTAGCCCAAGTATTGGGTTGCTCAAACGCAAATCAACATACATAGCATTCCAAACTCCAATTCAAAACCTCCATTGGACCATCCGTTTCTAGATAATAAGCTATGCTAAAATTCAAATGAGTTCCCTGAAAACTAAAAAACTCTTTCCAAAAATTACTCACAAATAAAGGATCCCTGTCCAACACAATCATGTGTGAAAAACCATGTAAACACACAACCTCACGCATTATAAGGATGTTTTAAGAGCAAGAAATGCCCATATTTTGAAAACCTATCAACCACTACTAAAATAGCATCAAAGCCCTTAGATTTAGGCAAACCAGTGATGAAATCTAAGGAAATATCCTCCCTCACCACTTGCGAAATAGGTAAAGACTTTAGCAAACCTGCTAGTGATAGATTTTGCACCTTATTCCTCTGACACACAGCACAATAAGCCACAAAATTAGCCACATCCCTCTTCATTCCTACCCAAAACAAGTGTGTAGCCAACCTTCTATAAGTGCAGACGTAACCCGCATGACCACCTACTGCAGAAGAGTGAAATTCATGTAAAAAAATTAGAGTCCAAGTGGACTTAGCTAGAACCACCAAACACCCTTTACAATGTAAAATATAGTTGATCAAATGATGACCAACACCAGCATCCTTGCCATCCTTTAGCAACTGAATTTTAGTAGCCAAAAAAGTATCCTTAAGAATGTCCTATTAATAGCAGAAACATCGATCCAAATTGGACCTCAAATTCCCATCAAATCCATTTCTTCAAACACACGGGAAAGAGCATCAGCTGCTCCATTGTCTTTCCCTGCCTTGTATTGAATATCAAATTCCTATCCCAGGAGTTTGGCTAGCCAATGTTGCTAATTGGGAGTTGTTATACGTCAATGCAACAAATGACACAAGCTTTTCTGATCAGTGCACTCTATAAACCTCCTCCCAAGCAAATAAGGGCGCCAATGATTGATGGCTAGCACCAAGGCCATCAATTCTTTTTCATAGGTTGATTTAGTTAAGAGTCTTGGCCGAAAGAGCCCTACTAAAATAGGCAATAGGTTTAGATTTTTGCATTAAAATCGCACCAAACCCAAGGCCAGATGCATCACACTCGATGATGAAAGGTTTTTGAAAATTTATCATCAAAAGCACAAGGACTTGCGTTAAAGCTTGCTACAACTGTCCAAATGCCCATGTGGCTTCATCATTCCACTCAAAAGCATCTTTCTTCAAAAGATTAGTTAGAAGCTTACCAATCTTCCTATAGTCCTTGATAAATTTTCTATAATATCTGAATAAACCAAGAAAACCACGTAAAGCTTTTAGTAAAGTAGGAAATAGAAAATTCAAAACACTTCGAACTTTATTAGGAATCGTAGCAACCCTCTTGGCTGAAATAACATGACCCAAATATTCCAATGAAGTTCTTCCAAAAGCACATTTCTTTTTGTTGGCCAAGAATTAATATTCCCTTAACAACTTCAATACAATTCAAAGATGGCCCAAGTATTCCCTCATGTTAGAACTATGGATAAGAATATCACAAAATAAAAAATTAAAAAAAAAATACCACAAACAAGTACAAACTTGCACAAATAAGGGTAACATACCTCATTCATAGTAGATTGAAATGTGGCTAAGACATCAGTTAGCCAAAACAACATCACTGAGAACTCATAATATCCTCGAAGAGTTCTAAAAGCCGTTTTTGCTATATCATCAGCATGTACACGTTTTTTATGATATCCCAATCTAGGATCTATTTTATAAAAAATAGAAGCACCACAACTCATCCAATAATTCTTCAATAACCGAAATAGGGTACTTATCTAGAAAAGTGACATTGTTTAAGGCTTCATAATCAACACAAAAATACCACAAGCCATTTTTTTCTTAACCAAGATCACTGGGCTAGAGAAAGGGCTAACACATGACCTAATGATTCCTACCTTCAACATGTCAGCCACCATCTTCTCAATTGCATCATTTCGCACTTGCGCATACCTATATGATCTAACATTAATTGCTCCAAACCCATCTTTGAGTGGAATCCAATGATCAATGTCCCTAGTAGATGGAAAACTTTTAGGTTCAGCAAATACATCTGCAAATTCATCTAGTAGCATGTTTAATTCTGATCATGCACCACTGCCCCAAAGTTCTACAGTTCAGGAAGGATAATCAAGCTACAATAATCCCACTCATCCTCTCGTCTCAGATTTTTTACAAGAGATCTCTAATTTGTATAAAGAAGGATCCCCTACCAGCACATGCTCCACTTGGCCTTTAGAAATTTTCATAACATATTTCCCCAATCTACTTCGATTTCACCCAAAGTTTAAAGCCAGGCCACCTTTAAAATAATATCAACACCACCAAGCACCAAGTTCAAACACATAACAATCCACCAAAACATCTAATGTTCAAACCTTCAGCTGCAACTTAGAATATAAGCCGCTTGAACTAACCACACAATCATCACCCAACTTTTACCACAAATGTCATAGTTGGATCCATCTTCAACTGTAACTGCTATACTAGGCTTGAACACACAAAGTTGTGACTAGCCCCACTATCAACCAAGATGGAAACAATTTTATCCTCTAACATCCCTTGTAACTTGAGTGTTTGAGGACCATTAAATCCATTAATTGGTAAGAGAGAAAGCTCAGAATCAACCTGTAATTTTTTCTGAATCCTTCCCAATATGTTGCAGTTCCTGCAACTCCATGTAATGTTCCTCCAATTGCTCTTCATCCTCTTCAAGAATTAAAAGCCTTAAGAGTTTTATTAGGACACTTATGGCCAAGTTGGAAAGGTTGCTCACATTTAAAACACAAGCCCTCATTCCTGCAGTCCAAATACTCTGCATAAGCCATCTTTTTAGACCTCTTGGCTTGCTGTTGTCACCCATTCCCATTCTGAACAGTTGAACTAGAGGATGCAGCAGATAAATTGTCTCTAGCAAGCATAGGAGGTCATTTTGGTTGAAAATTCTGAGATTGAAAAGCCAAATTTCCACTCATTCCACTCGCTTGAGACTTCCATGTTGTACTTGAGTGAGGATTCACGTGAGTTAAAGCCTGGGGATATGATATTGGCTATGGATTATGTGAAGTAGCTAAAGTGTTAGACACACAACTTCACTTTGAAAGAAAGATTCCATGCTCAAATTCCTTTTCCACACTTAATGCTAATTTAATAGCATCAGCTAAGGACACAGGCTGCGATGTTTAAACTCGCATTCTGATGTCCTCCCTTAGACCTCCCAAAAAATACCATAACATTTGCATCAAAGTAATATCCAATATTTGTGAAGTTAAAGTCTCAAAGGACTCAAGAAAGGCACTTACTATTGTAGTTTGCCTTAAGAGTAGATATGGTCACCAAAGGATTTCCAACAGCTAATCCAACATATCTCGTTAAAAATTCGTGCTTGAAATGTTCCCAATCCAATCTAGGACTCCTCTTCCTCATCATCTTATACCAATACACCGTTCTGCCCATAAGTCCCATCGAAACCACGGCAACCTTTCCGTCCTCATGAATTTGTTGGATCTCATAATACTATTTGACCATTGTCAACCAATGCATAGACTCATCCCCTTCGAAAGTCAATATAGGAGCCATTGCCAAAGCATTGGAACGAAACTCATCATCCAATTCCACATATGTTGATTCATCTCCAATCTCCCTTCCTCATCGCGGCCCAATTCTGATTCCAAACGTAGATTCAACTTTCCCCTTCAATTTCTCATTCGCAAACTGGTTGTTACTTAGGTTTTGTAGCGATGCTTGAATAAAAGCCAATGTAGCCTCAGTAAAATATCTTTTCAATTCATCCTTTATCAAATTCGCATTTGTTCTAAAGATCCAAGGTTTTTCTATAAATGCTCAACCCTAGATTCTATCCTAGTCATTTTTCTCTCTTCATGATTGTGAACTTCCCACAGACGGTACCAATTGATACAACTTAGGGTTCACAAATGATAGAAAGATAAAAAATAGAGCACTTACTTGAATAGGAAAAATCTAATCTTGTGAAGCTAAATCACCCTCAAGGCACTTCACAAGTTGAAACTGGCAGGAATGTACAGGACAAGTCTCCTTTCTGCTCAATTTCTTTCCTTCCCACCAAGTAACAACCAAATTCACTAACTGATGACTCACCATTATTCACTATTTACAGGGCAACTAAGAGCTACAATTACTTTTCTGCCCGTCTAACTACTAACTAACATCCCTATATACTTATTTACACTACTGTAGACAAACACAGTACAACACAGTACAACACAGCACAACACAGCACAACACAGCACACTATACAGCACATATAACGCCTGATACTCAACACAACACTGATGCACAACACAACACAAAACAGAAACATAGCAACCAGTACAGTCAACACCCTATCTCCTCTTATAAACATGAAGTAAAGGTTTGTAAGTTCTTGGAGTCACTATGTGCTGACCGAATGCAGTCTCCAGGTGTACCTCAAAGTATTGCAGAGGTGCGTGCATCTGTGCAGCTTTACAAAGAGGCACTAGATAAGAATGAAGTGAGCATTTGCTGAAATTGATTAGTGCAAAATGATGAAGAAGAAGAAACAAAGGAGAGAGATTGGAAAGAAGGAAAAGAGGGGTTGTAATGAAACATCTCAAAGTTGACTTTTTTATTATTTAGGTCATGTTTGAATTGTCTTTTTTTATCAATATCTTATTTATATACGTTTTGTATCTAATTTATATTTGATTGAAATCTGGCATTTAGAAAGCTATCTTATATATATCTTATCTATTTTTATTTCATAATTATGATAGAAGTAATGATTGGAGTATAAAAATTGAAAAATAAAAATTTACATACTTTTAAAAGAAAAAAAATTTAAAAATATATTTTATATACTGGAAAAAGATATTTGAATTGATATTTGTATAAAATGAATAAAAAAAATGATAGATAAATTCAAATTTATAAAGATTTGTTAGAAATATAATTTTTAAAAACAAGGGTATGTATAATTATATTTACATTTTTTTTTTTTTTGGTGTCATTCTAACCAAATGTAAAATTCAAATAAATGCTAAAAAGACACCAAAAAAATTAGGAAAAAGATGAACCAAAAAAACCCTTAATGATTGATCAGCATGGTTTCCAAAGCCAGAACCCTCTTTATTATGGCATTGACACATTTCAAATTTTCTCGCCTAAGACTAATGGAAAGTCAGGTAGTAGATTTCACTTATCCCAGGAAAGTTAATAACCAATGTTTCTGTAATTTGATATAATAAGTTGCTGAGACCATCCTCCAGCAGCATTTAGGTTGTTTTAAAGACAATAGGAAGGAAAAAATTGAAAACACTTGATGCTTCTCCACTTATCCTAATCTCTTCCCAACAAAAAATCTATCCACTTGAAAAGAAAGTTAAGACCCCTTCTAAGAGCACATGTTGAAGCACTAATTCTTCACCTCCACCAACCTAGTTTATCACCTTTAAGATGGAGGCCATTATCTGATGCATCAATAAATAACAAGCTAAGCAAAGATGGTGAACCCTCAAGCCAGCAGCCACATCCAAGTTGGCTTCATGAAAATGGGATTGATGCGAACTTTTCACTGCCTCGATCCCTCAACAATATATTGTCAAACCAACATAGCAAAATTAGCTTGACACATTGCCCATTGGCATGACAGACATTTTTACAGAGTAGGAACACCAAAAATTCTTTCATCCAACATCGGTCTCATGCTGTGGATCCATTTATATTGAGGCAACTAGTTCAATCACAGGTCTCTCTCTCCATAAACCCAAAAAAAAAAAAATAACTGAAAAGTGAACAGATATTAATTCTTCTACAAAAAAGTCAGTATACATCAGCAACTATGCAGTCCCTCCAGTATACAACAGACCCAAAACTTCTCTATAGCCTTCTCTTTCACTAAACAAAAGTTGGGGGGTGGGGGGCACAGGGTGATTTTGTTCAATAACCAACAAGAATAAAAGCTTTAAAACCAAACTTAGCAGTTCATACTCCTCAGAACTACATTTGCAAATAGCCATGTTAATTTTTTTAATAATTTTTTGCAATGTTAATATTTACTATAAGTGGAGATCTATTATTCTCTCATAGTACCAACAACCCAAAGCCACAAAAAAAATTTCCACCAGGCTCTATCAATTGGAATGTGTATTATCTATATAGAAGGGTCTTTCAACTGAGACAGTTTGTTGACCAACAATTTAAGTACAAACTGCAGGGCATATTTGACTGGTAAAAGAAAATTAATGCCTCTAGTAGGAGAACTGGTCAGTTTTTTCTTTCATCTCCCCAGACATGGAAAAATAAGATACTAAAAAACACTACAAGGCAGACCATCCAAAAATTTGGATAAGACACAACTCCATTATAAATAGAGTTGTGTAAGTAAAACTTGATACGATTAATAAGTGGGATGGACCTATTTGGATCTGTTTATAAAGGTATCCAAGTTCAAGTCTAGGACCCAAACTGTTCAATAAACAAATCCGGTAAAAATATTTAAAGTCTGACCAGTAAACCTGCTTAAGATTGAGATTTCTAATATGTATAGTCTCCAACTTCTACAATTCTTGATATATACATACATGTGTCTGTGTGTGTAAGAGAGCAATTTCAAGTTCTCTTTTATATACACATATATTTACAAGGCATTTATTACTCAAAGCACAACTGCATTAGTGAAACCACTTAACACAATTAATATTCTTCCTAAGGAGTTCATCACATCATGTAATCAACGAAAAAACAAATTCTTATTGAAAAATTAATGTCTTACTCCATGTGAAAACCAGATTGATGCATGAATTAGCTTTCTTTAAGTCATCATATAAGAAGTTTTAGTTCAAGTTTTTGACATAGTATCAAATTAATAGTTGAATTTTCAAGCTATTATATTTTTATAGGACTAATCCTTACATTTAGCTTAGAAATAGAAATATGTCTTCACAAATACTTTCACAATTTTTAATATACTTTTCATTATAAGTATTTAATGAATTGAATACGATATAAAAATTCTTTAGCTATTACATTTTCATAGGTTTATCCATGCATTTAGCTTAAAACAAATATGTCTTTGCAAGCATTTTTATAGCTTTAAATATACTTTTCGTTGCAAGCATTTAGTGAAGTGTAGACTATAAAACAATTTTTATAGCATTGAAGACTATAAAAATTTTGAAGACTATAAAAATTGTTTTTATTGTAGGTTCACTTTCTCTTTATGGTGTTCTACCTCTCACTTTTTTTTTTTTTTTGAAGTAATTGCATAATTTCATCGATAGAAAAAAGGATATACAACCGCATGAAGCGGGAGAGGGAATAACCCCAAAAGCAAGGCTTTACAAAAATAGAGACCTCTCACTTATTTCTAGTCCAAAGATGGAATTCTCCAAAAAACTTACCATATTCACCGAGTTTTTAATAATAGTTTGCATTCCAAAGAACTAGATCAATTGGTCTTCGAATCTTTTTTTTTTAAAAATGCAAACATTCTTTTTAAATAGAGACTTGATATTTGCAATATATTTATTTTAGAATTTCCACTTGATAAACGAGTCCAAACTTCAAACACGATCATTAAATGGGTAGGGTTATAGATTTAGATCATTGAACACGATTAATAAACCAACCGTGTTATGGTTTGAGTTTTTCCAGATACAAACCAACTTAAACCCAGACATGATTTTAATTAATATCCCTTTATGCTTACCCTTGCCTCCCAAAAACCAAAAAAAAAAAAAAAAAAAACCAACATGAGACACAGCACATTAAAACGATCACAAATTGCCAGCCCTACAGCCAATCCTTAATAAGGACTATCTGACATTATCAGCTTGGTTTCTCTTTCTTCTTTTTTTTTTTTTTCTGGGGCTGAAAAGATGCTATGCTTTAATGCTATCATTCTTAGAATGGAGCCATAACACCAAGATTATCTCCATTAAATTCATCTATTGTATATGGAGACAACCATACAGACCCCCAAACAATCACACTAAAATCTAAGTGTTGCTTGTCAACAAGATTGAAAAAGTCGGCAAAGGCATTTCACTCCCATTCTATAATCACCATAACATTTACAAACAAATTTATGCAACTCTACTTAAGCACTGTCAACAGAAAGGTAGAAGGAACATAATATCCCATCCATACTTCTGCTTGGCAATATCTTAATAATGTTAACTTTCTCATTAATGCCATCCTATACACAAGCCACAGGACCTTTTCCCAGCATGAGGGTAAAGAAAAATGAGCTCCTTTCTCATGAAACCAATGAGTCCATCACAAGTCATATCTCCCTGTTACCCACCATATGGATTATTGATGCACTCAAATATATTGAGATAGTTGATATCTTTCAACCTAGTATATCCAAGTACCTTGCTGCACAATCCTCTATCACCTATTCAAATCTTTCAAGCCTTCGATTTCCATCCACAATATCAAGGCATTGACACTCTATCCAACTGAATTTCTAGTCAATGTAGACATATAATCCTTCTACTCCATGTAAGGAAACAGCAACACCTATGAATAACTCATCTTTAAATCAAGACCAGTCCCCAAAAAGAAAAAGAACAGTAGACAATGGATATGCAGCATTGGGTTTGCTTATGTTTCAATATACAGGTGCAGTGTTAAATTTCCTGAGTAGCTATCTTTTATCAACTACATTTAATTGAAAAGAAATTCTTTACAATTGAATCTATCGTTCACCTGTCCCAGTTCAAGACTGCAGCCTGTCCTCCACATAAATTATAGATGTAAGATAAACAAGAATTGTCTTCAACCAAGATGCCAGTAATTATCATAACAATTTTTAATCATCATAACCCCTTCAGACTTTCACATAGTGATTCCTACCATATGATTCTCAAGACATTATTTTCAAAATAATAAATCGCATGATCTTTCCATAGCTTACACTAAATATTAAACATTTATATAGACACACAAATCTTAGTTTCCCATATCATTATCAGTTTTTACCATGTAGCCTAGTCTTATCTCATTTCTGCACAAGAGACTAGCCAGCTGCTAAGCTTTTTAGCTTCCTTAAATAACTTATATCTACAACTGTAAATAATTGGATTCAAATACAATAGTGCTAAGCTTGCCTCGCTCAATTAAGAAACCCAAAGCTTGAACCTATATATATACATACATATATACATACATACATCCATACATATATAAATGCATATATATATGTATGTGATTAAATTCATACTGGATCTCAAAATTGAATAAACCGAATATAGCTTAAGCACAACTAGGACTTGATCAAAATCATCAATCATAAGCTCATCAGCAGGGTAGTAAGAAGCTTGAACATGGCATGATCTGCATAATTTGAACTATTTATTTACTAGAATATCTAGATGGAAATCAATATCCAATAGACTGGTCAAGGGATTTCAACTTCCTCTTCAAGGAAAGAACATGATATATTTTCAAGGGGTTGTGTACTGCAGAATCATACCTTCTGGCAACACTCGAACTGAAGCTCCAGTGTTCTCTTGAATTGACTTGATCAATGAGCCTTGCTTTCCAATTAGATTTATGGCTTGAGTAGATGCCACCAAAAAACGAATAGAAATAAATGCACTTCCAGCAGTTCCTGATAATTTGGAGTCTCCCTCACCCTCAGATAATCCAGAAACACGTTTGAACACTCTTATTACAGCATCCATTGCTGGAGAAAGAGATGCATCGGGCTCTTCCTTTCCTGATATCAAAACCTGAAATGAAATTTGAGAAAATGAACAAGAATAGATTTGGATAAAGATGACAACTCATGTTTTAAGTGCAGATATGTGGACATGCCAGTGTCCCTATACTGGCAAGCACTGATGACTGATTGGGGCAATGGAATAGATAAAATTAGTAAAGAACAATCCTAAACTGATTTCTGTCATCTTTATCCAATTAACTGTTGGAAAAATACGGTTCAGATTAAAGGTTTTTTTCCAAAGTGCGAAACAAAATCAACCATACAGAAATGGAACAAAATTTACAGAAAAAGAACAACTCCCTAATTACTGCTGAGTGAATAACAAGCATATAAGCATTAGAAATAAACGAGAGATAGAGGTAGGAAGGTGATGCCACCTATCTCTCCTTAAAACATTTGGATTTTCATATCCTTCACAGATACAAATGAAAGAGCGTAACAATCGACAATGGCATTTCTATTTTTCACATACTTCAAGTATGCGATGAAATTGAAACTACTCCATAAATGAGCAAGCATCTGATTCGTCTGATATCAATTTTCATAATCAACCAACAGCCCCTAGTCAGACTCTTCTCATCATATCCTTGTTACCCGGGAAAGGAAATCCGTAGAAACCAGTAAAATCGGTTTTTTCCATTTAACCAAAGATTTTGAAAAATTAATCTCAAAAAAAAAAAAAGAAAATCTGCTTTCCCTCAGTACAAAATAAACCACTTTTAAAACTCTCAGATAATCAGTGGAAACCCTCTTCCTTTTCTTCCTGTTCAGAGAGGTCACATCACAATTCGTCCGACTAACTCCAAGCACATGATCAAACCCTTCAAGAAGCAACTAGCTCTACTACAGGTTTTCTTTGCTCCCCCAACAACTAAAGCAAAGCTCCACTTACTCCTAGCTCAAATACATTTAAATACGTATAAAAACTTTTTTTCCCCCTCCAAATTTCATAAAATGTTGCAAACGCTTAAAAAGAAAATATTTCTTTACCCAAAAGTATTTTTTTTCTTTTCCCAAAAAGAGAAGAAGAAGAAGAAGAAATTTATCAAGAGCATATTCACCCACAAAAAAATTATCAAGAGCATAAAAGGAGTAAACCCTAGAAGAACTCACAACGCGATCCGGGGTCCCAAGGGGAGCATCAAGAACGCGAACACGGGCGCGTGTCTCCTCACACATCTTCTTGATAAGCTCTCCTTTGCGTCCTATTATGCTACCAACCTTCAGCACCGGCACGATAATCCGAAACACGCAGTTACCAGGCCATCCCGGCCATTTCTTCTCAGCTGGGACCTGTGTAGCATTTGCAACGGCAGCCGGTTGCTCTTCCGGTGGTTCAGTCGATGAATTGGGGTCGGGAACAGCGGTGGATGCTTCTGTTGGTTTGGTGGAGAGCTGTTCGGGTTGTGGTTCCGCTGTGGTTGAGCCGTTCTCATTGGGTTCAGTGGTCGCCATTCAGAGAACGAAGGGCGAGATGTTAGGATTAGGGTTACTGGGTTAGGGTTAGGCTGAAGTGAGGTATGCAGAAGGAAAAGTGTGGAAGCCAGTGTGAAGGCTCTTGGTATTATTCACAGCTTCGCTAAGGCTCTCCTGCCGGGGTACTTTAGGATGAACCGGGTTTTGTGTGCCATGTAAAATAGCATCAATGGAAATACAAATAACCCAAAAACGTAGGCTTTACTTTTATTTTTAAATAGTGCAAATGATGAATTGGTATAATTCTGTTGGGAGACAAAAACAACCTCGGGTCCAACTCGATACTATCTGATGCATCTATAAAGAGCCTCCAAGTCGTCTCTTAATCCTTAGTAATAGCAAGTAAGTGACTTTAGTTCCATCCTATTGATCAAGTCAGTCCAACCTGAATTGCTACAAGGACCAACCGACTTTTCCAATATGGAGTGTTTGATTTTCCTTTTTCTTTTTCTTTTTAAGATTGCACCAACTTATTAATAAAATAAATCTAGATTAAGAAAAAAAAATAAACTATAAAAATTAACTTTCAAATCTAACAAATGTAGATATGTAGATAATTTTAATATTTTGTGAATGAATATAAGCTATATATTAATATTTTTGTTGACCCAATTTGATTATGATTTTGTTTGAATTCAATCCTTGATCCCTTCTCATTAGCAAGTCTGACAATATTAGCATAAATTTAAATTTTGATGTCATTGTGAAAAACACTCATCGAAATTATTAAAGCATATATTATCATCCTAAACTTTGATTCCAATGCATTTTTTTCTAATTGAAAAGTTAAATATTTTTTATATTGCTCATTTAATATTTATTACTTACAATTTCCTTATAATATTTTGTTTACGTAATAATTGAAATTAAATTGCCATTGTAAAGTTGATGAATTTCCTTATAATATTTTGTTTACGTAATAATTGAAATTAAATTGCGATTGTAAAGTTGATGGAGCCTGCGCGAAAGGATAAGAAAAGTCATCGTATTATTATTAAATTTTCTTTTTTAATTTTGTGAACACGTGATTCGAATTCAATTTTCCTTTGATAATAATATAAAATATTTGTTTAATTTGAAAATCTCATGCTAGTGTCAACCTTCCAATTGTTAATTCACGTTGGAACATTTTGAATAGCTATATATAGAAAAAGGCTTTATTATTCATCTCGTTAGTCATTACAACTATTAAAATTATATACAATAAAAATTTACATATATAACAAAATAACAAATTTACAAAAGATTTTATCATGATTAACCAATTATCTGTGCTTATAGATTGTAATAAATATGAAATGAAAGCTATTGCTAAATTATGCATGGTTTCATACAATAAACAAAATCTTGCTATATTTATATAAAATGAAAATTCTTTAAAATATAAAATACAATATTATGAATATCTATGATTTCCGACATGACTTGTGAAGTTGTATCAACGCAATATGAAGAAGACACGTCTTTTTTACTTTTCCTTTTAACTCAAGACAGATGTCTCGACTCCTTCCTTTTCTTTTCTTTTCTTTTTTTTTTAACCGGCTATTATCACATTGGAATGTGGAGGATGGGGAGTGAACCCATTTTATTCTATTAAAAAACTATTATTTATACTATTAATATATTTCTTAATTTTTGAACATATTATGCGCAAAAAAATTTTAGATTATATATATATTTATGATATAAGGATTCATCATATATGTCTGTGATATTTCATTATATTAAGTCAATTTTCATGTTTGGTTGCACACACTCCAGCAATGTAATTTAGTCCATGATATGTCTTAATTTATCATCTTTAATTATATTAAGCCGATACATCATATTTGGTTACACACCCTCTTAAATATATTTTAGTCTATGAAATTTTTATTTTACCAATTATATATTTCAATTTTTGAGCATGATATTCCTTAATTTGTCCCTAAATCATTAGCACTTATCTTTTTATCCCCCACAACAATTAGTTAAAACTTTCAAATAATTTTCTACTCCCACTTACAATGTTCTAAAATAAAGCTTTTTCTCTTTACAATCTAACTATAATAATACACATTAATATATATTAATATAATTTACATAGTCAAACTATAACGATACATATTATTACAGCAATAATAATGATGAAAATTAGCCATTATCTTCTACTAGTATCGAAGGAATACGTGTCTTATTTTTATAGTGGCATTTTTTCCTTTTTTATCATTAGAAAAAAAATATTAAAGCCTTAAAGAATTCTAGAGATTTCTCTCCCTTCATAGGCATGATCACATCTAAATGATGTCTTTTATCCAAATCTTGGATTGTTATTCTAGTGATCTGACCTCCTTTTCTTTATTTCATTGTAAACTTGTTAATTAAATTATCTCATCCATAGTTTACCATCTCCACCCTTGGTTTTTTTTACTTTGTTTTTAACTGTATCTTTTAACATTTCATATTTTACATCTACTTTCCTCCTCCTAAATTTGCTTTCAAAAAAGTGCTATGATACAATAAGCTACCTACATTACCATTTGGTTGATTATAATGACTATCTTGAGTCAGAGAATAATTATCGAGTTAAAAATTTGATTTCTCTCTTTTTTTAACTCAATTTATATTAAGCCCAACTTATTTAACATAAATCTCTCGACCAAGTTAAAAAAAGGTTTTGAAATTAAAAATAATTTTGAGAAAGAAGTCGTCATCCAATCAAAATCGTCAAAGAGTGAAATTAAAACCCATAAGTAAATGAGCTCCAATTTGAGTTACTGGTACGTGGTTTTTTGTAAAAACACTTTAAAAAAATAGAAACTAAAGATTAAATGGGTTTAGAGGCTAACTTACTGAAATCCAAAAGTTTCCATAAACAAAGTTCACATGGGCCTTTAATTTTATTATAGGAAAATTCAAGTAAAATGGGCTTCAATTATTTAGAAAATGAAAAGGATTTGGAAAAGGGGAAATTTAGGTTTTTTATTTATTTAGGTCGCCTAAAGTACTTATGCACTCCTTCAATGAAATCAAGCCCACGTAGTTTTTAATTTATAAAAATTTTAGTATGTGAGCTAATTTTATTTATTGAAAACTCATATCACTATAAACTCTTACATCTTATTAATTTTTGGAGAAATAGTTTTGGTCCACCCTAGAAAATTCTAAACAAGGCCCTTAAATTTTAGAAAAGAGCAAATTTAATTTTTAATTTATCAAAAGTATTTTATTATGAGAAAATCACTTTTGAATAAAAGTCTAGTTTATTAAAAAGTTCCTTTTTTCATGAAGTCAAATGTACCTAAGTCAACAGGAGACAAAATCAACATGTAAATAATAGCATCCAAATAATGACATATGGGATGAACACTAATCATATAAATTATCTAATTGCATTGCAATTCTAAACATGCCAATTAACACAACAAATCAACACTATTGTTTATCACAAACAATTTATCAAATTATGTCAAATATGGCCTAAACGTGTAGATTGTAATTTAATTAATATTATTAACCATGCAAATTCTCCCTATGAGTCCATTTTGAAATACACATGTTATTAAACCTAAACATGTAAATTATTAGTATAATTAGCATTATTTACCATGCAAATTAACGAAATTAATCAACTATAAGCCTAAACATGCATTTTATTAATCATGCTAATTAATTCCTAAAACATGTCCATTATAATCGTAAACATGCAAACTATAATCTAATTAATAATGTTATTAACCATGCAATCAACTGTTAAAACATGTCAATAAGATATTATTTACACATATTTATTCATTCAAAAACAGAATTAAATATTATTACATGCCTAATTACTAAAGTTTTACATTTGTTCATTTTTATTCATTATCATTTTTTTATTTTTATTTTCTAATTTTAAAAGAAAAACTTACCTCTCGTGCACGCTGTGAACCAATGACCAATTCGGGTCGGTTTAAGCCGATTCTCAACGTGGGGACAGTAGCTTCTAACTCTGGACTTCTTAATCTTCTAATATCCTAAGCTAATTTCACCAAAATTCAAAATGTGAGTATTCAAATTTAATAAAAAACAAAGTAGAGTTATGCACATAAACCCTAGACCAATCATCTTGATTCCAACTAAAATTAAAACAAATGAAAGCCTTATTAGATGAAATCAAGTATTGGCCTTTGTTCTACAAAAAATGAGGAATCTTCCCTTATTTTAGCTCTCTTAAATGTGCTTCACAATGAGAGAAATCGAAGAGAGAGAGTGAGGCGCACAGGTATGGAGTTAGAGAGAGAAAGAGAACAAATTTCTCAAGATTGACAAGTTGTCAATATTTTGTGTGGGTAGACGTGAAAAATCAAGACCCCTATTTATAGTTTCCAAACCTGAATAATGCCCAAGAAAGTTTCATCTTTAAGAAAGATTGCATCTTTGTGGACGTTGAGGCGAATATGGGTTTTTGCATTTTTACTCCAATTTTATTGGTTTTTATATGAATTCAAAGAAATCAAATATTCATTGGCACTACAAGATATATCCTTACACATTTTCTATAAGCATGTTTGAGTATAATAACAAGAATATAGACCTATTTTCCAAATTAAACCTAGGTCAAAAGATGCATTTTTTATATTTGACCTGATCTTTCTATTTTTTGTATACCAATTTCTGTAAACGAAAGATTGAAATGTAAGATTATTCTAAAGATACATGATGTAATCTTTCATTTTTTTATTTTTAATTAATTTTAAGAGAATAAAAACCTATTAACATTTTTGAACTTAAGGTTGATAGTTTCATTTTGATGAAACCAAAACCAAGATTAACATTAATTAACCAATATTGAGTTAATAATAAAATTGAACTTTGATTTGTAAATTTTCTAAATATCAATTAACTCTTTATGTATTCAAATCTACCAAACTTATTGCATTGATGAATCTTATAGAGAATATTAATATATGTTGTTGTCTTGTATGCTTGTAATAGGAAAACATGGAAGAAGTGTTGTTGTTTGACCTATCGGCTTACCGGTAGTGTAATGAGCCAGCCTACAAGAATGGAGGCTTAGAATGAAAGTTTAGTTAGCTTCTACTCTTCAAGCTAGCTTGACGATACTCCAAGACGGTTGTCACGCCCCGAAGCGGCAGAGTCGTAACAGCCCCGCCGTGTAAACCACCCTAAGATAGAAGTTGGCCTCACAACCGCTATCCTAGACCTAATCTATACAAGGCGTCCACAACTAACCCGCTTTGAAGTAGACAATTTGTAATTTAAATAAATCATTTATCTAAGAAAGTGAGGAAATATATATATGCTATAATTCAGCTATTGTAATTAAGGTTTACAATATTTCTCCGTAATATATTTCCTAGTTGTTACATTATTCAAAATGAAAAGTAATTCTAAAATAAAAACTTAAACCTTAAAAATATGTGTTTATTCTTCACATGTTTTTCCTCACTCCCCAGGATCCAGCAGTTGCTAGCTTCAGAGTAATTGGTTGCCGCTTCTTAGCCAGCACCTGCACGATGTCTATAGGGATGTGAGCAACCACAGCTCAGTAAGTTAGGACGGAGGACTTAAAACTATACCATACACACAACAAGGTTTTTAATCACTTATTAGGTGCAATGCATGTGCAAGCAAATGCCATCGCACGACGTTGTCCGGCCCGTCGTGAGATTAGAGAAATTGCGCCCGCTTTAATCCTGGTTGAGGAGTTACCGTTAATGCAACAGCTTACGACCAAACCCAGGCTTGTGTAATGGAGACCTTGCTCCTCCCGCGACTACCTTCGAACCACTGTCTTCACCCCCGCCGCGACCTCCTCTCCTGTCACTTAGTTCGACTGAGGATGAAGAAGGGACCATTTTGCAATCCTGCGCTATCCCTTCCGAAGGGGTCGGTATTTGGCCGGAGAGTCCTAAATCCCCTAACGGGTTGCCATGCATGTTCGATTATGATTACTGGTCGTATATTTAATTAAGTCCAGTTTAGGGTGATCGATCATTTCATACAATTCATATAATATGTGCAGAGCAACAAACAGAATCATGGCATCACCCATAATCAAGCACATGCATACATTCAACTATCTAACAAGTACAACCAAGCATAATCTTAAGCCTCCCAAAATATAGTAACGTATTAATCCCAACTTACCTCGACTCCTCGCTCGCTCACTCGAGGTCCGATTTGCTCAGGCCATCGCCGATTATCCCTATAACACTAACGTGGTTTCAGCTTTTCATATAACTGTTATAGGTTCGTTTTATCCTATAATGCTTATTGTTAGGTTTTTTTTACGGTTTAATATGCCTAATTATCTAGGTATTAAGTCTTTTATAATTATTCTAGGTTTAGGTTTAGGTTTAGGTTCGGTTTTCGCATCGATTTCTGAACCAGGTTTTTAGTTCGATTTTTAAGTAATGTTTTAGATTTCAACCCTAAAAATTCGTTTCAACCTATAATGTGAAATTAATCACATTACTTCCCGATCTCCTATATACCATTATTACCCCTAGTCAGTATTTTATTCCATCCGGTACACTTAAATCCCTATTTGTGTACCGAATTTACTCCTAATATGAGAAATTTTTACATTTTTCATATAATTACATAAATTCAAGTTTCTTATCAGATTTATTATATATCCCTATTATTTATATAATATCAATTTTTATCCTAATATTTTCTATTTATTATATTTTCAAAAATTACACATTATGCATTATTACACATTATGCATTATTACACATTATGCATAATTGCACATAATGCATTTCTAATATTTCTATTACCCTAATTACCATCTCTAACATAAATTATCACTTCAAAATGTCTAAATTCATCCTAGATCAGGTTTTACACCTAATTATTCTAATTTACAAAATTAACTCATAATTTACTATGTTTTTCTATTACTAATTTACTACATAATTAACCTAATAATTACATCTAACACCCTAAATGCTATAAGTATCATACTCCATCAGATCTTAACATCCTAAAACATGTAATTATTCACTAAATCAGAAATTAATCATTTAATTACATAATTAACCCTAAATTACCCATTTTATGCCTCTTTTTAGAGCCTAAAAATTATCTAAAAATTTCAAAAATTAATTTTTGAAAAAGGGCTTCATAGCACTGTTCTATGTCACATGAGCATCCTACAGAAAAATTTTGAGCCCCAAACTACATCCCTAAGCCTATTTAATTCCCGGTTTAATCATGCTCGGTTTTGAACAATTTGTTAAGGACCCTATATTTCTAGACATAATTAAACTAAATCAACATTTTTCCCTAAATTTACATACAATAAAACCTCAGAATAACAAGTTTCATAATTTTCTGGGCAAAATAACTAATTTTACAAAATTATACAAGAATCGGGCTGGAATTTGGACTCACCGGTTCAGGTGGCTCCGGCCACCGCGGGCCGCCGTGGCCTTGTCGGCCGGCCTGGGCGCTGCAACCACCGTGTGGTGGTGGTGGCCGTCCACTCCCAGCTCCTCGTTTGGTGTGGGTTCCCTTTAAAACCCCTAACTGCACAGTTTTTCTTATTTTTTTTATTTTTCTGGATTTTCTCTCGAATTTTCGACTCTCTCTAATTTTTTCTGATTTGTATCTGTCCAAATGAACTTCTGAATTTTTCTTGCTATTTATAGACGAATTTTGTAATTATTATGCATTAATTTGATGGGATTTTGCCCCATTTCCATGATTTTAGGCTTTTTGTTTGTCAAATTCCTATTGGTTATTTTTTTCTTTTTCTGTCACGACCTAATCTTGCATCAGCTTATCCTCTTCTGATTTTTTTATAATTATTTTGTATTTTTCTTTAATTATTTACTTAGTTTTCGGCCAATTTTAGTAATTACGCGTATTTTTATCTACACGTAAATACATGTAGGGTACACGTGAACATTCCTAAATATTATTTTGGTCATTCTAAAATTTTTAGTATACATATAATCTATCTCTAATAATTTATTAGTTATTATATTACACTTTTTGCCTTTTTGGTAATTAGCAGTTATTATGCTTAAAATTTGAAAATTTTATAATCTCCTATTTTACTACTTATTTTCTTAAATTTAAGTTTACAGAGTCATTTTTACTGGTATCTTGTTAAATAGTTTATAATTTGGGTGTGATCGGATCCTTTAACCGATCGCTCTAAACCTTGGGTTCTAAATTCAATCTTACAGTTACTTGGCTGAACTTTGGGGCTTACAACGGTGTTATAACTGATGTTGATTTTTGGCTTACTAGCCTGATAACAAAGAAAAAGCTGGCTTGCTGGTAATTTTAGTGTAACTAGTCATTAGAACATTTAATATATTATAATAGGAAGATTTCTTTGAGATGATATAAACGTTCAACTACTTGGCTAAGGACAATTAAGAACTGATATTCTACTATAATTTATAAACATTCTCTTACATTTTTTAGCTTGTTAACTTCCTATTTGTCTCTTATATCTTAACTTGCAAATCATTAAGATAGATTTGTAATGTAATACTTATGAGTTTATTTGTTGAAAAAAAATAGTGAGAAAAGAACTACATTAGTGAGATTATCTTATACTTATGATTTATATTGTGTTTAAGGTCATTGTGAACTTTTGTAGCTCTTACAATATTGAATAGGTGATCGATAAAAGTGGTGTGAAGTCTTCAATTAAAGGTGATTGTGTGTTTGTAAAGAGTAAGGAGTGGTTTGAACTTTACATTGTTTTCAGGCTTACTCTTCTCTATCTTTATCTCTTTTAAATTCTACATTTATTATTATAGCTCATTTACTCATATTGTTGTATTAATCGCAAAAATTTGAAACAAACCTAAAATTTTGTCATTAATACTCAATTCACCCCTCATATATTGACCTATTCTTCGTTCACTTAAAGGGAATTAGAATTCAATTCACTCCTTATTTCTTATTACAGTATTCACTTAATTTTTTATCTTCCAATCACAATTCCTTAAGAATCCCTATTACATAAAATCAAGTAATAGGGATTCCTTAATTCAACCAAAAAATCACGATTTCTCATAAAATTTCATATTTTTTCCAAAAATAATCTCATATCAATTTAACGATAACCACTACTACCATTACCATCATCATCACCATCGCTACTACCAATCGCTACTGCCACCACCAACCATCTTACCACCATCATTCCCGTCGTCATTGTCATTGTCACTGTCTTTGTTATTGCCATCACCGCTATTACTATCGCTACTACTACTAACCACTGGCACCACCATCTACTGTCACCACCACTATTACCACCAACCGTCGCTGCAGCCGCCGCCGCCGCCGCCACTATCATCACCCTACTACCACCATCATCACTCATCATCGTTGCTGTTGCTGCTGCTGCTGCTGCCAACCATCGTCACCATTATCGTCACCGTTACCGTCATCGTTATCGCCACCGCTATCGCTACTGCTACTGTTACCGCTACCACCATCACCACTGTCACAACCATTACCACCACCTCTGTCCCCGCAATTGATTTCTACCAAAATTCTATTACGTATCTATTCTTAAGTTATTTACTAATTTAACTAAACAAAGTAATATGTATTATACCCTTATTACATTTCTTAAGAATTATAATTACATTCCTCTCTCATTCCATTCAATGAAGTGAATGAGCTGCTAGTATTCTAATTAGTATTAAAGCTTGTCTCTAATCATTTGCTTAAGTGTATTTTAGAGTAAAGATCCTCTTATAATTGGTAGTAATTTTCCATATCGAAAATGTAAGATTTATAATATTTCTTAAAGCATAAAATAGATTGCTATGGTAAATAGTTTATAAAGGACCTTTTTAAGATAGAAGGTAGAGAAGAAATGAGCTACACTAATGATGATTGAAAATTGCTTAATTTTAATGAAGTTACCATGAATATATTACATTGTGCTATAAATAATATTGATTTTAATAAAGTCTGTACATAAAAAAGTGCTAAGAAAATTTGGGATGAATTGAAAAGTACATATGAAGGAACTAGTAAAACAAGTGATCCTATAAAAAGTTTAATATGTGGCTAATTTAAAAACTTTAAAATGGATCATAATGAAATTATTGATGAAATACACAATAGATTCATCAATATTATCAATCCTTTGAGTTTTCTTGGAAAATCACTTATTAAACTTGAAATCAACTCTAAAAACCTTATGTCCTTACTAAAGAATTTAGAAGCTAAGAGAATCACAATTGAGAAAGATGATGATCTCGACAAAATGTCAAAAGAGTAACTTCTTAGAATCCTCAAGATGCATAAAGTGGTTAAAAAATAAGAAGATTTGAAGAAAAAAGCTATTACATTAAAGGCTACCAAGGAAAGCACAAGTGATGAAAGTAAAGACGATAATAAAATGGCTATAATGGCAAGAAAATTCAAGAAATTCATGAAACTTGACAAGAAGTCGAGGAAGAATATGGGAATACATTAAAGTTTAAGAAGGAGAAGAAGGGTGTTCTCAAATGTTATAATTACTAAAAATCGGGCTGCATCCAACAATATTGTCCATTGCTCAATAAAGCCAATAAGGAGTTAAAGAAGAAAGCTATAATCACTACTTAAAGTAATGACGATTCAAGTGACAACAATAATAAAACATGCTTCTGGCCATTGATGATGAGGTATGCTCCACTTCTTAAAATATCTCTTTTGATAAGTTTAAAGACATATTATTTAAAATGAATATGACAAGATTGTTGATGCAAAGGAAAGACTAGAATAAGACATTGAGTATTTGAAATTGGAAGTTGAAAAATTGATTAGTAAGAATGAAGAATTAAGCGTTAAAAATGATGAACCAGTTGAAGAGATTAGCAAGTTAAAAGAAGTTAATAGCTCTATTAAGAAAGAAGTTAAAAAGTTGAAAGATTGCTTAATAATGATTATATAATCAATAAGCTAGGAAGGTTGGAAATTGAAAATGCTATTTTACAATCTAGTTTAGATGATTCGAAAAAAACCATAGCCAAATTCGTAGATAGAGAAAAGAATATGGATAAGTACATTGGCTCACAAAGCCAAGGATTAGACAAAACCAGAATTGGCAATGGTAAAGAAAATATTGAAAAAAATCCTCTTTTAAGTGAAAACATGTCATTTTAATTTTTAGGGCACTTAAACTATTACATATGGATTCATTTAATTTAACTCAAACTTTAAGTTTGGAAGGAAAAAGATATACCTTGGTTATTGTTAATAATTTCACTAGATATACTTGAACCTTCTTTCTTACAAGTAAAGATGAATCATATCATGTGTTTTTAAAATATTGCAAGAAAGTTCAAGGTGAAAAAGGTTTTTCGGTTGTCTTTATAAGAAGTGATCATGGGAGAGAATTTGAAAATTATAAAATGGAAGATTTTTATGATAAAAATGAAATAGCACACACCTTCTCAAAACCAAGAACTCTATAACAAAATAGAGTCGCTGAAAAGAAGCGTAGGACTCTTATTAAAATAGCAAGAATCATGCTTTGCAAAAATAATTTACCTAAGTATTTTTGGTATGAAGCAGCGAGTATTGCATGCTATATATCAGATTGAGTTTTTACAAGGCATATCTTTAAGAAAACCTCCTACGTAAAAGACCTACTATTTCATATTTCCACCATTTGATACCAAATGCTATGTACTTAATAATGGTAGGAAGCAACATGGCAAATTCAATTCAAAATCCAATGGAGGTATTTTTCTTAGCCATTCCCTTTCAAATAAAGCATATAAAGCATACAATAAGAGAACATTGGTAGTAGAGGAATCCATTCATGTTGTATTGGATGATGCATTGGCATGTAGAGAATCAAATAATGAAATTGATAATATTGGTGCTCAATTGAATAGTTTTAGTCTTGACAAGGATCAAATTAAATCAAAAGATGAGGAAATCTCTAGGGAAGATGAAATAACTAAATAATTTAATGTAGACTTACCTAGAAAATAGAGTTTGTGAAAGATCACTCAAAGGACTTAATCATAAGTAAACTATCTAATAAAGTACAAACTAGAGCATCCCTAAATAACTTAAGCAATATATTGTTCGTATCTCGACTAGAATCTAAAAATGTTAAGGCTTTAAAAGATGAATTTTGGATACAAGTAATGCGAGAAGAGCTAAATCAAATTATTAGAAATGAGGTATAAGACATAATGCCTAGGCTTAATGACAGATTGGTTATTGGAACTAAATGAGTGTTTAGAAACAAGTTAGATGAAACCAATATAATAACTACGAATAAGGCACACTTAGTTGCTAAAGGTTATAATCAAGAGGAATAAATTGATTTTAATGAGACTATTGCCCTAGTTGCTAGGCTAAAAGCCATTAGGATGCTTTTTGGTATTTGTGTCTTTTAAAGATTTTAAACTTTTTCAAATAGATGTCAAAAGTGCTTTTCTAAATGATTTTATTAAATAAACAGTATATGTAGAGAAACCGCTGGATTTTGAGGATAATAAATTCCCTAATCATGTTTATAAATTCAATAAAGCTCTATATGGACTTAAACAAGCTCCTAGACTTTGGTATGAAAGATTAAGTAGTTTCTTGGTAAATACTGGATTTTTTAGAAGAAAACTTAATATAACATTATTTACCGAGCAAGATAAGTCACATATGTTAAGCGTTTAAATCTATATAGATGACATTGTGTTTGGTGCTACTAACATGAGCCTTATTGATGAGTTTGTTCAATTTATGAAGAAAACGAATTTGACATGAGCATGATGAGGGAACTCAACTATTTCCTAAATTTTCAAATCAAACAAGCCAAGAATGAAACCTTTATCAACTAAGTTTAGTATACTAAGGGGATCTTAAAGAGATTTAAAATAGATAATTGCAAGATTAGGCTTACCCCATTGAGCACGATTTTAAAACGTGATAATTTGTGAAAAGATATATAGGAGCATGCTAGGTAGTCTTTTTGTACTTAATCGCTATGGACACTTAATTTTTACCCTCACATGGTTTTAAAATTTTTTTTTAAACGTGGAAAAATGGTTATAATTCAAAAATAGAAAATATAAAAAACATACACAAAAATACAAAAAAAATGAAAAATTAGAAAAAAGCAGAAAAAATAGAAAATTTTAGAAAAACACAAAATAAAAAAAGAATTTAGAAAAACATAAAGTTAGAGTTTTAGTAAAATAGGTGTAATAAATAATTTAGGATAGTTTTTAGAAACAATAAGGTACGGGTTAGGTTTGCTTTTCTAATTTAATTTATGGTTGGTTTAGGCCTAAGATAAAAAAATTCAAATCTAGCTAGATTTAGTCTTTAAATACAATTTGCTTACAACATGAAACAGGGCATTGGTTAACAACCCATATGGCATTATACTTGATCTAAGTATTAGAAATGAGTGAGAAGTCTCTGGTTCAAAACATATCAAGCACTTTTGTGCCTTTTATTTATTTACACAAGCTAAAAGATATAGGTTGGCTTCTTACTAGTATGCGCGTTTTTCTTTGACACATAGTAGGAATCTACTAGACGTGACTGACGTGGTGCTTACTTAGCATTACATCAACATATTTTCTTTCTCTTTCCCTTCCTTTCTATCTTTTTCTCATTTGAAACCATCTTGGTATCACTACTTCAGGGCCATTTTTTATTCAATTTTCTTCGTGATTTCACCAAATTAATGGTAAAATTACAAAGTAGACATGGAATATTTATGATTAATACCAAGAATGTTTTCAAATGCATCTTCTAGAAAGGTCAAAATGAGCATTAAAGATTAGGAAAAACTTAAATGCATAGATTTTTCACTTCTTATGATTGGGAGTAGTAAGTTGATTTTCATAACTTCTGATCTTTCATTTGGCAAGAATGGACATGTTGGACACATATTTGACTAAAGAACAACTCTAATGTGTACCCAAATTAGAAGGTCAAATCTAGATCATCCTCCTACATTTAATCTAGTTTTAATGGCTTTTGGTTCCTTTCCATCTTAGATTCGAGCTCCAACACTATAAATTGGAGCTCGAACAAGCATCTCGTATCATGAATTTTCACTTAAAAGACACCTACTTAATCTTTCTCTCTTTAGGTCAGTGATTCCCCAAGCTCTCTCTAGATTTCTACTCAAAATCTTGATGATTTGAGTAAGACTAACTACATAGCTAGCTTCCATGAGCTTCAAGCTCTCCAACACCGTTAACCATATCATCGGTCACACCTCCTATTGCGATAATAGCTACCTAGAGTTTCGAAAAGTAGCAGCCCTTTAACAAAAAACCCTAGCTTAACCTTTATTGATTGAAACCAACACCACCACAAGTTAACTACCCTAAAAAAGGGCCCAACCCAACCTTCCTTTCCCTCTTAACTGCCGGCATACACCACTACCGTTAACGGTCAAGTGGCTAAAATGCCTAAACCACCATCAACATCCATGACACTTCGCCTACCCTCACTATCTCTAATACAATACTCACAAAAATGAGGTTTCTCGCTTGAATAGGCTATTGAAATGCTCCCAACCACCTCCATGCATTGCTGCTCTTTACCCCTTGCTTTAACTTAAATCTTTGTTTAACCCAATCGAATGCTTCGATCCAAGAATCGGCCAACCCACCCTTTTACTCTAACTTAGTTCGGTCCTCCTTCCTTTGTCCTTTCTTATGTATTTTGTTTTATTTTTTATTTATTTTGTTTTTCTTTTTTTTTTACTATATTATTTTATTGTAAAAAAAAAAGAAAAAAAAAGAGAGGGAAAAGCTTTGTTTTTTTTTTAGCATGCTTTGATAAAAAATAAAATATAAAAATGATAAAAAAAATAAAAGAAAAATTGAAAAAAAAAAGAAGAAACAAGAAAGAATGAGTTTTTATCACCTATAAAAATTATTTTCCAAAAAATAAAATTTAATTAATCGTTTTTCAAAATTAGGACTTCTCTTAGAATTTTCCATAAGTAAAAGCACCCATTTAGGACCTTTTTCTTTTAGGAATTTTTCTTAAAACAAAATCAAACGGTCAAGAAACTTAAACTCAATCATTTTCCTAAATTAAAATTAATCAACAAATTTAAATTTTATAAAGAGCGAACTATGAAAGTATGATCCAGAATAGCAGGTACGTAAACACTGATAGTAAATTATGAAGCGACTTAAAATACAGAAAAATATATTTCCCCCCTTTTTGTAAATAATTAATTAGTTTTTTCCTCTTGTATAAATAAATATTATTCATTGATTATTTATTTGTAGAATAGAAATCATTCTTTCAATTTAAAAGGGTGTATTGAAAACTAAAATTAAATTTGGAAGGTTAAGATAGTATCCATTAGGGTTTAATAAGTTAGCCCTTGGATACAAGATATCTATTTTCAAAATCATTTTAAAGAAAAATTGGTTTAATTGAAAACCGATAACTAAGTTATAATCAATTCATCCAATTGGTTATAATGAATTAATTATAACTTGGTTATAACTTAACTCTTTTTCTTGACTTCGGTCAAGTAGTGACTTAAAAAAAATTATAAAAAATTTTAAAAGAAAACCAAGCTTTTCTTAATCTCTAATAAAAAATTTATGTCGAATGGGTACAAGATTCAATATGAATCGGATTGAAGAAAATAATAAAACCTAAAAATTTTAGGCTTGACAACTACATCTAGGCTTGATATCACGTTTATCATGTGTTTATAAGCATAATTTCAATCTTATCTTAAAGAATCTCACTTAAGTAAGGTAAAACGTATTTTCAAGTACCTTACGAACACTATTGAAATTGGTTTGTGGTATCCTAAGTTTGTTTCTTTCAATTTAGTTAGATACTTCGATGTCGACTTTGCCAATTGCAAAGTTAATCAGAAAAGCATAAGTAGCACATGTCACTTCTTAGGTAATTCTTTTATGTCATGACATTCTAAAAACAAAACTTGGTAGCACTATCGACCATCGAAGCCAAATATGTGGTTGTCAATAGTTATTGTGCTCAAATCTTATGGATGAAACAACCTTTACATGATTATGGTCTTAAATATACCAATGTCCTAATTCAATATGATAACATAAGCTCAATCAATTTAACTAAAAATTCAATCCAACACTCAAGGATTAAGCATATAAAGATTAAGCGTTACTTCATTCGTGATCATGTTTAAAACAACAATATATACTTAGAATTTATTGATACAAGTAATCAAATAGTGGATATCTTTACAAAACCATAAAGCGAAGATCAATTTTATACATCAAGAAAAGAATTAGGAATGATTATGTAAGATGAATGTTACTGGATTAAGAACTAAGATAGTGGCTTTTGTAAAAATTGAGTATTCCAACAAATTACCTAGCTAATAATGTACTATTAGGTTTAAGAAACATGTTCATTTAGATTTCATATATTAATTGTGGCATTTAACTTATTTTAGGCATACTTAAAGTTGCTCATGCATATTTAGGTTCATATGGGCACAATGTTACCTTACGTTGGTTTTTATGACAAAGATTGGTTCCTATATGCTCAATTTTACTTATAAATCATGTTTAAATGGCTAATTTGACTTCATATTGATTTTGTAAAAATTCAATCCCCCTAGACCCTTACTAAGCTCTTAATAATGTTTGAGAAGTTATATGATCATGTTGCCCATTTGCATACTATATGACTGGATCATGCCTTTTTTTATGCCTATAATTACTATTGAAACATGCTTATAGTGGCAACTTGTTATGAATTTGATTTGGTGTATATGTTTGCTTTTAAGCTCAATATGTATTCAATAGTTGGTTTTAAAGAACTAAAGTGGTGATTTTGAGATTTATTTTTTATTTTTTATCTTTGTTGCTGTTTTTGTTTTTAACATGCTTGAATGTAGTATTGAAATTTGTTTGAAGTGTTAGCTAGCCAAAACTAAACTTTAATGCTCAAAATGAGTCATTTATGCATCAATAACGACATATAAGCAACTAATAATTTTATTGTGTTAAATCTTGCTTATTTAGCAAAAATTACAAGTTTAACACACACTATTAGACTAAACAAAACATGTTTGTAATGTTAAATTATCTATATTAATGCTAAAATAGAATTGAAATAAGAGTAGACTAAGCAGCAACTTATAATATGTAGAATTATAGACTACCATCTTGCCAGTATATGTCCCCACCGTTAAGCAAACCAAGCATACTCTTTCAACAATCTTCAAGCTTTCTATTTTCAACACTAGCACGTTAGTACATAATGGTAATGTTAAGCTAATGAGGATAATTCCTTAATAACTTTGCAATCTTTTTGTTACTTACACCAGCAAGCAGGTGGTCCATTGTACCGTCAAGCGGCTAAGTTAAATTTCCTACAAAACCCCAATTTTCTTCTCTCTCTTCATTTTATTCACTCTCTCTTATTTCCTTACTATTAAGCCACTCCTCCAATACATCATTGACCTTAACTCCTCTATTGTCAAACCTTCTTTTTTTCATCAAGATCTTTCTCTCCAGTCACCAAAATCACACTCCCAAGTCATTTTTCTTTAGTACACTTCCTTTGAATCCTCATTTCACCTTTATTCCTTCAAAATCAACCCAACTACACACATAAAAACCTTATCCCATTAAGTGTTTGTCAAAATCACTCAATGGCTTCTTTCACTACTAAAGGTCTAGCTCTACCCTCATTTAACCAATGCCTTTTCCCAACTCATCAACATTCTAACATATTTGAAAATTTGAACATTTAGAGCTTGATACGATTTAGTTTATCCTCAAGAAGTGCTCAATGGTTTTCAAATTCATCGGATTCTAGGTGTGATCACCAATCACATTAAAGATATCTTGAGGCTACCAAATGAGGTACATGATGATACTATAAAGTGCTTTTATTGTGACTTATTTGATGATTTGTATGATAGAGGTCGTCTAACGTTAAGTTGAATCTTAGTGACGAGTTGCATAGAACTGAACTTTATTCATATGTTTATGGAACTAGGATCACCATTACACTTGAAGATATTTATAGCCTTATTGGAGTTGAGACTAGAGGATATTTTGTGATTAGTGAATGTTAATTTTAGAGGTCCTCTTTCCTATGAAAGGATTTTCAAGTTTAGGCGAATAGGTGCAAATTGGCAAAAAACCATGAATTTATTAGCATAAAGACTTAACCTTAAGATAAAAATCCTTCATCACATTATCAATCACAATGATTGTCTTTATTATGGTTAACAAACCATTGTCACCTTCCAAGATCTATGGCTACTATGCCATGTTATAAAGAATGAAAAAATCGACTTCTTTAAGATAGTTATTCAATGTTTTAAGCATGTTACCAATAGCCTCTCCCAAGCTTTCCTTAGATTTGGGTTCTTGTGATAGGAATTAGTCCACAATGATCCCTAAGCCAAGGCTAACCTATCAAAAGCTAATGCATACTTTCTAGAAGTTGAAGCCAACCTATCCTAACCCGAGACTAACCTGCTCTTGCCAAGCCCAAACTGATAATCGAAGGATGAAAGGAGGGAAAGGAATCATTTAGCAGCAGGTTTGTTGTCTATTAAGATGGTAAGAAACCAAATGATTGAGGCCTCAAGGCCAAAGAACAGCTTGGTACAGCATGGGAAAGTTCACACCAAGTAATCTACGAGAGTAGCAACTATGGGCTAACCTCACCGGGAGTTTGGCTAAGCACAATAAGACTTCTAAACATCTAACCTTAGCTTAGGCACTCGACTGCCAACCAACCTCTACTCGGGCTTGATTCTATAAACAGCTCGGATGATTACATGTTGATCGCTCCGTTAAATGCACAGTTTTGTATACTTTGTAAATATTTTCTTTATTTCAATTGTGGCCTACTCTTTAGGGTTTAAGGCCTTGTACATTATTTATATTTTTGCCACTAGAGTTTTAGGACTTGCTATTAGCAACATTTATAATTAGCAAACATGACGATGATGAAAAGAACATACAAACAGTTATTACATTAGAACATTCCTTTTAAGTAAGGATATTTTTAGGCTTTTAAAGCTTGCTTCTTTTAGATTATTGAGTGTTGAATAACTCTTTAATCTTTCTTGCATTCTTATCAATCTTGTCCTTAAGATTATGGTGAACCCCTTCATTTGAGCAAGTTATTGAGTCACATCTAATCTTTCATTTAAAACCCAAGTGACATTTATTATTCATGAGTCACATTGAACTCTATTTCAAGCTTAACCTCTAATTGTGTTTATGTCTTGGTGCATAATATCTATACACATTCGCAGTCAAAACCCCCTTTCACTTCCCATTCCTCATCCCACTCGAACATCAAACACCCATTCATGGTTCATGCCCGTTGCGTGTTCGTGGATTTGCATCACATATGCAGCATGTTAACAGCTTAATAGTACCATCACTCATTATTCTTCCGCATTACACCTTTTATTTAGTTATAAATTCATTAGAATTTTTAGAATTGAGCTCATAACTTCTAAATACCCACTTAAACTTAAATTATTAACTTAAAACTTAAAATAACCTACTTTTAGCTACTACATGTGGATGGATACAGATTGTAACATGATTTTGTAAAAATTCATCTAGCTTCTTTAGAAAAGCACCACTATGAGCTTACTATTTTTGCAAATACTGGAATTTTTTCAAAAATCCAATAATTCAATTTTGAAAATCCAACTAGATAGCATCAAATTATAACATTTTAAGAGTATACTTATAAAATTTTAAGTCAAAACTACATTGAATGGTTTTTCAAAAAATGCAACCAAAAATCAATGTGCAAGACTTTTTCTTAAGGATCCCATATTAGCGCTCAAAATTTTGAAAAGCTGATTTTAGATTTAAATTCCTCATGCAAAAATACTTATGAAAATTAAGTTTCAAAATTTTTAGAGTTTGTTCACTATTTTTCCCAAATTTTAGTTACAAACAAGGAAATTTGATCACTTATTGTAACCCAATGCTTTGACCACTGTTGAGGGATAAGGGTTTCTTTACCAAGCCAAGCATGGGATTTTCCTTCAAACTAAAATATTTGTTTGCTTTTAGAAACTCTCTAAGTAGAACTCCAAAATACCCACAATTACACCATTTTCTTTTATTATTTTTCCTTATCACTTTCTCTCTTTTAATCTCTCTCTTAAGAATTTTCCAAAGTGTCAAATGAGCCAAACTTTCGTTAAGAAGGAGCCTTGCATTTTTGTAATGAGCTTTAGTAGTGTTTTTGAATTTCTTCCCTTGTTAACATGTATTTTCCTATATAGATTAGGTGTCTACACATGAGGTGTCCTAATTCACCAATCCTCTCCAGCTGTCTTCCTAGTTTATTATGCCTTAAGGAAGTGTTTTCCTAATTTTCAAGCATTTTTCTATAATTTTTCCATTTTTTAAAATTTAATTAGTGAAATGCACAGTTTTGGAAATTTTTTATAATTATGGGTACATATATTTATATAATAATTATATCTGATGTATATACACATCTTTTATATATTATTTTATGAACGTTAATAATTTTGTTACTCCTTTCTAGGAACTGGTTAATTAACATGACCTAATTCATGTGTTTCTAATACGTAAATAATAATACAATAAATTTTCACTATTTTAGTTATATTTTTAATATTTTATTATATTTTTAAATTTCGAGCCTATAGGGTTGTCTCAATTAATATTATTAAACTCTTCGTAAGTTCCAAGCTTAATCGGATTACTTTCCTAAACATCCTAAATTAACTACTTCAAACCTAGTCAAGCAAATATGGGGCTTACATTTTTATCTTCTTTAGAAAAGTTTCATCCTTAAAATTGCTTCATCTTAAGTTACTATCATAGTGTTTAGATAAGTTAAAGACAGCTTATCCTTATCATTACTTATGATGCTAAAACTTACTTTTATTCTTATCTTTGGAGCTAACTCTTACTCAAGTTTTTAAGTCAACTCTTGATTATCATTCTTATGTTGTACTCCTTTACATTTTTCTCATTTCTTAGCTTACCATTTCTCTTGATTAATATAGATATTGTGATGTAGTCACTATTGGTTTTTCCTAATATTCTTTGTATATCTCCTCTCGCATCCTTTTTCTTATTTCCTACCTTCTAAATTAGGGTGTTTAGTATTGATGAGTCACTCCTTATTTTCCACCTTTAGCACATAATAGTTTGCCTCATGGAAGATTTCTTTCATGAAAATTGTTTTTCTAGTTTTTTTTTTCCCTAATTTTTATGAACTTAAAAGTAATCAAGTATGTTGATAACAAAATTTCGTTCCAGCACGTAGGTACCTATAAAATAGAAAACAACTATAGGGAGGCACTGGAGCCCTTTAGTGCGACTACTTTCATACCTAAGTTAACCCTCTTATCGTATGAGAAGGAAACTATCAATTGTTAAGTTAAGGGGAGAGAGAAAAAATGGAAGGAGAGCCCCTTACTAGGGTATCTTGATTTTTATTTATAGTGGATGAAGGTGAGTTGTACTCAGTTAGGGCCATTGGAATTGGGCTCAAGTTTTAGGCCAATTAATATAAGCTCATAACTTATTTTATAAAAAAACCTTATCAACACTTGTCCTCTACTCTCTTTAGTGATAAGTTTAGCAAATAGAGTACTTAGAGAGGTCGATTCTATAGGAATTCTAGAAAAGTTGTGTTCAAAAGCCTGAAGAGATCGACATGCTGCAAGGGCTTAAAGAGGTAAAGGTCGGGAGAGGTTAGAGCACTTGAAGATGTCTGTACATCTAAAAATGCAAGGGCCTAAAGAGGCCAATTGGCTCCAAGTCCTTTAATGATATAGGACATAGGGTTTATTTACTCATTGTCCGTATAAGTTGTAGGACTTATAGTATTTAATACATCGTTGTTTAGTGGCTTAAGTTTTTCAAATAGCTTGTCATCTATTCTTAGACTCATAGCATTATGCCTATCACCAATTGATGGCTTAAAGCTTCTAAGTGGCTTGTCATCTATTTATTAGACTTAAAGTGTTATGCTCATGGTCAATTGATGACTTAGGACTTTTCAAATAGTTTGTCATCCTTTGTTAGGACTTAAAGCATCATGCTCATCGCCAATTAATGGTTTAGGGCGGCTTTTCAAACAGCTCGTCATCCTTTCTTAGGACTTACAACATTATGCCTATTACTTTTAAAAGAGCATAAGGCTCTACATCTCGTTGTCTTTTCTTAGGACTTAGAGATCTAAGGATTTTTTTTTTCCTATTGTTTGTCAAATATGGGACTTGGGGATTAGTGCTTTTATATGATTTGCTCATCATCATAGTGTATAGGGTTTAGAGCTATTTAGGAGTAACTCGTTAGCAAATTATGCTTGTGCAGGCTTAAGGTAAAGGGTGTTTCCTTGTCCTTGATTTGCATTTGAGTTCTCATAGTCATTTTTAAAAGAGGTAAAAATAAACCTACTAAGATTTTAATAAATTGTTATAAGTACCAAATAATTGATACTTTTTATTATTAGGCTTGTTGAAGTTTAAATCATAAATCAATACATAAATAAATATAACTTAATATATAAAATCAAGAGTCAAATGAGAATATCAATAATAGATTAGCACGGAGCATAAAGTATAGTACATGTATTTAATATGTACCTTTTTGAAAAACAAATAATAAATAAATTACAAATAGCACTCATCTCTTTCCAATAAGGATGAGCACATGAGTGGGGCCCATTGCATGGTAGATTTAGTATGCGTACCCAGAGTTGTTCAATAATTGGTGGTAGTAGAGCTCTATTTAATATATGGAGCTTAAATGGAGCTCATAGCGATGCAATACGGTGTTCAGGAAAATTTGACTTAGAGCAAATTTTTTAAGTCAAATTTTCTAGTGAAAATTACAGTCTAGTCTTTGTCCTTTCTGCCACCAATGCATGGATATTAGTCCAGACGTGCACTTGTGTTCAGTATGTGCTCAAGATTTTGACCACGTGTGTGTTGAGCTCGGACGCCGGAGGATTTTTTATTTTTTATTTTTTTATCGGAACAATAATTATAATTTCTTTATAAATGTACCTTCGCCCTCTCGAAACAATATGGGAGAAAAAAGATGACAATGGAATGTACTGAAACCCTGTTTCTAACTCAAGCTGGACTTCACCGTGTCTCGAGCTTTCGCAGGTGTCACGTTTTTGAGCTATCAGCAAAACACAATAGCAGTCCGAGCTGCCAAGTGCCATAACTTCTTGTCGAGCTTTTTAATCTCCCTAGGATACGAGCCCCGATCTGCACAAATGGAAACCGGAGCCGCGCGGACTGTTATTTGAGCTAATTTCTTTTATCTTGGAGTGGGAGGCTTCTCAGTTTGTAGAACTACAAAGGTCTTCTGGACAATTAAGTTGTCATCTCCTTCACTCTGCTTTGAACTTTGGTTATAATGGCCATCACAGTTTTCTTTGAATTGGAAAATCGTACTCCGAGCCCCATTCATCTATAATACGAGCACCAAAAGTCCCAACCTGAGTCGTTAAATTCTGATTCGATCACCTCTCTTGAACGGACGCTTACTGAAGCGTTGAGGGTCGATTCTCGTTGCAGCTTCTCGGCAACTTGGCAGGAAGCTAGGAGTTCGTCTATTTGGCAAAGTGAGCAGCTCGGCATGTCTGCTAGGAGTAGCTCGGCTTCGAGTACACAGTTCGGCCATGGACAGAATTGAGATCGGGTGAAAGTGTGAGTTCTAATTTTATCTGTAATGGGAAGTGAATAGCTCGGTCATCATTGTAAGCGGCTTTTGCATGCTGGGTAGAAAGCAGCTCAAAAATTGCAGCTCGTGCAAAGAGTAGTTCTGCTTTTGTTCTGAGCTTGATCTTCGTGAGTAGACTTCACAAGCTCAAAGCTCGGTGATTGGAGTTTGAAGCTCCCGCCAAAATTCAAATAGAGCTCAATTTTAAGCTATTGCAACTCATTACTTGGAAAAGAAATCCTAAAATGAAGCTTGGTGTCCATAGAGTTTGGGTTGGCGGCTTCTAGAAAAGAGTCGGCATCAAGATTGCCGCTTGACCCAAAGGAAGCTCGGAGTTCGTAGTTTGCAGCTCGGACATCCCATCCCCGTGTGGACTGGCTGCAACTTGATGAAGCTGGGGGTATTCATCTTGTTGCACGTGCTTTGGAGCTAGGATGTGCTCAGTCAAAACGAGCTCGAAGCTCAGACGTCATAAATTGCAACTATTCAGATCAATCTATGAGCATTTCTCCTCCTTTTCCATTAAATGCTTTCGACAAATTCTTGTACCGTGAGTTCTTAAGTGAACAATAAAATCACATTTTTTTAAAAGCTTCTCGTACCATCTTCTTTATATAGTCAAATTATGTATAGCTGCTTTTTTAGGAAAACAAAAATCTCATCACAGTATTCAATCAAACTGGACTTTTTGGGTGGTTAAGCCACGTAGTGAAGAACGAGGCTTAAGAAAACTTGTAATTTCTAATGATGTTCCTTCGGGAATCAGAGATGGCTTAGCAAGCCATGCACCAGTAAAGTCCTTGCAGAGAAACTTAAACAATGCAGTCATTTGAGGCTTTGCTGTTTGGATTTTCAGTCTAAGAGCAGCTCCGGTTCCTTTTTCTGTTTGATGATGCATCGACAGCTAGTGGCTGTTAGATTTCGTGTAGAGTGCAGTCCGGCCATTTACTGCAGCAGCTCGGGATGTTATTGCCTGAAATGAGAAGCTCGGCAATTTAAATATTCTCCAACTCGACACCGACCAAATATCCAAGAGCTCGGATCCGATCTGTACGAGACCCCCACATATCACACAATGTTGGCACAACAGCGCACTCACGTGACAGCTCGACACTTCAGACTAGTGCAGTCACCACAACCAGCTTGGACACAACAACACGGCTGAAAATAAACAGAGCAGCACAGACTGCAGCAAGCAAATAGAGCAGCACAGCGCCAATAGCACAATTCAGCTAACAATTGAATGGCTACACTCCTAGTTAAGCTAGCATAAACAGTTGCAATAAAAAAGAAGATTGGATCAGATCCGCACATGCTTATCCATATAAAAGTCTTCATCTTGCAATTAAGATACACCATATCTCTCAGGTCTGTTACGTTAAGGGTTGTTCGGTGGGCTAGTTAGGTCGGCAAAAGAATGAAAGCAAAAGAAGCTCAAATCTGTTGCAGTTCAGCATGGCCACGATCAACTCGATCTGGCCTTCAAGGTAGGATTATGAACGCCCATAGCGGTTCGGCTCCCCCTCAAGCAAAACTTCAGTCAGTACCCTAAGCTTAGTATGGATCTCCAACTTTGCAGACACGCCAACTCCTGCAGCAGCCTGTTAACAATAGCTTGTGCCTAAGTACAGACAAGGTCCAACTTTCGAATATGGATGGCTCAGATAAGCTTAGGTCGGCACATGCACAGGGGCTCGATACACTTGTTGGTCGGAACTTCTTTAATGCTCTGGCATCTGCTCGACTTATCTTGGCTTGATTTCAGAGTTTAAAGCTTCTGCCATAATTCAAGTTGGGCTCGGCTGAATACCAGCATTCACCGCAGTGGTTAAAAGATGAACAGCTTGGCCGAGCAATTACCATTTGTATCTTGCGTATAATTCTTTGTGTTTGCTCTGCTCCTACAAGAGCATGTAGCTATCGCTGATATTCATCAAAATACCCCAGCTGCATATACATCCTGATGACATTGAAAAACTGAGCTCCTGTGTCATTAAGAATGCCTATTCTGGCCGATGCCAAGTTAGTGCCTATTAGAAGTTTCTGGCCAGTGAGGTCTGGGCTCAGTTATGGCATTATGGGTTCATAGCCGATTTGTTCACTGATAAGATCAGGGATATTAAGGCCATTAGAAAAAACGGCCTATTGGTTGGTGAGTTGGACCATTGATTCCATATGGCGGTTCATCTGCACAAGCAATGGTTGCCAAGTAATTATTGTTACCACTGTCAACAAGTGAGTCTCCAAACACAAAGAAGGTCCTAGCTTCAGCTTTAAGAAAATGGTTGCTCCATGCCAAAACCAGTCCTAAGGTGATGAAGGAATAAGTTGCTGAGAAACTAGCCATGGAGTTGGTTATGAGGTTATCTTGATGATTCGGAAATCTATTTTGGATGTGAACGAGAGGAGAAGAATACGGTTTATATAGCTTGCGGATTTCTATACCAATCCCAAGTTACTTGCAGAATTCTTCAATTAGGGAATCAACAATATGACGTTAGTCAGGGAAGCCTTGCGACATAATTTGAGTAAGATCAAAAGATAACCCCATGCGAAAAATTCCTTGACAGATCCCCATCAAAGAGAATATAGCCTGGCTACTACAGAGCGCATATCTCCATTAAAGCTTAGACAAATACTGATGTTCCCAATTCATAAATCATAAAAAATTTGGCAATATGACTAGTGAGCTCGGATTGCTGTAGAGCTTTGGTGTAATAGCTCGGCATCTTGAAGTTTTTCAGCCATGTTATGTCTATCATTGTATGGAGCTCAGATCTCAGACTTACGTACGCAGCTGATCGGCTCGGCAATGGACTGCTTGACTGCATGAAAATTTAGCTCAGACTCCGCTGTTGTTTTCTCAGATGACCTCGGATTCACGCACGCCATAGACAGCAAACTCAGATCTTCATCAAATCACTACAGCTAACTGACCTTATAGCTCAAGTCAGCTTTGTTCGTGCCCATTAAGGAATTATCCGACCTGTTTGCAGTCAGCTCGTAATTTGGCTTGATACTAAACACTCACAAGTCACTTCGAAATTTGTCTTGATACCACAGCTCGGAGAACCTCGGAATTACCATATTCCTAACATATTGGACAGCTCAGTAAAACATATTATAGGGAAGCTCAGGTCACGGCTCTTGTGCAGCCTTGTTCACTAAAATTTCATCTCAACTCTTGTCTTGGGCCTGATCCTTGTCACCCCTACTATCCGCTGATTTGTATCGCAATTACAAGATGGCATCAAAGAGGCATAGAACTGAATAACATAGGCGTTGCTCAACCATATCACGGAAGGAAGTTTAAGTTTCTCTGATGGCGACCCGATGGCAGTTACACGACAGTTTTTCAACTTTGAGGGCATAAACAAATTTTGAACGACAAAGAAACCGCTCAACAAAATCATACATTCAAATCACCGCATCAACAATCATCAAGATATGAAGAAGAGAGACGTTGGTATGAAGATTCCAAGAAACTGTATACTATGTGTCGACACTCTTATGTTCGAAAACTTATGCAAGGCCATAACAGAGAAACATCTATATTGTATTATTCCTGTTTGTTGCGTGGTTTGATCGGTATAATGCCACAAGGATCGTGGCTGTTTTGAATGGAATGCAAATATGTTTGGAGTACGATGCAACGGCGGATAAATGAGGCAATTTTTAAGTTTTTATTGCACGAACAGGTTTCCAGGGACTAAGAAACCGAACATTCGAAGAAAACACATGTTTGAATCAAAGCATTAACAGCTATCAGGATATGGAAAAAAGTAACAATAATGTGCAGATTTTTAACAAGTGGATGAAAGAAATTCCAAGAGCCAAAAATAACTGGTATATTGTGAACGAATATTCCCAAACTTGGAGAAGAAAATAGAGAAAAGTAATTAGATTATACCAGATTTAGAGAAATCCGTAGAAGGAACGAACGTCCCACTACCAAATTTCGACAAATCATTAAATATTGTGGGGTTGAGTTACTTTTTCCAGGTATTTTTTTAGCAAACAGCACCAAAATTTTGTTTCAAAATGCAGGTACTTACCAAACATAAAAGGAAAACGGAAAGCATTGAAGGATATTCTGATACGGTTACTCTAATACCTAAATTAGCTCTCTTATTGTATAAGAAGGAAACTCTCAATTATTAAGGGGAGAGAGAAAAAATTGGAAGATGAGCCTCCTCACCTAGGTATCTTGGTTCATATTTATAGTAGATGAAGACAATTTGCACCAAGTCAGGGATATTGGAGTCAAGTTAAAGTCTTGGGCCAGTTAATATAAGCCTACAACTTATTTTATAAAAGGGCCCTATCAACCGAGTCCATTAAGCCAAGTTCATTAAATTGATAAAGCTACTTATATTCAATACTCAAGATTCAAAAGTTAGTTGAATAAGTTTTATGAAAGGTTACTCTTTGAATAAGTTTTTGAATTAATTTTTGAGTCTAGAGAATCTTAAGTTTCTAATGAGGGGAAATTTTTTTATTTTGTTTATGAGTAGGTATATAGTAGAAGTGATAAGGATCAATGGCAGCGGATCTCGAACAAACATAAATGGGTATTATTTGTGATTCAAAAATGAGTATGAAGAACGAGAATGTTTTTTATGGTGAATATGAATGGATATAGCTCATTAAGACACAAACACAATAAGGGATTTGAGCTCGAAATAGAGTTCGATATAACTCATAAACACTAAATGTCGCTTGAGATTCAAATGAAAGGATTCACTACAATCTTATGGTCAAGATTAATAAGAACGCAGGAGAAATTAAAGAGTTTAATTAATACTCAATAATCCAGCAAACACAAGCTCTACTAACTTAAGTATAATTTTGCTCAAAAGAGGAAAGTTTCACTTTCTGTATTCTTTACTATTTGTATATATGTCTTTTAGTACAAATGTTGCTAGTTATAACAACTTCTAAATTCTATTGGTAAAACTGTAAATAATGTGTAAGACCTTAGACTTTAAAGAATCGGGCCCATAAATAAAATGAAGAAAAAACATGTACAAGAATACAAAATTATATGTTTTATAGGGGAAGTTGGCATGCAGTCACTCAGTATATCTTAGGAGGAGTAGTATCTGAACCGGATAGGGTTAGCAATTGGATGTACAAGTTTGGGAAAAAGTCCCTGAAGTCTTGGGTGGTTTAGTTAAGACATTAGAAAGGTCAGCCCATAATTGCCAAGCTCTAGAGTCAGTCGGCACGAGTCTCTCGGTGCTGTGCCAAGTGGTTCTTTGTTCTCGAGTACTTAGTCTTGCGATTTCTCAACACCTCGGCTAATGATAGACTTGATGCCGAGTGTTTATTTTTCTTCCTCTTATCCTTCTAACTATAGCTTGGCCTCAGCAAGTATTGATAGGCCTTGGCTTGAATTTGGTCGGAGGTTGATTCCCATTAAAAGGATTATTGCACATCGAAATTTTGTTTACCTAGAGTATTATCCAAATTTTTTTAGTTATTTAGATTATACCTAATCTTGGTATTTAAGATTAGTTTCAAGTTAATTATCTTAACATTATAATTTATTGTTAAACTAATTTCTTCTTCATCGCAGGTCTTACTCATATTGCTAGGTATAGTTTTGTTAGGTAAGTATTCATTTGTTATTTTGGGAACTATTGTTATTTTTATCTTTACATCGTTTAGCTTTATCTAGTAGCATTCATATTTAATTAGTAGTTATCTTTACTTGTCAATCAATTATATCCCTATAATATTAGTCTTTTATTTATTAAACTTCTATGAGAAAGATTCAAGTTGTTTCGTTACTTTTGTTGTATTTTATCAATATGCGTTTAACGTATTATTATTTAGATTAATATGCTCAAATTCTTTTACTCTTTTCATCGTGTTTAACATATTTCAAATTATTTGATTAAGGAATCCTCTTACACTATTTCTTATGTCTAGTGTCCTTAACTTATGGGTTATAAGGTTTCCTACTTTAGCTACTATATTATCACCTTAACATCTACGTAACAGTTCATTATCTATCTTATTTAATATTTTACCTTCTATCATAATTTCTACTGTAACTTCTACCTTAACCAAAGTCTAAGTTCTTCCTAAGGTTATTCATATCTAGATTGTTTCTTTTACAATTATTAAGTTTGATTCATTCTTATCTTGTTTGTGCTTCTTGTTCTACGATTTTTATGTTGTTGCTCTAATCTTAAATTTTATAGTTTGTGTCATTAGCATAATGGTCAACAATAATGAGTTTGAGAAATTTTAACTCTTTTCTATCTTAAGTTCAAATGAGATAGTTATGACTCAAATGAGCTGGACTTGACGAAAATTGATATAACCTTTGACTGAGTGGATTCGTGAAACGGCTATAGCTAATTTGACTCAAACTTGATAGAATATGACATGACTCAAACGAAACAAAAATAGAAGATTCGATTAAAGACACTCAAGGACCATCGATTTGCCTATCCTTTTATGTTTACTTAAATGTGCCAATGTATGTATGGGGAGTATTATCTTATAATGTTTTAGCTATACCTCATGTTAACATTATGGTTTTTCGCTTCTCGTAGTGTAGTTGGCTAAAGATTATGGATTTACTTTGTAATCATTGCTTTTTGCATTAGTTTCTCACCCCATAAAGAATGAAGTTAGTCAAATAGTTATTTAGTAATCCTTTGGTTTCTATCATTTAATGTAATTAATCCATTCATTTATTCTTTACTCATCCTTGTTAGCAATTATAGAATTAATTTAATTTGGATATATGTTTAATACTTTGGATTATGATTTGTACTTTAAACAAAGGTCTTTACTTTCTGACTTCCTAATCAAAACATATTATGATGACTCCAAGATCACAACTAACTGATATGGCGGTTTCGTCCTAGAATCATTTTCGAGAGGTAGTTGCCATTGGTATCCTTCTCGGATTTGAAGGTTTACTTTTAGTGTGTATCATGGCATAATTTATTGGATTAGTGGGGTAATGGAGGTATTAGGTAATTTAAGGTAAGATCTTCTCTTAGTTTAATTATTCAAAGTAAGGGGTGATTACATGTAACTTCATTCTAAGTTGCTTTCTATGTATACTTATACAATCTTCCTATACTAGCACCAAGTTAAATTTTGAACTCATTACACAAGGTGATATTATCCTACTCACGTAATACGTCATAAGAATAGTAATCTATTGTGTTATGAGCATTATACCATTAACTTGTCATAAATTAACAACATATCCCTATATATTTGATATGAATAATGTATCCTTTGTCATACACCATATAAATGCTCTACTATTTACTTATTGTAAGTTTATATTGGTTAAACTTATTACATAAGTTAAAATGAATAAATTTAACAATTACATAACTACGTATTTAGATCACATACAACGGAATAATTATATCACAAAGGAATACAGATTTAACCCACTTCATGTTCGATATCATTCTTAATTCCTAGATATGCCAGATTTACTTATAACTTTGTTTCACTAAACTAACAATCTTATTCAAATTGCTATTCTATGTTCAAAGTCAAAATATACTATAGATCATTAAAATATCTTAGAGGATTAAAACTATCATCAAGAGTCGGAAGAGTTTCTAATATTTTAAACATATTAAAACTACTAAGCTTATCATGTTAAACAACAATTGTATACTGTTAGGTTTTCTAACTCGAAGTTATCCTCTTCATAATAATGAATATACAATTACCATAATCAACATGATTTGCTATTTTCTTAATGAAATCGAATTCAATTGCCCTTTTCAACTTTCAGTAATATATGTATACCTGTTGCTAGAATATTTATAATGTTATTATTCTCGGTAAGTTTTTCATTCAAGTTTACCTCCTAACTTTCAAAATCAAGTTCTGTCTCACTTTTTGATTTGACTTTACATCTTATAATCTTATCGAATTCCCATATTTTAAGCTTACATTCCAATATTTTCTTATCATAGCAGTTTAATACCTAACTCTAAATACCCATTCCCAACTCAGATTAAGATAATCAAGTCAAAATCTTTTTCTTCTTAACTTCGAACTATTTCAATTTGATCATTATTTTTAACTGTGTCCATTTTAACTCTATACATTCAACAGTTATAAGTACTTTACATAGCTTGTATACCGATGGTTTTAATTAATCTGCTTCACATGTGTTGATATTTTTATATAGGTACAAGCATCTTAATGTATACAACACACATGCATATATAATCAATGTAAGGAGTTGGTATGTTAACATCCTTAAAGAGGCCTTTGTTTGTTGCACTTGAGCCTCGTTAGATTGAATGTATTTTTTGAAGAGGCTTTCCAACTTCTTCTCTAAAGTAGGTAGGGGTGCTATAGGTTGTTGAAATTCAGGTGGAAGCAAAGTTTGATCTTTGTTGAAGTTGATTCCTTGCCTGCTATTGTTGGCCTTGACCTTGATTTTGATCTTCTAATGAAAGATTAGGGTGATCTCTCTAACTCGACTTATAGGTGTTACTGTAAGGATTATATAGAGGTCTTGCAAGTTTCCCTAGAAAATCAACTTATCCTGTTTGCTCAAAGCTTACAATCCCATCTTGGTAAAATTTATTAGGGCTAATTTGTGGTTGGTGCAAACTAGCTGAGAGTAATTCTATCTTCTTGCTCAACATTTCCACCTGAGTTGCTAAAGGTTGAATGACGTTGAGCTCAAACATACTTAAGACTTTTTGCTTTCCTCTAGGGTTTTTCCATTGGTAGTTATTCATGGCCATTCCTTCTATCAAAGCTTGAACTTTCTTAGGTGTCTTGGTATTGAGTATACCTTCGGCTATTGCATCATCATTTGCCTTATAGAAGGGTTGAGGCCATTGTAGAAAGTTTGTATTTCCATCTAAAGGAGAAGGTTGTAATGTATACACCACCTTAATAAGTCCTTAAAGCACTCTCATGTGTCGTATAGGGTCTCACCCTCTATTTGGGCAAAAGAAGAGATGTTAGCTATGAGCTTTACAGTTTTGGTGGTTGAAAACTACTTCTCTAAGAATTTTTCTATCAATTCATTCCATGTTGTGATTGAATTCCTTGCTAAGGAATTCAACTATTACTTAGCTCAGCTATATAAAGAAAATGGAAAGAGGCACAGCTAGATAGCATCATCAATTGCCCCATTAATCGTAAAGGTATCACATATTTCCAAAAAGTTAGGAATATGTGCATTGGGGTCTTCATCTTAGAGGTTGTCAAATTGTACAACTACTACACCATCTAACTAATATTCAGCTTGATCTTGAAGTTATTGGCTATAACACTTGATCAGTTAATACAAGATTAGATACCAATCAACAACGGCTTAGAGTAGTCCAACATGGTTTTGTTTTGTTCCCTGTTATTGGCCATGATGTCTTCAGGTAAGCGTTCTTGATCGGATTCTTGCTTTACCACTTGATCCCTTACCTCTATCAAGACCTGAGGGCGGTTTAGTTGTGGTGGACATTATATATTGCATAAAAGACTACCGATTGGTTTTCCTTCCTATCATGGATCCTTTATCCAATATACAAGGCTACTATAATCACTGGTTTCCCAAAAATAATTTGGGTAAAATGATATCATAACTTACATATATTCACATAACATTTAGATTAAAATAGTTACACTACACATAAGATATAGTACTCTAAGTTAAAAGTAAGGTAACTATACAAGATTTTAACGAAGTTTCACATAAGTCTACATATATATATATATACACACTCTCTCTCGAGGCTTAGATTTGTTCACTCTTACCTAGAAACCTGTACCAACCTCTAACATTCGGTAGCTAACGTATACAAAAAGTTAGCCCTGCAACAAAAGTTTACAATGGTATAAGCTAAGCAGCTTAGTGAGTAAATCTCTCGACTATACTAACAAGTAAGTTATACATACATTAAATTAAGCATATGAATACATAAGAAAGCAAAATGCCAATAAAATATGTACAGTTAACCATGTAATGTACATAACTCAGATTTAACGCCCTCTGAAATTAGAGTTAGAGTATACATGCACCAATTAGATTTGAGTATTATACTGGAACTTATTTTACTATGAAACTCCTTGTTTCATAGGAGTTTCATATTCAAATAAATCAATCTATTTGTTTTAATAAAAAACAAGTTCTAGGTATAATTGTGAGTAGGCCTTTGCAGTTTACACTTACTCCTAAACAGAGGCCTTTGGACTCGACCCTTAATCGAGTAATTGGCGCTTCGAACACCTAGTATTCTCGCGATCCAAGGTAAGGTTATATTGTACATATGCACCATACAAAACCATTATATTTATAAAATTAACAACCCTCGTATGGCCTCTCCTTATCTCCATGTGATGTGATGACCGGAATTGTCTTATGCAATGCATGTTCTAATTTACTCAATAAGTCAAATATAATTAAGTCTGATTATTATTTAACCAGTTAATATCACAAACATTATAATTCCTATCCAATTTACTATGCAACAACTAAGTTATTATCAATAATTAGAATAACTTCACCGTTCATCAAATAATAGCATTCACATGCATATTCCCAAACCCACACATCATCCAATTAACAATGTTATTTGAATTCACTAACTATAACCACAAACAAGCATAGAATCATAAAGATCACTCACTCAGCCATGACTTTTCTCAAGCATTGTAATAGTCCTTAGGAAGATCTAAACCTACGTCAGGATCACTTGATTATTAGAAAATAGAAATGGTAATAAGTAATTAAGTGAATTAGTTATTATAGGTAATTGCTTATTTAAATCTACTTAAGTTTTATATTAGTCTTCTTCCAATTGAACTCTTTTGTTAATCATATATAATGTTTTCATTTTATTTTCAATATTCATGCATTTATAATTGATTTTGGTCGTTTTCAAGCATTTGTTTTCACGGCGGGGTCCATTTTGGACATTGTAACTTGCATTTTTCATTATGGTGTAAAAATATTATGAATTTTATTATTTCGGCTTAATTAATTATAAGTTGTTATTTTAAACTTTTCTTTGCATATTAATGACTTAATAAATATCTAAATTTTATATTTTATAATTTGTCTATTTCATCATAATTGACTTATTTTGCTATTTTAAAGATGTAATACTTATTTAATTCATTTTTACTATTTTAATAATTTTTTGGGTAATTAATAATTTTATTATTATTATTATTAATTTAATTAAATTTTATTAAATGCTAACATAGTAGCATGAGAAGGTACCACATGTTATTTACAAGAATTTGTTATATTTTGCAAACTTTTCCTATTTTGTATTTTACTCAATATGTATACAATTATATTTCGTTAAATTTTGAAAATTAATCATTTTCATCTTTCTTTCGAACTTACGGCATACATAATTATATATATATATATCTTACTTTATCTATTGATTTAATATTATGATATTTTACACATATGTTATTTAAGGATACTCGTATACTTATACATAATATACTATTATCATACATATTTTAATAGTTATATATATATTTATGTAGTTTAATAATATAATCCTACATATACTATACATGTTACATGCATATACATACATATACAATATCTATACCTATATTATACTTGTATTTTTGTACTTTATACATATATATACCTATATAATGAAAATACTTAATATACATATATATATATGACCACAGATTATGTATATTCATATATTTATCAAGAAAATAATATACATACTATGAACATATATATCTATACATATACATAAATCCTTTTTATGCCAAATATTGTATAATCAATTATAATATATATGTACACATAGTAATTTATACATATGTGAACACATGTACATGGTATAATGCTAAAGTTTCATAAGTTCTAATGCATGTACATATACTCATTCTTTGCAAAAATAATAGAATACACATAAATTCAGTATATACCCTTATGATACATATGAGATCCTACAAAATACATGTATGTAAAAGAGCATATATAAAAAAATTATTATAAAATAAATACAATATACATACTACCTATCTATTTCTCTTAGTAATTTGATGTGTAATGGATTGGAAAGCTTTTTCTTCTTCTTGATTGTTGGGATAAGTAAATGGAAGTCTAAAGTGAAAGAGGAAAAACAAAAGGGGTGTCACAGTTTTAAAGAAAAAAAAAAAAAATATATATATATATATATATATATAGGTGGAGTTTTGTTTTTTGGAGTTTAGAAAGTATGTGTGTATTTGTTTCCTTTTCTCTTAGCAGGCGTAAATTAGCAAGGAAAGAAGAGAATAAATAATTATAGCAAAGAAAGAGATAAAATAAATTGATATTAATGTGATTTAACCTAAAAGCTTATCCATTGACTTGTCTTATCCTCTTATTTTAACACGTAGAGTAGACAACATACTCATGGGTAGCCGAAAATGTTTTAGAATGGAACATGGGGAAAAGGAAAAAAAAAAATAACCATTAAAGAAGAAAAAGAAAAAGGAAAGAAGAAAAAGGAAAAATAAAAATAAAATTAAACTTTTCTATATATAAAAAAATATAAATTTAGGAATCATGAAATAATATTAAAATTTTAAAAATTTATTAATCATATTGTTACCCGTTATATTTATAATATTTAGAAATTATCTTAATACGTTCGTTAACAATTTTATGCGATTACGCATATTGGTTAATAATTGTATTCATTTAAGGTTTTATTACTATTGAGGTAAATTTATTCATTTTATAAGTTTAAAGTCATAGTTTTAGGGTCTTTATTAAGTTTTAGTTTAATCTTGGGTATTTACGTGTACATAGGGTTTAGGGTTTTTGTATGCGGTTATGGTTTCTATGAAGATTTTATTTTATTTTTTATTACTTATACTATATTCCAATTCATAATTTAATAAAATTTTTATCTTATCTAGCCTTATTGATCCTTGGGATTGTTTAACACACTTGAGTCTAATATAAGATTTATATAAAAAATTTTAGGGTTTTACAAATTTGCTCTTTACCAACTCAACTTCGCCTTTTAACCTAATAAAAGATCTTTGATTAAATGCCTCTACTGTTTTTTTAATCGTTAATTGCCTCAAATTGTGTAAAGCCATCATCTCAATCTAAGGATTAATTTTAATCAAATCCTTTGACCGGCTTCTTATCATATACTGCACCAAAGAAAATAGAAAATTTAGTTAAGATTGCACTAAGAAAATAATAGAATTCAAGAAAAAGAAAGGAATCAAGGAAGATAATAAAAGAATGGTTAGATCAATAAATCTACTAGCTTTTTTAATATCAAAAGTCTTCAGCAATAGTGTTAAAAACTTGATGTTAGGTAAGTGCACCTATCAAATTATAGTAAATGGATTTAAGTCCATGTGTCGATCTCTCAGGGACTTGGACTACTAATATTCACAAGATCTCTGTTATCTAACCTATAAATTCGAGTTCTAAAATTTAAAGAATCTAAAATTAATCGTAGCAAATAATAAATTATCATTAAAAAAGAATTGTTCAAGAACTAAAGTAAGAAAGCAATAAAATTATAAACTATTTTAAGATTCGCAAACTGTATCTTCTCAATAGCATGACCTAAGATTGCATTATTGCACAACGGATTCTTTACACTATAATTTAAGATTCTGGAAAGATCTTGTAAATTATTTCTAATCTTGCAACAATCTTCATCAACTATGCTAGTTTAATCTTATAAGAAATCTCTTAATTCTCTTATAAGATATCAAATTCTAGATCATTACTTACGGAAATAATAGTCTAAATCATAAAGCATACATAGTTGAATCAATAAAAGAATGAAGAACTAATTAGATCTAATAAAAATTATGTCATATAAGTAGATTTAAGTTGCTACAAAACACATGAGCTGGGATACGATTGTATCCCTTAGTCGTGTAACTCATTGCCATTTCTTCACATCTTCTTTTATTTATTTATTTTTAAACTAGGAACAACATGACCAAGGACATGGTTGTGTTCTTTGGTCATGTTAATGGCTATGATACTTTAAAATTGGCTCCAAATTCGCCTGGAAATGATACAATCATGTTGTTTGGTTGTATCAATCTTCAAACCTTTGTAACTTACTCATTTTAGCTCTGATTTGAGTGAAACTAGTTTTTATCTTTTTGTTTCCTCACATAGATTGTTTCGAAACCTAGAAAATAAAATTTTACTCAATTAAATATCATTATTAAAAAATAAACTCAAATCTTAAGGGAAAATCATAAAAAATCACTAAATAAAATATATCCAATTTAAAGCTTATTAGTCTACAATGGACAATAACCCTAAAACACTCCTAGAAGTACAAATGAATGAATTGATGAGATGGTTACCTTATAGTCGATTGGACCAAAGATGTTCATACATTATCCTTTTGACCTATTGAGGCCATGCAGAACACTCCCTAAGTTGTTGGACTTGCGAGAGGACAAATTCCAACTTAATAAGATTAAGGTGGAGTAGTTGGAGAATGAATGCAGAGGAGGATCCACTTGGGTGAAGTAGATGAAGAAGGAGAAGAAGAGTGCATTGAGGAAGGAAAGCGAGCTCGAGTACCTTGAGCTGCTGACCACGTGAAGCTTCAAATTTTGAGCTTGAATAGTTTTAGCGATGTAAATGACTATTTGGATTGGGAAGAGAAGGTTGAACGTGTCTTTGATTATTATTAGTATGACGACCATAAGAACATGAGAGGAAGAACTTCTAGACCATAAGGAGGCGAAAAGGATATAGGGAAGTTAACAACTAGCTCAAGATGAAAAGAATCCTTAAAAATAGATTTGTGTTAGATACTTACCTATGGGATACTTTTGCTAGATTTCAAAAGCTACAACAATGAAGCCAACTTGTTGATAAGAATATTCGGGAGTTCCAAATGATTATGATTCGATATGAAGTTGATGAATCATCGACCCGAACAGTATCTAAGTTTCTTACTGGATTGAGAAGTGATATTTGAGATATTGTGGAACTTTAGCAATTTACTACATTAGACGAAGCTATAAGAATAACCCAGTGTATGGAAAGACTAAGGAGGAATAAACCTAACTTGTCTAAACAAGCCAACCCTCTCAAGGTAGTTACTGAGCTCAACAAAGTTTTAAGATGAGTAGAAGAATAGATGTCAAAGTTGAACAGAAAAACTGACCAGCCAATGTTGAGGTACAACGAAGAACTTATGAGGAGGGATAAGGATTCGAAGGGATGATGGGAATCAAACAATTGGACCCTTAACCTAAGCCTAAGCTCGAGGTCTTAACAGACTAACAAAGTGGATTCTCTCGTTCTAACCAACACCAACTGAAGCCAAGTTGATCCTTATCGCCGAACAATTTCATTTGCCAAATTTACGTACTTCAGTTTTATTAACCATCATATGCCAACCTTACTTACATTCCTCTAACTGCTTGGCTAGCCTTAAAGTTAGCTTTGCTCTGCTAGTACCAACCATTAGCTCAACAAAACTTGTACCAAGAACCCTAGGGCATATCTAAGACAACATCTCCTTAGAAGGACCCTTATGTCTACTCAGTCCCTCCACTCGCCAATCTCTAGTGTAACCATGCAACTTGTTTGTTTCTACTAGAAGCATCCCAATACTTAAGTGCCACATATCTAGCCCTACGTGAAAGAATTTGCTTCACCAATCATCAATTTCTTTGAATTTTCATTTATACCTCTTTATTATTCCTTATATATTACCTTTTTTAGACAATACCCTTTTTGTCTTTTCTATTTTAGGTAAGATGCCCTAACATTTCAGGTATAAATACCCCTTTGTAATATGTAGTTGCAACATCAACTGATATTAAATATACTTCTCTTTTTGTGAGCATTGCTCTCTATTTACTTGCTTGCTTCACTTATATCCTAACTTTTAAGCAAGGCTAGGTGACGAGTATCCTCATTGAGTTAGCTGGTTCACCATATCGAGTTCACTCTATGAGTCCTCATGGTTCCTTAGTACGTGATATCCTTTGAGTGGATTTAGGTTTACTTGTTTATTTCTTGTTCTCATACATTTCTATCCTCATTTTTCAAGCTTTCTACTAGCTTAGACCCACCCCTTATGACCAGTTTTGTCAGTGCTTGGCGTTGATCGTATCACATATGTATAAATATCTTAATTATATCATGTAATTATACATGATAATGTATTTCAACATAGCACTTTTTATTTACACACACACACACACATACACACACACACACATATCTTTAAACAGTAATTGTCAGGACCCTAAAGGGGGCCTTATAAGATCGTCTAAAATTCTCATATCACGTGTACACCCATGATATGGAAATCGTCTTACAAGTCAGAGATTGTAAGATTCTAAATGATTAATTGCTAAGGTTGCTGATTTATAAATTAATTAATTTATTATAAAATATAAATAACTATGGATATCCGATGTCCTACAGTTCCTTAGAACCGTAGAGAATCGGTATCTCCTCCCAAAAATAAGACAGGATATACCAACATTATAAAATTGTAAGAAAAATTAAATTAAATTAAATTTTAATATATAAATATTTTTTACAAAAGATGTTTAAGTATCACCTATAAAGAACTTAGCTAATTCTAACACTAATATACATATCTTTATCTTGCATTTAACACTCGAGATTTATCCCAATCCCAACGTAAGTAAACCTGTAAAAGAAACTAAGGGGGAATGAGCATAAAACAGCTCAGTGAGTTCATTCCTCATTATTACCATTCAAGCAAGTTATCACATATTATTAACACACATGCAAATTATCTACATTCAAAATAAATGCAGACATGATGAATGCAAGCAACACATCCATAGGAGTCTGAATCAATGGAAGGTGTAGAATTACGTTATCTACACTTCGATTATCTCCTATACTTAATCACACAGGGTACCTCAGCTTATCCGCATTAGGCTACCTAGGGGCACCACCCCTCTAGGTGACACTCGACTATTACCCTAGTTGAGAAAGGAGTTCCAATCTAAATAGGTAGATCCTAAACTAGGACAATTTACCATCCAAGGCCCTTTATGTACAAACATGCGAGTCCTTTCACAATCAAAATTATCTAAGGCCTCACAGATACAATAAAGTGAGTCTTCTCACTATCAATTGGAGATCCCATGTTAGCTTTACCTTAATGATAAAATATAATTTCCGGTACTACGGGCTCTTATCAAAATCGTACAAAATATGTTTAAGATTAGAAAAGCTTTTTCTAAAAATATCCTTTTCAAAATTTTGTAAAGCTAGTACTCTTCATCCATACATTTACTGAGTCATAGACATGCAACAAATAGAACTGATTATTCTGGTCAGATATTTATATTTATCAATTTTAAAAAGGTGATCACATAAATGATGGCATACAAACAAAACAGTCATTTAGACATACAGGCAATAACAAGAAGCAAAGCATCATACAAGTAACACATACAAGTAAGTAGCAAGTCCTTAGAACTCTCTCACTTGGATTATTGCTCATTCTCTAAGCCTTTAGGGTTTCCAAAACATCAATATTGAAATGCCTAAAAGATAGTAAAACTTATAAGTATTCTAAGAATCCAAACTCCTTAGTTAATTAAAAGTTTATTGTAGTTTGTCTAGTTTTCCAATATAACCCAAGTATAATGTGTACAGAGTTTATCATACTTTAATGGAATCAATAGTAACTATATTCGTATATTTGTAAGTTATGATACTTCATGTATTTAGTTATTTATTTCTCTTTATTATCAGTTTACGGGTCTATTATTTAGTTATCTTACTTATTTTGTTCAATTTTATCTTACATCTTTAGTTATGTGTAATTTTTTCATTTTATCTCTGATATTTATAAGCTTATAGTCGTTTTTTATTGTTTTCCATCGTTTTTGGACTTACGTTCACACGGTGATGTCCATTTTGGACGTTACAACTGGTAATTTATGATATGGATTAGATTTATTGAAATTTTAACCATTGAGGCTTAAATATTCTTAGTGGCTATTTTATATCTTATTTTAGTACTTAATGATTTAATTAGCCATTAGATTCTTACACTTAGATGATTTTATATTGTCATTACTAGTTTATGTGCTTAATTAAGACTAATTCAATTTGAGATATGTATCAGGGGCTTAAAGAAGTTTCGGCCCATATGTATATATATATATATATATATATATATATATATTTCTATTATTTGATTATGTTATCTTATATTTTATTATTTTATTTACTTATGTCATGCTTATATCATTCATTATTTATGTATACTTTATACTTATACTTTTATATATTTTATACCTAGGTTATGTGTATACATACACTTCTAGTATACTAGCATGTATACTTATATACTTATACTTGTACATATACCGTACTTATATTATACATATACCCATATATATATGGTTACATACGTATTTTTATATGTATTTTCGTATGTTTTATATATCCCCTTAAGAACTCTTCATAAATTTCATATTTTTACACTTTAAGGGTTTATTTAGTAAGGTATATGTATGTATAGTTAGTATATTCCTTCTTTTTGGTTATGTACATAAAAAGGGTATTCATGTACATGGTTTACTAAGCTTATGTACAATTAGTTTTCTTATTCTTACTTATGTATATGTACATTTATACTATGTATTCTAATAGTACATACCTAGTTAGTCTATATGAATATACATACTATATGTGTACATGTATTCCTACACTAATCCATATGCATATCTACAATTATATTGTATTTTCCACCAAAATACACACATAAGGATCTTACATGTATCATCATAGTATATATATATTTATGTATTCTACTCTTATACCTAAGTATTCCTACACTTAGGTACATGTATACAATAGTCCTATTTATCCCAACATACATCTACATATCATATGTAAACTTCAAGCTAATCTAACCTATACAACTTACTATTACATAAGATGGAAGAATCATATAAAACATACCTTTTATCCTTTGAAATATGGAAGTAAACTTTGAACTTTGGAAAAGGGTGAAAGGGAAAGGGAATGACGGTTGAAGATGGGGGGAAAAGAGCTTTGTTTTGTGTAATTTTTGTGTTTTAAAATGAAAACAAGTGGGGTCTAGATGAGGGGAAAAAGTGGAGGCAAGAAGGGGCAAAATTGGATAAGATTACATGTGAAAAGTGTCTAGAAAGTTAAGGAAAATGGAAGAAAACTCTAGATGATAATGACATTTTTTGACTTTGTCAACATATTGATTTAGTTAACCTTTGACTTGGTCAACTTTTGATTTAGTCAAATGTTGACTTAGTCAATTCTCTTAAAATTACATGTAATTTGAATACAGATAATGGGGTAATAGAGGATAATTGGAAGAAAAATTAAGGAAATGAAAGGAAATATAAGATTGAATGAAATAATTAGTAAAAGTAATTATGAGAATCTTATTCTAGATATTTATATCCTATATATATTATTTGGTATGTTATTTAGTATAATTATCATGAAAAGTGTCATTTAGGATGCTAATACCTATTATATATAATATAAACATCAACTAAACACTTAACTCTTTATAACACTAACCTAGTTATGTAATTATAAGATGAATGTGATCTATAATGCAATATCTTAGTTTTATAATAAATTAAATTAGTATTATACACCTTTATGAATAGTTGAAAGTTATTTTGATCATTTGATAATGATTTTTGTATGAGGCATATTACTAAGATTATATTAGCAATTAGGGTTTCATTGCCTTTGTAGCCATTTGATGTATGTATAAGCTTAAAATTCTGATTTTTTTAGGGTTTTGATGAGGTTCGGGTTTGATTTCTCATATGTACACACATATGGAATTTAGGGTTTTTGTATACGATTAAGGTTTTTATCTTGTTCGAAATCAATCTCTTACAATTATACATATTTTAGGTTTAAGTTTTTGTATGCGATTGGAGTTTCGATTGATAGTTTAAGGTTTTTCATATTTGCTTTAGGTTTCGAATTGGAATTTTAGTTGGTTTTAAATTTTACTGACTCTGTTGACTTAAGGGGATCATCTACAGTATGTCAGTTTAATTCTATACTCAAAAGGCTAGATTTACGGGGTTTACAGCAATCTTTAGATGCATATGCTTTATAAAGATTCTGAACATGAGCTTAGTACTTATCTTATAGAACTATATCATAACACTTAATAACATAAACATGAATTCAATCCTTTTGAATCCTAAATTTTAGAAGAATCTTGTTTGACCAAGCATATACTTCAACCCCATGAAGAGATATACATAGTTTCAATAGGTTTTCAAGAAAAGTTATATTGAAGTGTGAATTTTCATTTAGCTTGCTATCAGAGCCTCTTTTCATATGTTATTTATATTTTGGAAAGGATATAACATCCAAATAATTTCGCAGAAAGTTAGCTACCTATTTAGAAAACTTATAATTCAATGTTTCCCTTTCATATTAGTCTTAGTAACAAGTTACATCTAATTTTTAGAGGACCTTAAGTCGGACTTGATGATAGTGGAATTTCACCCCTGATTATAGCTCAGCATGTTACTTGTCGAGTTGACTTGCCTTGCCGAGGTTGGTAATGGAACTTGTTCTGACGACTTAAGAGACTATTGTCACAAACTAAGGACGGTCTAGTTATAGTAGACACCATATACTATATGAAGAATCCCTGATTGGTTACCCTTCTAATCATGAACTTTTCACACAATATACAAGGCTCTACAACCACTAGCTTTTCAAGAACATACAGGTTCACATGATATCATGACATAAGCATATTTATATAAAATTTAAACTACAAAGCTTACGGTAAGCAGTAATTTAGTACTTCTAAGTTTATATTACTAATAAAACAACAGTACATAAGTAAAAGTCTAGATAGTCAGTTCTCTCATCTCACTTGATGGCTCACTTTTACCTAGTTCCCCAAGCTAACCTGTGGCATTCCCCTACCAGCCTCAACAAATAAGCCATCCTGTAGCAAAAGTCTAAGGAGGTATAAGCCTAAGCTTAATGAGCAAAACCCTTAGCCACACCACTAGTAAGTTATAAATAAATTATATGTACGCATATGAATGAATGAACAAATAGAATGCCAAACAATATGTATAGTTAACTAGTCTATATACGTAACTCAGATTTGATGCCCTCCGAAGTCAGGGTTAGAGTATACATGGCACCAATCAGATTTAGGTATTATACTAGAACTTACTTTACTACGAAACTCGACGTTCCGTACTTAAATCAAACAAGTCCTTTTTTTTTTTCATAAAAACTAAATTCTAGTATAATCATGAGTGGACCCTCGTAATCCACACTCACCCCTAAACAGAGGCCTCTAGACTCGACTCTTAACTAGGCGGTTGATGTCTCCAATGTCTAATATTCCCGCGGGCCAAGGTAAAGTCATTTTGTACGAGTATACCATATAGAACTAATAAATTTATAATAACAACCCCCGAATGGCCGCTCTTTACCTCTGTGTGATGTGACGACCGGAATTATGTCTATGCAATGCATGTTGATGCATATACTAGTTTCTTCTTATAAACCGAGTATAGTTAAGTCCAATTATGATGTGACTATCTAATAGTACACACAATCATTATCTATATTACCATGCAATAACAAAGTATTATTTGTACTTAAAGTAAATTCACAACTCAACACATAATAATATACACAAGCATTTCCCAACCCCACATAACAATCAATTAACAATATCATGTAAGTCCACTATCTGCAATCACATACAAGTATGGAATCATAGGGCAAATACTCACTTGGCTATGATGACTCGCTCTAGTTGTACTAATTAATCAGGAGTTCTTGCCTGCGTCGGGATTACCTGATCATTACAATATAATAACGATAGTAACCAATTGAATTAACTAGTAATTTTAGATATCTATTTACCTAATTCTACTTAGATTACTATCAATTTTAATCCGATTAGACTTTATCACTAATCGTATGTAACTTTTTCATTCTATTTATGATATTTACGAATTTATAGTCGTTTTCCATCGTTTTCACACAGACATTCACAGGGTGATGTCCATTTTGAACGTTAAAACTTGTGTTTTACAACATAAACTAAATTTATTGAAATTCTAACTATTGAAGCTTAATTATTCATATTGACTAGTTTTATGTTCTATTTTAGTAGTTAGTAGTTTCATTAGCCATTAATTCTTACACTTAAATGATCTTATGGTTTATTCATCGCTTATGTCATCGCTTATATCATATTACTTATGTTATCATTCACTTATGTCATGGCTTATGTAATCATTTGATTACATCATTGCTTACATTATTATTTAATTATGTCATTGTTTACATTATCACTCATTACATATGTAATCTTATCTATATGTATGCATACACTTTGTACATATGTTATATTTATACTAATACTTCTAACATACTAGTATGTATACTTATATACTTATACATATATTAGTACATATACTCATATATACATATCGTGGTATACGTATTTTTATACATATTTTCGTATGCCTAAAGTTTTCTCTTAAGAAAGCTTCATAAATTTCATATTTTTGTACTTTAAAGGTATATTTAGCATGGTATATGTATGTATAGTTAGTACATGCCTCATCTTAGGGTATGTACATGCCTCATCTTAGGGTATGTACATAATGGATACTTATGTACAAAGGTTTTTATACATGTATTTATCAAGTATACTCTTATATACACATACTTAGGTATATGTACATGTGTTCTTCTTCTAATTATCTAAGGATTCCTACTCTTTTATACACGGATATCGAGCTTCCACTTCTAACAACACATATGCACATGTTATACTAAATTTCTACACTAACCTAACTTACACAACTAACTACTACATAAAATAGAAAATCATATGATAACATATCTCTTTCTCCTTGATTTATGTTAGTATAAATTGTGAAAGTGAAGTAAGGAAGTGTTTGGAATTATGGAAGCAAAGGGAATCACGGTTTGGAAGAGGAGAAAAGGACTTTGTTTTGTGCTGTGAAAATGAAAATAAGTGGGGTCCTAAGTTGGGAAAGGAGTGGACGGCATCAAGGGAAGGAAAAGGGGAAAAAATCTAAAAGAAAAGAAAAGAAATCAATAGAAAGGAAGAGAAGATTCTAGTTGATAATGACACATATGTTGACATAGTCAACCTTTGACTTGGTCAACATTTCACAATTACATGTAATCTAAGTGTACATAATGAAGTGATTAAGAAAAATTACGAAGAAAATTAAGGAAATGAAAGGAAATAAGAAGTTTAGTGAATTGATTAATAAAAATAGATAATGAGATCTTCCTTTAGGTATTTATATCCTATATATATTATTAAGCCTGGTTTTTCATCCTCTTGGTTCTTTTTATAAAATTAGGTTTCTTTAAGTCGATTAGTACTAAACCTTACCCGTTTAATACTGATCCTCGACTAGGGTTTAAAAAAAACCATTTTTTCAATTTAAAAAGGGATTGGAGTCGCCATCTAATCGGAGTCGGGAAAAAGGGTTAAGTTATAACCAATTAGGTAGATTAGCTATAACTTAGCTACCGATCTATCAATTAAAAAAAAAAATTTGTAAAAAGGCTTTTTTGAAAACCAGCGATTTAGGTTTGGGGGCTAATTTATTAAACCCTAAACGGGTACCGTCTTTTAACTTTTTGAATTTAACTTCACTTTTCAAATATATCCTTTTTAATTTGTAAAATAGCTAATTATCATACATGTGACTAAATTGATTAATTCACACAAATATCTAAAAAGGGAAAAAAATAAAATTTCCACATTTTAAGTCGCTTCGTACTTCTGTATGGGTACTTACATACCTGTTATTCGAGATTAGACGTACGTAGTTCTTTTAATGAAAATATTGGGGGTTAGTTAATTTTAACTTTGGAAAAATTACCGGGTTTACGTTTTTACCCATTTTGAGTTGATTTGAGAAAAGATTATAAGGAGTTCTAAGTTGAATTTTATTTTTGGAAATTTTAAATGATTCTAATTTGAAAAATGATTAATTTATTTCCATTTATTTTTAGAAAACTCAATTTTTCTAAGTGTGAAAACAATTTTTTTTTTACTAACCTATTTATTTATTTTTATTATTTTTTTATACTTATTCTATCTATTTCTATAAATAAATAGACTACATCTTTTCTTTTTCTTTTCTTTTCCTCTTTTTTTTTTCTTCTCTTTCTTTTTTCTTTTTCTCATTTATAACATTTACAAATAAACAATTGAATTAAAAAAAAAAAGAAGGTCGGCTTGGAGTTGGCTCACTTCGACTTATGTAGGCTCACTTCGGCTCGTGTTGGCTCACTTTGACTTGGATCGACTTAGTTGGCTCACTTTGGCTTGGATCAACTCGGTTAGCTCACTTCGGCTTGGATCGACTTGGTTGGCTTAGAGTCGGCTCACTTTGACTTGTGAAATTCGATGGTGGTGGTTTTCATCAACCAACACCATAGGGGATGCTATCCTAGAGAGAGAGGAACTATGCTAGAGAGAGGAAATTTCGATTTTTGTTTTTCTAAAGTGTTTCAAAGTTTTCGTTGTGTTTTGAAAATGAAGAGTAGACTCCTATTTATAAGTGTTATGATCAAGTTGAGGATGGAAAAAATTAAATGCAATATGATTTTCTTCTAATTTTGGATTGGACGAACCTGGACAATATGTGGTGCCAAATACATAGCTGCGTATGTATGAATGTGTCGGAGTATATCTACTACACTTAGAAGTGAGTTGGCAAATGACATGGTAATGACGTGGCTTGTGACGTGCTAATGAAATGGTAATAAAGTGAGAAAAGAAAATAAAAGATACGTTTTACACCTTCCATGGATTGAACCTAAAATCTTCAAGTCATATGTAATATCAAGTCCAAGTGCTTATTCAGTTAAGCTATTGGTTTTTCCTTATATGTGTAATTAATTACACATATGGACCTGGTCAGTTTGAGCTAGATTTAAATTTAAACCTAGACCCAACAGCCTTTTATTCAAAACTATTGAAATTAAAATTATATTCTATTTAAACAACCTAAAAATTTTTTATTTTCCAAATTCCCTATTTTATTTTGTGACTTTTCAAATTTCTTACTTTTTTGTATTTTTTTTCTAAATTTCTTATTTTTTGTGCTTTTCCTTATTTTCCTTTTTTTTTTCTAAGTTTTCCTATAACTCCTATTTTCTTAAATTTCTTCATTTTTTAGGGTTTTTCTTTAATTTTTCATTTTTTGAACTTTTCTAATTTAGGACTCTATAACCTAAACTAAAAAATAAAGGGGGAGGAGGGGTAGGGGGGTGGGGTGCAAAAATTAGGTGTCTACATACATCATTTAGTAGGTCACTTAATGTAATCATCATGAAAAGTTTCATTTAGGATATTAATACTTACAATATGTAACATAAGTATCAACTAAACTCTTAACTCTATGTAATACTAACTTAATTATATAATTAGAAGATGAATGTAATCTATGATGCAAATATCTTAGTTTCTAAAGAATTACTTTAGTATTATATGTATTTATGAATGATTGAAAGTTATATTTAATCTTTTACTAATGATTTAGTATAATACTAAGGTTATATTATCAATTAGAGTTTGAGGGTAAATTATGGTGAATTAGTGCTTTTATACCCTTAAAGTTATAGTTTTAGGGTTTTTATCACTTTCAGATGAAATCTTTAGTGTTTACATAAGTTTAAGGTAGAAAAATTTTATATGCGATTGGTTAGTTATTTTAGGATTTTCACTTTCACTAGCCTTGTCAACTTTTAGAAATATCTAACACACTTGAGTTTACTTTAGATGTTAGGTTGAGAAATTTAGGGGTTTACAACTATGGGCCTAGCTAATCTAATGGTCTAGAGAGCCCGACTTACCCATTCAAGCACTTTAAATTTGGATAAGTAGCGTGAACAATTAAGTGCCTACCCAGCTTAACTACATAACCGCCTACTACTTCTTATCTTTCGACATGTGCTTAAATTAAGAAGCTACCAGGTGGTCTATGATTAAGGGTTACCTGTCACTCTAATTATTGGACAAACACCTATAAATATGGAGATGTAAATGCTGTAAGAACTCTCTATAGTCTTTAAACGTTCACTCACTTATTCTCTTATTATCCTATACACTGACTTAAGCATCAGAGTGGTTACACTAGGTTAGCCCTAGTACCCTTTAACCTAGCATTCTCTCTCTTTTTGAAGATTCAATCTACATGATACTTCCGATTGACAACATTTTGGCACTATCTATTTTGACCCTTTCTACTTATGGCTATGACATGCATGACCAAAAGTGCAAGAGTTGGTACCTCTCCCTAGTGCTTTCAAGGTTGGGGGAGGTAAAGTAGGCATCCTAGTGAAGATTGTTTACCTAGATTAGAGCAAATTCGTGCTGATGTAGCTAAATAAAATCAAGAATTATCCAAGAAGAATAAGGAAACTCTAAGTTTTATCTAGAAAAATGGTTTTCCAAATTAGAATAGGGAGTACGGAGGCAATAGTGCCGAAGACTCTGATAATTCAGTCCATTCACTCGAATTGCCTAGAAAGTAGGTTGAAGTAATGCATAGTACTTCCCTACACTTAAAACAATAGATAAAGGAAAAAAACTACAGCAGGTGCATCATGCTGGACCATCACATGTCGGTGCCCTTACTATAACCAATCAATAGTTTACAATTAAGAAGTCCTTTAGTTCTAGAACTTTTAGAGGAAATAATACTATGACATGTCAAATTACTGCAATTTGAAACGTACGATGGAAAGAAGGACCTGGATGATCATCTTGAGTACTATTGCACTCTTGCTAAATTGTATGGCTTGAGTGACGTTGTGGCTTGCTAAGCATTTCCTTCCACTTTAAGCACCTAATTCAAACTTTTACATGTTTTGAGGATTTGATAGAGGTGCTCTTGCAAGCAAACTCTAAGTTAAGGATTCATCTATCCTTCACATTATTAAATAGAGATTTGATGAGTCCATTAGAGATTATTTGGCTCGATTTATGGTTAAGATGGTTTAGATTCCAAAGTTAAACATGAGTGTTGCTTTGAGCATAGTGATTGATGGAGTTAAACCATATAGAGATTGCTTCAAATCTCTCACTAAAATTAACCTGAAGGAATTTGCATAATTCAAGGTTAAAGCCATCTCTTACATTCAATAAGAGGACAATATAAAAGCCCGACATAAGGCTGATCGGAATAGAGGTTGTCGTCTTTGGGTTTTAGCCGATAAAGATTGGAAGTGATTTGGGCTTTATGCTACGAAATGGGCCTACAAAAAAAGAACTAGTGAGGAGTGTTGAGGGGTTATCCGATGTAGTCATTCCAATGCTTAAGTAAGTAATGTGAAGAGGGAGATAGCAAGTATGCAAAAGAGTATAGTAAAGCTTGAGTACGCAAAATGTTAAGTGGTTTATTGTTAGGAGGAGGGTAGGTATTTATAGAGGAGGGCAATTGCCAGTTGGAGGACTATTAATGGGTAGAGGACAAGCCCACAAGTCATAGGTAGTGGAGGCGTGTAGGCCAACGTGGTCTTGAATCATAGGAGACAGTTGTTAACTAGGTCATTTAGCCTTATCTACAATGTCAAAGCTGTTAATGACCATTGTAGTTGGATAAGCTGTATAATGAGTCGGGGCCGAGGTTAGCTATGAGGGTAGAGAGGCCACGTTTAGAGTAGCATGGCTTAGACCATGAGCCCAATCAGGTCGGTATAGGCATAAGGGATCTATGTCCAAAAGGCCCTATCAATACTTAACCCCTCCTCCTGCGGCATAGTCTCATTGCTGTTATGGAGGCAAGGAAAGGAGAGAGAGGGGCTTCTTAAGCATGTAGTTGACTTGCTCTTGAGGTGCTCATGTTGGCTAATTAGGAAATGATGCGAACCATGATTAAGAATAGACAAGGTTGATTGCTAAATGGGTCCAAGCTTGCAAAAAGCTCAAAAAGGGGTAATGGGGAAAGGTATGAAAGGGTAAAGAAATGAAGAATGAAAATAGTAAGCAAAACCCACGAATAGCTCCAAAGGATATGATGTACCAATTGAACTTTCAAGGACTCACGGTACAATTCGATTTGACACATGAATTGGTCTAATGAGGTTCTCGCTACCTAACCTTGCTTAAGGGAAAGGATAAGAGTGATGTCGAGAGTAAACAACAGTGTCTACACAAGGAAGAAAAGTACTTAATTGTATTAAAGGTAATCTGCTCTCCTACAGCTATAAGTACAAAGGTATTTATGCCCATAAGTTAGGGCAACTTGCCTAGAAGGGAAAAGACAAAAAGGAAATTTCCTAAAGAAGTAATGTACATGATACAAAAGGGTAAAAATGAATATGAAAGGAAAACAATTATTGGTGTTACAAATTCTATATATGATACTGTATATGTGGTGATGCTGCATTGGCAAGGTTGTTAGGAGATACGGACAAAAAAGTACAGATAGATAGGTTTGTCTGATCAGGGATGCCTAGTCAATCTGGTCTCCCTCTCTCTCGGCTTCTCAACAAGGAAGATGTCGAGTAATTGGTCGGTTTGGCGCTGGAGAGTATTCATCAACTTGGCATACCACAAAGCAATCGGTGGTCAAATAGTATGGCATTAAGGGTGACTCAGTAAAGAAGTACTTGGCATCGGCAAGGGTTGGTTGGAACAGGAGGATTCATCGTGCCAGCCCCTCTAATCCTCGGGTTCGGCTGTAGGTAAGAGGTCTGATAGCTTGATTCCCATCATTCCCTCTGGGTTATTTTGGATTTGGGATCAAATCTAGATAGTGTTCACTCAGTTCTTCATCGGGGTGATATGGATTGAGGTCGGCAATGTTGAAGGTGTTAAAAACCCTATAGTCCCTAGGCAGTTCCAACCTGTAGGTGTTGTCATTGATTTTTTGGAGGATTTTGAAAGGTCTTTCCACTCTTGCAGATAATTTGTTCTTCCTTTTGTTCGGGAATCGTTCCTTGCTAAGTGTAGCCATACCAAGTCTTTTGGCTGAAATCGTTTGGCCGACCGACCCTTAGTTTTTTCTCTCATTCTTCTGGCAGCTTGGTTGATGTGCCGAGTGATCTTATCATAGATGTGTTAAAGAGATTGTGCTTTGGTTGAGGCGTTGGGGTCCTCTTGCGCGGGTGAGGGTATAGGGGTGTAGTCGAGGGGCAACTCGGGATTGAATCTATAAACCACTTCTAAGGGGGTCTGCTTAATAGTGTCATGTATGGTTCGGTTATAAGTAAACTTGACCACTGGCAGGCAGACGTCCTAATCAACTAAATTCTTACTTGCTGCAGCTCGGAGTACTAAACCCAAAGTACGATTAATCGCCTCTGTTTGGCCGTCAGTTTGTGGGTGACCGGAGGTACTGAAGAGTAATTTGGTTCCCAACCAACGCCATAGGGTTCTCCAGAAATGGCTCAAGAACTTTAGGTCTCTATCGGAGACTACACTTCTTAGCACGCTGTGTATCTACACAATTTCTTGTAAGAAAAGAGAAGCAATAGCCAAAGCGTCGTTAGTTTTGTTGCAGGGCATGAAGTATCCCATCTTATTGAACCAATCTACGACTACCATTATAGAATCTTTTCCTCGGGGCAGTTCTCAACAGTCCAAGAACAAAATCCATGCTTAGTTTAGTTCACGGCCTCGTTGGAACAAGTAGGGGCATCGCTTTCCCTTGTTTGGCTTAACACTTGGCTTTTTTACACACAACACAACCTTCGACCACTTGGTGCACATCTCTCCGCATTCTTGACCAAAAGAATCGGCCATTCAATAGTTTACAGGTTCTTCTCTTCCTAAAGTGTCCAGAGAGTCCTCCGCTGTGGGCTTCCCTGATTAATAATTTTCGTAGGGAACAAGTCGGCATGCACAGTTTCTTACCTCGGAACAGATAGCCATCCTCTACATAATACTCGTTGACTGTCCTCCCATCTATGCATCGTGAAATTATTGGTCTAAAGTATAGATTCCCGGAATACTATTCTTTGATACTTAAGAAACCAAACAGCTTGGTCTGTAGTTTTGATAAAAGCTCATGTCTCCTCGAAAGAGCATCCGCAACTATGTTGCTCTTTCCTTACTTGTATTTAATTATAAAATTGAACCCCTTAAGGAATTCAACCCATCTTGCCTGCCGCTTTGACAGCTTGGTCTGACTTTGGAGGTAGCTCAACGATTCATGGTCAATATATATGACAAATTCTCTCAGCAGTAAGTAATGTTGCCATACTTTCATTGCTCGGATCAGTGCCAAAAGTTCCTTATCATACATGGAGTAGTTCGGTTGTGGTCCTCGGAGCTTCTCACTGTGGAAGGCAATTGGTCGGCCTTCCTGCATCAGGACAGTGCCTATCCTAATACTCGATGCGTCACATTCTAGTTTAAAAATTTTGTAGAAATTAGGTAATACTAATACTGAGGCATAGGTCAATCTTTCTTTTATGTCGGCAGAACTCTTCTCCTCCTTTTCTCCCCATTGAAAGTCAGTGTTCTTCTTTGTTAACTTGGTAAGTGGTGCAGTGATGGTGCTAAAATTCCTGATAAACCTTTTATAAAATGAAGCCAGTTCGTGGAAACTTCTTACATTGGCACAACTAGTAGGATTCGGCTACTCGACAATTGCCTTGACCTTCTCATCATCGACTCGCAGGCCTCCTCCACTAACTATATAGCCTAAGCATACCACTTACTCTTAGCAAAAACAACATTTCTTTAGGTTGCTGAATAATCTCTCAGAATGGAGAATATCCAAGATTGCTCTTATGTATTCTTAATGACTCAGCATGTCAGTACTATAGATTAAGATGTCATTGAAGTATACCACGACACATTTCCCGATGAGATGTCTCGGCACATGGTTCATAAGTCTCATGAAGGTGCTCAGGGCATTCGATAAGCCGAAGGGCATGACCATCCATTCGTAATGTCCATGTTCAGAATTGAACATAGTCTTCCACTCGTCTCCTAGCCTAATGCGGATTTCATGGTAGCTAAACTTAAGATCAATCTAGCTGAAAATTTTGGTTTCACTCAATTCATCCAATATGTCTTTTAGCCTTAGGATTGGATACCTATATTTGATCATGATTTTGTTTATGGCTCGGTTATCAATACACATCCGCCAGGTTCCATCCTTCTTCGGCACTAGGAGTGCAGCCATAATACAAGGGCTGAGACTTTCTCTTACATATCCTCTTTCTAATAACTCGTTGACTTGTCGTTGAAGCTCAAAAGCCTACTTGGGATTGATCCGATAAGCTGGCTTATTCGGCAGTGCAACATCGAGTACTAAGTCAATGCAGTACTCTATGCCTTGGGTTGGAGGCAACCCTTCAGGTAACTGTTCTAGGAACAAGTCAGCATATTCATCCAACAGTTCCTTCACCTCCTAAGGTACATCATCCCGCTCCTTCATTTCCAATAGTCACCTGACCAACAGGAGGGTTGGTTCCTTGGCAATGATGGCCTTTTGGAGCTCGGCTTTACTCATCACCAAAGCCTTCTTCGATTCGCGAGTAAGTTTCATCTGTAACTTGTGAACTTCTCTCAGCCGCATTGGTTTTAGCGTGATCTTCCGATCATCCTTCTTGAATATGTAGGTATTCCTGTAACCGTTGTGGATGACTCTCCTATCAAATAGCCACGGTCTTCCTAGTAGTACGTGGGAAGCATACATGGGTAGTACGTCGTAGAGAATTTAGTCGAAGTAATTGTCGATAGTGATCGGAAATAGTATTTGCTGATAGTGATTGGAAATTGTATTTGCCGAGTGACATGTAGTGCTCCCTTCTCACTCAACCAGTGCAACTTGTATGTCTTCAAATGTACAATAGTCGGCAACCTTAGTTTTGAAATGAGGTCGGTTGACGCCACATTGGTGCAGCTCCCACTATTCACGATGAAGGTGTTCATCTAATCATTTACCTTACAGGTGATGTGAAATAAGTTCTCTCTTCGCTCCTCCTCTCGTGAAGGTTCCATGCTAATAGTGCACCAGATAACCATGAGTAGCTGATCCAAGTCCTCGGCATATACGTCTTCTTCAATCAACTCTTTCTCGGCATTCTCATTCTTGGCATGAACCTCCTCCTCAAGTTCCTCATCCGTACTCTTTATGTCTAACTTTGGGATGTCTCCTTTAATGATCATCATCCTTCGGTTCAGGTATTAGGCAACCATATGTTTGAACCCTTGACACTTGAAGCACTTGATCTGGCTGGTCTTCTTACCAGACCCTTGCCCCTTCTCATACGTTTGGGTCGACACTACATCTTTAGGTTAGCCTTTCTACTTGGCCTTAACATCAACTCTTCTGCTCGGCTTGTTACTAGATTGAGCTCGGTGACTTGCTTGTCCTTGTCGGCTAGTTGGTATTCTAGTCGTTACTTGGCTTCTTCTTTGTCTTTCCATTCGCTGGGCAATCCTAACAACTTCGTCCATCGTGTCAAATCATTGGAGCTTTGCAATGTCTCAGATGTCTCCTCTTAATCTTGTAATAAACCTTGAGACTATTTGGGCTGGTGGTTTCTCCACTCCACATCTTATTATAAGCATTTAGAATTCTTGAACATATTCATTAACAGTTCGGCCTCTTTGTCTCAGCTCCTGAAGTCGAGTGAAAGCATCTTGGAGATAAGTTTTCGGTACGAATCTATTTTTGAGCACTCTCTTTATCTTAGGTCAGGTGTTAATCTCTCGGTACCCCTCTCTTCTTCTCATGGCTTGAAAATTCTTCCACCATATGGCAGTATATCTAGAGAATTCAACAATAGTAGTCCTCACTTTCTCATAGTCCTCATATTGATAGTAATCAAATATACGCTCCATTTTCTCTTTCCAATCTAGATACTCGTCCGCATTCCCAAGTTTATTGAAACTTGGAATCCGAAGCTTTACATGGTCAAATGCTCTAGGGATTCGTACACGCTCCTCTTCAAAATACTCTTCTTCCTCCTCATCAAGCTATCTCAAGTCTACCATTCGCCTTACTTGTCTGCCAACTCATCTACCTTGAACTAATTGAGCAGGGTTCTGACCTTTAACAGGTTGAGCAGCTTGTGGAGTGTTTTGCATGGCCTTATTAAGTTGGTAAGACAGGGCATAAACAGCTCGGGTCAGATTTACCAAGAGGTTAGCTACCTCATCAAGTTTTTTGTCAATACTTCTAGGGGTTCCCTGAGATTGTCATCCATGGTGGATAACTTTACTGCCATCACTAGCATTAATATTTATACTTGGGTATGTCATTTTTCCTCACAGATACTAATTCAAACAAACACTTTAGAAAGTGAACAGCTAATAACACAACAGTCAAATGAACACAGTAACTTGCTCTATTTCTCATACACAAAACAGAGTATAATAGAATTTAGAAAGAACTAACTACAGCTCACACAAAACCTTCTCTCTGATATTAAGATGATGCGAACCATGACCAAGAATAGACAAGGTAGGTCGTTGAATGGGTTTAAGCTTGTAAAAAGCTCAAAAAAGGGTAATGGGGAAAGGTACGAAAGCTTAAAGAAACGAAGAATGAAAACAGTAAGCAAAACCTACGAACAGCTCTAGAGGATATGTCGCACCAATAGAACTTTCAAAGACTCACGGTACAATTTGATATGACATACGAATTGGTCTAATGAGTTTACTCGCCACCTAACCTTACTTAAAGGAAAGGATAAGAGTGATGTCGAGAGTAAACAATAGTGTCTACACAAGGAAGAAAAGTACTCAATTGTATTAAAGGTAATCTGCTCTCCTACGGTTATAAGTACAAAGGTATTTATGCCCATAAGTTAGGGTAACTTGCCCATAAGTTAGGGCAACTTGCCCAGAAGGGAAAAGACAAAAAAGACATTTCCTAAAGAAGCAATGTACATGATACAAAAGAGTAAAAATGAATATGAAAGGAAAACAATTATTAGTGCTACAAATTCTACATATGATACTATACATGTGGTGATGCTGCATTGGTAAGGTTATTAGGAGATACAGACAAAAAGTATAGACAGATGGGTTTGTCTGATCAGGGATGCCTAGTCAATCTAGTCTCCCTCTCTCTCGGCTTCTCAGCAAGGAATATGCCGAGTAATTGGTCGACTCGGCGCTGGAGAGTATTCATCAACTTGGCATGCCATAAGGCAATGGATGGTCAAATGGTACGACATTAAGGGTGACTCGGTAAGGAAGTACTTGGCTTTGGCAGGGGTTGGTTGGAACAAGAGGATTCGTCATGTCAGCCCCTCTAGTTCTCGGGTTTAGTTGCGAGTAAGAGGTTCAGTAACCTGATTCCCATCTAGAAATGTCATGTTAACATGTTTGAAGAGGTTAGCTGACATGGTGTGATAATACTCGAGTAGAAGAGATGGTTAGCGAGGAGGCTTGAGCTAATAATATATGAGGCTAAATAGTGGTGAAGGGACCTAAGGAGAACACATTAGGGTAAAGTTGAATGCTTAAGTACCAACTCAAATAAGTGATCCAAAGTTGACACCCTTTGAGCTGAAGTGAAGATCTAATAAGTTGGGCACTTCAGGAAATAAGTATGTAGAGGCGTTAGATGATCTAGGCAGGTAGTGCCGAGCAAGCGATGGTAGAGCTAAGCAGGCCTATATGTGTTAAGCAAGGTTTGAATAGGGAACATGCTAGGTGGAAGTATTTGAGCTAGATGACTTAAGGGCTGAATTGGGCTAACTGAATCGAACAATCTATCATTTAGGGTGAGGTTAGGTGGTCAGGCGCTAAAGTGGAGCACAGGTAGTCCGACTTGCTGGGCTAAAGATGAATGTTGAGTAGTTGGAGTTTTGCCTGGTTAGGGCAGAGTAGTCCAAGGAGACAACAATGGAGCTAGGCTGAATTGATATGTTTGTACCAAGGTGTAATGTTACTAAAGGTCCGTGGTAGATGTGGAAGCTGGAGGGGCCTTAGGAAAATTTCTTATGAAAGCGACCTTTTGAATTCTTACTTTATCGTGCTCTTTCATGGTGTAGTTAATGTGATAAGACAAGTGTTATGTCTCTATAGAATCTTGTGTAGTTGCATATGTTTTGCCTTTTAACTATGACCATCTAATCAAAGCAAGGATAGGTTTCAGCATCGCAATGCACTATGGGATTCACATTTAAATGAATCCTTATAAATGCTAATTCGCTTTCCTAAGCATTCGGCATATAAATACCCTTGACCTTTTACAAATAACTCTTTTACACTTCCCTTATTGTGTTTATTTGCTGCATGTGATATTAACAATTACTTTACTTTCTCCATTAGTTTCTTTCTTCTTCTTCATCACTAGAACTCTTACTTTCTCTTCTTTCTGTTATCAAAATGTCGAATTCGAGCTCATTAGAGCTATTCCTAAGGAAACCTACCCACATCATTGGAACAATTAGATAGGGAGATGAGAAAGGTAGTAGAGGAAGTGATTAGATTGGAGCTCATTAGAGCTTTTCCTAAGGAAACCTACCCACATATTACTAGACGTAGTAGATTTGTATACTAAGCCATAAACAAATAGGGGGCTGAGTGGGTGGATTAGTAAGAGAAAACCGTCGTTAATAAACCGACTCCTGACCATTGTATGGTCGAATCAACATTAGGTTGGGTGGTGCAGCTACCGCGGAGGGAAGAGAGGGTGCTTTTGCTATGAAGGAGGCACTTTATGACGTTTGAAAAAGTTTGGAGCTTAGAATGCACCTCTCCTTTAATGAGTTTGGGAAGGAACTTTTGGTTACCAATAGTGTTGTTCGGCATAAATTCCTCCTAATGGGTAGATGGTATTCGAAGTGTTCCAAGTGTTGTGTAAACATCTAGTAGTGTACATTGCCCCTAAACTTTTCAATTACTACTTCTAATGGAAGAACTTGAATTAGTGGATGTACCTTCAAAACCTTACAAGGAGGAATCGCATAGGGAGGAAGCTATTTGGAAGCCTATACTCGTTTATGAAGGGCTAGCAAGACGAGTTCCTAGTAGTGGAGTTGCCTAAAGAGGCTGACTTCTGGAAGCGGTGGACCCTAATGTTTTGAACCAATGGTGTAAAGAGGCTCAACCCTAATGGATTCGAGGCCAAAAGGGAAATTGATGCCTTCATAGTGCTGAAGAATGGCAAGAAGATCAATGCCAAGTAAATAGTAGGGAGGTACTGCAAGTTCTCGATCTTTGAGCTCTTCCCCAATATACATAAAGCTATGGTGAAGAAGTGGGTGGACGGTACAAATCCGTCTTAGGCGTAAGCCAATAGGGATCATAGATTAATCACTTGCTCCCAAGCTTAAGGACTTACTTACATGGTTTGTCGAGCTGTCTAAGGAGAGCTGAACTTAAAAGAGTAATTCTATCTCTAGTTCGACCTACTGAATTACTCTGCTTTTTACCTCATTAAGGAGACTCTCGAGGTGACTGACTTGTTGCCAAACCGACCCCTTTGCAACATTAGTCTAAGGTTAAGTACCAAACTTACCTGTTGTCAATTTAATACATTACCGAGGCCAACGAAGCAATGGGCCATCTCCTGAACCAATCCTTCCTCAATTCAAAACATCCAAGCTATCGAGCATCCGACCTTAACTAGGACCACATAATGGATAGTTGACATGCAACCCCTTTTCTAACATCCGTATTGTCTTGTTATACCTGAATATCCCCTTTTTGTCCTATTACAACTTTACCTTTGTAATTTATTCCTTTTTCCTTTTTTAGTAGGAATCCTTTTTTATAATTGTTATATACTTAAGACTTGCCTCAATTGGGTCAATTTGTAGTAGCTGCAACAGTTAATGATCATTGAATTTCAAACATTCCTTTCTTGCGTGAGCTAAGTATCTATGCTTACTCTCATTTGCTCTTATCTAGTCCGTTATGAGTATGGATTAGTGGCAAGTGCTCTTCGACCACACTTACACATAATATCAAGGTTGACCCAAGCTTGTGTGAGGTATTGGTGCATCATATCCACCATCGATGCATGAAGACCCTTGCTTAACCTTCGACTACCATTTACTCTTTGGACCATCTTATGATTTGGACCTACCTTTGGTTTGCGTGATATTGGACTTCACATGTTCGCTTCTTGGAAATCTGTATGATCTTGGTATCGAAGCTTGGCTACGTTTGAGCTATTTCTTTTCACTTGTACTCTGTGTGGTTTTCTACTGCTGTAAGTGTTTTAGAATCTTTTTATTGTTGTTGTGAGTGTTCAAAGAGTGTTTAGAGCTAAAGAAACTTTGTGCTCTGTTTTCCCCTGTTTCTTACTCACAAAATAGAGTGAGTGTACGTTTCGCTTGGTTCTTTATGTATTTGGTTGTAATAGATGTAGCATCGTGTTGTTTTGTTATTGCTCGAAGAGAGAGGAATTTTGAGTTGTATTTCAACTATTAGTATACAACCATGTCCGATTCTAGTATTTAAGGAACCTTAGGAAACCAAGAGAGTGGCGTTCGAAATGGCTAAGATCAATAAGGAAGTTTCATACCTAATTAGCAGGTGACCGACTGGTTATACTTACTGACTTGGTGGATAGTCTAGCAATTGCCATAAACGAAGATAGACAATGAACCAAAAATGGTGCTTATAAAGGACGAGCCAATGAACAACCTGAGAGATGTAAGGACCAGTACGTCCAAACTAATACCTAGATTAAACCACACCGAGCTAGATGAGTAGGTAGAGTTGCTGGACGTAAACTAGCGTTAGGAGAGATTGAAGAAGATGATATGGAAGTAAGTGACGAAGTGGAAGAGTATTATGAGCCTGAGGAGAGGAATGTCCAAGCTCCTAAAATGGAAGGGTTGAGGATGCATATCATTAGTTTTTCTGGAAGTGGAGATGCTGAGGACTACTTAGATTGGGTAGATAAGATTGACAAGTAATTTGAATGTCATGAAGTGCTTGATAACGCTAAGGTTAGACTTGCTGTACTGGAATTTATTGGATATACCACTCTATGGTGGAAGAATCTGTAGGCAACTTATAGAAGAGAAGAAGAATGAGAAGTTAGGAGTTGGGATGAGATAAAAAGAGTCATGAGACAAAGATTTGTTCCTAATTACTATCTACAAGACACTTTTAACAGATTATAGGAGTTAAGGCTAGGAGGATCGAGTGCAGATGTGTATGTGAAGGAATTCCAAATGTTAATGATCCGATGTGCAGTTATTTAGCTTAAAGATCGAATTGTATCTAGATTCATTAGTGGGTTGAAGTACAAGATTAGAGATATTCTAGAGACTATGGATATTGGTTCACTTGATGAAGTTATCTAAGTTGCCTCGAGAATTGAGAGGTGTTGAATAGGAAGAATTCGAGCTCCTATTAGTCAATTGACCACTAGCCAACCTGTTCCGAGTAGACTTATACAAACGAAACCTAGTAAGATTGTTAAAGCCAAACTTACTCAGATTATTCGTGTAAAAGTGAAGGAGATCCTGAGGAAGTTTGAGAAAGGTTAGAGCTCAGGTAAGAAGATGACTGAAATTAAGTGCTTCAAGTGTCAATGGTTTGGACACATGGCCGCCTAATGTCCGAACAGAAGAACCATAGTGATCTAAGGAGAAACACTGACCATTGAGGTTGACAATACTGATGAGGAAATTAAAGAGACGAAAAAGGCCGGACAAACCAAACTATTTAAGGAGGAGGAAGTCATCTATAGTGAGGAAGGTAATTTTATACTTACAACAATTGTGTTGAGGAGAGCAATGAATGTGAGTCTATACTAGAGGATGAGCAGTAAGAGAATTTATTCCTCATTAGTTGTAAGGTAAATGGGTTGTTATGTACCTTAATTATTGATAGTAATAGCTGCACCAATGCAATGTCTGATTTCATGGTCCAACAATTGAAGTTGTATACTAAACCCCAACCTAAGCCTTTTAAACTACATTGGCTCAGTAACAAGGGAGCCCTACAAGTGAATAAACAAGTGATTGTGCCGATCAGTATTGGAAACTATTGAGATGAGGTACTCTATGATGTGCTACCCATAAGTGTGTCCTATATTCTTCTTGGACAACCACGGATGTTCAATCGAAGTGTGATATACGATGGAAAGAAGAATGCATGTTCCCTAGAGTATGAGGGTCAGAAGGTGAAGTCAAGCCCTATGTATGTTGAACAAATTAAAAGCATGTAGACTCAATTAAGCTGAGTTTTGAAGAAAGAGGCTTTAGTAATGACCTGAGCCAAGTTGAAGAGAAAAATGGAGTATGAAGAGCAGACATATCTATTAGTTAGAAGGTTTCTTGAGGTGAGAGGATCAAAAGAGGAATTGCTAAGGTAAAAACCTTATTGAGTAAGTTTACTGACCTGTTCCCAGGTGAACTACTAGAAGTTCTGCCCTCCATTTGAAGCATTGAACATATAATAGACGTGTAGCCAAGAGATGCCTTACTAAACAAGCCTATCTATAGGTTAAATCCTTAGCAAGCTGTTGAGTTGCAGAGACAAGTAGATGAGCTGATGAAGAGAAGGTATGTACGAAAGTCCCTAAGCTCATGTGCCATGCTAGCTTTATTGGTATTAAAGAAAGATGGGACATGGAGGATGCATGTAGAGAGTTGAGCAATCAACCACATTACCATCAAGTATTAGTACCCTATACTAAGGCTTGATGAGTTGAATAGAGTAAGAGTATTCTTTAAGATCGATCTCAAATCTGTAGACCATCAAATTTGAATGTGAGAGGGAGATGAATGGAAGACTACATTCAAGACCTATAATAGATTATACGAATGGCTTGATATGCCATTCGGACTATCAAATGCTCCAAGCACGTTCATGCGATCGATGGACCATGTACTCCAAGAACTTCTTGGAAAATTTGTTGTCGTATATTTCGATGATATTCTTGTCTATAATCTTGACCTAAAAACTCATAGAAAGCATCTTTGAGTTGTTTTCTAAAAACTCCGAGCTAAGAAGCTTTATGCCAATTTGAAGAAATGTGACTTTTACCAACCTAAAGTGATCTTTCTAGGGTTTGTTGTGAGTAGTGGTGGCATCTAAGTTGATGATGAAAAGATATGAGCAATTACCAAATGGCTTGTAATGACTTGTTCAGTTGATGTGCAAAGTTTCCACGGCGTGGCATCATTCTATGTTAATTTATAAGGAACTTCAGTACCATTGTGTCACTACTCACCGTATTGTCAAAGAAAAATGTTAAGTTTAGGTGGGGAGAGAAGGAACAGAGGAATTTTAAAGAGGTAAAGGAGAAGCTGACTACCGCTCTTATCTTAGCTCTATCGAACTTTGACAAAGTGTTTAAAGTAAAGTGTCATGTATCCAGACTAAGCATAAGTGTTGTTCTAATGCAAGAGAGTCAACCTATTGGCTACTTTAGTGAAAAGCTTAGAGGAGTTACGCTTAATTATTTTGTTTATGATAAGGAGTTTTACTCCCTGATCCGAGCCTTGATTGTATGGCAACATTATCTATTGCCCAAAGAGTTTATGATCTATACTGATCATGAATCTTAGAGATATTTGAAGAGCCAACCAAAGTTATCTCGAAGATAGGCCAAGTGGGTTAAGTTTATAGAGGGATTTTCTTGTATACTAAAGTATAAGAATGGTAAGAACAATGTAGTGACTGATGCCCAATCAAGACGACATTCCCTCTTGACTGAACTGTCGACCCAATTATTAGGATTTTCTATGATAAAGGATTTGTATACTGAGGACTTGCATTACTAGATAAAACCCTAATGTTTTCGTAAATCTTACGAAAATTAAATATGAGCTTTGGTATATATATAAAACTTTCGAGTAAGTAAAGCCCTGATGTTCTAGATTTGTTGGAGTGAGCTTCATATAATTAAGTGGGATTAATGCTTAACAACATTTTGGGATATTATTTTTAGAATATCTAGGGACTTTGGTATGTATTGGCTTGTGATTATAGTTAGCCGTTTATGCATATGTAGCGTTTGTGGTTGGGTTTCGATCTGCTATAATGGGAGCTGAGCTTCATGATATGGTTATTCTACGAATATTATTATGCTTAAATTGTTTGAGCTTTGTTGATCATCCTAAAAATAAACTAACTCAAACTTGGCTTAATATCTAACTTGGTATGCATAGCAACCCACTAGAGGTAATGACTAGGATTCTTGGACTAAATATGAACTCTCTTTGATGAGGATAGTTGAAACGGTCCTTTCTCCACCCTTAGTGAAACTAAGTAACAGGAGAGGAGATTGCGATAAGGTTAGGGGCCATGGTTCGAAGGTGGTCACCGGAGGAGGGTGTTCTCCATTGTACAAGCCCTAGTTTAGTCTCGATTCGCAAAGTATGTGATGTCAATCTCCTTAACCCAGATTAGAGCGGGTATAATTTCTCTGATCTCATGATAGACCAGATAACATCATGTGATGGCATTTGCTTGTATATGCATTGCATCTAAACAACGTGATTGAAAACTCTGCTAGTGAATGCATACTTCTGTCTTCGCCTTACTTACTAAGCAAGTTGTCGCTCATTTCCTTATAATTTATTTTATAGGTTTTAAATGGATTACAAGTGCTTGACCAATACTAGAATACTAGTAAACTAGGATGGGGAGTGAGATGCAACAAGAAATGGCTGGTTATTGTCCTTAATAGTAACTTTTTATCTTTTAAGGAAAACTACATAAGATCCTTAAAGGGTTTGGTAGTTTTCAATATTTTGGTCTGTATGTGAAATGACAAGTACCTGTAGGATTTACTATCATTCTTTTATAAGATCAAATTACAAATTTATTTTTAACAAATTATTTCCAAAGATTACTCCATAGGTTTATATCAAATGAGTATCGAATTGGACACTTCAAAAGAATAAAGTTGAGTACGCCTAGTATGAACTAGGTCTAGGATAGCAGTTGTAAAGATAGTTTCTATCTTAAGATGGCTTACACGGCAGGATAACAAACCTTATTCGTTTAATACTAACCTTTGACTAAGGCTTAAAGAAAATTGGTTCTTTTAACTTTGACGAAATTGCCACTCGATCGAAGTTGGGAAAAAAAGTTAAGTTATAACTAATTGGATGAATTGATTATAACTTAGCTACTAGTCTATCAATAAAACCAATTTTTAAATGGTTTTCTAAATGAAAGATCTAGATTTGGGGTTTATCCTATTAAACCCTAAACAAGTATCACTTTTAACCTTCCAAATTTAATTTTGCTTTTTAAAATACCCTTCCCATAACATTTATTTACAAGTTATAATTGAAATTATACCTATCTACAAAAAAAAAAAAAAAAAGAAGAAGAAGAAGAATTTAACGAATTATTTACTAAAGGGGGAAAATAAATTTTTTCCAAATTTTGAGTCACTCCGTACATACGAGTGTCTATGTACTTGTTATTCAATATCAGACTTTCGTAATTAGTTTACTTGAAAACTTTAGGTGGGTGAGTCAATTTTAACTTTTAAAAAACCAGTCGAATTTACATTTTAGATTGATTCAAGTTTTTTTAAAAAAAAAAAATGCTAAAGGGTCCTAAAGTCGTTTTATTTTTTTATTTTTTTGAAAAAGGTGAATTTTGTTTAGAAAAAGGTCAATTTTGTTTTGTCCTTAAAAGAAAACTATTTTCTAAGTGATAAAACCTGATTTATTAATTTATTTTTTGTTATTTATTTATTTTTATTTTACGGTCCTAAGTCTTAATAGAAAAAAAAAAAGAATAAGTCCCTTCTTTGTTCTTTTTTTTCTTCTCTTTTTTTTTTTGTTTTTTTTTTCTTTTTACAATTTACAAATACATGAGTAATAAATTAAATAAAAAGTAAAAATGAATAAATAAAATAAAATAAAATAGCAGATCAGGTCGTCTCATTCAGATTAAGTTAGCTTAAGTCGGCTTCAATCAACTTGGATTGATTCGGAAAGTTGGATTGAAGTGCTGAATCTAGGGTCTTTGGGTGTAAGGAATCTAATAATTGTGGTGATTTTCATCAAAAACCACCGTGGAGGGTGCTATCGTAAAGAGAGAGAGGAATCATGCAAGAGAGAGAAAGCTCTGATTTGCCTAACCCCTATTTATGTCCTTGTATGTTTCCCCAACCCCTATTTATACTAAACGAAGCTTAAACGAGTTTGGAAAGCTCATTAATGGAGAAAATGGCCATGAATGGAGATGTCGGATTTTTAATTTTTTTTTCTCTCATTTTTGGACCCAATTAAATGTCAAATTTTGACTTAACTTAGATGAAATTTGGGTCTCGATTTCAAGTATGCTAGGTGTATTATACGATTTCACCATTAATTTAGTGAAATCATGTAGTAAATGAGGTAAAAAATGACCTTAAATCAAGCACAGAAAGGAGGAAAACACTGAAAGTTTAGAAAAAATTTTGGAGGAAAAGAAACTAGGGGTGCGGGTACGTGCAAGGCACATGCCACTCGCATAATTGAAAAAAATTTAGGCTTGCTTGCTGCACGCAGGCCCTTAGGCCTTAATATATATACAACTAACTAAATAAAAAACAAATAAATAGATAAATAAAACAAAATAGATGTTTTAAATTCTCTATTTTTTGTAACTTTCTTTAATTTTCCATTTTTTGAAAAAAAAATTTTCTAAATTTTTTTTTTGTATTTTCTTAATTTTCTATTTTTTGTTTTTTCCTTAATTAAGACCCTTAAATAAATAAATAAAAATAAAATAAAGAGGGCAAAATGGGTTGTCTACAACTGTTCCTCTTTGTGATGAAGTTTGAATAAAATCTTGCCAAAAAGACAAAAGAGACACTATTTTGCCCTAAGGATAGAACTTATCCTAAGAAGCACTACGGTTAGCTAGCTATCCTAAGCTAGATTTACTGGGGATTTAGTGAAAGGGAGAGAAGGTGCTCTAAGAGCTAGTCGAGAAAAATGAAATAAAGTGAGAGCATCTTTAGGAGACTAATAACCCTTAATTGGAATCGATCTGGAGAACTTGGTTGTACCCTTTTAAGCTCACCAACCTAGATGGAAGCGTCTCTTAAAGATTAGCAACCTTAAGCTAGAATTGATCTAGTGAACCTGGTTGTGCCCTTTTGGGCTCACTAACCTAGGTGGGAGCAACTTTTGGGAACTAACAACCCTAAGTTAGAATTGATATGGAGAACTTGGTTATACCCTTCTAGGCTTACTAATCTAGACAGGAACGTCTCTCAAAGACTAGCAACCTTAAGCTAGAATCGATTTGGAGAACCTAATTGTACCCTTCTAGACTCACTAACCTAGATGAGAGCATCTTTTAGGGACTAGTAACCTTAAGTTGGAATCGATATGGGGAACCTGGTTATACCCTTTTAGGCTCATTAGCCTAGACGGGAGCATCTCTTGAGGACTAACAACCCTAAGCTGGAATCGATCTGAGAAACCTAGTTGTGCCCTTTTGGGCTCACTAACCTAAATGGGAGCGTCTCTTAGGGACTAGCAACCCTAAGCTGGAATCGATTTGGAGAACCTGGTTGTGCCCTTTTAAGCTCATTAACTTAGACTGGAGTATCTCTAGAACATTAACAACCCTATGATGGAATCGATCTGGGAAACCTAGTTGTGTCCTTTTAGGCTCGCTAACTTAGACGGGAGCGTCTCTTAGGGACTAGCAGCCTTAAGCTAGAATCGATTTAGAGAACTTGGTTGTGCCTTTCTAGGCACACTAACCTAGATAAGAGCGTTTCTAAGGGACTAGCAACCTTAAGGTGGAATCGATCTAGAGAACTTAGTTGTACCCTTTTGGGCTCACTAATTTAGACAGGAGCATCTCTTGGGGACTAGTAACCTTAAGTTGGAATCGATCTGGAGAACTTGATTGTGCCCTTCTAAGCTTACTAACCTAGGTGGAAGCGTCTCTCGAAGACTAGTAACTCTAAGTTGGCATTAGAAGAAACACCCTATGGGCTCGTTAAAAGAATATTGGTAAAGGAAAGCGCTTTGTGGGCTAGCTAAAGGAACTTGGTGAAGAGAATTCCCCTATGGGTTCGCTAAAGGAAAATGAAAAAGAAGCTTAGTTAAAATAGTGCCTTCAAAGGCTAGCTAAGTTCCAAAAGAAGCGTAGAAGGTAAGCGCCTTATAGGACAGCTCAAAAGACTGTTAGGAGTAAGAAATGTAAAAGCTAGTCATAGTTTAAATGCAAATGCAATGTTCAAAAACTGATGTGCTAATATTGTATGGAAGCATTTATTTGGTCTTATTGATAGTGCCTAAACTGTCAAACCTTTTCTTGAAAAGTCTCATCAAATCCGACTAACTTACTCTTTGATCTTTTGTTGTCAACCTAACTGACCTTGATAAGGAACCTTTGAGATTTTGCCAGCTCTTTTAGATAAATCGCGAAAATTAACCCGATACAGAATGCCACCCACTATTTTTGTCTTTCCGAAAATTTTATGAATCAAAGCCCTTATTCCTGATTAATTAATATTTGTCGTGAGGTGATTACTTATCTGAATTTCTCATTTCCTTGAAAAAAAGATAATCAAAACTCCCCATCGAGGGGGATTAATTCATAGTGAAGTATTTTAAAGAGTTTTACCAATTACTAATGTTCTGTATCTCACTTTTCAACTTCTCTCGTGTTTTTAGTGTATGGGTTCGATTAAATGGAGCAAGGGAGCTAGACCTTTTAATGGAGAGGGTGATGATTCTAACGTCAACAACTGCCAAGGATACCTACTTTGCATGTAGAGGATGAAAATTAAACCACAATAACATTCAAAATGACTAGCCTTCTCATGTTCTAAGTGAAAATTTCCATTGACTTCTCATGGGTAATACAACTTTACAGTGTCAACATTTATAGGGCTTCTCAATTCTGAACCATCCATTTGGGACAAAATTAAAGCCCCCTCCTAGTAATATCCGCTTTACAACATAAAGGCCTTCGTAATTAGGAATAAATTTCCATCTAGAGTCCTGTGCATTGGGGGGAGCCTTTCTTAACACCATATTACCTTCTTTGAAGTTCCAGGGTCATCCTCTTTTATTGAAAGCCTAAGCTATTCTTTGTTGATAACACCAATTATGACATAAGGCTATCAATCTTCTCTCATCAATCAAATTTAGCTATTCAATGTGTTTCTTTACCCAATTGGCTTCATCCAACTAGGTTTTTGATAGTACTTTGAGAGACGGGATCTTAGCTTCTATTAGTAACACTACTTTCGTGCTGTATATAAAAGAGTAAGGTGTTGCCCTAATCGATGTTCTGATGGTAATTTGATAGGCCATAAGTGCAAATGGCAACATCTTATGCCAATCCTTATATGTAATAGCCATTTTCTCGATTATTCTTTTGAGGTTTTTATTGGCTACTTCAACGGCTCCATTCATTTAGGGTCGATAAGGAGTAGAGTTTCTATGAATGATCCTAAACTGTCAGACATAATCTTATTGTTGAGATTAGTGCCATTATTAGTGATGATTGTTTTTGGAGTCTTGTATCGACTTAGGATATCTCTCTTGATGAACTTAAGTACAACTCCTTTAGTAACACTCAAATAGGATGAGGCCCAACCCATTTACTGAAGTAGTCAATGGCGACTAGTATAAAGAGATGCCCATTGGATGCTTTTGAAGTAATCAACTCGATGATATCTATTCCCCACATTGAAAAAGACTATGGTGCCGAGAGTGTGTAATTCTTGAGGTAGTGTGTTTATCTTACTTGCATAAACTTGACATAAATGGCAATGTTTGACGTGTTTGATGCAATTTCCTTCCATTGTTGACCAGTAATATCTGAGCCTCATAATTTTCTTGGCCAGCTTGTAATCGTTGATGTGAGGGCCACACACTCCTTCATGTACTCTCATCAAAATCTTAGCCTCATTGTTCTCCACACACCTAAAAAGTGTGCCTTCAAATGATTGCTAGTACAAAGTGGACTCGCTTATTAAGAATTGTGTAGCCAATCTCCTGATAGTCCTTTTATCTTTTTTCTCCACCTCTTTAGGGTATGTGCCTTATTGTAGAAACATTTTAATATCATAATACCGTGGCTTTTTGCCATCTGTACCCTCAATTGCTAGGTAGAAGGCAGGCTTGTTTTTAATTTCAATAGTAAGGGGCTAAATCTCGACTTTACCGGATATCTAAACCATAGATGCTAGAGTAGCCAAGGCATCGACAAATTGATTTTGAGTCTTCGGCACGTGATTGAAAGTGATTCCTTTGAATCTTTTCATCAGTTCAGTTAAGTGCTAGTGATAAGGTACCAGTTTAAGATCTTTCGTCTTGTATTCTCCCCAAGTTTAACCGATAATCAGTGAAGAGTCCCCATATACCTCTAATTCTTGAATATCCTTATTTAGGGTCATTTTAAATCCCATGATGCATGCTTTGTACTCAGCGATATTATTTGTGTATGGGAAAATGAGCCTTACAGCCATAGAGTACTACATACCTTCAGGGGATATTAGTATTACCATAATTCCACATTTGGCCACGTTAGTTGCCCCATCTAAGAACATCTTCTATTTTGGTGGTTCATCACCTTCTTCTTTTTCAAAATTTCTTTCAACTACTAAGATATCTTCATTAGGGAAATTAACTTATACCTCTTAGGGGGGGTATTATCAAAGGGATTCTTTACTAACTAATCTATTAGAGCTTCCCCCTTTATTGAATTCTAATTCACATATGCAATGTTGAACTTTGATAGTAGCATGTACCACTTGAGATTCTACTAATTAAGGCTAATTTGTCTACCAAGTAATTCAAGGGGTCATACTGAGTTAGCAGTTCAACCTAGTAGTAGAGTGTGTATTGTCTGAGTCGATGCATTACCCAAACTAAAGTACAACAAGTTCTTTCAATTTCTAAATATTTTTATTCCCCTTCAGTAAATTTCTTGCTCAAGTCATATACAGCCCGTTCTTTTCCTTCCTCATCTTTTTGGCCTAGCATATATCTTATGGTTTCTGGTAATGTTATTAAGTATAGAAATAAAGGCTTCCTAAGTTTTACAACTACCAAAATTAGAGGGTTCATGAGGGACTCTTTGATTGTTGTGAAGGCCTGCTTGCATTCTTCATCCTAGTTTATCTTAGCGTTCTTTTTCAACAACTTAAACAGGGGATGACATTTATCTATGATTTGAGATATGAACTGGGCTATGTAGTTTAAACGGCCCAACAAGCCTCTGATTTCTTTGAGTGTACATAGAAGGGACAAGTCGACTATTGCTTTGACTTTATCAAGGTCCACTTCAATGCCCTATTGGCTGATTATGAAACCTAATAATTTCCTTGAAGTTACTCTAAAGGTATACTTCTCCGGGTTGAGCTTCAACTAGAACTTTCTCAACCTATCAAACAATCTCCTCATATTATCCACATGATTTTCTCCTTCCTTAGACTTTGCAATCATATCATCAACATATACTTGAACTTTTTTATGCATCATGTCATGAAAGATTGCTATCATGGCCCTTTGATAAGTTGCCCCAGTATTTTTGAATCTAAAAGGCATTACTTTATAGCAAAATGTGCCCTAAGTTGTGATAAATGTTGTTTTGGCTTTATCTTCTTCGAACATTCATGATTATATTAGAAGAATCCATCCATAAGTGAGATAAGATAGTTTTCGGCTGTATTATCGACCAATACATCAATATGGGGCAAGGAGAAATTATTTTTAGGGTTTGCTTGGTTGAGGTCTTGAAAATCCATGCACACTTTGACTTTTCCGTTCTTATTCATTACTGGCATAATGTTAGCTACCCACTCAAGATAATCAGATACTTCGATGAAACCGACCTCCAATAACCTTCTGACTTCTTCCTTAATTTTTAACTAGATATCTAGTCAGAATCTCCTTAGCTTCTACTTCTTGGGTTTGACATCTTCTCTTGTAGGTAAGCGGTAGACCATAATTGATATCTTCATAAGACCATGCAAACACATCTTGGTATTCAAATAGTAGTGTGGTTATTTCTACCTTTTGTTCTTCTTTTAAATTCCCTCCAATTTTCAATATTTTGATGTTGTCATCAGTCCCAACATTAATTGTCTCAATATTTTCATCACCTATTTACGTGAGATATCCATAGCCTTTATTTGAAGCATTAGATTTGGGAAAAAGAGAAGTATGTAAAGGAAAGAGTGTAAGTAAGGAAGAAGTGAAGAGAAAGGAGACTGATTCTTATTTAGAGGAAATTCTTTTGAGTATAATATTGTAGAATAAAGGTAATCATTACAAAACTTTGTAAAATACTAAACTACGATTCATCATTTACCTTAGAGAAGACTTATTGCTATTCATAGGGATGAAGAACCAATTATTCAAGTACCGAGACTTGTTAGATAGGCCAGTTATTTTATTTTTGCTAGAGGTGTCCTCTTTATTAAGCATTGAATTCTAGACATTAGCTTAGATGAAAGTTTCTAATAACGGTAGGAAGGTCATTGAAGTGTAATATAACTTATCAACTCTTCTACCTCTAGCTTAGACTTTTTGTAACTCTTCCATTAGAGCTGGCATGTAACCTAGCCCATAGGTACCAAATTGGCCTTCTTTGAATTTCGACCTCTCATCTTTCTTCCCATCAATAATCATGCATACCTCTTCAAACATTTGGAGCCAAAAGTCCTCTTGCTCTTCAGTGTCAATATAAGGTATGACCGTTTCCTTATATATCCATGGTCTTCCTAATAACAGGTTAAAGGTCCTTGAGATGTCTGAGACTTGGAATTGGATGTTGAAAGTTTATGGGCCAATATCAACCAATAAGTCAATCTCCCCTATAATTTCTCTTCTAGACCTATCAAAAGCCTTAACTATTGTCAAACTTAACTTAATAGCAGTTGTATTGTTACCCAATAAATCTAGGGTGGTGAGATGGCAGACATTTAAGGATGATCCATTGTCGATGAAGACTCTTGCTGTGATGATGTTGTTCACCCTTACTATTATGAAGAGAGGCTTAGTGTATTGATTACCTTCTTCACCCATTTCCTTGACCATGCTGGCAATAGCTTCTCTGGGCTTCCTAATGGTGGGTTTAGTAGAGGGTGGCTTTCTATCTGATGGTTCTTGTAACTTATCGAAGAGAAGGCACTTTCAATCCGACACCTTGTTGCTATTACTTCTACAAAACTAGAAGAGGCTTGCTTGATTAGGTAAGCGAAGTAAGGTCTCTCAAGAGTGTTGATAAAAGTTGAAGTTAACTCTTTCTTAGTCATGGGGGCAAATACCCTTGCAGTTAGGGACCTTTACCTTTGGGTATACTTTTTAAAAGATTCATTGTGCCTCTTCCTCAAGGAAACTAAATCCATCAGAGTTGGTGCCACTTCAACATTGAACTTATATTGCTCATAAAATGCCTTAACTAGCTTCTTCCATGTGTTTATCTAGTTCACATCCAATTGGGCGTACTAGGTCAAAGTAGGGCCCGTTAGGCTATCTTGAAACGTTTGGACCATAACCCGGTCATATTGCACATACTTGCCCATTTTGTATACATATAGCCTAGTATGTAGTTTAGGTCACCTAGTTCTATTATACTTTGCAAAATCAAGTACTTTAAATTTCTCTGAGAAGCTTCCATAATCATAAGTAGAGAAGTTTGTTATACCGGCCTGCTTGAATCTATCATACCCTTTGAGCATTTTCATCTTCTCGATGATTTGTTGGGTTAATTGCCTTTCTAGTTCTTTTAATCTATCCTGTTTAGCTTCAGGTTTTGAGTTGATTGGAAATGAGTAAGTATTTGGTTTGAAATTCAGGTTGACCTTCAAATAGACCCCTTTCATCTCAAAGGATTCAAAGGCTTAGTTGATGTTAGGGTAGGCTTCTTCTACTTCGAGGGGTGGGGCTTCAACGTTCTTTCCATATTAGGCTTTGGAGTTTTCTTCATTTAATAGAGTTGTCAACCTGAGCAAGGCGATGCTGTTTGTAAGGAAACTCAATTGATCTGCAATCCTCCCCACTATTCGTTCTAAAGAGCAGAACCTCAACTCGTTAAGATCAACAATTTTAAGGTTAACACTACTGTTGTTTGTCTTGGTGTTATCGTTTCCTTGGCTAGCTATTCTGGTTTGAGAGTGAGTTTTGATAAGACTTCTTTGGAAGGTTTAACACGTGGGAGCTATCTTAGTGACTTAGTTTAAGATCGCTTCTCAACAAGTTAGCATGTGAATATTTTTCAAACGAATGGAAAAACGAGAATTCAAAAATGTATGGCATACGAATGTGGAGAAATAGAATCAATGAATAACCTGTAAGATGGTCATTTTTATTATTTTGTAGCTTTCGAAGTTCCCTTTTACATTATTTGAAAAAAAAAACATACATTCAAGAAAAGTATTCCTATCTCTAAATGTTTTTCTAGCACTTGGCAGGCGTTCCCTTTTTCAGCTTACTGGGTCCTGCTGGTGCTTCCTTTCTCTTTTATAGGCTGCGCTCTTTTGTTTCTTCAAGTTCTTTGAGCTTTTTTGGGGTTATCCTCAATTGATGTTCTAAGGCCTGTAAACGTTGTCTTGAATCCCAAAAGAGATCTTCCCGCATGTCCCACTCTTCATAGATTACTTCTATACAGGCTTGTACTTGGTCTATAAAGGTCTTGATTTCAGAATCTAGTTTAGCTGGTGAAGGTTGGATGATTTCTATTGCTCAATACTAGATCTCCCCTGCCTTTTGAAGTTGATCGTATAAGTATTCTTTGGTGACCCTATGCTTGTCCACTTCTCCTAGCCACTCTCCTAAGTCGATGTTTAGGCTGATAGTCTTCATTTCCCATAACTGTTTGATTACTTGGAGTTTGGACATCTTTTGTGGTAGTAGAATCTAAAGGTCTTCATAATCCAAGGTCGTGATATTTAGCAAAGGCCTGTAGATTATATCTTGGATACCTTTGAATTGCCTAATCATATTGTTAAGTTATAACTAATTGAATGGATTGATTATAACTTAGCTACAGGTCTATTGATAAAACCAATTTTTAAATGATTTTCTAAAATGAGAGATTTGGATCGAGGGGTTATCCAATTAATCCCTAAATAGGTGCCACATTTAACCTTTGAAATTTAATTTTGCTTTTTAAAATACCCTTTCAATAACATTTATTTACAAGCTATAATTGAAAATATACCTATTTATAAAAAATAAAAATTTAATGAATTATTTACTAAAGGGGGGAAATAAAATTTTTTCCAAATTTTAAGTCGTCCTGTACATACGGGTATCTACATACTTGCTATTCGATATCAGATTTTCGTAGTTTATTTGTTTGAAATCTTTAGGTGGGAAAGTCAATTTTAATTTCTAAAAAACCAGTCAAATTTACATTTTAGATTGATTCAAGTTTATTTAAAAAAAAAACGTTAAAGGGTCCTAAAGTCATTTTATTTTTTATTTTTTTGAAAATTCTAATTTTGTTTTGAAAAAGGTCAATTTTGTTTTGTCCTTAAAAGAAAACTATTTTCTAGGTGATAAAACCCAATTTATTAATCTATTTTTTATTATTTTTTTTATTTTACAGTCCTAAGTCATAATTGAAAATAAAAATGAAAATGTCCCTTCTTCTTTCTTTTTTTTTTTTTTTTTACAATTTACAAATACATGAGTAATAAATTAAAAAAAAGTAAAAAAATAAATAAATAGCAGACCGAGTCGATTCGATTCGACTCGATTAGCTTAAGTTAGCTCAAACTGGCTTTGATTATCTCCAGTCGGCTTTGGTGGACTTGGATTGACTCAAAAGGTAGGATTGGAGTACCAAATTTGAGGTTTTTGGGTATGAGGAATCTAATGGTGGTGGTAGGTTTCAACGAAAACCACTATGGAGGGTGCTATCTTAGAGGGAGAGAGGAATTGTGCTAAAGAGAGAAAGCTTTAATTTTTCTTACCTAGAATGTTTTGAAGCTTTGTTGTACCTTCGTGTGTTTCCTTAACCCCTATTTATACTAAACAAAGCTTAATTGAGCTCGGAAAGCTTATTAATGGAGAAAACGACCATAAATGAGGATGCTAGATTTTTAGTTTCTTTTTTTCATTTTTGGAGCTAATTAAATGTCAAATTTTGACTGAACTTGGATGAAATTTAGGTCTTGATTCAAAGTATGTTAGGTGTATTATATGATTTCACTATTAATTCAGTGAAATCATGTAGTAAATGGGGTAAAAAATGACCTTAAACCGAGCACATGAAGGGGGAAAACACTAAAAGTTTGGAAAAAATCATGAAGAAGAAACTAGGGGTATAGGTCATATACAAGGCACATACTATGCGCATGGTTAAAAAAAATTTAGGGCGTGCTCAGCTCGTCCCCCTCCTTGCCTACTGCATGCAGGGCCTTAGGCCTTGCTTACCGTTTATATACATATATATATTATACATATATACACACACAACTAACTAAATAAAAAAAAATAGAAAAATAAAACAAAATAGATGTTCTGAATTCTCTATTTTTTGTAATTTTGTTAAATTTTCCATTTTTTGAATTTTTTTTCTAAATTATTATTTTTTTATTTTCTTAATATTCTATTTTTTATATTTTTTCCTAATTAAGACCCTTAAAGAAATAAATAAAAATAAAATATAAGAGGGCAATATGGGGTGTCTACAATATTTAATAGTAATCTTATTGATTGTTCAGTTATCAATACACATTCTCCATGAACCATCCATCTTTGACACTAAGACAGCCGGCACAACACAAAGGTTCATGTTGTCTAGGACATAGCTACATTCAGTCAACTAATTAACTTGTTTCTTCATCTCAGTTGCCTGCTCAAGATTGAGTCTATTGGTAGGTTGGTTGGGTAAAGCAACTCTAGATTAGAGGTCAATGTAATGCTCTATGCCTCAGGGGACAAACCTTTCGACAACTTAGTAGGAAACGAATTGGTATAATCTTATAGCAATGTTTGTACCTCAACAAGTAATGCTTTGACTTTCTTCAACTCTAGTAGCCTTCTAACCGATAAGAATACACACTTCTCGGTCTTAACATCTTTAGAGAATTAGGCTCAGGAAATCACTAAGAACTTCCTCTACAACGATCTGGTAATCTTCTCTTGCAATTCCTAAACTTCTTTGGGGCTCATTAAGGTTAGTATAAACTTCTTGCCATCCTTCTAGAACATATAAGCGTCTTATATCCATCATGGAGTACCTTCAAATCAAACAACCAGGGTCGACTAAGTAGAATGTGTGAAGCCTACTTAGGTAAGAAGTCGTACAATGCCTTATTCTTATATTTGTTACCAATAGTGATCGTCACTTTGACTTACTTGGCAATAGGTAGACCTCTCTTCTCATTCAACTAGTGAATCTTGTAAGGCTTACGGTGTTTGTAAGTTTAGAGCCTTTACTACTCCTTGTGCTATGACATTGGTACAACTCCCTCCATCGATGATCAAAGCATATAGTTTGCCATTCGCTAGGTAGTTTGTATAGAAGAGGTTCTCTCTTTGTTCATTCTCATTAGAGGTAAAGGTACCAAGAGATCTTCGTATAACCATACAGTAGTCTCCTATTGCAGGTCGAGTCACGGCATTTGAATCTTCTTGAAACTCTTATAGCAGTTGTTCGGTGCCTACTTCTTCTTCTTCCCTTTCACTAGTACTTTCCACTTCAAACTAGGGCTTGTCTCCTTTGATGGTCATGACACATCGGTTCAGGCATTAACTAGCTACGTGTCCAAAATTAAGGTACTTGAAACACTTGATTTCTTGGGTCTTCCATCTTGAGCTCTAACCTTGGTCCTTCTTAACCTCAAGCTCTTTGGCCTTAGTCTTTGCTCAGACATCAGCATGTCTGCTTGGCATCCAACCTTGGCAGTCTACCTTGAAACTGTACTGAGCTCGGTCATATCTCTTTTCATCTCATTCTAAGTTCAGATTTCACATCGGCCTTATTGGCGTACACTTTACAATTTCTTCTATCACGTTACTGTATACCTAGAAAATTCTAAAGTAGCTACTTAAATACACACTAAGTCTTCATAATCATGGAAGTCAAATATCTTTTTAATCTTCTCATCCTAGTCTAAATAGTCATAAGCACTACTAGACCCATTAAAACTTAGAATCTACACTTTGATATGCTCAACTCCTCTAGGGGCACGAAGCTCACACTCTTCGAATCCATCATACTACTCCTCCTTCTCACCATATTCTTTAACTTCATCTAACTCAAGTCTCCTCCTTGCAAACCTTTCAACATATCGAGGTAGAGTTGGGTTCAATGGAGGGATCAAGGATTGATCACTCACTCCTAAGCCCAAGGGCTTTCTTACATGGCTCACCGAGTTATCTGAAGAGAGTTAGGTATCGAGGAGTAGTGTTTTCCCTAGTCTGATTTGTTGAGCTACTTCACTCTCTACACCATCCTGGAAGTTGCTGAGGTGATCAACTAACTTGTGGATCCAACCCCTCTACAACACCCCAATCCAAGCACCGAATTAGGAAAACAGCTATCTCCATAGTATTGAGGCTGAACTAACAACTGCTTAGAGTTGACCATCTAATTCTAACTCGAAGGTAATCTATCCTTGAACCAACCCTTGTTCGACTCCAGTGATTAGAGTGCTGAATTGCTAATGCCATCCTTGCCTAATCATAAGTCCCTCCTTTACTTAGCTCGTAGTGTTATCAAGACTGTAGACTGAGTAAAAACGTATGCACACTGTCCTTTTTGACATTCATACTATCCTTTTTGATGAATGATGTTCTTTTTACACGATTTTGTATTTTCCCTATAAATTATTCTCCTTTTTGCTTAGCACATAGGGATCCAATTCTATAATTTTTCTATAATTTAGGACTTACCCTAACTAGATTATAAATACTTGCATAATGTAATAGCCGAAATACACATAGAAGAATACGCTGAACCTTTTTACTCTCTCTTGAGCTAAGTATCCTTTTACTTACTCTTGAGCTACTCTAATCTAACCCATTCGAGCATGGACTAGTGGCAACTGACCTTTAGCCATACTTGTACGTCATATTAAGTGTGACCCGAGCTCATATGAAGCGTTAGTACGTCATATCCATCATTGGTGTACAAGAAATCTTGCTTATCCTTCGACTATTATTTACTTTCCGAGCCATCTCGTGACTTAGACCCACCCCCTTTGGTTACATGTAATATTAGGTCCGTGTGTTCATCCATAAATTCATATAAGTTCACATTAATAGCTTCTGGTGCTCTAGGTTCAACTACTTGTCTTCTCGGCCTGTCTTTCACATCTTGACCTTGTTCATCAACTCTCTCTTATAGCCTAGGCTCTATAACCCCCCTAGGCTCTACAACCCTCTGTACAGAAATAGCCAAGTTGCCTACAATAGCAGCGAAGTCTTACAATTGTTCATTAGTACGAGGTTTGTTAGGTAACACAACCGTAACCATGAGCATTACTCTCGGCATCATTAATCTCTCCTTAGATACTAGGATTCGACATTCTCAATATAAAACTTTAGGAAGTTTACTAATTAATAGAAGATTTCCTACATACTTGGGAAATACGGTTCCATACAGTGACTTAAGAACTTGCCATGTTTTCCTCTTGAAAAGCAAGTATAAAAGAACATACATACTCTAAAAAGAAATACTTCAACATTGAGCTTTCGGATTTTGATATCAAGATTCTATGATATGCTTAGAGTTGAATTGATCACTAGGGCTTACCATAGGAAGTAGTAGTAGTGGGTCCTTCGAAGTATCTAAGGACAAAGAAATGGAAGAAAAGATGACAAACACAATAGCTCTCGTGAAGCTATTCAGTAATGTACCAATGAACATAGCACAACATAGTACTTCTCTTAATATGATGCACAAGCTAATACTAAGGTCCACTTGTCACTATTCTAGAGCTACTTGGCAAGACTAGACAAGAGTGGAGGGGAAAATGTTACTTAGAGAAGGGTATCTCGTAAGAACAAAGATATTTAACATTTGTAAAGGCGTAAGATAGTTGCAGCTACAATAAAAAGGACTATTTATAGTAAGTCCATTAAGGCAACAATAAAATAATGGAAAATTACATAAAAGACAATGTAAGAAAGAGATTATAGTAGGTTCGAAAAAAGGTAGATAAGACAAAGGATAAAAAGCAATATAGTACAAGTGTCAGAAAAATAGGGCATACGTGCTAACCTATCAATGAGTTCGTATTCTAAAATCTTAAGGTGCTATGGTTAAACTATATTGGGAGCAGTCGAAGCACTCGACAGGTCGGCTTAGACATTTGGTAAGTTAACCTTTGCACTTAGCTAGTTAGCAACTAGGCAAGAGTCTAAGTAAAGTATGGTGTGCCCAAGCTAGGCCCTTGGATAGTTCGCTAATAGCTCTTCCATGTATAAAAGCTCATTTTCAGCAGGATGACAAGAGAGAATCCTCTTGATGAGAGATTGGAGGCCTTAGAGGAGGGCTTAAGTGATGGGTTTGGAGGTCGGCAATCCATCAACTTATCCTTTGATTTTTATCTATTCTCATAATCTTAATTTCCCCATTCTTTATTAGGAAGTATTATATATGCTTAATCACTCTAATTCATTTCAATTTTATCTTAGATCTTATCTTCTTACTATATTTTCTCTTTTAATGATTCTCTGATTCAAAGGATCCTTAACCTACTAATTTAATCATCATTATGTTAATTTAATAATAGATAAGTTTATATATCTAAGAGTCATGATTCTTATCAATTTCATTTTACACGATTTGAATGAATCCCCTATGTACTCCACAAATCATGATGTTTAAAGCATTTCATATTTGTTGATTCTATTTTCATTTTATTTTGATTCAATTTGGCACATAAGTGTAAAATCCTAAAGTTCTTACTACTGATGCCATGTTCAGTAATAATTTTAAGGGAAAGTTAATTGTTGCAACTTTAAATGATGATTTATTTCATGTCTTGAAATTGGATCAAAAGAAAAATATCACCCCTCATATTCATCTAAGTATGTCGAAAGTTAAGGGAAGGATAAGAAAGTAAAATATAAGTTGTTTTATCCTAAACATTAGTTAATAGATTGTAATACTAAATCTAAGCTAGTTATAGCATATCCTATTAAAATTACCTCATATAAAACATCACAAAGTATTAGATCAAGATTCCTACCTAACCTATGAGGAAAACTACTTTAAATTCCAAATTCCGAGCATATACATATCTAAATTCTTGAGATAAGCAATTTGGTGCCAAGATTTGATGTGCCTAAGCGCTCAGTGATCATAAGGACTTATTATAGGGAATAGTAACCAAGTAGGTCCTTCGAGATATCGAAGAAAACTAAGATGGAGGGGTCGACAAACACAATAGCTTCCATGAAGCTACTCCGAGGATATGACGCATCAATGAAAACAACATGACTTAACACTTTGCTTGATATGACTCACAAACTAATGTTAAAGTTTACTCACTACTTATCTCAAGCTATACGGCAAGATTAGATAAGAGTATAAGGAAATTATACTCGAAGAGGGATATCTCATAAGAACAAGTATATTCAATATCTGAAAAGATGTAAGATGCCTTACGGCTAGTGTAAAAAGACTATTTATAGTAAGTCCTTTAGGGCAACAATATAAGTAAAGAAAATTACATAAAAAGACAATGAAGAAGGAGATTCCTAGAATGTATGAAAAGGGTAGATATGACAAATGACGAAAAGGGAATATAGTACAAATGTCAAAAAAGTAAGGATAGGTGGCAGCCTATCAATGGGTTCATATCAGTGATTCTTGGGACCTAGTAGCTAAGCTATGATGAAGTCGTGGTTGCTGCAGACGGATAGTATTTGGAACTATCAAGACGAAAGAAGGATGTTGCTGTTCTGTAAGTTGAATAAGTAGAGTTCAACATGTTGAGGCCTCAGCCTTAGTACTCGGTAACTCGACTTTGGTACTTATCATGTATGTAGATTGGAGTTAGGCTCGATACAAAGTCACCTCGGCTTTGACATTCAGCAAGTCAGCCTTGGCAATGGTAAGTCAATGACTAGGTAGGGGTCCATGTAGAGAAGAATGCGTCCGAGTTTAGACCTCAAGGAATTCGCCTATTGTCCTTTCATGTAATGGTGCTCGTCTTCAGTAAGCTAACGTGAGAGTATCTTCCTTGCAAGAGACTATAAGCCTTAGAGGCATGCGCGAGTGAAGGGGCTAGAGGTCGGCAGTCCATCAATTCCCTAGGCATATTGAAGATTTGACCTCAAATCTTGGTTTTCTTTTTCTTCAAGCACATTGGGGGTTAGGTCGGCGATCTTGAAAGTAGAAGATACTCCATATCCTTCTAGTAGCTCAAGCTCATAAGCATTGTTATTAACATGCTGAAGAATCTTAAAAGGTCCATCTGACTTGGGGGATAACTTATTTGTCCTCTTCCTTGGGAAATGCTCCTTGTTGAGGTAAATCTAAACAAGGTCTCTTGGGTTGTAAATGAATCACCTCCTTCCTCGGCTTCCTTGTTCCTTTATCGGGCCACAGTCTTGGCTAGTTGCTCGACAAACTTTTAAGGCAATTTTTGGAACTCTTCGATGCATTGTAGGCCGAACTAACTTTCTCTTTAGAAGGTTGGGCTAATAACCATATCCAAAGGTAAATTCAAGTTAAGTCCATAGATAACCTCAAAAGGTGACCTTCCTATCGAGCTATGAGTGGTGCAATTGTAAACAAACTCAACGATGAGTAGGCATAGATTCCAATTATGTAGATTCTTCCCAATAGTAGCTCAAAAGAGGTTACCGACTATTCTATTCACAACTTTTGTCTGGCCGTCCATCTACGTGTGCCAAGAAGTACTGAACATAAGCTTAGTGCTAAGCTTCTTCCATAGGGTTCTCCAAAAGAAGCTCATCAACTTCAAATCGTAATCAGATATAATATTCCTTAGTACTCTATGCAGCCGCATAATCTCTTACAAAAAGAGGTTAGTAACAAGTAAAGCATCATTAGTTTTGTGGCAAGGAATGAAGTGGCTCATCTTGCTAAACTGATCGACCTCCACCATAATAGAATTGTGTCTTTTCAGTGTTCTAGGTAGGACGAGCATGGAATCCATGCTCAAATCGGTCCATGGCCGTTTAAATATAGGTAAAGGTGTGAACTCTCCATACAGCCCCTTCCTTCCCTTAGCAAGTTTGCACACCTTGCATTGTTTAAGCACTTAGCATACATCCTTCATCATCCTAACCAATAGAAATGGTTTTTTAGCAACTTAACTATTCTCTTCTCACTAAAGTGGTCGGTTAAGCCTCTAGATTAGGCTACTTGAACAAATAATTCCCTAGTAGAAACACTTGGCACACAAATTTGTTTACCTTTCATAAAAAACCCTTAGCTAAAATAGAACCCTTCCACTTCTCCTCTTATGTTGCATTTGACCACTAAGGGCTTAAAACATGGATCATGCTCATATTGATTAGGTAGGGTACCAAATCTAAGTATCTTGGCTTGCAATGCTATAATAAGAACATGTTGACAAGAGAGTGTATTGACCACTGTATTGTAGCTCCCTTTTATCGAGCTTTGTTTCAGTTTTCTTAATTTAACCTATATTAAGCTTAATTCGCTTAATATAAATTACTCAATATTAAATTAAGGAAATATTTTTAAAAAAGTTAAAAAATGGAGTTGCCAACCAATTCAACTGGTAAGAAAATGAACCCTAATTTGGCCACTAATCTATAGATTTAAAAAAAAATGATTTTTAGAAAATTAAACTAGAAAAAACCAGGTTTGGGAGTTAATCTATTAAGACTAAGTCACCATGTAAAAGTTAAAGAAAAATTAATAGGCTTTATTTTTATAATTTTCTAAAAAAGTACTAAAATATATACAAATATGCAAAATATAACTAAAATGAATTTTTCATGGTTTTTTTATTACAAATTTTTCAAAAAGAGAAAAATAGTTTTTTTTTTTATATAGTTACCTTGAAGGTACTTATGTATCCGTTGGGCGAGATCAAACCAACATAGTTTTCTTTTTATAAAATATTTAGTAGTTTGATTTCTTTTATTTTAAAATTCGAGTTAGATTTATTTTTTTAATTTATTATTTTTTTGAAAAAAACCAAATAAATCTAATTTCACGAATTAAAGAAAACCCGAACTAACTAAATCTTTTTAAAAAACTCCGGTTAAGATTTTTTATTTTTTAAAACTATTACGTATCAATATTTTATACGTATCTTTTCTAAATCTTAACCGTAAGATACGTATTTTAATATGTATCTTTTTTTCAAAGAAAACACAATTTTAATAAAAAAACATAATTTAACTAAATTTTATTAAAAATTGAGATTATCTAAAAACAGGTATTATAAAAATATCAAAAAACCTGCACTAAAAAATAAGTTAGTAAAATAATTGAACAATCTAATAAAACAAATAAATAACTAATAATAAAATAAATAAAAATAATAATAATGATTTTTTCCTATGAGTCGAGTCGCACGTGATCAGTGTCATGATCGTCTAGGTGTCGTGGTTGTGCGTGGTGGACCTGATCGTATCATACGAGTATGAATTAGGATTTGTCAAGTGAATTTAGACAGGGGGTCAGCACGTGTGATGTTTGCGGTCAGGGCTGTCCAATGGTGAGGATGCAGGACGGTCAGGACATTAGTGAATTGTGTTTGGCAGCGTATTGTGCGCGATTGAGGATTTGGCTACGCATTGTTTGTTTCGGTCAGGGCTTCGTTAAAACAGTGTTTGGTTGGATTTGTAGACGTCAAGGCTAGGTAATGTCGCTTTGTAGACGTCAAGAGGGCGTTGACTTGCGTGGACTGTATTAGCATGTGCATTGGGGTTCAGACAGCTATCAAGGCGTGGATTGAAGGTGATGGACTTGCGTGGGCTTGAGTTAGGAGGGAAAGGTGTTGGTGGGGATTCTAGGGGACGTGTGATGATGCTATTGACTTCAGCTTGTTATGGGTTCGAGAAATTGGATCAGGTGTGAGGGATTGAGGATGTGCGGCATGGATTTTGCGTGGAAAGGAGCAGGGGCCGTCGATTGTGGAAGGGAGAAACATGGATTGAAGTTCGGCAAAGGTTGCTATCAAGCGATTTGCAAATTGCTAGTGTTCGGCATAGAGTAGCGGAATTCAGATTGCGTTAGGCGTTGTTGAATTTGAATTGCGTTAGGTGTTGTTGAATTTGAATTGCGTTTTTGGTTGGATCAATGGAGTGAGGCTTGTAATTCTATGTATGTGGGCTGATTGTAAAGGGGCTGTTTGGATAGGGTGGGGGGGGGGGGGAGGATTTATTCATTGGGAGAATTGTGTTTCGTGAGGATTAGAGGTTATGCGAATTTACAAAGTGATTATGGGATTATGTAATAAAAAACTATCGTTAACTTCATTAATAAATTCCTATTTATATATTTATAAACCAAAAACAGAATTTTTTATATCCTTTAATTATAGATTTAATCTTAATAAACGAAATACTTAACTTAATCTCTTTCCATGGAGTCGGCATTCTAGAAGCAAAGCTTCCCAGCCGCCTGCCTCCTTGTGTGGAAATGCTTTTCAAGATCTCCACTCAAGCTCTTTCCCACTAGGCATATAGGCGAACACGCCGGGTTGTTTAACTCAACGTAAAGAAAAGAAAGTCAAAAATCTCTCCGTCAAAAGGTGATGGTAACTTCGTACTTTAAGACGATAGGTTGATAATGAAAGGCAATGTATTAGCAACTATCTTAGGCCGAGCGAGAAAGAAAGGTTAGTTTACTAGTCTTGAATCTAAAAGGTTGACTCAAACTAAATAGACCTCGGATCCGCTTACTCGCACTCATATGCAAGACATGTCCCACACCACTTGCGTCTGGCTTAAAGCTCTCTGCATACGATGGTGCTCCTCTCTCTGATGCAATAGAATATCGTAGCATTGTTGGCGCCCTTCAGTACTTCACTATCACCAGACCTGACATCTGCTATGCCTTCAATCAAGTTTGTCAGTTCATGCACGTTTTCATCACCGTGCTTCTCCGGGCTATAAAACGCATCTTACGGTATCTGAAGACTTCTCTTGGCCTTGGCCTAACCATCACATCACTCCGGGACCGAAAACAACCTTCTTTGCATTCTCCAATGTCGACTGGGCTGGTTGTCCCGATAGCAAACGGTTCACTACTGGCTTCTGCATCTTTCTCGTAAAAAAAACTACTGACTTGGGTTTTTTCCAAAAAGCAACCAACTCTTTCCAAGTCTAGTGTCGAAGCAGAGTACAAGACACTCGCCCTTACTACCACCATCACTTCCTGACTCACCTGCTCAAACGAGAGTTTGAGTTCCGGAACTAGTGCCTGCCCATGGAATCACTGCTTTTGCCGCTTGAAAGCTTGGTCTAAAAGTCTCAATCTTTCTTAAGTTAAGAAGCCAGAGCAAGTGCATGTGAAAGTTCGCCTAAGACTCGAATTGGTTCTCCTTCCACTTTGACTTCGACTATTGCTACTTCCTCGACCCGACCCCGAGATCTCGAATTCTTTTAACAGACAGAGACTGCCTCCACTTCCCTTAATTAGCTTGTTGAGGAACGGGCTTGACTATATAGGGCAGCCCCAGTTCCAGTATTTGAGGAAGCACATGGCATGGAAAGCATGGTAAGTAGGACAGCCAACCCTTAAGAAAGCTATCTCACTGAGGTCCGCTTAGTCGACCTAAGCTAAAGCACTGTTCAAAATGAGGGGAAATGGCTTTTTAAACGAAAAATGCTAAAGCGGCCGATCGAGAAGAAGTTCCTTATTCCCAGGAAGCTTTAAAAGATAGGGAGATAGATATTATATGAGATTCGTGGCGTTTACCTTGATAATAAAAGGGCTGGCTTTTCACTCGGTTGATTAATGAAGAAGGCTCTTGTCTCAGTCAGTCTGTTCTAGGCACTCTGTCTTTCCACTTGAGACCTTTATATATTAGTATCCGGCTCTCGATCGAATGCGACTGCACCTATCCTTCTTCGGTGCTGATACTGCCTCTGACTCTCGTGGGTAAACTCCTACTTGATTAGTCAGAACTTCTATGTCTCAACTCATGGACCTATCTATCCTCTTCTTTTTAAGAGATAGGGGCTACATTTGCTATTCCCGCAGATTGCTCGTATTTCTTTACCCCAATTAATATTAATGGTTTTTACTTTGTTTCAGCCCTTCCTTCGTCTTCACCTTCCAGTACTAATCTCTTCTTCTGGGGAAGACCCTTTCTTAGTTCTCTTTATCCTGCCTTTGATTCTGATCTCTGATCTGCTTGTGAGAAATATCACAGTACAGGTAATAGGTTGCGAGGGCATTTCATTTATAGAGGGTAATTGGTTGAAGGCTAGTTTACTTCCCGAAGATTTGAGTTTGAGTGTAAGTTACATTTTAGGTCCATTGGTAAGTCCTTTTGTGCTTTTAATCTCTTTTTTAAGGGAGGAAGTAGTCCTCTATGGAATATGATATGGGTTAAGCAAGCTTGTGAGCAAGACAGTGCAATAAAGTTATTTTATTTTTAAATAGCAGATTACTTGCTAGTCATTGGCCAATCATGGGAGTTTATTTTGCTCTTGGTCCAATCGAGCCAATTGAAGTTGGAGTTGCTTTCATTATACTTGTACTTGTAAGATTAAGATGGATACAATGAAAATTCAACCTAATTTCTATAAACCCTATTTAGGCTTTCAATTTACCGAAGCCAATCTAATCCAATTTGATTTAGCCTAATAGTCTACTTAATAAATCCTCAATCTATTCTAACCTAATATAAATTAGATTAAAAAAATCCATTTTATATCGGATTGGACCAAAATTATTTTAATAAAGCCTGATCCTCTAATGACTTAAGAATTTATTAAATTGACCATACACCGTTATCCAATTTAATCCTAAACGACTCGACTCGACACAACTTGATTCGGTATGACTTAACTCGATACAATTTGACTTGACTCGACTCTCTTTTTTTTTTTACTTTTTATGTTTTCCTTTTTCTTTTAATTTTCATCTTTTTATTTGTTATTATTTTCTTATTTTTTTGGTTTATTTATTTTTTTAACTTGGCTCAACTAAAATCAAACAGAAATGGCAAAAATGAAGTATCTATACCCTTCTTTTACCTAATAACATAGCAAAAAGTTTTCAAGAACTCAACTCACTTAGCATGACGTTGAGAGAGTTTTTGGTACCCTCTAATATGCTTCAAAGATTCATAGTTTATGTAGATGATGAACTCTCTCTACAATAAGTAATGTTGCTAGTTTTGAAGTGCTTGGATAAGGGTGTAAAACTCCTTGTCATACACCAAGTAATTCAATATGGCTCTTTTGAGCTTCTCACTAAAATAGGCAACTGGTTAGCGTTCTTGCGTAAAAACAGCTTGAATGCCAACTCTAGATGCATTGCATTCTAATTCAAAAACTTTCTCAAAGTCAGGCAAGATGAGTACTAAGGTGGAAGTCAACTTGAACTTAATCTTATCAAAGCTTCTCTAAGCTTTCTTGGACCATTAGAATTCAGAGTTTTTCCTGGTCAACTCTTTTAGTAAGGTATCTATGGAACTAAAGTTTCAAATCAATCTTCGATAAAACAAAGTTAGACCATCAAAACTCCTTACTTCGGCAACACTAGTCAATGTTGACCATTAGAGAATTGCTTGGACTTTCTCATCATCAACTTTGATACCTCCTTTTGTAACAACATATTTTGGGAACACTACCTCACTCTAACAAAACACACATATCTTTAAATTGTTGAATAAGTGCTCGCCATAGAGGATATCAAACACAAATTTTAAGTGCACAACATAGGACATGAGGTTGCTACCATATACCAAAATATCATCAAAGTACACAACAATGCATCTACCAATCAATGGTCTTAGGGCATGATTCATGAGTCACATAAAAGTGCTCAGCACGTTTGTTAAACTAAATGACATTACCATCTACTTAAACTAACCATCATTTGTTTTGAAAGCAGTCTTCCATTCATCTTTAGGTCTCATTCGTATTTGATGGTAATCACTCTTAAGATCAATCTTCAAAAAGACTTGGGCACCATGCAACTCATCAAACATATCGTCTAACCATGAAATTGGATATTGGTACTTGATAGTGATTTTATTGATTGCTTGGCTATCAATACACATTCTCCATAAGCCATCCTTTTTCAGCACTAGGACAATCAGCACAACATAGGAACTCATGCTTTCTCAGACATATCCATGGTTAATCAACTTATCAACTTATTTCTTCAGCTTGGCAGCTTACTCGAGGTTAAGCCTATAGGTAGGTCGGTTAGGCAGAGTAGCTCCAGGTTGAAGGTCAATACAATGCTATATACCTCTAATAGTTAGTAAACCTATCGGTATCTTTGTAGGAAATAGGTTAGCATACTCCTGTAGTAAAGTCTACACCACGGCAGGTAAAGCTCTAACCTCTCTCAACTTTAGAAGTTTCTTGACTAACAAGAGCATACATTCTTCTATCTTAGCATCTTTAGAGAATCAGGCACAAGAAATCATTAAGGATTTCTACTATAGTGATCAGGTAATCTTCTCTTGCGACTCCTGCACTTCCTTAGGGCTCATTAGGATTAATATAACCTTCTTCCCATCCTTTTGGAACATATAAGTGTTCCTATATTCGTCATGTAACAATCTCAAATCAAATAGCCAAGGTCGGCCAAGTAAGATATGTAAGGCACACATGGGTAGGACATCGTATAACACCTCTTCTTGTATCTGTCACCAATAGTAATCAGTACTTTAACTTGCTTAGCAATAGGTAGAGCTCCCTTCTCATTTAGCCAATGAATCTTATATGGCTTAAGGTATGGGTAGGTTGGCAATTTAAGGGTTTTAACTACTCCTAGTGCTATCACATTAGTACAACTCCCTCTATCAATGATTAATGCACAAAGCTTATCATTCACTCGGTAGTTTATATGGAAGAGGTTTTCCCTTTACTCATTCTCATCAGATACAAAGGTACTGAGAGATCATTGTATGACAAAACAATATTTAAGTCTATTTCAAGTAGGGTCAAGGCATCATAATCTTCTTAGAATTCTTCTAGCAGTTGATTAACTCTTACTTCATCTTCTCCTTTACTAGCACTCTCCACTTCAAACCGGGACTTATCTCCCTTGATGGTCATGATATGTCTATTTGGGCACTAACTAGCTACATATCTAAAACCAAGACACTTGAAGCACTTAGTCTCTTAGGTCTTCCTTCCTAAGCTCTAACCTTGCTCCCTCTTGAAGGCTCCTCGGCCTTGCTCTTGCCTCGACTATCATTAAGTCTGTTAACATCTTACCTCGATGGTTTACCTAGAAACTGTATTGAACTCGATCATATCTAGGTTAGCTCGGCATGCCACTCTTACTTGGCAAGCCAGGTCGGCTACTCGGCATTTGGCTAATCTGGTTTCACCTCTACGTTTTAACCCTCTATGCTATTCAGATGGTCTATATTACCAATTTCATTTCTAAGCGCAAAAATGAACTGTGCTATAGTTCTTATCTTAGGTTCGTCAACATCATATCTGATCATCAATAATTGAAATGCTTAGACGTACTTGTCCACTGATCTTTTACATTATCTCAAGTCTTGGAGACATCAAAAAGTGTCTTACTTGTAGTGTTCGAGAACGAATCTACTTCATAGAACTCTTTTCATCTCATTCCATGTTTAAACTTCACATTGGTTACTCAAATACAAATAGTGTCTTCGTAATCATAAAAGTCAAATATCTTTTCATTCTTCTCCTCCCAATCTAAGTAATCATTAGCATTACTAATCCATTAAAACTCAAAATCTATACCTAGAGATGCTCGACTACCCTAAGAGCCCTAAGCTTATGCTCCTCGACTGCATTATGCTACTCTTCCTCCTCCTCATACTCCTCAACTTCGTCCAACTCAAGTCTCCTTCTTGCAACTCTACCAGCATGTTGGGGAGGAGATAGGTCTATGTTGAAAGCTTCAGGTCCTCGATTCTCACCCATCTGTCTTCTCAACCTAGCTCTTACTTCTTGGCCCTGCTCAATAACAACTCTCTTGCGACTTAGTCTCGATAACCCTTTGTACAGTAATAGCTAGATTGGATACAATGGTAGTATGGTCTTGTATTTGCTCTTTAGTAGTTCATAGGGTCTATTATAGGCCATGGCTACAACCATGAGCATCACTTTTAGTGTCATTAATCTCTCCTTGGATAATAGGATTCGACATTTTCAATACAAGGTTGTAGAAAATCAATTACTCTAATAGAAAATCCTCACACAACTTAACAATGCAACTTCATACATCAATTCAAAAGTTGCTTTGTTTTTCCGTAAGAAAACATAGTAAAATAGAACATACTAACAAATACTATAACAAGATCAACTACTTCAAAACTTAGCTCTCGATCACAACCTCAAGCTCTAATATTAGGATTATATAATGTGCTTAGGCGCTCAATGATCACTAGGACTTATTGTAGAAAATATTAACCAAGTAGGTCCTTTGAGATATTGAAGAAAACTAGGATGGAGGGGTTGGCAAGCATAGTAGCTTCCATGGAGCTACTCGAAGGATATGATGCACCAACGAACACAACATGACTTAACACTTCACTTGATATGACTCACAAACTAATGTTAAAGTTCACTCACCACTAATCTCAAGCTATACAGCAAGATTAAATAAGAGTATAAGGAAATTGTACTCGAAGAGGGATATCCCATAAGAACAAGTATATTCAATATCTAAAAAGATGTAAGATACCTTATGGCTACAGTAAAAGGACTATTTATAGTAAGTCCTTTAGGGCAACAATATAAGTAAAGAAAATTACATAAAAGACAATGAAGAAGGAGATTCCTAGAATGTATGAAAAGGGTAAATATGAAAAATGACAAAAAGAGAATATAGTACAAATGTTAGAAAAGTAAGGATAGGTGACAGCCTATCAATGGGTTCATATTGGTGATTCTTAGGATGTAGTAGCTGAGTTGCTATGAAGTTGTGGTTGTTGCAAATGGATGGTATTTGGAATTGCCGAGATGAAAGATGGATACTACTGTTCTATAGGCTGAATAAGTAGAGCTCGATATGTTGAGGCCTTAGCCTTAACACTTGGTAACTTAGCCTTAGTACTTGTTATGTTTGTAGATTCGAGTTGGGCTCGATACGCAATCACTTTGGCTTCGTCATTCAACAGGTTGGCTTCGCCAATAGGCAAGTTGATGACTAAGCAAAGGTCCATGTAGGGAAGAATGCATCCAAGCTAAGAACTCAAGGAATTCGACCACTATCCTTTCGTGTACTAGCGCTCGTCCTTAGCAGGCTAATGTGAGAGTATCCTCCTCACGAGAGATTGTAAGACTTAGAGTCGTACGCGAGTGTGGGGACCAAAGGTTGGCGATCTATTAAGATCCTATGTAGAGACATTGATAATTTAGTCTTGTTAAAAATAGAAGTTTCTATGGTGGATTATGAGGTATGAAGGTGGTAGCATCCAAGAGGAAGCAAGGGGTCACTTAACTTTCTTTCTAATTTTGGTGGGTTTTGATGATCAAATGGCAAGAGGATGGCTAGTAGATGATAATATAAACTTATAGTAAGTTTGATGTACTAAAAGTTAAATCTTCCTCCATAAGCCTATCTACTTCCTCATGAAGGTTTGATAGATATTTTAAGAGAAGACTTATTAAGGAAGGAGTCAGGAAGATGTACTTTAAAAGCCCAAAAGTCAAAAATTTATTTCTTAAGCTTACTAACTTATCAAAGAAGTTAATTAAGATATTTTAGGTTTAGCTTATTTATGAAGATGATGATATAAGAGTCTTGATTTTTTTTTTTCCTCCTCCTTTTCCTCTTGTATGTGATGACAAAAGAAGGGCAATGGTGGGGCTTTAACCTTTGTTTATTTCCCTTGTTTATAACCAATTAGAAGTGTCTTTAGGATGTAATTTGATATTACCCTTCTTTTGCATAATAAAAATTAAAACTTAACTGTCATCTCATTCATTATTGTACCATGTAAAAACGTAGAGTTTGATTATAATCTTACATTAGTCTTAATATTATAATTTAGCCATTAATTTTCTATTCTAGGTTTCTTAACTTAAGTTTTATTAACTAGCTATAAGGTTTAGCTCTAATATATGTCAATAAACTAATATTAATTCTGTTGTTAGTCAAAACTAGTGTTGTAAGTTGTTTCCTAAAAGAGAGAGAAGAATTAGGCTAAAGGGGGTGCTAGGGCTAATCCAACGTAGCCACTCTGATGCCTAAGTCTGAGTATGAAAGAGTAAAGTAAAGAGAATAAATAAGTTCTTAAAGTATGTAGAGAGTTCTTATAGTATTGGTGTCTCCTTATTTATAGGCACTTGTCCAATAACCATAATGCTTGGTAGTTAACTTGCGTAGGCCACGTGGTGACTCCTCAATTTAATCACATGTCGAAAGACAAGGGAAGTGGGTAGTTATGTAGTTTAGTCAGCTAAATGTTAAACCGCTCGTGCCCTTATTCAAATTCAAAGTGTTTGGTTGAGGCAGGTTGCGCTTTCTAGCCCATCAATTGGCCAGGCCCAAAATCTCTTTGGTCGTTAGATCAGGTCGCACTATCAACCTTAACAAAGTAAGACAGCTCAGTAGGCAATGTGCTAAGCTGTAATCAAGGAGGGTGAAATTCCACCATCATCATTTGCCCCTCAACTCCCTATGTAGTTAAGTTGGCCAAATGCTAAACTGCTCGTGCTCTTATTTAAATTCAAAGTGTTTGGTTGAGGCAGGCCGTGCTTTCTAACCCATCAATTGGCCAGGCTTAAAATCTCTTTAGTCGCCAAATCAGGTTGCACTATCAACTTAACAAAGTAAGACAACTTAGTAGGCAATGTGCCAAGCTGTAATCAGGGAGGATGAAATTCCACCATCATCATTTGCCCCTCAACTCCCATAGTCAAGAATTCGAATATGGGAGTAGATAAGGAGGTATTTTCTAAGTCATTCTGATCAATAAGTATGCAAACTATGCTCGTGCTTTTAGAACGTCACGTAGCTACCGAGCAAGGCTACTAAGTTCTCAATTGATGCCTTTGTATTTCATTCAATATTCTTTGTAATGCATCACATAAATTCCTAACTCAAAGGTCATAACTTTTCGCTTTTTCTCGCCTACTCGTATTTTGTGTACACATGTAGGAAAGTTGTTAACTCAACCATTATTACACTACACATTTTTATAATTGCTAACAGTACTATACTGGTTGGATTTTTTATGTTGCATACATGTCTCACATCAGCGCCTGACAATCAAATCACATTCATGTCCTAATATCTTTCCTTTCCTTCTCTAAGAAGAGGATTGTTGCAAGGTAATACTTATAAAAGTCCTTGAAAGGCTCTATTACACATTCCTGATCATTCATCCTAATGTCTTATAGTCTTCTCTCTCACAACTGCTCTTTGTATAAAATTTCAAAGTTATTTCTTCAACTACTCTTTTGAGTTCTCAACATTTCGCCAGGTATGGCTAGGAGCAAAATCTATTCTATGTCTCTTACTCCAAATGATTCTAAGGCTACTCCTTCTCCCCCTTGTGAAACAACTGGGTCAACTTTAATCTCTAGTAGCTCCATAAAGAGTGCAATCAAAAGGTGGGAGAAGCTTGTTGGTATAAATGCTCTACCAGTAAAGGTTTATCTTAACGACAAAGAGGATAAGTCAGCTGCTAGGTACTTTTATAATAATGTTGTGTATAACATTGGTTCACTAGATGGAGTGTAGAGTAATGCCATTAAGGCAATTGTATCTAGATATAATAAATATTTTGAAGATCTTCCAATTGAGTGGAAACTTTGTAGGCCTAGGGAAGATGAGAGGGTATGCTTTCTGATTGACCATGGATTTCATTTTTACTTGAAGTATTTCGAGTTCAGTTTGCATTTTCCTTTATCCAATTTCCAAAAAGATTTCTTCAACTACTTTTACGTCTCACTGAGCATGTTTTCTTCCAATACACATAGGATCCTTATTGCTTTTGAAATAATTTGTGGAGAGCTCAAAGTTAGGGCTACCATACCATTGTTCAAGTTTTTCTTTACTATTAAACATTAACCAGATGGGTGGTTCTATGCGATAGCAAGGTATGGCTATAAATTCATGGTTAGTTTGGAGTCTAAGATTCATAAATGGCAAGATAAGTACATATTGGTTAGATTAGATATGGATCTTGATTTCTAGACCAAGTTGACAAAACTTATTAGGACAAAGGATATAAAGCTATTATCGAAAGATGCCCCTGCCGCAAAAAAGATTTAAGATAGGCGGCATAATAAGATGTTTTACTAGGATGCCAAGAAAATTATTAATCGTTATGAGACTGGTGAGCAAATATTTTCTGATGAGGAAGGTAGGGCTTGCTTTTGCCATTGTGTTGAGATGAGCTGTTAGAGGGAAGTTGATCTTTACGACACATGGGGGAGATCCTTTGCCTTTGAGCTTCGGTTGGAATGGATTTGTAAGTTTATGTACTTTTATTGTGTTGTAATGTTCCCTTCCTTATAGACATTGATGTAGGTGATGTTGACCTAAGGAAGTTGTTGGCCCAAGTTAAGGCTAAGAAATGGAAACTTGATCAACGTGTTGCTAAGGCTACCCTGAGTTAAGGCGAGGCACAAAAACAGGTCATCAAAGGAAAAGCCATTCAAAAGAAGAAGAAGGAGACAACTCGACTAAAGGGTGAACAAATTTTTCAACAAGAAAATGTTCCTAAAATTGTACAAAAAGAAATGCTACCTCCTCTAAAAAATGTGATGGAAGAGAGACAAGTTAGTGAGTCCAACCAAATTGCTACTCCTGACAACATCATAGAGACTGCCCTAATAGAAGTCATAGACAATTCGGTGTTAGTAAAGCTAACGTCTATGCTAAGCCCCAAAAGGAAGAAAGGGAAAGATCATATTAGAGAATCCCCATCCAAGAGAAGCAAAGACCTAGATGAGGGCACCAAGAAGGCCCTTTAGGAGAAAGCTCTAGGCATCAGGTTTGCTGAGTTTTCGCTCAAATTGAGAAGAGCTACTATTAGGTGCCTTATTGGAGTCATACCATTTTGAACACTGATTTTTCTCTAGGAGAGAGAGTAAGTCCTTAGCCCTATTGGAGGGAATTATTCTTCCCAAAGATAAGGATATTGTGAAGAGATATATTGTAATAAAGGTCACATCACTGCTAAGCTATGTGGTATAGGTCTTTGAATCATTGTTACTAACTTTAGCTTAGATTATCTATTTGGTTGCTAATCTTTTACACTTGTTCTGTAGATTAGCAGTTAAGTTCTAACAGCCATAGATGAGGTTAAGGAAGAGATGAGAAAAGTAAGTTTGATCTTCTCCATGTATACATGTGATCGAAAGCCAATTAACTTATCACTTTATCTTTACAATGGAGAAGGTGGAGAAGGCCTGCAACTCCTTTAAAGCACAAAACAATGCGGTTGAAAATGAGAAGATAATGGCCGAGATGGAGATTGAAAATCTATGAGGAGAGCTCAAAGTTGAATGGCTAGCTCATAGATTGGCATTTGACGAGGTGTTATCCTTGAAGACAAAGAACGATAAGCTCTTCAAAGAAACTACAGAATTGAAGGACCAGTTAAGGCAGAAGAGAGAGGAATGCTAGAGTCTTGGGCAACGGTTACCTTAATAAGTGAAGAGGGAGACAAATTGAGGGTCCAAATCAAGGATTTAGAGACTAAAAACTCTAAACTTGAAGCTTGAGTAGCCAAGCTAGAGCAGGCTTCTAAGGCTAAGCCTTCTATGGAGGAGGCATTACTAATTGTCACTTTAAGCCAACGATGTGAGAAACTGCTTTGTAAGAAGTTATTGGAAGAGGTACAACTGGCCAAGGAAGAGATTTTGAATGTTTACCCTAACTACGAACTCTCATGACTTAACTTTTCCAATGTAAATAATGATGATGCTAATAGTGATGAAGATGGAGAGGTCGATAATGAAGAAGGAGTGGAATGTCAAGGGCAGAATGATAACTAACTAGCTAATATGGAAACCCCTATACTTGTTAAAGAACCTGTTGCAAAAGAGACCCCTTATGTCTAAAAAGAGGCTCCTAATACTCCAATTGAGACAACTAAAGCCAGTAAAGATCCCAACTCTACCAAAGTTAAAGATAGTGTGGCCAACTAAGACCTTAATTCTATTAATTCTACCAAAGAGGATGTCTCCACTTTGGAACCTCATGTTTGATTTCTGCTAATGAAAATTTCACCTTTTCCTGAATTTGTCTCAATGTTTGTTCAAGTTAGGATGCCAACCTTTTGGTGGTTGTATTGAGACTTGTTTAATTTATGTTAACATTTTGCTGCATAAATTCATAGCACATTTCATTTCATGTGCTTTAAGAATTAACAACATGAAAATTGCTTAGAGAGGCTTTTTAAGTTTTCGTCCATCTATCTATAGATGTGGATAAGTAAAGTTCATTAATCGTAAAAGATCTGAACTTCGTTGAATGTTACAATTCATTCATCAAACTAAATTAATACCTATTGGAGGTAATTTGAGTTCATTAGTCATATCAAGTCAGAACTCTTTGAAAATAGTCGAGCTTGTTGGCCACTTAAAATTAAGATTTAAGCTTGCTAATCGTCATAGGTCGGAACTTTATAAGTAATAACTCATTCGCTATGCAAGCTTGAACTATATCATTAATTAATCATGGTTAGATCAAGGATTACTAAGATCACAAATTGAAATCCGTATAATAGATCAAGAAATAAATACTTCAATTTAATAGAAATTAAGCTACTACTTTACATAATCTTAAGACAAACATCGAATGCAAATGCAGAACATTCTTAAATAATAAAGAAAAACTACACGAAATAAAGCTTAAGATTCTCAACATTTTATGCTCAAGGGATAACTTGTCCATCTAACCTTTCTAATCTATAGGCCTCATTTCCTACTGCTTCTCAGATCTTTACTGGATCTTCCTAATTCACAGCAAGTTTGCTTTGATTGTCTCGTAAGCTAATTGCTTCCATCTTCTTGTAAACCAAGTTCACTAGTCAAAATATTTTGTGGTTGACCTTTAGATTGTAATATCTCGTTGCCCTATGTTGGCAGGCCACAACCCTTACTCTTGTGTTATCCCGTAGTACTTTTTGTGCAGTAACCATGTTTTTGACACTGCAAACATTGTAATACTGCATTCTTAGCATCCTCTTTCATAGTCAACCAATAGTAGCCAAGCCTCAAAGCCCAAACATATAATGTCTAAGCCTTCACATGGTTACTGCACACTCTTGCATGCAGATGAAAAAGAACTTACTCCACATCATTTGGTGCAAGGCAATAGAGATAGAGTTGAGCAAAGCCATGTTTATATAAGATGTTAGATATAGTTTACAACCTGGTATATAAGCCTTAGAGCTTCCTTCTTGTTTGTAGGTAAGACCCCATCTCTCGAATACTCAATGATTTAGTCCATCCATGATTTGTCGTTTGGGGAAGGTTGAACCTCATAACATTGTTCCACTACTTCCAAACTCTTGCTCTATAAGTATTCAATGGACAGTTTGTCGCTCAAATCAAGAAGCTACAAACTGGGCCAATTTTGACAATTTATCGACATGATATTCCAATCTTTAGGAATCTTCACAAATGCAAAGGACTGAAATTCCTCTAGGAGCATCGATACATCAAACTCTTTTGCCATATAATCTCCCATTAGTTGGTTCACAATCAATTTTGAGTCTAAAAAGACCTCAATTTTCTCAACCCCAACTTCCTTTGCCAACTTTAGTTTAGCAATTAAGGCTTCATACTCAGCCTCGTTATTACTTACTAGGAATCCAAACTTCAATGAATATTGTATTTTCACGTTATGTGGTCCTTGCAAGATAAGTCTTACTCTACTTCCTTCTTTTGTGGGGGAGTCATCTATTTTACAATTTCTAAACAAGTTTTTCAACAATCTCAACATTATCCTCTTCTCCAGTAAATTCAGCTACAAAATCCACTAAAACTTATACTTTTATTGTCGTTTTGGGTCTATATTGAACACCATAGGCACTTAGTTCAAGGCGTTACTTCATCGTCCTTCCTAAGGTATCAAGTCGTTGCAGGGCTTATCGTAATGGTTGATCAATAAGAACTATGATCTGATGAGCTTCAAAGTATGGCTTTAGCTTCCTTGCTGAAATCACCATAAATAAGACAAATTTTTCAATCTTAGTATACCTTTGCTCTAGGCCTTAGAAGACATGGCTCACATAATAGATCAGTTTATGCTCTTTTCCCTCCATATGAGTAAGGATAGAGGAGAGAGCTAGGCTACTGACAAATAGATATAAGAACAAATCTTCCTTGAGAATAAGCTTCAAAAGTATTAGTGGAGATGATAGAAAATCCTTTAATTATCAGCCTAGCATTCATCTATCCATCTAAAGTCTTTAGGGTTCTTCAAAATCTTGAAAAACTCTACACATCTATTTACGCTCTTTAAAACAAATTTGTTTAGGGTAGCAATCCGTCCTATTAGCTCCTGAACTTCCTTAAGAGTACTTCATATTCTTAATGGTATCAATCTTTCTCAAATTTGCTTCAATTCCCATTTACCCCAAGAATTTGCTTGAGGTACCCCCGAAAATGCATTTCTATCGATTCAACTTCATGTTAACCTCCTCAATGTGTCGAATGTCTCATATAGATCAACAAGGTGTTTATCCTCTTCCTTGCTCTTGACTATCATATCGTCAGCATATACTTTGACATTGCGATGGATTTAGGGCTTAAACATTTACGTTTAAGCCTTTAGTAAGTTACATTAGCGTTCTTTAGCCTAAAAGGTATAACTGTGTAGCAATATGTTCTAAAGCTTGTAACGAATGAGGTGTGAACCTCATCTTTTTTCTCCATTCTGAAATGATTGTAGCAAAAAAAATGCATCCATAAAAGAAAGCAAAGTATGCCTTACAGTTGAATCTACCATCTAATTAATCATCGGTAAGGGAAAGTAATCCTTAAGGCAAACCTTTTTCAAGTTGATGAAGTTCATGCACATACACTACTTGCCGTTTAACTTCTTGACCAATACAAAATTGGCTAGCTATAATACCTTAACATTTCGAGTCAGTTCAATAACCCTATGATTTGAGACTGTAAATTTAGGGCGTCAGATTAAGTTATCTGTTTTATTTTAAATTTCACCGTAAAGTTAGAAAAGTTAGACGAAGTAATTTAAGTAGAGTCAATTTCTCAAAATAAACTATATAAAAATATTAATTTGAGAAAAACGTCAATTTATCGATAAAACTGATAATCATAAAATTTGAGCTTTTAGATATAGCGATATATTAGAGATAAGTTAATTAACTTTTAAAAATAATAAATGAAGTTGAATTATACATAATATACATGTATTTACATGTAATATACATTATTGTATTAAATATATACATATAATAATAATAATAAATTATTAAAATTAGGTAAAATAATGGAAAATTAATATAAAAATTGAAGGGATGAGTCAACCTAGTATCAATTGGAAATGATGAGTCAACACTTAATTTATGAGGGGATGACACATGTCACTTAAGAAAATGGAAAATTAGTATGTATCATGTACATGTCCAAATTCTATTTAATTAAATAAACTTCAAAAACTATAAATAGGACGCAAACCCACAATTTCAATATTTTGGAACTCTGAAAATAAAAGAAAACGATTTAGAAAAACTGGGAAAAATTAAAATAAAAATAGAATAAGAAATAGAGTTAGAATAGGTTTAAGTCGATTCATGTACTAAACCACAACTTGACTTAGAGTGGCTTAAAGGTCCAATTGAGGGTGGCCGAAGGAGGTGTTTCGATAAGATGTAGCCACCAGGTGGGGACTAATGGTGGCTGATTCAGGTAAACCAAAATTCTGCTCCTAACTTATTTAATTTTGTAAAAATATCAAATGTTGTCAATTAATTATGAAATTTGCTTTTATAAGATTATTTTAGGTGTAGATTAATTTAGTAATTTTATTTTAATTAAATAATTAGTGAAAATATGGGTTCCTTAAGAAAATGCCCTGTTTGGGCAAAAATTAGACTAATTTTATAAATATTAAATGATGTTATTTTAAGCTCAATTTTTGTATATAATACACTAATATATATATATATATATATATATATTTAATTTTGGGAATAAGAACTTTCAAAATTAAGCATGTTTACTATTTTTTATAATTATTTTGAATAAAATTGTCAGTTTTACAGAATTGTTGAAATAATTAGTTTTTGATGAAATTAAAAAATGAGCCCTACATATTTAGACTTTTGGAAGTTTATAATGATATTTGGAACATTTATTTTTAATCTCATACATAAATTTATTTATTTTCCCTAATTTTTGATAATTTCAAGTTGAAATCGCTGTTTTCGTAAAAATAGATATTAGCCAATTTAGTGTAATTTATGGTCAATAATTAAACTTCCTATTTTCGTGAGTTTATAAGATTTTTCGTGAAATTAATCGAGCTCATACACTATTTATTGTGTATTTCCCTAGTATAAACTTATATATTAGCTTAATATATAATATAGTAATTAATATTGTTAAAATATTTATTAAATTCATGCCAAATGGATACTTTAGGGTATATTAAGGGTTGTTGGAGAAGTTTGAGTGCTGAAGTTTATTCGAGTTTATTACAGAGTTAGAATAATGTACAGTCGAGTCATAATGAGAAAAGGGCTTTTTTAGACCTTGATAATATTGATAGACTTAGTTCTTAAGGTATCTCAATAGCACTCGAAATAACGATCGTAACGATATAAAGTTTGTTGAAATCGAATAGGGAATGAGTAAGATATGGTTACATGAAGCTCAAAAATGTGGAAATGAAAGCTTATAACAGTTCAGATTTGACTCAAACTTGATTTGAAGATTGTGTTATATTTTCATAAGTGTGATAAGTAAGGAAGGACCATATCACAAAGCTTAGGATTTTGCACTATTATAGAGTCTAGGTAAGTGAATCTAACCCATGCTTGGAGTAGATATATTACTACTTATAACACTGCGTGTTGTTTGATGCTGTGTTGATTGAATATGAGTATATCTAGAGTGAACCCATATGCTACTATAGTGCATGCTAATGTAGTGATTTTGACGATAGTAATTATATCTCGGTTAAATTGTTATGTTGCTACGTTGGGTAATGAATTGTATTTATAAATGATTGTGCTAACTAAGGAGTTGAGTGATTGCTAACTCAATTCTCTGGGTATTCACCTAAGTGAACCCTAAGTGAGATATTAGAATTCCACTAAAGAGAGTTCGAAAACTAAAATCAAATCACTAAGTTGAATAAAACTGAAAGACTGGTTGTGTTGAGTCATATACTTAAGTTGTGTTATATACTTGATTGCATATCATGGCATAAAAAGGGACCTATAGGTTAAAACTTTTAGAATGAGGCTTCTAAGTGATCATGGAAAAAGCATGGCTTTATGAACTCAATTTTTGGAAGCAAATAGATTGCATTGCCCAAACATTGTGACTATTTTGATAGTCAAATTTAGTAGACTACAATGTGTGGTCTAATTTAGCAGTGTTGCTTATTTGATTTGGTGAACTATAATGTGTAGTCTAATTTTGTAAAACAAAGTTAGGGGTCCTACTCCCAGGTTACCTTTTTTGATAATGGTAAACTATAGTATGTAGTCTAATTCGGTGGGGGTCCTACTCCTAAGCAACTCCTCGTTGCCCATAAGTTCCTGAATGTTATATCTAGATGCTCAGTTATGTCGACTAACTAGAAGAAGATTAGAAAGGCATAAGATATCGGTACCAATGCATGCTACGTACATGAGTATAGCATGTTGCATTGCTAATAATAAATGCCTCATTAGGCAAATGCATATGAGAAGTTGAACTTGGGGGTTATGGTTAAAATGTTTCAGTTATGATATGCAATATTGTCTATCATATTGATACGAGGCAAGCGCACCTATCAATTTTAATATAGCGGATATGAGTCCGAGTCGATCCCTCAGAGATTTTGAGTACTAATATTAACTTTAGCTTTATTATCTAACCGGAAAATTATGTCGAGTTGAATGAATTAAAAATACTGAAATTAATAAACTAAACTAATTATGAGACTTAATTACGCAAATTAGAAAGCAATAAATTACTAACGACTTCAAGTATGCAATGATGTATTTAGAAATTATTTCCCCTAGTGTTTAACATGTAACCTTTTTAAAATATATTTAATTTAATTTCTATAATTCTTGACCGGAGGGATTTACAATTAAAGCTAATATCTTTCTCAAGCATATTAACCCTAATCCTAAATTATTTACCGGAATCTCTTCACTTAGTAATATAACTTAGAATTGCATTAATGTTTAATGAATTCCCACACAAACAATCAACTTTCCGGAAGAATCATGTATCTTATCTCTAAGTATACATGTAATTCTCTTCAATTATGTTAAGATCTAATTACATATGCAATTTCTCAATCAACATGCATAATATCATATATTAATACTCTAGAATTATCAATCCACAATTAACGACATAATTGAATCAAGAAAAGATAGAAACTTTCTTGAAATTATAATTCAATCCAAGGGTTACATGAAACCCTAGGTTCCATAATCCTAAATACTTGAATTCTAAGCTATCATAACGAATCTAAAAACGAGTTCCATCAAAAACATAAAATAAAGCATAAAAACCCCTCTTGATTTGATGAACAATCTTTAATTTTGAAATCGATGTCGTTATCGCTTCTTGATGTTGTTTCTCCTTAAGTCTCTTCTTGTCTCTTGTCTCTCTTTGTTTCTGTAATGTCTCTCTCTCTTTTGAACCCTAAGATCCCCTTATATATGTGTATTACATGGATTTTATTTTCGTCACCAGACACGGCCTGAAACATGGCCGTGTCCCCAGGTCGTGTAACTTTCTGCACTAAGGCAAAATTTCTGCACAACTTCAAAATTTCATAACTTCTTCGTTTGAACTCAGAATTGAGTGAAACTTGATTCGTTTTCTTCGTTTTCGAGCCTAGAATGCGTTTAAACCCTGAAATCAACATTTTACTCAATTAAGTATCAATTTCTTTAAAGAAAACCAAAAATGTACGGGAAATGCTATAAAATCACCATATGAAATATGTTTAAAATCAGAGTTATCACATATTATCTATATTATGTTGTTTGTTATCTACTCTCACTTAGCTTCAGTAGCTAAGGGGATAAAATGTTTTATTCTTAGGTTAACTATATTGTGAAGGACCCAATACTAAGGGGCGATATATATACTAAGAGCATGAGTCAGAGTCAACGACTTTTGTATGGAACTTGTATTAATTTAGGAATCTTATTATTGTGAAGTTGACAAAGGAAAAAGCTAGTTCATGTTTTGATGTAAACATTATGTTGTACACATAAGATGTGATAGAATATCTAGTTGAACTTCGATGTAGCAACCCCTTTATCATGTAAACAATGTTGTCTTTTGATAAATGAGCAGGTTGAGTTGAGTTTCAATAGGTATTCCTATGTGATGGTGCATTCCATGCTAAGCCAAGATGTAATACTAGCCACGTTGGATAAGGTTCTTCCTTATAAACCCTACTTCTAATAACTTTTGAACTACTTCTTCTTTAATTGCCACTTGCCGTTCTAAGGTAAAATGCCTCTTCTTTTGTTGAATAACCTTTGCATTAGGATCTATTTGCATTTTTTTTTGTCATGACTTCTCTTAGGATGCCTTATATGTACATGGGAGCCCATGTGAAAACATCGACATTCTCCCATAGGAACTTTATTAAATCTTGTCTAATCTTATTAGTAATGGTTTCCGCATCTTAGTTGTCCTCCTAGGGTTATCCCCAAGTTAAATTTCTTCAACCTCCTCTTCGGTACTCTCTATACTACTAGACTTACTATTTAGATTTACCTCAATATGAAAAAATTCTTTGCACTTGAGTGCCCTTAAATATAACAACTTGGCTAATTGTTGATCTCCATTGCACACTCTAACTCCAATGGGAGTAGGATATTTTGCATTTAAGTGTGCCATCAAAGGGACCATGTGGAACAAGTTCTGGTAAGGTTAGCCCATAATCAAATTGTAGGGTGACCAACATTTGATGACAAGGAAATCCACTTTATCCTTAGCCACATTCTCATTATCTCCAATCTGGATTGGAAGAGAGATCACCTTAGTCACTCGTATAGGTCGATTATTAAAAGCATATAGGTCATAATCATAGGGTCTCAATTGTGCTTTGATTTTTGTCTTCATTTGGTCAAAGGCATCTTGAAATATGATGTTTATCAAACTTCTAGTGTCAATTAAGATTTTCTTGACCTCGAAGTTGGAAATTCTCGTATTGACCACTAGTGCATCATCTTGAAGCCTTTGTATGCCTTCAAAATCCCTTTCTATGAAAGAGATGGAATTGTCAACCTTCACCTTCTTGCCCTGCATATTATAAACATAATGTATGGCATTAGTTGAGATTGAAGAGCAAGATTAGCTTAAACTGGAGGGTCCTCCAATAATGGTGATTATGATACCATTCGGAGCCCTACTATTTTTACCTCCTTCTCTTACCTCCCTTCTGACATGAGGGGGTCGATCATCGTGATCATGGTCTGCTCTTCTCCTTTGGGTCAGCCATTCAATACTCTCAATATCGTAAGCCAAGAACTTGCTTAAGTAACCCTTCTGGATTGCATCCTTGATTGCATTTTTGAGCTGTATGTACTCATCGATGTTGTGGCCTCTATTGTGATGAATATTTCAATATTTATTAGAATTCCTTCATGATGGGTTTCCCTTCATTCACTCAAGCCATTGCAATACCCTTTAATTTTGCACTTCCATCAATACATCATATATTGGACCATTTAAGGGTAGTGTGAATAGAGTAGGTCGAAATGCACAGCCTCTTCCTTTCACCATTACCACCTTCCAAAAATTGGTCATCACATTTACTAAGTCTATCCTTTACACTTTTCTTATTCTTATCGGTTTTCCAATTACCCCGACTTTAATCGACTTCATGCCGAGCTTTTATATTGTCCTCTTATCGAATGTAAGAGGTAGCCTTAGTCTTGAATTATACAAAAATCTTTAGCTTATTCTTGGCTAGAGATTTGAAGAAATCTCCATGTAGCTTCACTCCATCAATCATTGCATTCAGGGCAATACTCATGTCTAATTATAGAATCTAAACCATCTCGACCATAAACCGAGCCAAGTAATCTCTGATAGATTCATCAAATCTTTGTTTGATAGTGTTAAGGACAGATGAGTCCTTAACTAGGAGCTTGCTTGTAAGGAAGCGTTGCAAGAACACCTATGCCAAATCTTAAAAACAAGTAATAATATTTAGCTTTAAGTGTTAGAACCATGTACTCATAGCATTCCGCACAGTTAAGGGGAATGCCTAACAAGCCACTGTATCACTCAAGCCATGCAACTTAGCAAGAGTACGATAATATTTGAGATGATTCTCAGGGTCTTTTGTCCTATTGTACATCCCAAATTGTGGCAATTTGATATGCCATAGTATCACTTCTTCTAAAATTTCTCAAACAAAAGGATTTTACTTAATCGTAAACTGACGACCAGTTGCAGCAAGAGCACTCACTTGCAATGGACCATCATGATACACTTGCTATGATTGCTTTCCTTTATCCATTCTTTTAAGTATAGGGGTTAAGGTGCCATAGGTCACTCCAATCTACTTTCTTGGCAATTCAAGCGAATGGACTAAATTACCAAAGTCTTCAGCACTATTGCCCCTGTGTTCTTGATATTGATTAGGCAAGCTATTTTTCTGATGAGATTCAAGATCTCATCATTCTTCTTAGAAAACTCCTTATTTTCCTTAGCCAAATTAACACAAAGCTACTATAATCTAGCTAAACAATCTTCATTAGGGTACCTATTCCCACACTACCACACCCTCCCCCTCCCCCAGAAATTGCTGGGGAAAATGTTTAGCACTTATACTTTTAATTAATAGTAGTTTTAGCCATGGGTAGAAAGGTTCAAAAATAGATGACAGCAAAATATTGTTCATCAAAAGTAATGTTATAAGTCGATTCCTAAAAGAGAGAAGAATTAGGTTAATGGGGGTGCCGGGGTTAGTCCAGTGTAACCACTCCGTTGCCTAAGTTAGAGTATAAAAGAGTAAAATAAAGAGAATAAGTTCTTAGAGTGTTAGAGAGTTCTTATAGTATTGGTATCTCCTTATTTGTAGACACTTGTTCAATAACTGTAGTGCCAAGTAGTTAACTCGCATAAGCTACGTAGTAGCTCCTCAATTTAATTACATGCCAAAAGGTAAGAGAAGTGGGTAGTTACGTAATTAAGCTGGGCAAATGCTAAACTGTTTGCACCCTTATTCAAATTCAAAGTGTTTAGTTGAGGCAATCAAGCTTTCTAGCCCATTAAGTGGCTAAGTCCAAAGTCTCCTTAGTTGCCAAATCAAGTCACACTGTTAACCTTGACAAAGTAAGATAGCTCAGCAGGTAATGTACTAAGCGATAATTAGGGAAGGCAAAATTCCACCATCATGAAATTCAATTATGTAGCCCGAATTTATGTTTTAATAAACTTTAAAGGATACTTTAATAGATTTTGAAGAATTTAGGGGTTTTGCAAATATATTACTATGTAATTAAACTAGAATGGAAATTGAACAAAGAAACAAGATCGGCTTAGTGACACATGTTGGGTTTCGGGAAACATTTTAGGGTTTTCAATAATCCTAAGATTGTATTTATAGTAACTATTATTTGCATATATCTAAACTACCAATAAATCTATTTTGATTATACCCTTAATTATTCTTGACAATTTCAATGTTATCTCTTAAATCATTTTTATCATTTTGAATCAATCTTTTAAATTTTTCATTATCAATTTCAAATAATCTTTCAATATTTCATATAGTGAATAGGTTGTCTTTTCTTTCCATAAATCTTTTTGCATAGTAGCTTTAAATTAATTATTTTATTACCCTTTGTAACCATTGCTTGTTAATATCAAAGGAGGTTCAACTATGGTATAACTATTTACAATTTCACCTTGAAAGTTAAGGATACTTGTCGGGTAAGTTTATTAATTTAATAGCTTTTAGGAGATATTGTTCTTGACGAAGTTAGCTATTAACTCCCTTGAGAAGCTAGTTGTAATATTTGTCTTAGAAGTTACTTATTAACTTCTTTAGGAAGTTGATTGATCTTCTTTAGGAAGCTAGTTGTTAACTTCCATTGGATATTAATTAGGTACTTCCATGAGAAGGTGATTTAGAAAACTTACAAATTAAGTTCTTAGGATGGCTTACCTTTGGAATTATTTTAAGAAATATAGTTAAAGTTTCTAAATAGGCCTAATTAGTGGACTTCCACATTATGTTACATATTTTTATGTGAAAAAGCAGTTACATAATATGTTATGTATCTGTAACTTTACAAATGTCATCTATACTTATTTTTAATTGAAATCTATTCTAACTTTGGTTGTATTAGGCTCTCAATATTGCAAAGAGAAATTTTAATATCTAAAGTTTTTCCTAAGCAGACTTACTAATTTTTTATAGGTTAATATAACCTCTATATTAATTCATCAAGCAAACAATGTCAAACAAAAGCACTTCTTGTGTTGCAACCTAAGCTATTTGTGTTTTTGTGTCTTTTCATTTCATTTCTTTTGATTTTATTTTAGTCATATGATAATTCAACACACTCCACTTTTATTAATCCTCCTGAGTGTTATAAGTTAGAAACACTCTAAAAAGAAGTTAAATTCACCAAGGACAAGAAAGTAATGATAGTGATCATGAACCAAGGAACAAAGTCTACGAATTCAAATAAGTAAAAAGGGGGTTAAAGAGGACCACAGGCAAGGATCATACCCATGATCCTCTCGACATAAATTACACTTGAGATTTAATGAAGGAAAGGATTAAGGGAAACATTACGGCAAAAGATCATGCCCGTGGTCGTATACTATTAATCACAACTAGCCCTACTCAAATCTTTCATGATTACTTTGTTTCAAACTTTCCTAATTTGGCTTTTTTTGCTAAAGAATCCATTTTCACTTTTCAGTACCTCACCTAATGTATCTCTAGGGTCGTACACATGGAGGCTGCACCATAACAAATAGAAACAAGAAAATAAAAAGGGATTTAGCAAATTCGAATGGCTACTAACTAGATATGACACACCAGCATATCCTACTCAGCCTAATCATAACACTTGATATAACACATGAATGTAGTATTAGGGAAAACTCGTCACTAACTCTTACTAAAGGAGTTAGATAAGAGCTGAAAGGTAAGAGAGAAGACACGGCTAAATGCTCTCAAAAGGGTAATGTTTGTATTCAATAATGAGGAGTGATGATGTCAGCATATCAGCAAATGGGGGTTTATATACTTGCTTTACTAAGGTTATAATATATACATGGAAAAGATAGAAAGGGTAATTTACAAACAGGATACATAAGACTTGCTAGAAAGGGTAAAGAGGACAAAGAATATTCAGTATAAAAAAATAAAGAACCTTTTGGAATGTCATGCCAAAAGACTAGTATCATGAGGTGATTAGGGGCTCATAATGTAGTTGGCTAGGCTAAAATGAATTCAAAGGCTGCTAGGTAGTTGTAGGATCCTGCTCAGATGAGGTTAGAAGAAGGTCAACAACCAGAGCTGACCTAGTCTAATTTAAGTTAGAGCTTGGGTATTGAAGGGCATTCTGATCCTCTCTAAGTTGAGTGTCTTGACAGCCTAGCACGGATAGAGGTCTAATCCTGGTTGGCTCGAGAGTTTCTTGGATCATGCTATGAGCTTAGCAATAGGTATGGCTACTTTCCTATTCAGCATGCATGCTTAACAGGTTGACATGACTGCTTGGTAACTTGGAAATTGTATTGATACTTATGAGAGCTTAGCACTCAAGTCAGTAATAGTGTAAAAGATGGAGATTAGAGTGGGAATCCCCATCCTAAATGGGGTTTTAAGCTAATATTCTCTGTATGACTCCTTGCAATCCTCTAGCTCGATTACATATGACTGGTCCAGAGAGTTGATTCCTATCATCTACTTAGGGGTTAGAAGGATTTATCCTCAAATCCAAAGAGATTTCTAGCTCTTGCTTTATCCTAGCATCTGCTAGGTCTTCTTCTAGTTAGTGAAGATTCAAGTTAAGCACATTGAAGGTTAATGAAGCATCATAGTTCATGAGTAATTCAATCTGATAGGTATTGTAGTTGATTTTTTTTAGGACTTTGAATTGACCATTAGCTCGTGGAGATAGCTTGCTCTATCTTAGGTACAGCAATCTTTCTCAATTAAGGTGAATCTATTCTAAGTCACCTGGTCTGAAAGAAACAATTTGACAGCCATGATTATTGAGCTCTTACTATCTCTAATTAAACTTGTCGATCTTCTTTGCCACAAAGTGATGCAGTTCTTGTAATTCTTAAGCTTAAGCAACTGCAAATTGACTCTCTTTAATAGTTGCGAGGGTACCGATCAGATTTAAGAGAATGGTGGGATTGAGGTCATAAACAACCTCAAAAGGAGTCTTCCCAGTGGTGCTATGGACAGTTTGGTTGTATGCAAACTTTACAACTGGCAGACACAGATCTCAGTCTTTTAAGTTCTTTCCCATGACAACTTAGAGTAGATTACCTAATATCCTATTCACCACTTCAATTTGACCATCAGTTTGAGGGTAGCTACTATAACTGAACATAAGTTTTATCCCAAGTCTTTTCTAAAAGGTCTTCTACAAAATAACTCAAGAATTTGGTATTCCAATATGAAACAATTGTTTTTGGTACTCCATATAGTTGAACAACTTCCTATAAAAACAAATTAACAATATATAAACATCATTAGTTCGATGGCATGGGATGAAGTGTGCCATTTTGCTAAAGCGGTCTGCTACAATAAAGATTGAATCTTTTCCTTTAGATGTTTAGGGTAACCTTAGGACAAAGTCCATACTAAGGTTGATCGAAGGTGAGGTCGGTGTTGGTAAGGGCATATATTCTCCATATGGCTTTCTCTTTCCCTTGGCCTTCTTGTACACTTCGCAAGTACTAACTCCTTGGTCAAACCAGGCTAGTAAAAGTTTTCTTTTAACAAGTTGGCTATTTTGGTCTCTCCAAAATGACTAAATAATCTACCACTACTAGCTTCCCTTACCAACAGCTCACATGTGGAACAACTCAGTATGCATAGCCTTCTTTTCTTAAACCAATAGAAATCCTTAAGATAATATCCTCTAGTAGCAACTCCTTCTTTGCATTACTCAAGTATAGGACCAAAATGGGGGTTGTGAGCATACTGTTTAATGATAAGGGAAAATCCCAATAATTTCATTTATAGGGTAGCAGTAAGGTTAGCCGACATGTTAAGGCATCAACAACTACATTGGCACTACCCTTCTTGTGTTGGATCATATAAGAAAAGCCTTCCATAAATTCTAGCCACTTTTCTTAACTTTTTGAAAGTTTATTCTAACTTCCAAGATGCTTTAAGGACTAATGGTTTGTATAAATTATAAACTTTCGTAGTAATAGATAGTGTTGCCAAATAGTAAGAGCTCAAAAAAGAGAGTATAGCTCTTTCTCATACATAGAATAGTTTAGTACAGCACCATTAAGCTTCTCACTATTGTAAGCAACTGTTTGACATTCCTGTATTAAGACTATACCAATGCCAATGCCTGACAAATCGCATTCCAATTCAAATGGCTTGTCAAAATCTAATAGGGACAAGACAGGAGTAGTAATGAGCTTCTCTTTGATCTCCCTTAAGCTTGCTCAATGCAATCATTCCATTGAAATTCATCATTCTTCTTTCTCAGCTCGATTAAGGGGGTTGTAATTGTATTAAAGTTTTTAATGAATCACCTATAAAAAGAAGCAAGGCTATAAAAACTTTATACTTCAGTGACATTCTTCAGCGTCAGCCATTTTAAGACAGCTCAAACCTTTTCCTCATCTTCTTGGATTCCATCTATATAAACTACATAACCAAGAAAGACAACTTCACTTTGACAGATCATATACTTTTTTAGGTTCCCATATAACTTCTTGGCTCATAAAATTTCAAAAATAGCTCAAAGATGTTGAACATGGTTGTTCAGGTTGGCAATGTACACTAATATGTTGTTAAAGTACATGGCCATACATCTTTTGATCAGAGGACGCATCACATGGTTCATAAGCCACATAAATGTGTTTGGCGCATTTGTAAGTCCGAATGGCATAACTAACCACTCATAGAGACAATGCCTCATCTTAAAAGTAGTCTTCCATTCATCACCAAGCATTATGTGAATTTGGTGATAGTCACTTTGCAAGTCAATTTTTGATAATATCTTAGCACCATGAAGCTCATCCAACATGTCATTGAGCCTTAGTATTAAGTATCTTTATTTGATTGTAATAAGGTTGATAGCATAGCTATCAATGCACATGTGCTACAAACCATTCATCTTTGCGACAAATAGAGCTGGTACAACACAAGGACTCATGTTTCCCTCATAAAATCTCACTCTATCAGCTCATCCACTTACCTTTTTAGCTTGGCAACCTGCCCAGGATTCATTCTTTAGGTAGGTCGGTTTAGTAAAGCTACACCCGGCTATAGATCAATAAAGTGTTCTATGCCTCAAATTGACAAGAGCCCCTTAGACAACTCTTTAGGGAACAAGTCGGAAAATTCATCAATTAATCTTCGAATCTCATCAAGGACATCTTCTAGATTTCTCAACTCTAACAATCTTCTTATCAATAAAAACATAGCGGCCTTTTCAATAGCTCGAAGGTCTCGGTGACTCATTATTAGGGCCTTCTTGTTGTTAACTCAGGTGAGCTAATTATGTGCCTCATTTACCTCGTTTGGTGTCATAGGTTATATCATGATCTTCTTTCCATCTTTGATAAGGCATAAGTATTCTTATATCCATTGTGAGTAACACATTGGTTAAACAACCAAGGTCTTTCATAAAATAGATGTGAAGCCCTATGGGGATGACATCACATACCACTTCATCCCTGTATACATTCCCAACACTAAAAGGCACAAATACTTGTTTAGTAATGTATAGAATACCCTTATCATGAAGCTAGTATAACTTACAAGGTCATGGGTGCTTAGAGGTTGGCAGTCTTAACCTTTGCACAAAGGATTATGCAATAATGTTGGTACAGCTCCCTCCATCCATAATGATGGTGCACAACTGTCCTTTAATGGTATACTTTGTATGGAACAAATTTTCTCTTTGATCTTCCTTAGAGCTTAGCAAGGAGTTTAGCACTCATCTCAGTACTAGTGTCATCACTTCTCCCTAGTCAACATAGACACAGGTCTCTTCTTCCTCATTAACTTCAACTCTTCTAAGATTCTTCTTCTCCTTTAGCTCGCTTTTGTCATTGCTATCCACTACATCTCCTTAAAGCACCATTCGAGCACTCAACAGCCATATATCTAAAACCTAAGCATTTGAAACACTTCACCTTACTCATCTTCTATCTGGAGGTCTGTCTTTTCTCATATGTCCTCAAGATTAGCCTATCTTTATCTCTTCTCTTCTAGCCTACTTAGATTTCATTAAGTCGGTCATGTTTTTCCTCAACTCGAAAGGGTCTCCTTGGTTTGGCATGAACAATTCAACGTAAAGTAGGAGCTTGAGAAAAATTCAGCCTAAGTCTACTCAAGGCATTTCTCCTCTACTTTTCGACCCCTTATGCTACCTTAATAACCTCCTCTAGTATATAGAATCTCTATACTTACATAATATTATGAATCTCATATTTGAGTTCATAGATGAAATGATGCAAAACCATAGCCGAGAATAGATAAGGTCGGTCGCTAAGGTAGGTTCAAGCTTGCGAAAAGCTCGAAAAAGGTAATGGAAAGGTGCAAAAACAATAGGAAAAGGAAAACACAAGCAAACCCATGAACAACTCCACAGGATATGATGACCAATGGAACTTCTAAGGGCTTATTGCATAACTTGATGAGGTGGTCTTACTAGCCACCTAACCTTATTTAAGGGTTAAGATAAGAGTGAGGTAAATAAACAAGCTAATGAAAGCAATGTTCGCAAAGGAATATATTTAATATATTGATGATGATAAGATAATTGCAGCTACTTGTATAGTGGGTATTTATACCCGAAAAACTAAGGCAACTTACCTAAAATAGAAAAGACTAAAAGGGTATTATCTAAAAAAAATAATATATAAGGAATAAAAAAGGTATAATTGAAAATACAACAAAATGAGTTTATTACACAGAGGGTTCTATCACATTGGTTGAACGCGTGGCTCAATGTGAGTAGATGGCTTTCTAGTAGAAAAGACAATTTGTACAATCAGTTTGGGTTTTTGCCAAGCAGGGGTGGTAGGTCGATTATGCTGAGGCGAGCTAAATAGATCATTCCTTAGAGGTGAATTCACCTTAGACACTTTCGGTATGGCTTAGATTCAAGTCGGCTGAGCCAATGGTTAGATGAGCCGAGTTGATATTCGAGTGGGGCTTAAGTTAGCAGCTACTGACACTCAATGAATATGAGAGGGTTCAGCTTAGCTAAGGCATCAGGTTAGCATATTGCAGCAACTCAAACTCCTCAATGGTAAGTCATAAGGAAGGAATTCACCTGGCCATACTTTCTAACCTTCGAGCTTAGGCTCGAGTCAAGGTATCAGTGGTGTAATTCCTATCATGAATTGTGATACAATATGGGCTTTGAGCTCTTCCACGCCTGCTTAGATCATCAACATCTAGAATTCTTTCACATAATCATCAACATATCGGCTTCCTTGGCGAAGCTCTTGCAACTTAGCAAACGTATACTATAGGTAAGTTCTAGGTACAAATCTTCCCCTCAACAATCTCTTCATCTCTTCCTAAGTTCACACACCTCATCTCCCATCTCTTGCTCTAGCCGCATTCAAATTGTTCCACCATATGGTAACATATCCAAAAATATTAAGTGCAGCAAGTTGAACCTTAACTGCATTTGTATACCTATAACAGTCAAATGCCTTCTCTTCCCATTCTAAATATTCATCTGCATCTCTATTTCCATTGAAGGGTAGGATTTAGACCTTAACATTGTCAAGTTCTCGAAGAGCTCGACGTCCTTGCTCTTGTGCTTAGTAATATTCAACCTATTCTTCTTCCTCTCCATACTCCTCTACATCTACCTCTTCATCATCCTCCTCAATCTCTTCTAACTTCGGTCTGCCACTCCTCTAACTTGGTAGGGTTGAACCAGGTGATTATCTTAATCACCTTAGCCATATCATCTCTTAGGAACAACCTCAAGTGGGTTACTATGAGGTACACCCTATGGTTACTGCCTATTGACTTGCACTGCAATAACTCGACTCTTAGTAAAATTGGTAAGTCTGTCAAGTTTATCATTGACTGACCTTAGGGTATTACTAACATTTTGATCTTGACTAACATAGGCACCACTACTCAGGTCACCAATAACACCTTAAACACTTAAATCCAACATAGTGCAATATTTCTTTGATAAGTCAACAACACAATACCCAAAAAAACACTTCTACTCACTGCTCAAAATCTTACTAACACACTCTAACAACTTCAACACCCAATGCGTACTCAGACAAATACTATAGAATGAACTTGCCTTGTTTTTACAGTAGAAAACAGATTAACAATAGAAATAACACTTACCAATCCCTGAACCTTTACTGTATAGCTCATAACTCAAAACTTACTTCACTCAAACATACAGCAGTAGCTATGGAAGGAACACAGCAGCCAGCAAACACAAACCAAAACTCCACTATACTTCACATACTCCCTCTTAGAACCGTATTTTAATACTAGTGAAACTAATACGTCTCCAAGGTCGCATACATGGAGGCCATACTACAACGAACAGAAACAAGAAAATAAAAAGGATTTACCAAATCCAAATGACTGCCAACTGGATATGACATACCAACAAATTCCACTCAACTTAATCCTAACACTCATATGATATACGAATGTAATATTAGGGCTGCTCACCGCTAACTTTTACTAAAGGAGCTAGATAAGAGCTGAAAGAGAAGAGAAAAGACACAGTTAAGTGCTTTCAAAAGGGTAATATCTATATTCAATAATGAGGAGTGATAATGTTTACGTACAAGCAAATGAGGGTTTATATACTAACCCTACTAAAATTACAATACATACATGGAAAAGATAGAAAGGGTAATTTACAAATGAGATACATAAGACATGCTAAAAAAAGTAAAAAGGACAAAGAATATTTTATACAAAAAAGTAAAGAATCCTTTTGGAATGTTGTACCATAAGACATGTGTCATGAAGCAATTGGGGGCTTATAGTGTTGTTGGTTAGGCTAAAATGAATTCAAAGGTCGCTAGGCAGATGTAGGATCCTGCTTGGATGAGGTCAAAAGAAAGTCAACAGCCAGAGCTAACTTGGTCTGGTTTAGGTCAGAGCTCGAGTATTGAAGGGCATTATAATCCTCTCTAGGTCCAGTGTCTCAACAACCCAACTCAAATAGAGGTCTAATGTTGGTTAGCTTGAGAGTTGCCTAGATCATGGTATGAGCTTGGCAATAGGTATGGCTGCTTAACTGTTCGGTTGTTCGGTATGCAAGCTTGTAGGTCGGCATGACTACTTGGCAGCTCAGAAACTGTGTTAGTACTTATGAGAGCTCAGCACTCAAGTTGATAGTAGTATAAAAGATGACGATCAGAATAGGAATCCTCATCCTAAATGGGGTTTTAAGTTAGTATTCTCTATATGAGTCCTTACAGTCATCTAGCTCGACTATATGTAACTAGTTCGAGGAGTTGATTCCTATCATCTCCTCTCTAACCCATGTTGAAAATTCAAAGACATCTCGTTAACTTAGCTATTACCTATTAACTTAGCTATTACCTATTAGAAAATTCAAAGACATCTCTCTAACCCATGCTGGATATTGGTTCCCTTGATGAAGCTATCTGAGCTGCTTAAAGAATTGAGAGGCACCGAATAGGAAGAATTCGAGCTCCTATTATTTGACAAATGCCTAGCCAACCTGTTCCAAGTAAACCTATGCAGATGGAACCTAACAAGATTGCTAAAGCCTGACTTTCTCAAACTACTTAAGTAAAGGAGAAGGAGATCCCAATGAAGTTCGAGAAAGGCCATAATTCAGGTAAGAAGATGAACAAAATCAAGTCTTTCAAGTGTCAAGGGTTTGGACAAATAGTTGCCTAATGTCCAAATAGAAGAACTACGGTGTTCCATGGAGAAGTACCAACGATTGAGGTCTACAATATTGATGAGGAAATTGAAGAGCAGAAAAAGGCCAGACAAATTGAACTATCCAAAGAGGAGGAAGTGTGAACAAGGTAATTTTATGCCTACAATAATGGTGTTAAGGAGAGTAATGAGTGTGAGTCCTGTGCTTGAGGACGATCGGGGAGAAAATTTATTCCACATTGGCTGTAAGGTAAACAAGTTGTTATGTGCCTTAATTGTTAATAGTGGCAGCTACACCAATGCAGGGTCCGCTTTCATGGTCCAATAATTAAAGTTATCAACCAAGCACTACCCCAAGCCTTATACACTATACTAGCTTAGGGAAAAGGGAGCCTTACAAGTAGATAAACAAGTGACTATGTCGATCAGTATTGAAAACTATTGAGATAAAGTATTATGTATGCTACCTATGAGTGCATCCCTTATTCTTCTTGGACGACCATAGATGTTTGACCAAAATGTAATATACGATGGAAGGAGGAACACATGTTCCCTAAAGCACAAGGGCCAAAAGGTGAAGTTAAGTCTTATGACTACTAAACAAGTTAAAAGCATGCAGACTCAATTGAGCCGAGTTCTGAAGAAAGAGGCTTTGGTGATGACCCAAGTTGAGCTGAAGAGAGAAATAGAGCGTAAGGAGCTAACCTATCTACTGGTCAAAATGTTACTTAAACTAAGAGGATCAAAAGAAGAACTGCGACTTATCAAGGTGAAAACCTTACTAAGTGAGTTTGCAAACCTGTTCCTAAGTGAACTACCAAAGGGTCTGCCCCCTACCCAAGGCATTAAACATGTAATAGATTTGCAGCCAGGAGCCACCTTACCAAACAAGCTTACTTATTGGCTGAATCTTGAGCAAGCTACCAAGCTATAGAGATAAGTAGATGAGCTAATGAAGAAAGGGTATGTGCAAGAGTACCTAAGCTCATCTACCATGCTAACTCTATCGATACTAAAGAAAGATGGGATATGGAGGATGTATATGGATAACTGAGCAATCAACCGCATTACCATCAAATATAGGTATCCTATACCAAAGCTTAATGATATGCTTGATGAGTTAAATGGAGGAAGAATATTGATCTCAAATCTAGATACTATCAAATCCAAATGCGAGAGGGAGATGAATGGAAGACTACATTCAAAACCTACAATGGATTATATAAATGGCTTATTATGCTATTTGGATTATCAAATGCCCCTAGCATGTTCATGCAACTGATGAACCATGTACTTTACGAACTCATTAGAAATTTTGTTGTCGTATATTTTGATGATATTTTTGTTTATGGTTCTGACTTGGAGACTTAACATGAGCATCTCCAAGTTGTTTTCTTAAAACTCTAAGCTGAGAAGCTTTACGCCAATCTAAAGAAATGCGACTTCTACCGACCTAAGGTAATTTTTCTGGGATTTGTTGTGAGCGGTGGTGGTGGTATATGAGTTGATGATAAAAAGATAAGAGTGATTACTAAATGGCTTGTGCTAACCTATTCAACTGACGTACGAAGCTTCTACCACCTGGCATCATTCTATCATCAATTTATAAGGGATTTTAGTACAATTATAGCCCTACTCACTAAGTTGTTAAAGAAGAATGTTGAGTTTAGGTAGGGAGAGAAGGAATAGAAGAGTTTTGAAAAGGTAAAAAAAAAGCTAACTACCGCCCTTGTCTTAACTTTGCCGAGTTTTGACAAAGTATTTGAAGTAGAATGTGACTTATTTAAACTAGGCATAGATGCTGTGCTAATGTAGGAAAGCCGATCTATTGCCTACTTTAGTGAAAAACTTAGAGAAGCGATAGTCAACTATTCTATTTATGATAAGGAGTTTTACTCCCTAATTTGAGCCCTAACTGTATGGCAACATTACTTGTTACCCAATGAATTTGTGATCTATACTAATCATGAATCTTCAAAATATCTAAAAAGCCAGCCAAAGTTGTCTTAAAGACAAGCCAAGTAGGTAGAATTTGTGGAGAGATTTTCATATATCATAAAGTACAAGAATGGTAACAACAATGTAATGGTCAATGCCTTATCAAGATTACATTTCCTCTTGACCAAACTATAAACTCAATCACTGGGGTTTTCTATAATTAAAGGTTTATATGCTGAAGATCCGTACTTTAGACCAATATATGCCAAATGTAAAGAGGGTCGAACACTTGATGACTATCACAGCAAAGATTTATACTTATTTAGAAAGAGAAGATTGCATATCTTGACTTGTTCTATGAGAGAGTTGCTACTACATGAAGCGCATGGTAGAGGATTGTTTGCACATTTTGGTAAGCACTGAACTCATAAGGTATTATCCTCTAGATTCTTTTAGCCAAAGATGAGGAAGGATGTCTAAGTTATATTGTTAAGGTGTACTACCTATAGAAAGGCAAAGAGTCAAGCTGAGTAAGGACATATTTACCACTACTAATCCTAACCAAACCATAGTCTAAGCTAAGCATGGACTTCATGTTAGGATTTCAGAGGATGTCCTTAGGGAAGGACTCCATCATAGTGGTTATGGACCGATTTAGCAAGATGGCATACTTCGTGCCCTACTCTAAGAGTAATGACACTTCGACTATCTCTTTTCTTTTCTCATAAGAGGTCATCAAACTTCATAGAGTGCCTAAAACCATTGTTTCAGATCGAGACCTAAAGTTCATGAGCCAATTTTAGAGGACATTAAGGAAGTGAATGGGAACCAAACTGTTATTCAGCACATCTTACCATCTATAAATGGACGAACAGACTAAGGCTGTCAACAGAATTTTAGAGACTTTACTTCGGGTTTCTGTTGGTTGAAACATGGCCGATTGAGATCTATGCTTGCCATAATTGAGTTCGCTTATGATAGGACCACCCACAGTATCATCGGTATGTTGTCATTTGAGATTACCTATGGGTTCAACCCTAACGTTCCACTAGACTAAGCATCCCTTCCAAGTCAAAATGATGATCAACAAGATGTAAAAAGATTCGAAGCTAACAAAGCAATGCACTAGAAGGTCATAGAACATCTAAGCCAAGCTACTACCAAGCTCAAGAGATGAGACCAAGGGCAAAAGAACAAGTTATCTCCTAGAGTCAATAGACCATTTAAAGTGCTTGAAAAGATCGATCCTAATGCCTATGCCTATAGGATTGAATTAGGGTTTGCTTACTTCTTCAATGTTGTCAACCTCCATCCGTATGTCCATAAAGAGAGCAACAAATAGCCAATCTAAATTTAATCCCAAATCTCAAACAACCTAAAGAGGATGATAGGGATCACAGACTAATTACTCGCTCCTGAACCTAAGGATTCACCCACACTGAAGGGGAGCTAACTTAGAAGAGCAATCTTATCTCCAATTTGACCTACCGAATTACTTTACTCTCCACCTCATCAAGGAGACTCTCAATGTAACCAACTTGTTTCCATGTCAACCCTTTCACAACATTAGTCCAAGGTTAAGCATTGAACTTACCTACTACCGACCTAATATATTACCAAGGCTAAGCTACCCTAAACGTAAGCTAACCATCCAAGGTCGACTAAACAATGGGCCATCTATAAAACCAATCCTTCATTAATTCGGAACATCCAAGCTATCGAGCATCTGACCCCGACCTAATCTGCTTAGAGCCGCAAATAGCATCATTGGGACTACAAAATAGATAGTTGACATACACCCTCTTTTTTTGACATCCATACTGTCTTTTTGGACCTGAATATCCCTTTTTTTGTCTAATTACAATTTTACCCTTATAATTTATTCTGTTTTCCTTTTATGGTAGGAATCCTTTTTTGTAATTTGTATAAACCTAGGACTTGCCTTAATTAGGTCATATAAATACTTGTAATTTATATTAGTCGCAACAATGAATGATCATTGAATTTCAAACACCCCTTTCTTGTGTGATCTAAGTATCCTTGCTTACTCTCGTTTGCTCTTATCTACTTTATTGTGAGTGTAAATTAGTGACAAATACCCTCCGACCATACTTGTGCATAATATCAAGTACGACCTAAGCTCGTATAAGATGTTGGTGCACGATGACCCATGCTTAACCTTTAACTACCGTTTAGTTTCTGAACCATCTTACAGTTCAGACCTACCCCCTTGTGGTTCACGTGATATTGGAAGTCACATGTTCCCTTCCTGACAATCCATATTATCAGTTGGGGCCTTAAGTTGACTAATCAGTTAAAAATCACCAATTTGGACCTGAAAATATAACCAAGGAGCCTAAAATATTTACTGATCAAATCTGGTAAACAATATAAGAACACCAATAAAATATGTTAAGTTAAGTTTTAGGCCCAAATAAGTAACTTTAACTTAAGTACTAGGCTTTAGATAACTAAAAGGGGTGAAAACCATATATGGGACCAAAATCAATAATATGAGCCCAAAAACACAACATAGACAATAGCTACATTAAAATGAATAGTCTATTTAAGGGCCTATTAAAATTTCCCTAGGCTCAATAAAACAAAAAGAGAGTCCATTTCAGAAACCAACCTAAATTGAGACCTTAAACCAACTATTTGGGAACTTGAACTAAAAGATATAATCGGGCCAAACAAAATAGATACACCTTAATACCTTAATATCATGTAGGAATTCAAAGCCCAACAAGAGATAAAAACCCGATAAAAATAAAAAATAATATAAGAAGGCCCAAATAATATAAAACAAAACAAGAAAACCCAAAATCAATGAAAGCCCATAACTTTCTAGCCTAATACTGTAAATTGCAGGTCTCAACCATCAACAAACCCAATCATGAGAAAGTATACTTGAAAATGATAAAAATCGACTATAAGAATGCAAAAATCAAAGTTAAAAAAAAAAGTTACGATAAAAACAAGTTTTTGTTCTAATAAGGAATTATAATGAATTCAAGTAATTAGATAGGTAGCTATCCAAATACTTATTAGTATTCTCATCTACTAATATCAAGTGATATCGACAATGACACAGATGTGCCCCTAGATTATGACGATGATAGGATGACCTGACTAGGTGAGTATTCAGATGATTATTGTACTTGTTTTTGCTTGTAATCTAGTTGCACCTAATTGAAGATAACAAACTGTATGCTCAAGGCTATGGGATTGCATGTGGTTACTTATGTGTGCCATGTTGTGTCAAAAAACGTTAATTCATAATAACGAAATTTTTTGTTTTTTTATATATCTTGTTTGCTCATTGCAATTGTCTCCTATAATTGCTTTGGTTAAATTAATAAATTGGACATAACCATATCTTACCTAACAATTAAAATGAAACATGCATAACACATAATTGCATTTTTATATATTAGCCATCACATCACGTATGTAGGAAGGAAGGGTCTTTTGTAGGGGTCAAAATCATAACATGGCCCTACTCTGGCCTACAAGCTCATTAGGCACTAGAGAAGCCAACCACTTACCTAGGAACCACTTACCTAAGAGCCATGTCCTTAAGTTCACCACTTAAAGGTAAGTAAATAGTGTTCGCTACTCACATTCATACCTTTGATTATAGAATTCAAGAATCGAGAAAATTGAGGTATTGTGTGAGAAAAAGAGCAAGAATGAAAGTGAAACACTATGGGACATAAGGTTTAAGAACTTGGATTTGATGGTATAACTAACTCTAACCCTAGCTTTAAGAGCGTAATTCTAAGCTATAAACAATTACCGGTCTAGCTATATATAAATTGTTTAAGCATATGTTTGTTGTATTCATATAATTGTTTAAATAACTTGTATCATATTGCATGAAAGTATGGTACGAGGAATGCTCACCAAGCTGAACGTAGCTTACCTCTTTATAGTTTTTTTTTTTCTTTTTTTTGTGGGTTACTAAAAGCTGATACTTAAGCTATGACTCAAGTGTAAAGCATTCTAATGAGTAGAATAATAAATAAATGAGAATAGAAAGATAACTTGTTTAGCTAGATGATACTTTTACAACTCTAAATAACTTATATAAATATTTGTAATTTATTTGCCTAATCTCATTGCTTGGTAAAGAATACTAATTATCTGTGATTTTGATGGATTGTAAAATATTAAGTATTCATAATTATTTATATTTTGTGTTAAATTAATAAATTAAAGATGGAAAGTCATAATAATTAATTAGTTAAGTCTTACAATCTTTGAATTACAAGACAATTTTCATATCATAAGAAACATATATGATATAAAAATTTTAAACAATTCTATTAGATTTTCTTTTGAGACGTTATAGGTAGCTATTTGCTCTTGTCAAGTTTCTCAAAATCTTTTAAAAGCTGCCCGGATGAGTAGACTTGTGGTAAAGGATATTTTATCTACGAGGACTTTGTTTGCTTCTTGTTTTTTGGCATTTAATAAATCGCAAAGCTAAAGCTTCTGGTAAATGTGTTGCATCTGAAGGCAAAAAGGGTATGCGAAAAATCTTTTGAGATCCAGATCTCCTATCTTTTCTAACTTCTCTTTTATTTGTTGACGTTAGTTTTAGACTTATGAGAAGGCTTTCGAACCTGCTTTGGAATTTTGTTCTTCTTGATCGATTCTTTAATGAATCATTTCCCTCAGCGAGAAATATCAAAAGTCTTCTTTTCTTTACAAACGATGTAATAACACACAATAGATAGATTAAAGGGGAAAAAAAATGCAAACTGATATATTCAGATTAACTAAGCAAGTGAGCATATGCAATTTAGGATATTGTAATTTCATTTTTTCACCTTAGAAATCGTAAAAAGGAAAAGTATAAAGCAATGCAATAGTGATAAAATTGGAAATTAAATAATGATGATTATTATAAGTCTGAAGCTAGTTTATTACATGCAGGAAGCAAAATTTTCATCTTCAGTCCAATGCAACTACGCCTCATCATTTGTGCTCGAGTTGGACCTCCTTACAAAACGTCCCTAAAATTTCACATAGGGGAATAAAAATGAAATTAGAGGAGTAATGTCTAAGTATCTGAAAGCAGTATTTCCAAGCAAAGTTGTTATAAATCCTCTCAACTGGGTTTTATCCTAAGAAAGGCGCGATATGCTTATCGTTTACCTTTGAGAGGAAGGAGAAAGTGCGCTTATTCTCCATTAGGCTAAATGTATGAGAACGTATAAAACTAAATATTTATTTATATGTACGAGTATCGGATCCATGATACCTCCTACCATATTACAAGTACAACATTTTAAGAGAGCGATTCTAATTCCATGGTAAAGTAATGTATTTATACATGTGCATATATTTAGAAGAATGGAATGGGATCATATCACTGCCCAAATTAGATGGCTATTATAGTTCATTCATTTTCTTCAATTTAGTTAAAAGAAATAAACCTATCAGACAATACAGGTATATAAAAGCACGTGATATACTTTTGCATGTAAAATGCATAAACCAAAAAGATATGATTTAGTTCTATTGGCATTGTGAATCGAAATCAAGCATCCTCTTCTCAATGGAACCAACGTTAATAACATGGGGGAAAATTACATATGAATGAAGCATAGGTTAATGAACAAAAAGATTATCAATATAAATATACTAATTAATGACAAATGAAAACAATATATTTTAAATTAAGCAATTTGCCAGGGGATGGTCAGCAAAAATAATAATGTGAAATATGTGTGATTGGTAAAACACTTGTGCCACTTTCATACACCGGAATAGTTTGGAATAGATGGGAGTGAAATGGAATGAGGTTTGGAATGATAATTCCTTTCTTATATTTGAAAATATTTATAAAATGAAATAACGTTAAATGTATAAATAGTATTAATTATTGAAAATGCCTTTAATTATTATACATCATAATTTATTTAAAGGTTAAATAAGTAATTTTAAATCAATGTAATTAATGAAAGTGAAATCGCAATTCCAATACTTCCAAATATAAAAAAAGAGAATAAAAGTTGAAATTACAATTCCATTTCAATATATTACTGTGTACTAAACATGACAATATATGCTATAGCCTATATGGTTATAAGATTCATAACAATTATCAAACCTTCAAAAATAGTTAATAGGCCATCCTTTAAAATTATGATACATATACGCCAACGTCAGCATCTTCAAAAGAGTAAAAGCAAATAATTATCTGTGATGATATTGTAGTAAAAAACATATTCTCCTTTCGTGAATACTTATGATTTTTATTTATTTATTTATTTTTATGATAACTACCGTATAGAGACTAGAAAGGGATCGAACCGAATTCTGGTTGCGGCTTCGTCGTTGATTTACACCAGCCATTAGCCAGGTTGGTCGTTGTCCCACCATCTCGGGGGATCTGACCTTTATCATGGGCTCTTGCAGTTGGCGCAAAGCAAAGGCCGGACTCCATTAAAATATAATTCACCCAATGATAGTATATCAGGGGATGATTCACTTTGCCTCATGGGTGTGTATAAAGCATGACATAGATACGTCTTGAAATCGAGTTAAAAGAAAATTAGAGGAATGCCCATATTTTCAAAAGAAAAGCCTAAAGTTTATATGTAATGTAAGAATTAAGTTTTTGGGTTTGATCCAAGAATCTGTTTAAAGTAACATTTTTAATATTAGTGTTTAATCTTCATACTCACTATCTACTTCATCTAATTTTCTCTTCAGTGTCTGATTTTGGACACAGAGCACAAATTTATCAGCTCAATTTTAAGATGCGCCTTTGGAGAGGGAAAAATGGAGAAAATAATTTCTACGAAGTCTACATTATACACTTCGCCAACAGTGTTTTAGCCTAATAGCATAAATATTAATCTTATAACGAGATTGATTTAAGTTCAAATCCCTTTTCCCTTAGGTTATATTGTTGTTCGGAAAAAAAAAAATAGTACACATTATATGCTTCATAAAGCAAAAGTAATATTTATTTGTTTATTTTTTCTACAATATTAAAATGCAAGACTACCTTTCCAAATTATATCTTTTATAACTTTTTGACTTGTGATGTACCTAACAATCCTTATAAAATTAATCACACGAAAAGGAAATCTTGGCGAAATATTTGTGTGGTTTAGGTTTTAAGGATTTAGAGTCATTTAATAATGCATTGTTGGTATGGAGGATTATTAATAATTCGGGAGCTCTTTGGGTGAGAGTTTTAAAAAGCATCTACTTTTCTTATTTAGATTTTTTATCATTGAAAACAAGGGGTATAGCTTTTTGGCACTAGCAAAGCATTCATTATGGCAAGAAGGTAATTGTAAAAAATAGTTGCTAGCAAATTGGTAGAAGGGATCGGGTTTTGGTTTGGAAAGATGTATGGTTCCGAGCTGCCATGATTTTAAATTCCACTCCATTCATAACCAGCATGCTCATGCAGATTTGAGAGTAAAAGATTTGATTAATGAGGCTAGAATAGATTAGTTATTGGATGATATGGTAAGCTTTATTCCGGATTCTGAAATTAACGCTATTAAAGCAATCCCTTTAGTTAAGGAAAGTGACAATGATAGTTTGATTTGGCCTCATGAAAGGAAATAAAAATATTCAATTAAATCTAGGTATTTTAAGGAGTGGAAAAAGAAAAACGTTATTGGACAAACTTCCGATAATAGCTCAATCTCTCAAGCTACCAAAGTATGGAAAATTTTATGGGCTATTAATGTAGAACCAAAAGTTAGACATCATATTTGGAAGTGTTATCACAATGCGTTACCAACAAATGAAAATCTGTTTAAGATGAAATGTATCTCCTCTCCCTATTATACTTTTTGTGGTGAATCTAAAAGTGCTATGCATTTGTTTTTCTTTTGTTCTCGGTCAAGGCATATTTGGTTTCATATGTTGGGTTTGAGAAATGATTCTTATCATGTGAATAATGCCAGTGATTGGTTGTTGTGTACTGTTTTCGAGTGTCAATGTTTTCAAGTAGATTAGAAGGCTGTTTTATAAAAAATTTTCTTGATTATTTGGTTGATTTGGAAGTGTAGGTGTGAGCTCTTTTTTGAAAACAAGCAACCACAAGCTATTCTTCTTTGTGAGAGAGCAGTCAAAAACTATGAAGAAGTGTCACGCAACAATTCTGATAGTCCAAGGATAGAAGCAACCGTAAATGTTGATAGATCATGGTGGAAACCAACAAATGCATTGTTAAAATCAATTGTGATGCAGCTCTCGATGCAAGGCAACAAAAAGCTGGTTTAAGAGTGGTAGCTCGTGATTCAAAGGGCAAAATGCTTGCAACAGTTAGATATGAATCAAACCCCCTTGTCATTGAGCAAGCTAAGGCTGAAGCTGTGAAGAAAGGATTAATTCTTGTAAAGGATATGCGTTGGCAAAACATTAAAATTGAGATGGACAACCAGCTTATTTTCAGAAGTTTAATGAATCCAAATTCTATTTCTTGGTTTTGTAGTGGTTTGGTTAAAGACATTTCTAGTTTAAGTAACTCTTTTTCTTCTTGTTCCTTTTGTTTTATCTATCAAAACACTAAGATATGTACCAATTAGGTTGCTACTCAAGCTAGAAAGGAAATATGCATTAATATTTGGGATTCAAATCCCCCCATCTCTTTTAGATTTGCTCCGTTTTATGGATTGTGGTTTACCATCAAACTTCTAGTTTTGTCTTTTATCTTTTATAAATTTCTCTCTTTCTGGCCGGAAAAAGAAAAGTTTTTAAGATGCTTATTGTGGGCATCGTGTAATATATATCTATTATTTTCTTATGTTAATTAATATGGCATACGTCTTCCTAATTTGTATTTTCTATGGAGGGGAACGCAAAATAAACAAGAAAAACCTTCTATGTCTAAAATTAAATTAGTATATGATTTTACCCCTTTTTTTTCCCCAAAATTTCTGGAATTAAAACAGTATCAATATTTTGTAAGGTATGAAGTATAAACTAGAAATCCCAAGACACAAATTTGTGCATATTACTTAATGCAAGAATGGCCACTGGCAAAACTTTTAAACCGAAACACAGGGGAAAAGGCTTAAACAGGATTTATTTAATATTTTACCTTCATTCTAGGCCGTTGATCAGCATTGACTTTCCTCACTTCGTATCTTATTTTCTTTGAGAAAAGCCGTGTACGGCGCTTCTCTTTGTAACGCAACACACTAGCTTCTCGTTCTACAACACTGTCTGGGAACAGATCGATTTGTGCTAGTCTAGCCTGCATTCACAAAGCACAAAGGAAAAAGAGAAAATTAAACAAAATACCTTCAATCATTTTCCAGCCCATTTAGTCAGAACATAGTTTATGTCAACTAGGAAGAAAATACAGACAATGACATTGTTTTTTTTTTTTTTAATTAAAAAGCTGGTTAAAGAGAATACTTTTCCTTCTAATGCTGTTGACAAGTCTAAATATATATATATATATATATATATATATATATATCCTTTTTTCAAAGTTGAAAACCTGACTAAATGAGTATAAATTTATAAGAGTTTTCATTTTAGCCCGTTAATAGGTGCTTAATGTTACCCGTTATTCAAATAAACAAAATTTAGTAACAAGTGATAGAAGATGTGAATTGATAAAGATACGTGTTATTAGGGCAAGTAGCAGTCCCTACTAATTTTTTCATTGTGCCGATCAAGTCACTGCAGGGGGCTTTCCAATGCGTCTGCCAGGCAAAAGCAAAAGTTTTAAAAAGGTCGGCTTTTGCTTGCTTTCTATACTTTGTGATTGTCCCCTTTTGGATTCTTGAGTTTAGACTAAAATATGCAGACTTGCAAAAAAATTTAAATAAAAAAAAAAAAAAGAACATGCTTGTTTTATAAAGAAGTGATATTTAAAAGAAAAAGGAAAAAAAAAAAAAAAAAAAAAAAAACCTAACTCAAAATAACTTTTTCATGATGAAATAATGATAGAGCACCTAAATTTCTCACAGCAAGGATTCTGAATACAGTAACTAACTATAGTAACAAAATTTATAGTAAGGTGGGAAAAACAGAATTAGTTTAATTAAGAAACAGTGTCTATAGAGCAAGATGCTAACATACTGAAACATTATTCTCCGGCACATCTGAACCATCATCCGGGAAAGGCGATCCGCGGTCCGACCAGACATCCAAAACTCTCTCATAATTCAATTTCAAGAGCAACCCTGATTTTTGTTTTGGACTTGGAATTGATTCCGTTTGTTTATGTAGTTTATTTGAAACTGAATTCACCTCCTTTGGATTCTTCGATTCACTGTGATTGGGCTTCCCTGCCTTCCTGTTCTTCTTCTTGTTTTTTGTAATTTTCTCATCTACTGAATTACTGAATTTAGGAGAGACTTCAACAACGTTAACGGTAGGAAAATCCCACCAATTTACATCATCAACATGCTTCTTCAATGCCCTGACTCCCCTTTTTAATCCAAATCCTAACCCCATCGGATTCGCAACATAAGCAGAAGAAGACGAACCCATAATTTGGGACGGTCCATCGTACCTGGCCCCATCATCAACAACGTTAACAGGATTCCCCATTATACTCTCAATTCCCTCGTCCACAATCTCTTCATCGAGTATTGATTCTGCATCGAAATCCTCTGAAGACTCGTTGTTGCAAGTGTTCGATGAATCCGATCTGTTTTTATTCTCACCAGTGTAATTCTGATTAGGCTTTTCAAACCACTTGGAACCAACTTGGTAACAAATATGCTCATCTTGGAACGGTTGGTGTAGTAAAAAGCAGGAGTTGTCAATGACTCCTAGCGGAAGCAACAACATATCAGAACCAGACTCATCGGAAAAACACTCATGGGTTTGGTTTAATTTTCTCGGGATCGATAAGTGTTTGGTTGGAAAAATTTTGGGGTAGACTTGGGAAAGCAATTGAGCAGCTTCAATGTACGTCTGGTTAGGACGTTTTCTTGGGGTACGTGATTTCCTGGTGGAAATAGAAAGCGGAGACTGAGAGTTGGTTGAATCCGAAATAGTTGAAGAAGGTGAAGTGGATGTGTGCGAAGTCTGTGGTGACGATGTTGCTGAACGAAATTTAACGATTTCGAGGTCGAATCCATAAGTTCTTGCACCCCCACTGAAACAGGAAGACATTTTCATACTCTTTAATGCCTGAAAAACATGGAAAGAAAGCTAGTTTTTGTTTAGCCGAATTGTATTGGAATTGTGGTTGTGATGGAAAACATCGAGCAGAGTGGTTACAAACACCCTAGATGGTTTAAGGAATGAAGAAGAGTAGTTATATAGTACAAAGTAAACCCTAAACCCTACTATACAAGTGCAACTGCAACCAAACAAAAGTACCGTCCCTATTTGGAAAATACAGGAGAATTTCTATTTCACCTATATATAAAATATATCAGAAAGCTCTTAAAGCCCCCTGTCTAATGACTATTATTATACTCTCGAAATAAACCCCTGAATTGGCACTGCAGCTTCCAGAAGGATGAAGGGATTGGAGTAAAAAGAATGGACTCGAAACAATAGTTAACAGAGTGAAAGAAGAAATTACTGTTTTTAATTTAACTGATTCATTATACACTTTATCGGAAAAAAAAAAAAAAGAATGCATGTAAGATTATGATTTTTTTTTTCCTTTTTTTTTTTTCCCCTTCCTTTGAGGTATTCATCAATATTTTCTTCTATATATTGATGTCTCGGTGTTTCAGTATATCACGACAAAATGCAGGTATAGAAATGGAAAATAATGAAAAGGAGCAGAAAGTTTGTGTAGATGGGAACAGATGGCAGAAAGAGAGACCCACATACACAACAAACACACACTAACTATCTAATATATGTAGGCTGGCTGTGAATTTAGAGCAAACATTTTGGTGAAGAGTTAAAACAGAGAGGAGACGAGAACAGAGGAAAGGACAATGACTCATTTTCAGTATCTCCTTGTGGGTGTGGACTCTGGTGAAGCGGACCACCCTTCCCACCCCCCCTCTCTCTCTCAATCAATAACTAGAGTGGCGCAATTATTTTATGCTTCATTTTACTAGATTGACCTTGTCAATCGGCTATGTCGAGAATACAATTACCCTCCAAATCATTATTCATTTGGATTCTTTCGATTATCATTCGATAAATCTTTGAGCGAGCTACCAGTAGCATGTGGAAATAATCGAAACTAAGTCGACATTCGGTGAAATTTCACTAGTACATGTAACCATTTTCATCGTCTCCATTTACATCGAATAATGAATCAATGGTTAAAATCGCTTATCTTAAACTACTTTGTAATATTATTAGATTATTATTTGTTTTCTTATAATTTCAATCATTAATTATATATAATAGCATTAATAAAAACTAAGAGGATAAAAACGAAAAGGATTCGAATCCTTAAATTATAGAGATTATAGTTACAAAATAATTGTTAAGCTGAATTTTGTTCCAAAATTACTCAAAAATTTTCCTACCCTTTTGAATAACCTCCTTTACCGATACAATATAAATGTCCATATCACTAATTGCATAAATCATAATGATTAGCGATCTGTAAACTGAGGTGGCAGTCCTGTGAAATGATTGAGATGCTGTAGGCAGTTTGGAACCACCGTATGTAAATTCTCTATCCTGGGGCTTAATGAAAAATCACGTGGCGTTCAAAATAAAAGATGGGATTGTTCCTTTAAAGACCCCACCATAGCAGTTACGGAAATGGTTATGGGAAAGGTTTCTTATCTAGTGACATGGCATGATCTGATTGGAGGATTCAGATTTCTCAGGCCGCCTACATGGAGTGCGCTTTATTTGGTTGGTGGACACCAGGAAATAGGATGGTTGGAGAAAAATGATTATCAAAGGTTTGGTGTCGTATGCAGTTCTGGTTTTGTGTGGCAGATGGGGATCATACGTTGGGATTATTAGGTTCAGTGGGTTATGATTACAAAATCAATGGATCATTTTCTATTGGTTGATTTGTATCATCTTCCTTATCTTTCGAAGATAAAAACTAGTCTCTTCTATTTTAGTTGCTAAGATACCAGTCAAGGGCAAGTCCTCATTTCCATAGTGACAAACCACTTTAATTAATTGTCAGATGTATTGTATATAAATTTATCAAGTGTGTATTCTAGTTGCCAAAAAATATTTGCAAATATAGCTTGGGATTTCATCGAGTTGGGTGGTGAAACATAGTGTAGTCATTGTAAGATATACCGTCGGTGATGATATATTGACGTCGATTGAGAATAATATGGTTCTTTTTTCTTTTTTCTTTTTTTTTTTTTCTAAATTTACTTTTATTATGATTGCAAAGGGAGAAAATGATCATAACCCATCTAATCATCAGGAGTACACTATATGTGCTATACAACTAATGAGAATCTCAATACAAAAACCAACTACAACGTGTTTCAATTTAAACTATATCCTTTTAGATTGTCATAAATCCTAACAGATAAGACCGTATACTTCAGGGGAAAGAAAATCTCTATGCAGCATACTTTTCACACCCGGTGTAATATGATATGTACTACATGTGGACGAGCCACTGGTGACGATAACAATTGAAACTCTCGCTTGAGTAATTTGTATCTGGAGTCTCTTCTTCTTTTATTATTATTATTTTTTAATTTTTCATATGCTTACATGTTTTCAATGTAAAGAAGATATTTCTCCTTACAAATACTTTTCGACAATGATTTTTGGGCATATTTTTTCCAAATATTTTGAACAACAGCAATTTCACATACTCAATTTATGGCAAGAACTATTTAATACTATTCCATGACCCCCTTTGTTTTTTATTCTTTCCCTCGTTTTTTTTTTTTTTCCCCTCAAGTCATAACTTTTACACAGTGAAATTCTTATTCCTACCACTTGTGGGGAATTTGATTTTTAAATTAAAAGAAATGTTGGAAAATTGAATGAGGAATAGAAAAGGTGGAGTAGTTGTTGTCTTTTGCCGGCGAGATGATGAAGACAAGTTGAAATTTAGTGAAAATGTGTGTGAAGGTGGAAGAGACACATTGTCCGCCTTGAATTATTTTGGCTTCAAAGGTACAACACTTATTTTCAGCCTCAAAACCCACATAACTATCACAAGTTCACAGCACCTTATCCTCCGATTTAAAACATGGGAATACTATGGCCGTAGAATTTGGATAAAACTTAAAAAAACCGACGATTCAAAATCTTTTAGGACTCATACCTTAGTGTGTATTGACTCTTTTCATGTTCTTTAAGTAGAATTTGGATTAAACTTCAAAAGCAACCGAACAATTGTAAGGGGCTAGGCTATTAATCTTAGCATGTCTAGTACTTTTTGGACAAATATAAGAAATATCTCAAGCAATTAAAAATTTCATGGAGACCTCATGGTCATGGGCAGTTAACCCCTTGATATTCAAAAAAGTTGTTTTTATTTTTTAACTTTTTCTTTTTCTTAGAAATGTCTTTGGCATTTGATCAGTTTGCTCGTAAAGAAAAATATTGTTTTAAAAAATTAGAAAATGAAGGGGGAAAAAAAAAAAAAGAAAGAAAACTGAAGGGTGGGTCACCCTCTTAGGCGGACGACCCAACATTAGAATAGGTGCTGGTATTATTTTTTTTAAAGTTACACATCTACGGCAAATCACCTTAATTTTACCATAATTATCTTGAAATTTAAAAAAAAAAATTATTCCATTTTTCTTTTTATTATTTTATTCGAAGGACAAGATTGTGAAAGAAGAAACTCCATACGAAAACTATATTGAAAGGAAAAGAATTTGTGATGAAAGAGGACTTGTCCTTAATCTTAATATCGGCATCATATTTGCACTTTTCCACTAAATGAATGGATGAGATCAAATTTAGTACATCAACATTATCTCACCTATATATAAAACAAAAAAGCATATGGGTACTACGCTATTTTCCAATTAATAACTTGAACTTATCATGTACAATGCTTATGGCATAGTTGGATTTTTAAATCTAGCATTACAATGTCTCCAAATGATACGTTCTAATTCTACTTGCATTTGAAGGTACTATATAGGGATGGGATAGAGTATTAAACTTATCTTTAAAAAAATATCCGCCTGTTATTATAATTATAATTATAATGTATATACAAAAGGATTTTATTGATCACACTTTCTACTGAGCAATAGGAAGAGAATTTTAACTTTTTAAGAAATGATTGAGGGATGTCGGTTGTTAGGCCCATTATTGATATTATTCAGCTCACTCTAAATTGACCATCAAATACACTTTGTATTACTATCTAGACTTCCCAAACCCTTCCAAGCAATCTAGAGCTGAATATAAAAGGGCATTATTTAGAACCCTAATCAAACTATAAAGGCATATTCTCTCTCTTCCTCTCTTTCTCTCAGTATGTTGTTTATATGGCTTCAATATTACAGTTTTATACTAAGTGTTTTTTGTGTTTGTGAAGTTAAAGAAGACCATGTGATTGGTTGATCCGAGAGAGCCTACTCTCTTGCACAAGAATATCCTTTTGGGATGGTAACTACCTTCTCCCTATCTTGTTTGTTATTCCCTTTCTTATATCCTATATAATTGCTATTTGTTCCTTCCTTTTTGGGAATAACTATTTTAAGATTATAAATAAATGTGTAATAGTGAAGATAACTACTATTTTGCTCATACAATGATTAATATGCATTAAATGTGATAGTCCTTATGCCAACTTGGTAGTTTGCTTGCATGTGTGGATTTATCTATAATACTAGTGCATCTTGTGAGAAGAGAAAAAATCGACTTGGACATATGTATTAATTGGTATTTAGCATTCAATTTCTTTTAAAAAATGATACCATTATACAAGTTTTGTGAAAATTTTGATGTAAACAAAATATATCAGAACAGATCTTTAAATAGCAAATTACAAAAAGAGCGAAAAGGTGCAATATGGTATAAATATAAGTATTTACAAATTTTATTTCATAATAACTTTGCAAAATTTTTTCATTAGCACTACAATAAAAAAAATATATAATTTTCAGTATAAGTGATTAAGAAATCAATCTTTTTCATAATATCAATTGAAAAAAATGCCAATATATCAAAGTCATATGAACATTATCACTTATTAATGCTTCGTGCAATAAGATGAAACATTTGTAAAATTGACAAAATAATCATTATTTATGCTATCCTTACTAATAAATAATAGCATCTCAACATAATTTATTTTATAATATGATTTTTAATAAATGAATTTAAGGTACTTAGTTATTTTAAAAAATTAGAAAAAAAAATGTCACTTAAGCAATTTGAAAAATATATACAACTTGAAACAATGAAATGACTCTTATAGGAATTGAAGCTATGTCCTCATGAGTTTAATTTTACTGCTTATGTTTATAAAAACTTTATGAGATTATTTTATTAGCAATACTAAAAAAAGCATCATGCTCAATATAAGTAACAATGCAATTGGTACCATTAATGCTGCTACTCAACATCTTACAATTAAAGATTAAATCTAACTAAAATCCCAACTATAATAATTCATTGCAATCCATCACAAATACAACATATTGATCTAATAATTTCAACACCATAATTTCAATAAGTACAAGCAATGAAAACTTGAAAGTGACCACCAATCAACCACAAAAGCTTTATCCAACACCACATATGCCGCTTTACAACTTAATCTTGCCTTCGTTGAAACTCTGCTCTAATACTAATATGACACAAAAGTTTTTCAAAGCTAAGATCAATTAATCATTGATGAAAATTTGCTATTGCAGGAATTAAGTTCTTTGTGTAGGTTTTAATATCGAAAGATGTGTTTTGAGGTTTTCTATGTATAATCATTGAATAAGAGAGTTATTTTTTAGTTTAGTTTTTGTGTTTAATCAATGAAAAAGAAAATAAGATAGGGAGAATTACAATGGAACATATTAACATTTAGAGATTAATTAAACTAAGAGATCAATGTTTCAAAAAAGTTTGAATAAAAAATAAATGTTTCAAAAAGTTTAAATAAAGAATCAATATTTAATAAAGTAATTTAAGTAAGAGATTCATAATAGTTAATTCATATAATTTTTTTAATTACTTTATAAACTGTTGAACCCTTATTAGAACTTTTTGAAATATTGATAATTTATTTATACTATTTTGTAAAACATTGATTCCTTATTTGAATTTATTTTTAAATATTGATTCTTTTGGTTGTAATTTTTCTAAATGGGATATTAAATGAGATCAACAATTGTATATTACTCACAATTGTGAATTCGAATTAAGGTTAATTAAGTTTAAGATCAATATTATGCATAATCATAAAACAATAAGAAAGGGACTAATAAACAAATGATTGATAATAATTGTAATAGTCCTAAGACTTAGATTAGCCACAATCACAATGGTGATTGATAAGAATGGAATGTAGAAAGAAAATTCCCTAGCAAAAAGTGAAATCAATATTACAAAAGGTTTGAATTTTAAATTATACGAAATTATAGTGAAAAGCCTATTTATAGGCTTAAAACCCTAAATAACAAAATGATTGAAAAGAATATTGACCACAAAGGAAATAACATGAGATACCAAATAACTAATAAACTCTATAAAAGGAAAATGAGATAATTTGGCATGGTTTCATGAGTGAGCACTATTCATGGCATGCATTATATACAATTTGCAATATTTAAGATCAAGCATCCTAAGCACTGTTTAGTAGCTCCGTTAGGTCGGTTGCCTTGTCGACCTCCATCTTGTTCCTCTCTTAGCCATTCTTTAGTTAATTTAAGTTTATTTTCTGTAACTAAATTACAAAATGTCCAATAATATTAAAATATTACATACTTTCTTTCCAAACTTTTGTTCAATAAATTGGCTTTCTTAGTCCAATAATTAGCTATAAACAATAGCAAAAAAAAAAGGCTTTTAGTTATGGATTGAAAATAATTTTTCCTTCATTTATATGCAAATTTTAACTTGTAAAGGCATTTCTTCAAATGTCATTCAACACTCATTAATGATGTATAAATTAATCTTGAATTCCTTCTTTATAGGACAACTCTTTGATGCTATTACATGGAAAGGTGTAACACCCTGCTTTCCAAACGTCTAGTTAAAACTTTTTCTTACTATTAAGTGTCAAAAGATGGTTCATTATATCATCCCTAAGTTAGGAATAAGGTGAAGCTTGTATCTAACCTGCTACTTAACTCCATCAAACAGTTAAGCTTTCTATGTCTCTACTAATTCAACATAATAAACGATGGCGGGGATTTTACAATAATGAGCCATACTTGTAGCATTACAGCAATACATTCCTGTATAGTACATGAATCCATCATTATGTTTATGTTACATTTACAACCTTTGTGTTGAAACCAATATGTAACATGTTGATCTCCCTAGAAAACCATCTCTAGAACTTGAATCATATCTTACAACCACTTACTACTTGTCAAAGGAAACTATCTCCATCTAATGCTCCAAAGCCTTTACACCGAGTAGTGTAATATCTTGTCTAATATTCCTTCTTAACTTGAGGACAAGATAACTTATCTCTTAAACTTATCATAAGTCAAGTGAGAGTAGATAAACAGACGGCAATACATGTAGTATCTTATTATAAACATATAGTTATCTATTAGTTCAATTACAATACTCTTTAGCTAGCCTAGTAATGCAAAGGTGACAACCACATGTCATGCTTCTGCATGTGACATATATTAATGTTGATATCGTAACCTAGCCTTAGCCTAAGCCTAAACCTATTTGGTTAGTTGACACTCCCAAGCATCTAGATAACCTTAACCTATTTAGGAACCTAGAAATGAACTTAATGAAACGGAAGCTATGCAATTTCTATAAGCTCAAAAAACCAATTTTTATAAACCAAACTATTTACTTTACAAAATTAAGTTTTAATAGCTAAATTATTTGCTTAACAAAACTTAGGTTTTCAAAATAAAGCTTAGTCAATCGAAATCCCAGTTTTAGAAAACTTGATGTATAGGTCCTTTCCATGCTATGCATAAATGCATCAATTACATATAAAGAAAAACAAAGCAATATCAAGCAAGTTTACTCATCTATTTATTAGCTAAGCTTTTACTTCATTTCATTACATTTTCATCTCTAAAACCCCGTTGTCGAGTTCACTTAAATGAACACCTTAGGGGTTGGGGTTAATAGTTAGTAACTAACTTATTGTCCAAGTTATACTAATCTTAATCAACAACTTCAACCAAGCAATAGCACAAATGAAATCACAAAAATCACTAACCAAGAATAATTTATCGAACAACATATGCAAAGGAGTCCAGAAATCATTTCACAACTCATAAATCAACATATCACAATTGTGCACAAGCTCAACTAAGTTAATTACAATAAAGTAAGCTAGAAGATCACATGAGTAGATATAATCTACTCTAACCACTTACCCAATGATAACAATCATTTATCATATGTATTCAAAGGTGATTTTATATATCAATCGAGATAGTTTTATAGTGATTTGGAGCTTAATTCGTTAATATTTCATTTGTAGAGATTTTGGAAGCATTTAATGAAATTTTGGAGATTTTTATGAAGTTTCAGAGCTTAATTGAATAAGTGCATTGATTAAGCAATTGAAGTGAGGAAACTGAAGCCAATAATTAAAGTCTAGAGAAGACCATATGTAGCCGCCACGACTATGTTCTTAATCGTGTACCTCTTATCCTCAATTTCCATCGAATTTGAAGAATTTTTATGTGATCGTACAAGATCACACCTAGCCTCCATGGCCCTAATCTTAGAGCATGATGATTTCTATGAATCTTTTATTTGTGGCAAGTTCTTTTTATAAACCCTAGTTTAGCCTATATAAATAGGTGTTTAAGTCTATGTTACAAAAGAGGAATCCTAAGGAGAGCATTGTAAGGTGTAATATAAGGGGTTCTCTCATATCTTTACATCTCTTTTTTCTTTTAAATTTTATGTCATAATTTTTATTATCTTCATGAATCTTTCATTGAACCTTAGTTCAATGTGATAGTTATCTTATTTTTACTTTCAATTTATGATATTGTATTTTACAATCCAATTACATTGCATTGTTCGTCTTTAATACAATATTATCAATTGTTGAATTAATGCATCGCTATAAAGTTTGTGAGATCGCTATAAAGTTTGTAAGATCTTATAGTGTGACGAATAGGTGTAATTAGAAGGAATGGGTAGACTAAAACATTTAGTTATTCGGTTTCTCTAAATTAAGGCAATCTAATAGAGGAATTCAAAATCTTAATGTGATTTTGAGATATACTATTGTAGAAACCATTTGGGTAGAATATACTCTAGGATAGGAATTAGCTAGGAATGCGAGTTCAATTAATTCATTCTAAGAAAAAAATCACAATTAAGATTGAAAAGTCACATAGAATTAAGTAGTAAATAGCAAGATTTACTGAGGATTGCATTTCTTTAATTTAATGAATCTTATTTATTTTATTTAGTCTTGTTTATTTTTATTGTTCTCGTTTATTTTATTGATCTTATCTTATTGTTCCTTATTTATTTGTTAATTAGAATTATTCTAAATTGTTAAGTAACATAATTGGTGATTTATGGTAAATTGCTAGTAATTTAGGATTTCCTCATATTCATGGTTCTCTATGGGATCGACGCTTGAACTCAAATCCGTTTTATCATACTATAACTTGATTAGGTGCAATTGCTTACCCTATCACTTGGAATTGTCGACAACTAAAAGCCTATGCCTCAATTGAAGATCCTTCTTTAGCTTGTTCACCTAAAACTCATATATGCATTAGTCACCCATAAGTTGGATACAAATTAATCTAAGAAGTTACTTACGTCTATGATGCTAGGTACTTTCTAGCTTAACTTTTGATTCACTTTCTAAGATAACTCCAACATAAAGCTTTAACCTAGAACTTTCTGACCTAATTTTTGAGGTGGTCCTAGTTTAGCATTTCTATCAAGAAACCCTTTGAATAACTTCTATGTAACGATCTAATATGAAGTTTTAACTAACTAAGGTTCTAACTTACCTTCTGAGTTAGGTTTTGAGTCCATTATTTAACTTTTCATATCACCAAATCACTTCATTTTGATGCCAACTTCATCTTTTTTGGTACTCCACTAGATTAATCCATTATTTCAAGCTCATTTACAATATAGTTATAGCACGTACACATCAAATTACATTAGGAAATATTACTTTAGTGCACTTTCAACTTATTGTTCTATGAAAAATTAAAATTACTCAAAATCCAACTTCTTAGTTTTTCACAACTCTTTACATAGAATCAAAATAGACCATTTTGGGAACTTGTATATAAAAATCAAGATTAAATCTACATCGTTTAAATAACATGTGTTTCCCTTAGAATTTGTCCTTAAGTTACTTTCATGTTTAGGTGTCACTAGGTCATTATCTTAAGTCTTGATTTTCTACAACTATCCTGGTGTTTGATACACCCACTACTTCTTAAAGAAGTTATCTCTACTTATTTTATTAAATTTTCCCTACTAATTTTATTAGATTATATTAATATATCATATATGTCATAGGTTATAATTATTTATGGGTACGTATGTTGTAACCAAGTATATTAGCATGCAAACATATTTCCTAGATTATAAATGTTATTGGTGATTTTTGAGAATTGGAAATATCTTGCAAAGACAAGAAAATTACTAAATGCTAAAGCCAATCCGATATGGTCACTCTGATACTTAAGTCAGTAAGCAGAAATGAGGAAAGTAAAGTAAGTGGTTAAGAGTTGTCAAATGTCCCTTACAGAGTTACTTCCTCGTATTTATAGGAGATTGCCATGTCTAAAGGAGCAATTATTGGAATAACTATCAAGATACGTAGAAGCTTCTTGATTAGACAGCTTCTTGATTAGACACCTTCCTTAAAATGTAAGGAGAATAACTAGTTATGTAATATAACCATGTTTGTGATAACTGTTCACGTAATGAACTAGAATTCAAATCAAAATAGATCTGTGTTATTCGATAGAATGCCGAAAATGTCCATTACTTGGTGAGGTGACAAGAATATGGATTACCCGGCTTGCTGGCAACTGAATGGACAAGTAAGTTAAGCTTTTAGCTGTTAATGCTTACCAGGCCGAGTGAGGTGGGAAGGAAGACGGATCGCATCCTAATTGAAAGGTAGTAATTTTCAAATTCCCATATGTTGAAGAGTCTAAAATGTTAGAGGTATGATACTTGTCACCTTGGTCATCATTACATCACAGACCTAATAACTATCAGAAAGTTGTCAACTATTAAATTTCTATCTCGAAACACGCATCAACAATCTGCATCACTATTAAATCAACGCATCATTACCATAAAAAACAAATTTATACTTACGAGGGTGAGTTGTCCATATTTAAAGGACTGTTCACAATCAAAATACATTTCTATAGTTACATCTCTATGTTTTTCATTTACTTTGTCATCTTCACACTCATATTCTTTAACTTCTATGATATCATTTTTCATAACCATTCAGGTATGGTTCGTGACGTAGTCCATCAACTTGTCCTCTCTAATTCTAAAGTAATAGAAATTGAGACCACTTTTCCCCTTCAAATAAGGAATGAGATGGCGTATTTCTCTAGTAGCTCGACTGATAACATTGAGGAAAGGTGGGATAAACTCACTCGAATTAACACTCTTGCAGTGGATAATTATCCCGAAGACAAAGAAGGGAGATCTTCAATGAAATACCTGTACAACAATATAGCTTACTTTTACAACTCTTTAGATAGAATTGCTAGTGCCGTCGACAGAGTTCTTGTCATGAACTACAACAAATATTGGCAAGACCTTCCTGGATCGTAAAATCTTTAAAGGTCGAGAGAGGAGGAAAGGATATGTTTCTCAAGGGAACTTGAATTCCATATATACTTGAAATATTTGGATTTTAGGTTACACTTCCCCTTTTCGGCATTTGTGAAGGGCTTCTTTAACTACTTTCAAGTCGCGCTGAGTATATTCTCACTAAATACATACTGGCTTTTGGTGGCTTTTAAGATAGTCTGTAAAGAAGTCAAAGACAAGGCTATGTCTCAACTATTTCGATATTTCTTCACAATTAGGAGGCAACTTGACAAGTGGTACTTTACTATTACGAGGCATGGGTATAAGTTCATGGATGGGTTAGAGTCCAAGATCTACAAGTGGCATGACAAATTCATGTCAATAGTATCTAACAAAGAGTTAAACTTCGAGAGTTAATAGACTAAGTCAATCCACACAAAAGATATAGAACTAATGCTGAATGATGCCGCAATGGCAAAGAAAATTCAAGAGAAGAGGAAGAACAAAATGTTCTTCTAGGATGCCGAGAAAATTATACAGCGTTATGAAAGAGAAAAGCCAATCTTTTTTGAAAAAGAAGGCATGCTAATGAATTACCATTGTGCTAAGTATAGTTACAAGAGCAAAGTCGTTCTTGTGACTTGGGGCAAGAATTATTACCTTTGAGCCTTGCTCAGCATGGAGAATATAAGTTCATTCTTTTCCCCTGCATTAATGTTAACATGTTTGCTCATATTGCAAATATGGGTGCTGGTGAGGTAAACTCTGCCAAATTGTTGGCCCAAGCCAAAACTAAGAAATCAAAAGCTAATAATAGGACAGCTACTGTAGCAATTACCACTTAGCCTGCTACCGTGAAGAAAATGATGAATGAGGATGCAACAAAGCAGGTGGCAGCATAGAAGAAAACCTCTCAATCGACTAAGAGGTAGAAAGAAGGTGAGAAGATAATACTGGTTGAGGTCACTCATTCTCGAGAGCCTCTAATAAAAAATATCCAACCTTCTACCGAGTTAAAAAAGGGTGGTCGAAAGACACAACCCAGCAATGAGGCTAAAGATGCCATTGCTAAAGAAGGGTTGTCATTGGTGGTTGTAACGACACCAAGTGCTGGTAAGAGACCAAGGAAGGAACTCATAGGCTAACCACTTACCAAAAAGTCTAAAGGTTTAGATGAAAGGACGAAGGAGGCAATGCAATACAAAGCTCTCAACATCAGCAGTTTGAATTCATCACCAATAAAGAGGTTAGTGAGTACTTCGTCCCATGTTGGAGCCATAACGTTTTGGATACTGACTGGGCCCTGGGAGACAGGACAAATCTTTGGCCTTAATGGAAAGAATTATTCTTCTAAAGGACAAGGAGATTGCCAAGAAGGATGTCAACAGGGTCTGCGGTTGCAATAAGACCCATATCGCAGCCAAGTTGTATGATGTGAGTATCCATATCTATTTTTAACTATTGAATTTACGTAGTTGCTGATATTCCTTTTCTTTTTTAGATAAGCAACCACATTCTAACAACTTTAGATGAAGCCCATAAAAAAACTAAGAAGGTAAGATCCATAGTAGTCTTCATGTATTCTGTCGAATTACTTTTAATACTCATCATATTAAATGAAAATATTGCAGAAAATCGATTATGCATATAATGCTTCCAAAGCCCAGACTACTGCTACCAAGAATGCTAGGATAAAGGCTAAGATGGAGGCGAGAAAGCTTTAGGAAGACCTTGCTATCGAAAAGTTGGCACAAACATTAACTACCAATGAAGCCTCGAGCTTAAAAACTAAGATTAAAGAGCAATACAAAGAATCCGAAGGCTTAAAGGAGGAGCTGCAAAAGAAAAAAGAAGAGTATTAGGGGCTAGGCCAAACTCTTTGCATTATGAGCGACGAGGAAGATAAGGTCATAATGTAGATTAAAGAGTTGGAGACTAACAACTTAAACTTGCAATGCCATGTTGTTGAGCAGGAAGAGACAGTGAAGGGAGGACCATCTGTTGAAGAGGCACTTAATATAGTCACTTCTAGTCGGTGGTACGACAGATTTTTACAAAAGACATTATTGGACGGGGTCCAAGCGGTGAAAGAGGAGATCTTAAAACTTCACCCTGTTACGATCTCTCTTGCCTTGACTTTGCTAATGTCAACGACAAAGTCAACAATTGTAATGAAGCCGACGATGACGAATCAAGCAACGCGATGGTTATGAAGGGTAATGATGAAGCTCATATCGAGGATCTAAGGGAAGACGGAGAATGTCTATCAAAAGAAAATCCCCCATGTGTGGAAATAAAAATTTGCTGGCTCTAAGACCCAAAGTGCCAAGAAAGAAGTTCACTTGGAGAATGCCCTACCCTCTAATCCAAAAATTACTTTTGTTAACTCATAGAATAGGCCGTATGATTCTCTTTGTATTCCTTGCACATTGCCATTCTGTAAACAACCGAATATTTTGTAATGATACATTGTTGAATGGAATATCTTTTATATTAACTGCTTCGAGTACGTTTTATTTTATACACCGTGTTTTTCCGGCATGTATTATGTATATGTTTTGTTTTATACGTTCTTATTCGTTAACATATTTTATTTCACACACTAAGTATTTCTTAACATGTTTTATTTCACATACCTAATTGTTTCTCGGCGTGTTTTATTTCATACGCTCAATTCGTATGTCTTTATAAACAATGTTCGTTAGTCATTTAAGACATGGACTAGCTGCATTAGTTGGCTATAAGATTAATTTATGTAGTTCGTTTACTGCGATAGGTTAGAACTTACGTTAGTTCGTTTACTGTACAATCTAGAACTTACTTACTCGACAACCATATAAAGAACAAGAAACATAATAACTTCAAACATAATTCTCATAAAAACGTAAGACTCATCTTATAAGCATGTAGGCCATTACCTCACAAACAAATGGAGATTAGACATCATCTAAACAATCGATTGAAATGTAATTTCAAATTCTCGACGTTCTATGCTTAAGGGATGATTGATCCATCCAACCTTTCTAGTTGATAAGCCCCCTTACCAACGACTTCTTGAACCCTAATAGGGCCTTCCTAATTCATGCTAAGCTTCCCTTAACTAATTCACGTGCTAATTACTTCCATCGTTTGGCAAACTATATCCCTAGGTTAAAAAACCTTATGCTTCACTTTTTATTTATAATACCTTGCTACTCTATGTTGATATGCCACAACCTTAGCTCTTACAATATCTCTAATTTTATCAATGGTGTCCAAATTTGCCATTAATCCCACTTGATTAACAATTACGTCGAAGTTCTATGTTTGTAGATTAGGCAAATCTAACTCAATTAGCAATACGGCTTCCATGCTGTATGCTAACTTGAAGGGAGTCTCTCCTAGTGCAATTCTATAAGTGGTTCAATACCTCCATAAGACATTTGGTAATTCATCGGCCCATTTCCCTTTAACTTGATCTACTTTCTTTCTTAAGCCATGCAAGATGATCTTGTTGATGGCTTCAACTTGTCCATTCATCCGAAGGTGTGCTATAGACATATTGTTGAGGTGAATGCCAAACTTCTTGCAAAATGCTCCAAACTTATTGTTATCAAACTACAAGCTGTTATCCGTGATTATCATGTAAGGAACTCTGAATCTTGATATTATGGAACTGAAAATAAACGCTTCTACTTTTTGCTCAGTGATCTTCACTACTGCCTCGTCTTCTGCCCATTTAGTAAAGTAATCCCTGGTAACAATGACGAATTGTCGCTAGGCAATAGATTTTAGAAAGGCTTCGAGAATGTCTAACCCCTGCTGGACAAAAGGCCAAGGGCTAGATAGGCTATATAGCTTAGTTGCAGGCGCATAATTCGGTGACTCATGCTTTTGGTATTGAGGATAGTACCAGACAACTTCCTTTGCATCTTCTCTCATGGTCGACTAACAATAGCCGAGTCGCAATGCTCATATGTACAATGTCTACACTTTTACATGGTTACTGCATATATTACCATATAGTTCAAATAGCACTCTTTAGGCATCTCTCGGAGGAAGGTATTAAAGATAAGGTTGTGATATGCCGCGTTTGTACAGTTGATAGTCAATTTTCATCTATTTAACCTGGCAAGCATTGACAGCTAAAAGCTTAACTTACAATCCATTCAACTGCCAACAGGCCGAGTAATCCATATTCTTAACACCTTATCGAGTAATTGACATTTTCGACATTTCACCAAATAACATGGATCTATTCTGATTTGAATTTCAGTTCATGGCGCGAACAGTTATCGCAAGTACGGTTATATTATATAACTGTCTACTGTCCCTATATTTCAGGGAAGGTGTCTAATCAAGAAGCTTTCATGTGTCTTGATAGTTATTCTGATAACTGCTCTTTCAGATATAACAATCTCCTATAAATAAGGAGAAGAAACTATGTAAGGGACATCTAATAACTCTTAACCACTTACTTTACTTTCCTCATTTTTGCTCACTAACTTAAGCATTGAGTAACCACGCCGGACTGGCTTCGATACTAAGTAATTTTCGTGTTTTTGTAGGACATTTTCAACTCCCAAAAATCACCAACAACATTTAGCATTGTCGGTTTTCTTCCTAAACACACCTACATGACTAAAACCAGAATGACCAAGAGTACAGGTGCTGGCACTTCCTCCCAACACCTTAAAGGAGGGAGTTAGCATACTAATGAGCAACAACTGGCTAAACTCGAGTAACTTTGCCTCGAGTAACAAAAGACATGAATAGATCCTTAACCTCCTTCATAATAATATGCATCTAAATTAGAACAAAGAGCATGGTGATCACGATGCCAATAATAGCAATGATTCTATTTATTCACCGGAGTTGTCGAAAAAGTAAGCCAAGGTTACAATGGGACCTTCAGCTTTTGCTTTCAAAAAGAATGACAAAGGCAAGTAACCATAGTAGGTGCACCATACGAGACCTTCGCATGTTAACACCCTTATTGCAACAAGCAAGCAATTCTAAATCAAGAAAAGTCCCTTTGTTCCTGAGATTTTGGAAGAAGTGATACTTAGGTATATTAAGCTACCATAGTTTAAAACTTATGATGGGACGAAGGATCCTGAAGACCACTTAAAGTATTGCTGTACGTTGGTTAAACTACATGGTTTAAGTGATGTAGTGGCCTATTAAGCTTTTCCTTCAACTTTGAGGAACGCAGCCAGCTCATAGTTCAAACACTTGAAACCAAACACTATTTCTTATTTCGATGAATTAGCAAAGGTATTTCTTCAACACTTCCTTGCAAGCAAACTTCCTATTAAGAACTCCTCAATCCTTAACACAATCAAACAAAGATTAAATAAGTCAATCAAAGACTATCTGGCCAAGTTTATGGTTAAGATGGTTCAAATCATAAAAGTAGATATGAGTGTAGCCCTCAACGCCGTAATTGATAGAGTTAAGCCCTATAGAGACTTTTTCAAGTTTTTCGCAAAGAACAAGTCGAAAACCTTTGCCAAGTTCAAGGCTAAAACCACTTTATACATCTGTCAAGAGGATAACATAAAAGCCCATCAAGAGGCCGATTAAAACAGAAGAGATAGAAAAAATGACAAAAGAAAAAGTACAAAGGACAGACTCGGTATAGATGATGATCAAAGTTTGAATGCTGAGAGAAAGAAACCAAGGATTCTAACATTTTCATCCTACATGCCTTGTCAATCGTCAAATTTCAAATGTACTGATGGAGGTGTATAGGTAGAGAGGTGTTCTGCAATGGGTGGAAAGAATGAGAGGAAATCCCTTAAGGAGAAATTCCAATAAGTACTGTGACTTCCACTTTGATGAAGGTCATAACATAGATGAGCATATCTAGCTTAAGAATGCGATTGAGGATGTGATTTAACATGGGCATTTACGAAAATTCCTAGCGCATGATGTCGAAAGTATTGTAATACCTTAAGATTTTGAGCCAGTTTAATAACCATAAAATCGAAGCCTTTAAATTTAGGGCGTTGGACTAAGACATTCATTTAATTTCAAACGTTACAATAAGGTTAGAAAAATAAGACAAAGTAATTCAAGTAAAGTTAATTTCTTAAAATAAGCTATATAAAAATATTAATTCATTGCTAAAGTCGATAAATATAAAAAACGTGAAATTCAAGCATTTAGATATAACGAGATATTAGAAATAAGTTATTTAACTTATAAAAATAATAAACGAAGTTAAATTATATGTAATATACATATATTAACATAGAATATGCATTATTTGTATTAAATGCATATATATATAATAGTAAATTATTATTATTAAAATATGGTAAATTAACATAAAAAATGGAAAATTAATTAAAAAATAAAAGGATAAGTCATCCCATGATGTAGTAGCCAAGGATCAAGTTGAATTGACGAGTCAAAAAGCAAAACACTAGAAAATGACACCTCATGCATTGAAAAATTAAGAAAACGACATGTGTATGCCACATGTATAATTTTTATTAATCCTAATCTATTTGGAAAATATAAATAGGGCGTGCATACTTAAAAAAAAAAAACATTTTGGAAGTCTAAAAATATAAGAAAATCATTCAAGAAAATTTCAAAAAAAAAAAGAAAAAAAATAAGAAATTTAGAGTAAAAATAGAGCACGGATCTTATCAGGTTGGTTCAAAAGGTTATAAGAGTCTTATTGTGGTGGCCATTTAGGGTCAAAGGAAGCACCACTAAGGAAGGTATTCTGATAAGGTTGGGTGGCCGGTTCAAGTAAAGCAAATTTCTGCCCAAAACTTTGTGAATTTTGTAAATATAGCAAATGAAGTTATTTAATTATGAAACTTGATTTTCTAGAGTCATTTTATGTGTAGATTATTTTAATTAAATAATTATCATAAATATAGGGTTCTTAAGAAATGACCCTATTAGGATGAAAATTGAATTAAATTTTAGAAATATTAAATAGTGTTCTTTCAAGTTGAAAATTTGTACGTAACATACATAATATATGTATTTAATTTTAGTAACAAGAATATTTGAAAATAATCAATTTACTATTTATTGTAATTATTTTGGATAAAATTGGCAATTTCACTATTTTATTGAATTAATTAGTTTTTAACAAAATCAAAGTATGAGCCCTATGTATTATAACTCTTGGAAGTTCATAATGATTTATGGGACACTTGAATTTTATCTTGCAACTAAATTCTCCTATTTGCTTAATTTTTGCTAATTTTAAGTTAAAATCGCTATTTTCATAAAAATATATAATAGCTAGTTTAGTATAATTCGTGATCGATAATTAAACTACATATTTTTATTAATTAATCGGGACCATATACTATTTATTATGTATTTTCATAATATAATCTTATATATTCGCTTTATGTGTAATATAGCAATTAGTACCATTAAAATATTTATCAAATCTATGTCAAATGAACACTTTAGGGTATATTAAGGGTTGCTGGACAAGTTTGGAAAATATAATATTTAGGGTTTTTAGTTTAGTATTAAGGCTTAATTAAGTTAATTATGGAGTTATGACAACATATGATCAAATCAGTAATATGAAAGGGTATTTTTAGATTTTGATAATATTGATAGACTTGATTTTTAAGATATCTTAATAGTACTTGAAATAATGATCATGATGATATAAAGTTTACTGAAATCGGATAAGAAATGAGTAAGATATGGTCAAACGAAGTTTACAAACGTAGAAATGAAAGCTTATAACAATTTGGGTTTGACTCATACTTGATTTGAAGTTTGTGTTATATTTTCTTAGGTGTGATAAATAAGAAAAGACTATATAATGAAGTTTAGGATTTTGCACTATTACTAAGCCTAGGTAAGTAGATCTAATCCATGCTTAGAGTAGATATATTGCTACTCATAACATTGTATGCTATTTAATGTTATATTGATTGAATATGAGTATATTTTAGGTGAATCAATATACTACTATGGTGAATGCCAATGTAGTGATTATGAATGACAGTAACTATACCTTGGTTGAACTATTACACTGCTATGTTAGGTGATGAATTGTGTTTACGAATGATTGTGCTAACTAAGAAAGTTAAGTGATCGCTAACTCAATCTTTTGGGTATTCACCTAAGTGAACCTTAGGTAAGATACTAGAATTTCGCTATGGAGAGTTCGAAAATTGGAAACAAATAACAGGGTTGAATAAAACTTAAAAATTGATTGTGTTGATTGATATTCTTGAGTTATTATTACATATCATGACATGGCATGGCACAAAAAGGAACCTACGAGTTAGAACTTTTAGAATGAGGTTTCCAAATGATCATGGAAAAAGCATGGCTTTATAAACTCAATTTTTGGAAGCATATCTAATTTAGTAAACTACAATGTGTGGTCTAATTTGGTAGTGTTACCATTTTGATTTGGTGAATTACAGTGTGTGATTTAATTTTGTAAAGCAAAGTTAGGGTTCGTACTTCCAAGCAACTCCTTGTTGCCCTTTTTGATATTAGTAGACTACTATAGTGTGTAATCCATTTTGGTAGGAATCCTACTCCTAGGCAGCTCCTTATTGCCCATAGGTTCCAAGATGTTGTATCTAGAAGCCTGGCTATGTTGATTAACCGAAAAAAGATTGGAAGGCATAAGATATTAGTACCGATGCATGCTACGTGCATAAGCATAACATGCCGCATTGCTAGCAATAAATGATCGGTTAGGTGGATGCATATGTGAAGTTGAACTTATAAATTCTGATTGAAATGTTTCAGTTGTGATATACAATATTGTCTATCATATTGTCTATATTATGATGTTTGTTATCTACTCTCACTTAGCTTCAATAACTTAGGGGAATCCTTAAGTTAATTGCATCGCGAAAGTCCCAATACTAAGGGGGGATATATATACTAAGAGCATAAGTCGGAGTTAGCGACTTTTATATGGAACCTGTACTAAGTTAAGAATCCTAGTATTGTGAAGATAATAAAGGACAAAGTTGGTTCATGTTTTAATATAAATATTACGTTGTACACATAAGTTGTAGCAGAATATCCAGCTGGACTCCAATGTAGCAACCCCTTTATCATGTAAACAATGTTGTCTTTTGATAAATGAGCAGGTTAGGTTAAGTTTTCAATAGGTATTCCTGTGTGATGGTGCATTGCGTGCTAAGTTAGGATGTGACGAGTATCGAGAAACCGTCTTAGATGAGACATAAGGAACAGGAGAATGACACTCGACTAACTGTAATCAGGAGAGATGCAAGAGATGTGAATTTCAATGGAGCAACCAATGGAGTGATCAACACCATTGTCGGTGGACCTGCTATAAGCTAGTCAAGCACTTCGAGCCTAACGAATGCAAAAAATTATGTCTGTAACTTCTAAGGCAATGAGGTTAGGATTGACAACACAATTTCTTTTACAGATGAGGATTTTGAGGGCATCCAAAGACCACATGATGATGCCCTTGTTATTAGTGCAAGAGTCACCAACTTTAAGGTCAAGAAGATTCTTGTTGATAGATATCATTTTTCAACATGCGTTCAACCATATGAGACCCAAGATCAAAGCATAGTTAAGATCTTATAAGTATGATCTGTATGCCTTCAACAATTAACTAGTCCAAGTAACTGGAGTAATTTCTTTGCCAATACCGATCAATGATGACAAGCAAGTTGCAGAGCATAAAGTAGACTTCCTTATAGTCAAATGTTAGTCCCTATACAACATGATAATGGGATGGTTGTGTTAGCATCTATTTGGTATTGTCTCTTCAACTACACATCTTAAAGCAAAGTTCCCTACTCCTATCGAAGTTAGTGGATGTAGAGAGGATTAACGATTAGCAAGGTTCTTATATATGAGGGTCTTAAGATGAGAAGAGGTATTTTCAGGCAAAAACTTGTTTGGAAGACAGGTCGGTCGGCATAAAGAATGCCGATAATGATACTGAGGAAATTTCTTTAGGAGATGACCTTGGGAAAACAATGAGGATAGGGAAACTCTTGTTAACAGATATTCGACAAAGTTTGATTGACTTCTTGTAAGCCAACACTGATGTGTTTGCATGATCTCCTTCAGACATACCGAGTATTCGGAGAGAAGTTATGGTATACAAGCTCCAGATTGATTCGAGTGTAAAGGTGATCCAATAAAAGAAAAAGTATTTTGCCCCAAAGAGACAAGCAACAATAGAAAAAGAAGTCCAGAAGTTAGTGAAGGCAGGATTTATCTAGGAAAAGCTTTATCCGACCTGGTTAACCAATTGTGTACTAGTCAAGAAGTCTAATGGTAAGTAGTGAATGTGCATGACTTCACGGATCTCAACAAGGCCTGTTCTAAGGATTGTTTCCTATTGCTAAAATCAATCAAATGGTAGATTCAACAGCTAGACATGCATTGCTTTCTTCTATGAATGCTTTCTTTGCTTACAACCAAATCAAGATGGACTAGGAGGATAAAGTCCATATGTCTTTTATGATCAATTTTGGAACATATTGTTATACCATGATGCTCTTTAGGCTAAAAAATGCCGAAGAAACCTACTAGAGACTTGTTACCAAGATGTTCAAACCCAAATTCACAAAAATGCCAAAGTATATGTCGACAACATGATTGTGAAGAGTGTGAAGGAAGATCGACATATAGCCGATCTTGAGGAGACATTTGCTACACTAAGGAGATACAACATGAAACTTAACCTACAGAAGTATGTCTTTAGTGCAATATCAGGAAAATTTTTAGGACACATGGTTACTTAGCGTAGCATTGAGGCCAACCCGAGAAATATTGAGGCGATAAGGAATATGAAATCCCCCCATACAATTAAGGAAGTAAAGCAACTCATTGGATGAATAGCTACGCTTAACAGATTTATGTTGAGAAGTGTAGATAGGTGCGCAGAAGTCTTTAAAATCTTAAAGAATCTAAAAAAATTCAACTGGTCCGACGATTGCGAAAGAGCTTTCAATGATCTCAAAAAATTCCTTACATCACTACCAATTCTCTCGACACCAATCTCAAGAGAGAGTCTATTTTTATATCTATCGATCAGTTGTGAGCTCTTTCTTTTGTATTTGTCTGAATTGGTGGCAAACAACATAGACTCTTTTATTACATGAGTCATGTTTTGGAAGGACCAGAGTTTCGATACACGAAAATTGAGAAATTTATTTTAGTAGTGATTCTCTCAGTAAGGAAGTTGAAGCCATATTTTTAGGCTCACCAGATCATAGTGCTCACTGATCAGCCATTATGGCAAGCATTGCAATGGCTTAACTAATTAGGGAGGATGATGAAATATGCCCAAGAGCTAAGTGCCCAGGGTGTACAATACAAACCTAGAACAACACTAACCGGTAGATTTTGTAACCGAATTCATTAGTGAGGAATATTGTGTGGAGGTTATTGAGAAACCTATCTAGTTCCTTTATATGGATGGTTCTTCAATGAGAGAAGGAAGTGGTGCAGGCTTTGTTCTTTAAGGCCCCCACAATGTTAAAGTTTATTATGCTTTAAAATTTGGATTCTCAACCAGCAACAATGAGGTAGAGTATGAAACATTGATTACCGGACTGAAACTGGTAAAAGAGATTGGCATCGAGAAACTTGAAGCATTCTTTGATTCACAATTGGTAGTGAATCAGGTTATGGGAAGTTACACGACAAGGGAAGAAGAGATGAGTAAGTACCTGTTGGTAGTACGAACACTTGTAAAAGAACTTCAATCTTTTTTCATCCATAAGATTTTGAGAAGTAAGAATATAGCTGTCGACAAGCTGTCAAAATTAGCCAGTATGGTATTCCCCGACTCGAGTGACAAACTTTTTGTCCAATTTCTTCTGCATAAAATTTTATTTACTCTTTCGCAGAGCTATGAATTGGCTCTTTGCCTGAAAGAAAAATCTTAGATAGATCCCATAATAGATGATTTGAGAGACGGTACTCTCCTTAACAACAAGAAAGGAGTACGAAGATTGGTTTACCAAGCTGCGAGTTACACACTAATTGATGGTCAACTGTACAGACATGGCATATTACATTCCTATCTTCAATGCTTTCCTCTAAGAGATGCCTAGAGGGTGTTATTGAAACAGCATGGTGGTTTATGCAGTAACCACGTAAAAGCACAGATACTATACGCACAAGTATTACAACTTAGTTATTATTGGCTAACTATGAGAGAAGATACAAAGGAAGTTGTCCAGCATTGTCCTTAGTGCTAGAAGCATGAGTCGTCGAGTCATGCGTTGCAACTGAGTTATGCAACTTATCCTGCCCTTAGCCTTTCACCTAGTCGAGGTTAGACATTCTCGAACCCTTTTCAAAATCTACTACCCAGCAACAATTCATCATTATTACCAAGGATTACTTTACCAAATGGGCAGAGGCCAAGGCAGTGGTGAAGATCATCGAGCAGAAAGTGAAAGCGTTTGTTTGTAGTTCCATAATATTAAGATTCAAAGTTCCTTACATAATAATTATGGATAACGGCCCACAGTTTGACAACAACAAGTTATGAGCATTTTGTGAGAAGTTTGGCATTCACCTCAACTATACGTCTGTAGTACACTCTCAGATAAATGGACAAGTTGAAGCAGTCAACAAGATCATCTTGTACGGCTTAAGAAGGAAAGTAAATCGAGTTAGAGGGAAATGAACCGATGAACTACTGAATGTCTTATGGGGGGTACTAAACCACCTATAGAATTGTGACAAGAGAGACTCCCTTCAAGTTAGCATACGATATGGAAGCCGTGTTATTGATTAAGTTGGATTTGCTTAATCTACGAACGTAGAACTTCGACGTGATGGTTAATCAAGTAGGATTAATGGCAAATTTAGATACCATTGATGAAATTACAGATATTATAAGAGTTAGGGTTATGGCATACCAGCAGATAGTAGTAAGTTATTACAACCAAAAAGTAAAGCATAAGGTTTTTTAACCTAGAGATCTAGTTTGCTGAAAGACGGAAGTAACTGGCGTACGAGTAAGTTAAGGGAAGCTCAGCGTGAATTGGGAAAACCCTATTAGGGTCCAGGAAGTCATTGGTGAGGAGGCTTATTGACTAGAAATGTTGGATAGATCAATCATCTATTGAGCATGGAATGCTAAGAATTTGAAATTATATTTCAATTGATTGTTTGGATAGTATCCATCTCCATTTGTTTGTAAGGCTATGGCCTACATGCTTGTAAGACGAGTCTTACTTTTTTATGAGAATTATGTTTGAAGTCATTATGTTTCTTGTTCTTTATATGGTTGCCAAGTAAGTTCTAGCCTATTATGGTTAATGAACTACATAAATTAATCTTACAGCCAAGCAATGAGGCTAGTTTACGTCTCAAAATGGCTAACGGATGTTATTTAATAAGACGTACGAATTGGGCTTGTGAAATAAAATATACTGAGAAACAATTAGGTGTGTGAAATAAAATATGCTAATGAATAAGAACATATGAAGTAAAATACATACATAATAATGTCAGAAAAACACGATACGTAAAATAAAACATACTCGAAGCAGTTAATATGAAAGATATTCCATTCGACAATGCATTGTCACAAAATATTCGGCCTATTTACAAAATGGCAATGTGCAAGGAATACAAAGAGAATCATATGGCCTATTCTATGAGTCAGCAAAAGTAATTTTTAGATCGGAGATTGGGGCTTTCTCTTAGTGAACTTCTTTCTTGGCACTTTGCGTCTCAAAGCCGATAGATCTTTCTTTCCATACATAGGGGATTTTCTTTTGATAAACATTCTTCGTCTTCCCTTCGATCCTTGATATGAGCTTCGTCATTACCCTTCATAAGCATCTCGCTACTTGATTCATTGTCATTGGCCTCGTCACAACTGTTGACTTTGTCGTTAACATTGGCAAAGTCAAGTAGGAGAGATCATAATCAAGGTAAAACTTCAGGATTTCCTCTCTTACCACTTGGACCCCTTTCAACAACTTCTTCAATAAAAGTCTCTCATACTGCCGACTAGGGGTAACTATATCAAGTACCTCTTTGATAATGAGTCCTCTCTTCATTGTCTCCTCCAGCTCGGTAACATGGCTTTGTAAGTTCGAGTTGTTGGTCTCCAACTCTTTAATCTACATTATGAGCTTATCTTCTTCGTTGCTTATCATGTAAAGAGTTTGGCCCAGCCTCCAATACTCTTCTTTCTTCTTTTGTAGCTTCTCCTTTAAGCCTTCGAATTCTTTGTATTGCTCTTTAATCTTAGTTTTTAGGCTTGAGGCTTCATTAGCAATTAATGTATGTGCCAACTTTTCAGCAACAAGGTCTTCCTGGAGCTTTCTCGTATCCATTTCAACCCTTATCCTGACATTCTCTGCAGCAGCAGTTTAGGCTTTAGAAGCATTATATGCATCTTTGATTTTCTGCAATATTTTCATTTAGTACGATAAGTATTAAAAGTAATTCGACATAATACATGAAGACTACTATGAATCTTACCTTCTTAATTTCTTTATCGGCCTCATCCAAAGTTGTTGGAATGTGCCTACTTATTTGAAAAAGAAAAGGAATATTAGCAAATGAGTAAATTCAACAGTTAAAAAATAGATATAGATACTTATGTCATACAACTTGGCCACAATATGGGCATTATTGCAACCACCAACCTTGTCAAGATCCTTCTTGATAATCTCTTTGTCCTTTAAAAGAATAATTCCTTCCATTAAGGTCAAAGATTTTGTTATGTCTCCTAGGGCCAAGTCAGTATCTAAAACATTATGGCTTTAACATGGGATGAAGTACTCGCTGACCTCCTTATTAGTGATGAATTTGGTCTTATTGATGTTGAGAGCTTTGGACCGCATTGCTTCCTTCATCCTTTCATCCTAACCTTTGGACTTTTTGGTAGGTAGTTAGCTAATGAGTTCCTTCCCCGGTCTATTTTCAACACTTAGTGCCGCTACAACCACCAATAGTGACCCTTCGATAGCAGTGGCATCTTTAGCCTCATTGCAGAGTTATGTCTCTCGACCACCCTTTCTTGGCTCGGTAGAAGGTTGAATATTTTTTACTAGAGGCTTCCCAGAATGAGTAACCTTGGCTAGTACTATCTTCTCACCTTCCTTTTGCCTTTCAGCCGGTTGGGAGCTTTTCTTTTGTATTACCCCCTGCTTCGCTGTATCTTCATTCGCTGTTTTCTTCATAATGGCAAGTCAAGTGGTAGTTACCATGGTGGTTGCCCTCTTATCAGCTTTTGATTTCTTAGCTTTGGCCTAGGTCATCAACTTAACAGGATTTACTTCACCGGTACCCATATTTGCAATATGAGCAAACATGTTAACATTAACATAGGGGAAAAGAATAAAGTTACATTCTCCGTATCGAGCAAGGCTCTAAGGTAATAATTTCCCCCCCAACTAACTACAACGACTTTCCTCTTGTAGTTATACTTGACACAATAGTAATTCATTAGTGTACCTTCTTTTTCAAAAAAGATTGGCTCTTCACTTTCATAATACCGTATAATTCTCTCGGTGTCCTAGAAGAACATTTTGTTCTTCATCCTCTCTTAAATTTTCTTTGCCGCTGCGGTATCATTCAACATCAGTTTTATATCTTTTATGTGGATTGACTCAGTCTATTGAGTCTAGAAGTCCAAGTCTTTGTCAGACACTATCAACGTGAATTTGTCATGCCACTTGTGGATCTTAGACTTTAACCCATTCATGAACTTATGCTTATGCTTAGCAACGATAAAGTATCACCCGTCAAGTTGCCTTCTAATTGTGAAGAAATATTGGAACAGATGAGGCATAGTTTTAACTTTGACTTTGACTTTGACTTTGACTTCTTTACAGACTATCTCAAAAGCCATAAGAAGCTGGTATATGTTTGGTGAGAACATATTTAGCACGATTCGAAAGTAGTTGAAGAAGGCTTTTACAAATGTCAAGAAAGGAAAACGCAACCTAAAGTCTAAATATTTCAAGTATATGTAGAATTCGCACTCCCTTGGGAAATATACCCTTTCCTCCTCTCTTAGCCTTCTAAGATTCTACGATTTAGGAAAGTTTTGCCAATATTTGTTATAGTTTATGACAAGAACTCTATCAACAGTATTAGCAGTTCCATCTGGAGAGTCATAGAAGTAAGCTATATTGTTGTATAGATATTTCGTCGAAGATCACCCTTCTTTGTCCTCAAGATAATTATTGACCACAAGAGTGTTAATCCGAGTGAGTTTATCCTACCTTTTCTCAACATTGTCAGTTGAGCTACCAGAGAAAACGCCGTCTCGTTCCTTGTTTGAAAGGGAAAAGTGGCCTTAGTTTCTGTCGCTGTGGAATGAAAGAGGACAAGTCGATGGACTATATTACGAATCATACCTAAATGTTTATGAAAAATGATATCATAGAAGTCGAAGAATATGAGTGTGAAGATGACAACACAAATGAAAAGCTTAGAGATGCAATTGGAGAAATGTATTTTGATTGTGAATAGTCCTTTAAATAAGGACAACTCACCCTCGTAATTGCAAATTTATTTCTGATGGTAATGATGCATTGATTTGATAGTAGGACGGATTGTTGATGCGTGTTTTGAGATAAAAATCTGATAGTTGACAACTTTTTAACAATTATTAAGTTTGCGTTGTAATGATGACCGAGGTGACAGGCGTCATACCTTTAACTTTTTGGTCTCTTCAATAGGCGGGAATTTGAAAATTGTGACATGTGATCCGTCATCCTTCCCACCTTACTTGGCCTCTAGTGTACTACATGTTACTCCCTTTATTGAATTCTCAAATACGGGAGTTAGGGGGTAAATGTTGATAGTTAGTTTTCATTAACAAGTATTGACAGCAAAAAGCTTAACTTACTTGTCCATTCGGTTGCCAACAGGCTGAGTAATCCATATTCTCAGCACTTTGCTGAGTAATTGACATTATTGGCATTCCACCAAATTACACATATCTATTCTTATTTGAATTTCAGTTCATGATACGAACAATTATCACAAGCACAGTTGTATTACATAACTGTTTACTCTCGTTACATTTCAGGGAAGGTGTCTAATTAAGGAGTTTTTACGTATCTTGATAGCTATTTCGATAACTGCTCCTTCAAACATATCAATCTCCTATAAATACAGGGAAGAAACTTTATAAAGGACATCTGATAACTCTTAACCACTTACTTTACTTTTCTCATTCTTGCATATTGACTTAGGTATCGGAGTGGCCATACCGGATTGGCTTCGTTACCAAGTAATTTTCTTATCTTTACAAGACATTTCCAACTCTGAAAAATCACTAACAACAATTTAACATCTCTATATTTATTTCCTTCTCTAAATAATTTATCTACAAAGGCTTGTTAATTATCAAAACTCGAATTATGTGTTCCTATGAAAAATACCAATAAAATTGTGCTTTTATTAAATTAAATATTTTATATACTTTATTTTGGAAAATAAACTTTATTGCAATGTTTCTTTTAACTTTTATGACCTTATATTACAAATTTATTCAATTTAGAGAATATTTTTCCAACATCCTAAATCTATTGATTTTGAGCAATTACAGTCACATTACGTAATAGTACTCGTGACTCGTACTACTCATAATCACCTATTTTCTTCACTTCCCAAGTCATATTTCCTATCTTCCATATTATTAGAGATATACTATCATTCCAAATTGTGAGTCCTGAATAGTTGGTCAAAGATTGAAATCTCACAAAAGATTAAAAATTAATTGTATTGAGATTTTATATTTTAACAACAATATGTTGGAAAATAATAAACAAGGTTAAATTAAATAATAAAACTCTTTTAGTGCATGATGTAAAGAGATTCGATCAATATACGAAAAGAGAAAATAAGCACAACAATTATTATTTCATCACCAACAACAACTTTGCAGAAATTTGATTAGGAAAGTACGAATACGTGAGTTTTAGCAAGTTCTGTTTAGAGGAACAACTGTCTCTAAAAGAAAAGGGCCATTACTAGTGTTGTAATAGAGATAGGTAAAGAGAATTGATTTAACTTCTTAAGAGAGAACAAACAATTCAGTAGGTAGAGAAAAAGTGCCAAACAATAATCATAACATCATGTGAAGAAAGAATGGAGGGGAACATATACTTTCTACGTTTTTTATATGTAGACATATAAGGAGTATATAAAGAGTGTACAATGAAAAGAGTTTAATTTGTTTAAAGATATAGGAAGGAAATTTTGTGAATAAAAAATATTGAGTTCAAAAGTAAGGAGGTGTTCTTTTAATAATTCTAATATTGAAATACGATGAGACTGGCGGTTAATTTTGATAAAATATGGATGGACTTGTTTGACTTAGATGGTTTAACTATGACTTGATCGACCCAATCTGTTCTCACGTGTCAGAATGCAACTAAAAAAAATTTAAAAGAAAAAATTCCAATAAAATTAATAAGAAATGGAGTTGAACAACTGAAGCATAAAGAAAGGTACCCTTTTTTTTTTTAACTTAAAAATCTAAGTTTGAAACTTATTGAAATTAAACATTACTTAAAAAGTCAATATCTTCTCAACTCTGAGGCTTAAGTTTTAGCATCGCAATTCATAACCTCTCAAGTCTCATTCTCAAGGTCAACTACTAAAAGCTTAAATCTTATAAGTAATAAATCCCTACCTTACAAAATTTTTTTAATTTCGACTTTACTCTTAACAAGCCTTTAAAACCATATCTTTTTTCTAATTTCGATTTAGCACTTGTTTACCTCACAATGTTTCTCTTAATGAGTTTGTAGGAATGTGCAGGTAACGTGTATCATGCTTATGTTGAAATGTGTATATGGTGTACATTACACTATTGTATTGTACATAATATGCTTGTTGAAATGTCTCAATGGAATTTTATAAAAGTTGTATGGAGATGTATGTGTGTTATATTTATTTACGTCCTAATGGTCCAATCTTTATGCATATTTATCAATAAACAAGTTTTTACTGGTTTCTATTACTAGGGGAAGAAAAGGTTTTTAATGGTTTCATTAAATTTTAAAGATTGTTTAGTAAGGGGCTTAAGTGAAAAAAAATTTATACCAACTGGCATTTTGTTTGAAGATATCTTCCTTATGTAACTTGAAACTCTCACTCAGCTCCATCTTCATGATTCCAAGTAGCGTCGGTATACTATACTTAACTTTCCATTTCATTTTTGCTTCAACCTATTTTTATTGATTGTTTAAAGATTTTGTTCGATCCTTTAGATGGTCACAAGCAACATTAGCTCAGCATGATTGCATGATATTGTAATCATCGGTATTCATTAACTTAGTTCTAGTTAAATGTATACTTAATATAAGATTGGCTACTTGCTACAGAGGTTTATAACATTATCTATGAATCATCATACTTGAATGAATGCTAAGGTAATTTCATAGGTATTCGACTTTTGTAATTAAAATATGACTTATAGTTTTATTTACTTTTTTCTATTATCTTCAGTTGTATTTTGTCAGATATGGTTTAACCTCTTCACTTATATAAAATTAATTTTTTTACTAGTTAGGAAGTGAGTTAGTATTTAAGATGTAATGCCTTAGGTTAAAAGTAGTGAATAATTAAGCCAAAAAATATTAATAAGCTATTTTAACTACTTGACTTAAAAGTTTCAAGCTTGTATTGATAAGATATTCATAACCATGATCTTATAAACTAATACTCTAACCTTCCACAGTCTATATGGGATAATTAACTATAGGGTTTTACAATCTCTTTCCCTTAAACATGTGACATCTTTATCATGAGACCTTATAATTGGGCGTGGATCTTCCTCCCTTTTTAGTGTACGATTCAGGCTACCCATTACCTATAGGTCATTTTGGAAGCATGTAAGGATTTATAACTTGATGACACTCCTCACCTTTTTTAGACCTTTTCTCTAAACTAGAGCTAATCCCAAATTATCTACCTATTGATAGGAGTTTCGCTCTGATACCATTGATAACGTCCTAAGTTAAAAGTAGTGAATAACTAAATCAACAAATATTAATGAGCCTATTTTAAACACTTGACCCAAAAGTTTCATACTTGACCCAAAAGTTTCAAACTTTTGTTGATAAAATATTTACAACCATGCCCTATAAATTAGTACCCTAAACTTCCATAATTCATGTGAGACACTTAATCATGGGGTCTCACACAAGAACATTAGCTATTAATGCCAGCTTATCTAATCAAATTTGTATAAGCTAGTAGCAATTTCATGTTAACATCTTCCAAACCTTAGAAATAGAAAACCATAGAAAATCCATCTTTAGGGATATAACTTTTTTAATCAGCTTTAGTCTATTTATCTTTTATATTAAACTTATACATTTTAAATATTAGAAAAATGATAGATCTAAACTAACTATATTGCTATTGATTTATAAATATGATATATAGTAAAATAGAATTTAAGAGAAAATGCAAATAGTCATTTAGGTGTAAATTAATCTCTTAAATTTTTATATGTTGCAAAACATCTTTGAAATTTTGATAAATTGATAAATAGCTCTGTAGGTTGTGAATAATCTCTTTAAACATTTTATTTTATGTAAATTTTTTTTGAACTTATTAAAGTGTATTTTAAGACCTTAAATGTAGATACCTTTTTAAATTGAAATAGGAAATATTTTTATATTGCTATTTTATCAAAATGTAAGTGTAATTTGTAAAATTTAAAAGGTAAGAGATAAATACATACCTAAGTTAAAAGTTTAGGTTCTTATTTATTTATTTATTTTTTTTGCAATTTCCTAAAGTTTAACATTTTTTTAATAAAAGCGAACGTTATTTGGAGTTAAAAAAAAAAAGAAAAGAGTTTTGGTGGAAACACTACTCTTCAAACCCTTAGGTAGACTGACTCGGCTCGGACTTATCGGGTTAAGGGCTTAGTTCCCCTTGAACCAAGATTGGTCCGACTTAGGCTGGTTTACTCAGTTCGATAGTTTGATAAGCCAGTTTTCAGCTCATGGACTACCCAATTTTTTTTTTTTTATATAATTAGGAAAAAATATTCTTTTATCTTTATTTTTTATTTGAAAAAAATACCATTAATAAATCACAATTTAAAATTTTGACTATTTCACTCTATTAATTGTTGGACACTAAGATTAATGATTTGTACTCTATTAATTGTTGGGCATGATATTAATAATTTACATTTTTAATAATGCATAATTATTATTTTATGCCTTCAATTGGTAAATTGAATAAGTAAACCTTTTTTTATAAGTAACATATCAATGAAAGCTTGTTAATATAATCAATGTGGGACTTGATTTATGATAGACAATGCTCACTGTGTTGTTTTATTACTTTAAAGGAAATATTAGAAAACAATATAATATATATGGGAATTAGACTGATATTATAAAAAAAATAGTATTTATCTAATATTTATAATATACTTACTATTTTATATATAATATAAATATATTATTTATGACTTTTAATGGTATTAAATTATAAATACACTTATATTTTTATAAATCATTAAAATATGTTATTTGTAAAAGTAGTTGCTCTTTTAAAAATTAAATAAGAACGTATGAAACTTGTGATATTTTATATCTCGAATTCTTTTGGTGATTTTTTTATGTTGAAAAATTATTTTGGTGTTTAAAATAATATATTTTACACTATAATTATTTACTTTTATCAATATTAAAATATACAGATTTTAATAATTTTTTTATAAACTCATATATATTATTCGATCTTAATATCAACTTTTAAATATAAATAATAATATATATTTAATTTTATTTTATATTTTAATTAGAGAGAATAATTAAATTTAATTTATGAATTTTTTTTTAAAATTTTTNATTGGATTGGCTCGTCGATTTTAATTTAAAAATTTTAAAAAAAAATTTTATTTTATATTTTAATTAGAGAGAATAATTAAATTTAATTTATGAATTTTTTTTTAAAATTTTTAAATTAAAATCGACGAGCCAATCCAATACGTTTAACTATACCAACCCATTAAGCTTGACAGATCAAGTTATGAGGTGACTCATCGGTCTAAACCGATTTCGACCTGGTTCATGGGTCGGACCGCCCTTTTCCTAGGTCCACCCTCGGGATCCTCATCCGTCTTCATTCCTTCCCTGTACATCTGTGCTCTTTTTATATCGCCGCCCGGTGTCACCTTGTTTACTGGGTCGACCATTACGACCTTGTAATCGCTGTCGCTGCAACTATATATCTCTTGTCCAAAATCGCATGTCGCGTTACCAACAGCCACAGAACTAGGACATCGGCTACCACAGGTTTGTCGAATGTCAATAATTCCAGAACTTCGTTGTCTAGCGACTTTGTTTTCAGATAAAATTTAACTTATGTATAGGAAATTTACAGGTTCTTGCGCACTGATTACACATCAGGTAAGGAAAAAAGTTGCAATTCCAATATATTGATCGCACATTTAGAGGTGCATTGGAAATATAACAAATATTAAAGTGCCACGGCACTCATAAGCAAAGTCGATATAAGTACATGTGATATAATTTTGGGAGTTTCTGTATGTCAATATTTTAGACCGACTAATGTGATGTAAGTTTGGTTTGCATTCCTAGAATTCTTTATTTCTTATTTTGTGAAGACGGATTAGGTTGGCATTTGCTTCATGTAGTGGTATGACTCTATAAGGGCGCCTGGAATAGCCAAGTCAAGAATGGACTATAAAGAGTAGTTTCTTAGTTATTATTTTGCTTCTAGTATTTGACTAGAAGGTCACCGTAAACTTGAAATTGACTTTTAAAAACATAGTTATTTCGATATGCAATTTACAATCCATATAAATATTGCTAAATATTCTTATAGAACATGGGCACATTTTAGATGTTTGTTTTATCCTGGATGTTGGATGTTGGTAAATGAAAGTAATCTGCACAGTGAAATTGATAATCCCCTGTGATGAAGATTAGAGGAGTAGGAAAATGTTGTGAGCAAGAAGATGTTGGTGGGTTTAATCATGATGAAATTGGTTTAGTTTCCAGATACGTGAGTGGAGTATCCTGTTCTTTTAAGCATCCCAGTAGCTCACCAATTTGATAGGGGGTGTCATGATATCTCAAAATGTCTATAGAGTTAATGTAATTAATCTATACTTGAAGTTCAAGCAATTTAATTTTATGGAGAAATGTTGACTTTTATCCTTAAAATAGAATTTATTTTTAATAATTTGATTAAAATGTCCTCTGTCATTCAAATAAATGAGAAGTTGTTGTTCATGTGGAATTCAGCAGCCATGTATATTTCCATTCTACACCCAATTCAGACTGCATGGCATGTTAGTGAATTAATAATGTAGTTTGTATTTCTATTCTAACTTATTGCGCAAAATTTAGAATTAGCCTTCACAGACTAAGCACATATGTTGACTTCAGTGCAACCCACTTTATTTAGAGACAGTGCCTCATAAATAGACTTTTGAGAGGAACACATCTCTAATTGCTGGTGTACTGTTTTTATGTTCCTTGTTGGTGTGTAATAACTTCTTGTTGTATTTTTATTTGTATTGGTAGTTTTATTGCTATTTTCCTGTATTTAAGCATGTTAGAATGGAACTAGTGTATGGTTAATTTTAGGGAGGATTGTGTTGACTTAGATCTAACATTGACTTTGGATCTATATAGATGGCTTCAGATGTTGCTTGCACACCAGATACCCTTGCTTACATGGAGCTTGCCCTGCACCAGGTAATTGGACACTTTCTTTTATTTGGCATTTCTCAGGTCCTAGATAACATGCATAGTAGCTAATATAATGCAAATATACCCCCTGGGTCTAAAGACTAGTTCAGAAGTGCCAGTGGATCCTTAGGCTTGTTCTCCTGTGGAACAACTTAACAGATCTTAAATGATTTACTATTGTGATACAGTTCAAGATATTTCCCTTTGCATCAGTAATCAGTTCATTCTATTCAAACCCCCAATTCCATGAACATCATTTCTATTGAGAGGGAAAAATGACATTGTTTTGATAAACACCCTAAAGGAAGCAATATTTTCCTAGCTATGCGAATAATTTTGTTAGTTTCAATTGCGTCAATAGACATACAGCCAGAAAATTGGTTAAAATATTGTAACTTAATTTGGTCTTTGTGTTTTTTCATGCCCTTTGATATGTAAGGCAAAGCTTGCTATGGACAAACTTGAGGTACCGGTTGGGTAAGTTCTAATAATATAGTCACATCTTATGATTTGTTTTACAAGAATTTCATTTATAGCCTAATGGTTTTTTTTTTTTTTTTAATGAGTAGATGTTTCTAAGTTAGTGCTTTCTCACAAAACTTTAGGAATTCCAATTTAGGCATATATTTATATAGAGTACTTTCTCTAGCTGCCTAGAGTTCTCTTGTTCTCTTGTTTCAATGTGCTTAATTGTGAATGTTTAATGGGCTCCATCATCCTTGTTGTAAGGTGAAATATGGATATTGTTATCTTTTTTAGGTTATTAGCCATGGATCTTTTTTGATCCACTGTTCATCTTAAAGTTTGTGAACTGTTGGGATGTGTGTCAATAATAGAGCAATCAATGCTTTTAGAAAAATATTTATACAAATAAGTAAAAATTAGCGTTATTGTAATGTAACCCAACCACTACACTAAGATCTATACTTTGATTTAATGAGTTAAAGATCTAATTGAATCTAGCATTTCATTTTGTTGGATCATGCCACATAAAGTGTTGAATCTTCATGACTACGTTGGAAATTTTCTCTGGACTCTTGGTCCCTCCTTATGATTTTACAAACCGATGCAATTTGGCCTAGAACTAAATGATCATTGTCAAAACATAGATTTGACTGCAAAATAACCATTAGACAAGGAACATCTTTCTATTTGTCTATGTTCCATATTCTAAGCAGTATAATCTTCATCATTTTACTTTGTTAGTCATCAATCTTTACTCATCCCAAAAGACTCCTCAATGATACTGACCTAAAAAAAGAATGTTTTATTTATTTATTGTTTTAATAGGAATGGGAACTAGGTTATAAAACCAATGCAAATGCATCATGGAAAACTTTTGCATGCCATAAAAGTAGGCTTCATAATCATTGCTATTATGGTTTGGAACAAGGCTATGTTGCGTAGACATATTTGTCACTTGGGTTCTGAGCATGGCTTAAGCCTTTTTCCTAGTTGAGCTAGGACTTATCTCTTGAAAGGTGTGAACTTTTGGTTTGTGACATCACATGGAAACACTTTTTGGTAACGTAACATATGACTTAAGTTGAGACTTGACACAAGATGTTTTTGGGTAGGATGTTGGATCTGGAACCCTCATATCATTAATGTATGACAATTGGAATTCTAATTGGGTAGGATGTTGGATCTGGAACCCTCATATCATTAATGTATGACAATTGGAATTCTAATTGGGTAGGATGTTGGATCTGGAACCCTCATATCATTAATGTATGACAATTGGAATTCTAATTGCCCACTTGTAACATGGCTTGGCCATTTTGCTACATTTACTCTAGATACATCCAAAGAAGCATGGTTGTGTTCTGTCATTAATGGTGCCAAGTGGGATTGGCCATGGGGGATATTTGGCACCTTATGATGGTGGATGTTAGAGAACCTATGGAACCTATTGTTTCTTACTTTTACTAGTAGAGATTAGGTCTAAAAAGAGCTTGGTGATTATCTTAGATAGCCTCTAAAATAGAGAAAGTGAGAAAAACATTAGGAGTTGTCCAGTAGGGTTACTCCGACGCTCAAGTTAATGGGTTGTATAAGAGGGAATAAATGCATAGAATGTAGGCCAAGTGTGTATGAGTGTAGATGATTTACTTGAAGGGTTCATCCTCTATTTATAGGGGATGAACTCGAGTTTAATCAGGAAAGTGGATCTCCTACACTGATGGTGCACTCCAAGAATCTTAGGACATGATTGGAGATAGTTGACAATTGGTAGTTGCCTTTCATGGCAACCATTCTTATGCAAAGATGTACGAGCTTCATAGTTGAGCTTGGCTAACCTAGGCGTTGGGACTTAAGCCAAGGTCTTTGGAGCTTCAAGGGTTTTCATTTTGGCCTTATCTAGATACCAGTTGACCATTTGAAATAGGTTGGCAAGGATCTTTTGCGGCTGGTTTTGATTTGATATGTATCCTGCTGAGAGATTTGAGTTGTGTGGGGTGCGACAATCATAGAAGGAGATTGAATGGGGCTAAAGGAGCTTGGTAGGCACAAAAGGAGGTTAGATTGGGCTTAAGGAGCTTAGCCTATGCCTCAAAGAAGTTGGATTGGACCTTGGGGGCCCATGCCAAAATTGGCCTATCAACAAATGCAAAGCCAAAATAGATGGGTAAACTGTTGTGCCTGCCAAATCCTAGCTTTGTCTACTGGTGACCCCTTGTTATTGTAAAAGTGGTCTAATGACTAGATTCACAAGTTACTAGTTTATTTAAGGCTAAGATTGGTGGGCATGCACTCTTGATAAGGTGAAGGTTTAGGCAGCTGTGGATAATTCTGTTTATGATGTGTGTAATAGATGCACTAAATCATGTAAACATTGACGTTCTGAATGTCCTTGAATTCAGGTGATGTGGCAGCTTTTTCAATAATTAGGGGTTGTGGAAGTTAGTATCTAAATAGTCCAACCAATTTACATTGGTAATGTCATCCGTGCTCTCACTATTGGATAGGAGAATTTCAAATGCGGGGATTAAATACTACACATGGGAAGAAAGAAATGCTACAGGAATTTACTGGAATGGGAAAAAAAAGAAAAAGAAAAAAAGGAAATGCTACATGAGTAAAACTGCTTCCATTACAGCCAGCAAAATTATAGTCTCTGTTTTCTTAACAAAACACATTTTGTGATGCCTTGTGGTGCCTTTATCAGCAGATCTATAGACCAAGCAAAGGTTTATGTCATTGATATTTGAGATGCTGTGTTTCAATTTCAACTATGTATGCTATCTCTAGGGTGCTATCTGTTGAATGTTTTGATATATATGTTTTTGATGAGACAAAATTTAATTATGGTTAAAATCATTTATGCATTGAATTGGATAAATATCAAACTTAGATAGTTACAAATTAAGGTGCTTTGAAGTCAAAATTCTTGAGTGTTCATTTTGTTGTCGTTGGAATAGGTTTGGTCCTTTGTTGTCTGCAAGAATCAACAGGAGAAATCTGTGCAGATACAAGGCATACCAATTGATCGGTGTGCGTACCAGCGATCGATTGGTAGGCCCCTTTTACCCTTGCAACTTTCTGTGATCAAAGTAGAGGATGGCGCCTAAGTTAGTGATTGATCGATGTGAAGAGATTGTTAAGTTTTTAATGCTATGATCGATTGGTGGCATGAACTCTAACCTACAACATTCTATGCTTATCTTAAAGATTGGCAACCTGTCCAAACGACCGATCGGTAAAGAGTAATGGCTAGAGAATTTGTTTTACCAATTGATTAGTAGCACTCTGGAACTAGCTGTTGAGTGCATTTAATGTAATAATGGGAAGAATTTTTCCACCCCTATTTATACTCTAATGACCCGTCAAAAACAAGGAGAATTTTGATATTCAATTGCAAATTCCAAATATTTTCTTATATTCTTGTACTCTATTAATTGTGCTTTGTCTTGTTATTTATTTGAGAGAGAAATTTAAGAGTGTAATGCTAGGGTTTTATCACTTGCAAGTTCATTTTACAAAAGCATTACACTAGAAAGATAGAGATTGTGCTTAAAGTGTAATTGAGTGATTGTTATGTGTTTGAGAAGTAATATAAGCTCTTGATTGAGCATTATGTTATTTTGATCAATAAAAGTGTGTGAAGTTCTCGATTGGAGGGTGTTCATGAAGAGTAGAGGACGGTTCGAATTCTATGTTATATCATGGCTTGATCCTCTTTTACCCTTTTCTTTATTTTTTATTTTTGCATTTATAATCATTGTTTTATCAATTAATTTGCTTACTATTGCTTCACTTATTACTAAAGTTTAAAGAAAATCGAATTTTGTCATTACTCAATTCAACCCTCTCTTGAGTATTGGCCTAATGTCTTTCACTGTCTCCAAAACCTTAGTAAAATAGTGTTCATTTTTAGGTGTGTACTGAAAAGTGACAATATTCCCAATATTGTACCATCTCTCTTATTGATACAATTATTTGGCTGTCTTGTCAAGAAAAAGACGACAACAGGTGCATCACATTATTCACTTCATAGAGGATAAGTTTGTTGAAAAGTATGTAGTATGTCTTAGATCTCTATAGCATATTTGGGGGTTCATATTTTTTGTTTTCTGGATTTCTTGAAAATTCAACTTCGGGGTTGTTGGTTGAATAGGAGTAATTTAAATTTAATTATTATTGGACTTAGATGGGATGTTGTTTCTTATGAAAATAGAAATTGGATTAAGGTTGGAAATTGTGAGATAGTATTTACACATTAAACCAAAACGTTAAATCTTAATTTAGTGATATGCAACTTTTATCATACTTGTCTTGTATTTGTGCTGCACTCAACTCACTAATGCATGTATTATGTGTGCATTTCCATCTGGGATGTGATATCTTCAGGCTTTCACATCAGACTTCATCATTTTGTTTGATTTTGACCTATTTTAACTTATTAAATCTTAGGTAAAATCAAGGTCAAAGTTCACATTTTTGGGCAAACAAAGTTTGTTCCTCATTTAATCATGGAATTTATCAAATTTGCTTTTGTTTTATATTCAATACCACTATTTGGTGCACTGACCATATTTTCACTGTCCAGCTGTGTGATTGTTGAGGATGGGAAGGTACTTTCTTCAGGAAGAAATCAGAGTAATCAGACACGAAATGTATGTTGCTATACTTCTTATCTTATTATCCATCTCAAATCAATACTGGTTGTGTTCCATCTTCATTTATTGATGGGGCAAAGTGAATCTCCATATATGATTTCAAACCCACCAACACCCCACGCCCCCAAACTTCCATATTTGCTTCCTTTTAACCAAGCATATAAGCCAATATGATGAAGAGTCAAATCAGCTCCTCATTAAGAATCTAGGGATACCCCTAATCTCCTCAAGACCAATCAAATCCCCTTGATTTGATGTGGTCAATAGGATTGGGGCACTAATGGATCATTGGACTGGTAAATTCTTATTCTATGTTGGGAGTGTCTAACTAATCATTTTCTCTATCCAAGATTGTTGGTTGACTATTTTTTTCTTACCTATTTTTTTCTGTGAGCATCAGTCCATAGTTTGGGAGGAAGTCTAAAGAAAAATGCAAGATTTCTTCATCTGAGTGGACTGAGAGCAGCTGGCTTTTATTAAGAGTTGAAGGATGGACAACATCCTTCGTATGACTTGTTCAAGGTTATCGCAAACATTCCAAAAAACCAAGATATGCTATCTAACTAGACATTATGAAGGTGTATGATGTAGTAGGTTAGGATTTTCCTAAGAAGTTCTAATAGGTTTAAAGCTGCCCAATAAATTCACTGGTTGGGTAATGCAATGTATCACCACTTCACGGATCTCTGTCAAGTTAAATTGGGAGTTAGTGGGCTTTTTCTTGATGCAAACAAGAGAAATTGTTCCTCTTATGTTATGCTGCAATGTCATGATTTTTGTGAGGATACCAAACATTCTTGCTGTCAAATCAAGTATTTCCTGGGTTTCCCTATAGGGGAGTTTCCAATTAGACATTTAAAAGTCCCTCTTATTACTTCTTAACCAACTAAAACTACTTGTAAGGATTTGATAGATAGCATTGGTGCTCTAATCGATCATCGGACCAGCAAGTTCCTGTCTTTTGCTGGTAGGTGTTATGGGCTCGGGTCAAGGATTTAGTCATAGGTGATATTTGCTTGTAAATAGGTTAAGGGCTTGTTTAGAGAGAACCCTCCAGTTTCACTAATTGATTATAGTATTTTTCTTGCTCGTCATTATTGATCTCAATAGAGATATTTATACAAGCAATTTGTTACATAAAATAGGAAGACAATTGATAATTCACGTCGAGTATGTGTCTATTGCATACTCTTCCAAATGACTATTACTAATTCAATAGATTATTAATAAGCTGTATCTATGTGTCTATTATGTGTATTTTCCATAATAATTATCAGTAATGACTATTACTAATCTTATAAAGTATTATCAATAAGCTGTTTCTAATATTCGTCACTTTCTCAAGAAGCATCTCAATATTAATCTGCCCTTAGACAATGAGGTTGTCCTCAAGCTCAAGTAACTGCATGACCAAAAAGAAATTTTTGTTGTGTAAAACCGTTTTGCTTTAAAAATTGATTGCTCATACTCCCCCCATGCATGTTGTTATCTTGGTATGTGTCGTGATAGTATGATACAACTCCAATATCAGCCCATAGTGAATATTCAAATCTTGTAGGATTCATATGTGCATCTCCATCATAAATTTTCTTAGCAATACTACTATTAATAGTCTCACCCTCTCTATTTATAACACAATAATTTCTTCAGATAGTTGAAGTGAATGTGCATCAATCTTCTCTTTTATACCAATGTCCATTGGATAGAAAAAAAAAATCTAGTGGTTGCATTACATTTTCACCACTCCTTTGAACTGCATTCCAAATATATGCTGCTCTGTTGCTGCCATGAGCATGATGTGTACAAACAACAGCATCAAAGGCATCAGCATCTGGTGCTGCATTTTTCACAGCATTGAGTTCTTCCTGAGAATCAGATGAGAACATGCTTACAGCAACAACCACATTTACCCCATACGCCTCCCTATTTGAGGTATGCTGACCAAATTCACACAACTAGCTTCAACAAGAGCAACATTTTCAGATGTGCATGCATGATCAAGAAACTTTCCAGCAACAACTTCAGGCCCTCTGCCATGCATCTTCGAGGCCCTAATTGTTGCCACTATCACAGCATATCGAGGGGTTAATCCACTATTTTTGCACTTTACATTTATAAGCTTCTCCATTTCAATATCTGTACTAAAACCACCAACTACTATCTCTATGCCATTGTCATTTTCCCTAAGAACTTGACCACCAACAGAATAACCTGTAACTTGAAAACAACCGAAGCAAGATTAAACAGGAGGTGATACATCAAATCTGCATTTTCACACTTGTAATATGGTTGCTGATTGTGGGCTCCTGGACCCATAGGAGATGGAACAACAGGCAGACTAGTCTCTGACGAAGTTACCTTTTTCTACAACTATATTGAAGCATCTGCTATGTGTCACTAGCCTTCTTTTTGTTTTGCTTGGTCTTGTTCATATTGTTGAAGGAAGGCTTTAGATCGATCTTTCTTGGCATCACCCATGACCATTGGCTCTAATACTAGATGTTGCTAGCTTGGCCAAGGATCTAGTCATGGTGATATTTTGTGTCGAAATGGTTTGAAGGCATATTTAAAGAGAACCCTTCAATCTTACAAACTACTTTTAAGTTATAACTAGTTTAGACTAATTCATAATAATATTCTTCTTGCTTGTCATTACTGATCTAAATAGAGATATTTATATGATGAATTTGTTACATGAACATAGGAAAACAATTAATAATTCACGTCGAAAACGTGTCTATTATACATACTCTAAAAAATGACTGTTACTAATTCAATAAAGGACTAGGACTATTAATAAGCCGTATTTAATACACGTTTATTATGCATATTTTCTATAATAACTGTTAGTAGTGACTATTACTAATCCAATGAGGTATTATTGATAAGCTATATCTAATGTGCATCTATTATGCATACTTTTGCAAGAAGCATCTCTAACAGTAGGGTCCAATTAATCAGGAGCATTCTGTTCTCCATTCAATGGTGTTAGTTGATGGTTTCATCTTACCTAAAAGAGATTTAAAAGAAATCAACTGTAAACTCTGTTTGGAATAGAAATGCAGGTAGTATGGCTAGGGCAAATGTGGCATGTAAGAAAGTTTGTAAGCCAAAAAGGGAAGGTGGCTTAGGGATTATAGATGTGTTCAAGTGAATAAAGTTACTCAACTGAAGCTTACATGGGCTGAAGAAAATTGCTTCAGGACAGGAAAAATCAAATTCTTTTACCACAGTGGATTGTAGGGGATGGTGCAAAATGATCTTTGATATGATAGTTGGCTCCTAGGCCTCGGTGGTTGGATTGACAAAAGATGCATTTACCAATTGAATTGGCTGAAAGATGCGAAGCTCAATTTTGTGATAGTAGGTTCTTCAGGTTCTTCCTGGTCTGGATGGAGGTAGTTTGTGGGAGGAAATTGAAGTTTGAGTGGACTCAACAGTGGGGCCAAGGGACGGTGAGGAAGATGCTTGTAGGGATATCAAAACCGTCAAGACCTTGTATCTATCTCCCTTTCTCTCTTGTCCCTGCCTGTAGTGCCTTGGTGTAGGCTGGTTTAGGACAAATACTTTATACCTAAACATAGTTTTATCTTTATGGATGGATAGAATTAGGATGTGTCTGTTTGGATTTCTTGCTTCCTGTGCCAGAATGAGGAAGAATCTCGCTAGCATCTGTTTTTCAAGTGTCAGTATGATAAAAATATTTGGATGTGTTGAATTTTGAACTTCGGTGAGCAACTCTTACAATTCAGCTTTAGACCACTCTAGTTTGTTTTGCGGACCTTGTGTGGTGCTAAACTTGACTTCTAGAAGAGCATAGCAGCAACTTGTGATGGGAACCAGCGACAGAGTAAAGAGAAAAATGTTTGTGTTTTATTGATATTAATGGATGGATCATGAATTATAAACCTTAGTCTTTCTCTAGAAAAGAGCCTTGAGCTAAAAGCTCACATAAATGAGCATAAGCTCACTCATGAGGACAATTGCTCGCACAAACTGTCTCACAAGTTTCTAACAAAATGTTTGACTTATTCTCTTACTAACTAATATCCTCTATTTATAGTGTTTGACTAACAACTAACTAGAGAGGTTTCTAGACACAAACACACCAGAACAACTATACACCATACCACACCAAAGTAGCACATACATCTCATTGCACATCACATGTTCAACACAACACTATGCAGTAGCACATATATTAATCACACAAACTAGAGTTATATCAATTCCATCCCCCCTTAAGATTGTCCTTGTCCTCAAGGACAAGATAGAAACCTGAAACGGAGCAACTAACCCACACCAACTTTGTCAAACTTAGCCACTTTTGGGAGACTTGGGATAAGGAGACCAAGGACAGTGGGGTTAAATGAGGGAGAAGCAGAAAAAACACCATGGAGGAACACCCACAGCTGAACAATCACAAAATCACCATAGCTGAATGACCAGGAATGAAGGAAATTGTTGATTGGTGGAGTCGGCCTTCCCTTCGCCATACCAATAGGCCCTAGGAGGTCATCCACTTGTTTGACCATTGTAAGACCTAGAAACCTTTGATTCAACAAGTCGTGCATCACCATGTCATTCAAGTTTCTAGGATCTGCTTTTATTGAAGAATTATGTCGAACATCTAGAAGAAGATGATCAGACCTATCATTGAATTTGACTTCCTCTGCATCCTTTGTAGTTTGAATTTTGTGCAGGAACTTGTGATCTTCATCACCTACATGCTGTTTTTCTATTACAATAGTATTGGAGGAAGCTTTAGCAGAGATGATGCTGGTGCATGTTCGATATTGTATCTTGTAAGCTAGACACATCACCACGTAAGATAGTAACTTGACCAAATAAATCCTTTTGCTTTCAATCTAAAATTGCAATGAGATGGTGAATCTCAACCAAATCTGTGCACATCTCAGCCACGTTCTTCTCCAATTCCTCCACACGCACCTCCAATTGAGCCATCCTTCAACAATTGTGAGTGAATGCAGCTTCCTCCGGCATGTCAATGGCAGGTTAGACCAATTGATAGGAGTCAGTGAGAGAGTAAAGAGAAAAATGATTGTGTTTTATTGATATTAATGGATGAATTATGAATTACAAACCCTAGTCTTTCTCTAGAAAAGAGCCATGAGCTAAAAGCTCACACACATGAGCATAAGCTCACTCATGAGTACAATTGCTGATACAAACTAACTCACAAGTTTTTAACAAAATGTTTGACTTATTCTCTTACTAACTAATATCCTCTATTTATAGTATTTGACTAACAACTAACCATAGAAGCTTCTGGAAACAAATACACCAGAACAACTAGACACCATACCACACCAAAATAACGCATATACCTCACTGCATATTACATTGCACATCACATGTAAAACACAACACTATGTATTTGGGAAGAAACGATGGATAAATGGGTGGAAGATCCACCCATCCAAAGCATATGTTTAGGAAAATATTATTGTCGGCTAGGCCTGTGGTATCTTAGAATGAGAAATTTTGTTTCAGCTTGTGATAGATTAGGAGTGCTGGTCCATTACTGTCACATATTTGAGATTTTGCTTGACACTATTTGAGTTTCATGATCATAGGGTCTTCTTTTTTGACCTTTTGTACAATGGACTTACAATGTAACATTTTGTACTTTTATTAATACAATCTTTGAACTTATCCCAAAAAGAAAAAGTATGTTGTAAAGGGGAGATATCAAAGTTCAATAGTTTCCTACACAATTGGAATGCTGATAGCAAAGCAAAAGCAAATGTAGCTTGGTTTGACTTTTGTACACCACAAGGAGGACTGGGCATATTGGATATATGTGCATGGAACAAAGCAGCTGATCAAAGCACGTAGGGACTCTAGGCAATGATAATGCTGACTCATTATGGCTTAGCTGGGTTCTAAGTGAAATTCTCCAAAGGAGATTTTAGACAGTGAAACCTCCCTCAAAGAGGTCTTGGTGTTGGAGAAAGCTACTTCAATCTTAGGAAATGAAAAAATCTAGGTGACGGGAATAACAGATTTTTATGGTATGACAATGACATCCCAAGGGCCCCTTGGTGCATTGGATTGGAGAAAGAGGCAATTTACAAGTGAGGTTGGCCTAAAGAAGCTAGGCTTTGCTCAATCATTTTGAATCAGGGATGGACTGGCATGTAGGGGTATATGGGCGTCAATAAAAACATGATTTTTAGTGCCTGAACTGGGTCCTAGGGCTGGCATGGCAGATTAACTAGTCTGGAAAGCCAGCACCTTCAAATCGTTGTCCATAGAAGGAGCATTCAACCTTAACTGCATTTGAGCTTCTTCTATTCCATGGCATGGCTTAGTTTGAACAAAAAATGCATCTCCAGGCATATGCTTTTATTCAATGGCTTGTGATGCCACAAAAACTCAACACGTTGGACAAGCTCCTTATTTGGAACATTGTTGACCAAAATGGGTGTTTCTTGTGCCACAAGGAGGAAGAATCCCACCAACACCTCTTCTTTTGTGTGAATTTGTTAGAACTATATGGAACAAGTTAAGGGAGGAGTTGAAATGGTTGGTGAGTGTTTATGCATTGACATTGGATCATTCCAAGATGTTTCTAGGGCTACACAAGGGGTTAACTTCTAGTGTGAGGAAGGCATTTGCTGCTGCTTGTTACTATGTGTAGTAAGAACTCTAGAAAACTTGGTTGACATAATCTCAGCACAGATTATATTATCATGAAAGTTCTAGCCTCCACTAGATCAATTGACACCAAAGCTTTTGAATGTTCGTGACTTACCTTTTGGACCAATTGAAACGTGTTTTTTGCAAATCCATTATTTATCTAGGAGTTTTGGTCTTTGTACTCTTTTGTTATTTAGGATATGAGCCCAACCCATTTTGAGCTTGCCTTTTTATAATTTTGTATAGTAAACTATATTTTTTTACCTATCTATATTATTCGATGAAGTTTGAACTTATCCAATACCAATAAATCCTTTTAACCAGCTTTACCCAAAAATAAATCCTTCACCAAGACTGAATTGCTGTCATGGAATAGGCTTGACCTGTTAATATTCTTTTTTCATTGCTAAGAATCTGGTAGCAAGTAGTTGCCACTGATGTCATTGTCACTAGTAGAGCTTTCTTGGAATTGCAGTAATTTAAAACTGCAGAAGTTCCATTGGGGTTTCTTTCTTGAAGTGGCATAGCAGCTTTCTAAGATGAAGATTGACCATTAATCTTGCATATTTCCATTTTAAAGCTTTAGATTTTTCTTTTTCTTCTTCTTCTTCCTTTTTTTTAATACAATTTTTGGAGGCTGTGTATGAATTGCAATGGCTCTTTTTCCAAGTATTGTGGTCCTAGAATACCATCTGAATTGAAGAACATTTTTCCACAGATGTGATTAATGGAAAATTAGATGCTGTGAACAGATTACGACACCATGAACAGATTATGATGTATTTCTGATGGGAATGCTTTGTTAGATGACTGAGAATGCATAGGAACTCAGAATGGGTGTATTGAGAGGAAAAAGGTTACTATGGCATTAGACACTAGTAAAAGAAGTTGGAAAAGAGTTCTGTATCATATAAAACATGATATATTGTTACTGGTTGGATGTATGAATAAATAGCCTTGACTGGAGATAGTGGCATTAAGAGGCTTAACATTAGTTACATGAAAATCTAAGCGAGGAATCTCCTTGCAGCAAATATTATTTGAGTTGAGGCGATATATAGTCATCACTGTATATCCTCCAAAAATGCTTATGGATATTAACTTACTGCCTTCATTGTTTCAGGCCACAAGACATGCTGAGATGGAAGCTATTGATTTTCTTCTTGAGCAGTGGAAAAATGGTGGCTGTTCAGTTGCAGAAATTGCAGAGCGATTTTCCAAGTGTAGTCTTTATGTTACATGCGAACCATGTATAATGTGTGCTGCAGCTCTGTCAATACTTGGTAATTTGTTCAGAGCACTCTAAGGTCAACTCTTTCGTGTTTCAGGTAAAAGTGATTAATGTGTCCATAATCTTGTTCTTCTTTTAGGTATAAAGGAAGTATTCTATGGTTGTGCAAATGATAAATTTGGAGGGTGTGGATCAATTCTAACGTTACATACAAGCAGTGTGTGGCCACTCAACAGGTTTTACCTTTACCCATATATATGTCAGCTGTTCGTATTTTCCATTTAAATTGATGTAGGGCATTATTGTATGTGCCTTATATTATGGGCTCAGTGCTAATTAGTAATAAGTTCTTTCTGGTATGGTTTTCATACTTTATACTCCTCTTCTTATATAATGTATTGTTTTCTCTGACAAGATAGAATGGGTCTGATCAAATGCTCAAGGCATTATTAAAGCATGAAAGATCTTTATTGCTGGATGCACCATAAAAGACATAAAAGGTTCGCTTAATTAAAGTGAACTGCCAATTGAACACTTGTAGGTTAATGCCTGTAAGTTTGGAAGTTTTGTATATGCATATTAGGTATTAAATTTTTCTTGATATAATTCAACGCATACAATGGGCCTAATTGCATATTAGATTTTAATAGGATATGATCTATATGACAATATATGCTTTGCATTGGGTTTCTTTTAAAAATCATTGAGCTGATTGCTTTCATTGATTCCTTTTGGATGTAGATATGAATGTCTTAAATGCTTCCAAAGCCCAAGTGTAAGACAGGCTCACTCATTGTGCACATTACATGAGCTATATTGAAAATGTGCTAGAAATAATATTTATATATGCTTTGTTTGTTATAGGAATATATTATCCTTATTTTCTAATATTTGGGTAATAAAAAATGTTCCAAGTCTATAAAAAACTTTTTCAAATTAAGGAAGAAGCACATCACTAAATTTAAGGACTTTGACTCTTCAACTTCATGGATCATTCTGGGTTGTATATATGAAAGACATTGTATTTTTAAATGATATTTGACAATGAATGATTATTGAACATTGATCACTTGCAATGGTCATTAGTATATTAATGGTGATTGTTACCCATGATTTTGTTTCCTACATCTTTAAATCACTACGGGATATAAATGAGCCAAACCTAATTGCATGATACCCAAGTATAACTCAACATTTACTTTAGTGATTCGACAATGGTTGAGTTCTTTTGAGTTATTAATATTATTTTAGTTATAAGAAACTTTATTTTAGAATAAATCGAGCTTGAACGAGCTTAATTTGAGTCAAATTTGGAATAGTTGAATGCCACTTAGAGTTGAGCTTGAGCTTAACACTGTATCACTTCAACTTAACTTGTTCCTAGCTTTAGTCCCACCATATCAATTTTATTGTAGATATATTTCATGTATTGTTTTAGATATAGCAAGTTTTCTATTGGAACATTTTCTAGCATATCATCTTTTTAAATCTGACTTTGCTTAAAAAAGGCATATGGTCTTTTCTTTGTCCCTCTTTCAGTAACATTGTTTTTATGATTTACTATTTAAATGCTTGCTTCTTTGGAAATGTGTCCATGTTCTCAAAAAGTTGATGTTTTATGATGATAACCCTAGGCATTCATACCATTATCTTAATTATCCGAACCTGCTAGTGGTAGTACTAATATTTTTGTCATGGCATTCAATAATGCTTCTTGTATTTGCTTGTTCATGAAATTTTCTATTATTAGTTCAGATAGCCAGATATGATCAGGTTCCTTTTTTGCTTTATTCTTCTAGTGATGGTAATTCTCATGTGAAGAGCTTTAACTGTCATGGAGGAATTCTGGCATGTGAAGCAATATCTCTACTGCAAGATTTTTATGAAAGAGGGAACCCAAATGGTAAACATACAACTTAGGTCTTCAACCTTTGGTTTGATGCATTAACTGTTGATGGATTATCATTATTATCATTTTAAGTGAGTCATTGACTAATTTACGATGTATGTTGCTTTGCATGTGCATTCTTCCTCTATTCCTTATAGCAACACATGAAGATATTTTCTTTCTTCAAGGTTGTTGGCCATGGATAAGAAATTATTGATATTCTTACCCAAAAAAACAAATTGATATGAAGTATCTTTTCTATGTGGAATCTTAAAGAGTTTGCTGCCTTGCTGGTAGTAGTTTATATCCCTTTATTTGAAAGATCATTGAAACCATTTAATTTTTTCCTGCAGTGAAAAAATAATGTTAGGTCCCTACGAGAAGAGGATACATTACTGATCACTGTGATCATTGATAATATTTAGAAGTATTCTCCTTGGACCCATTTAACTCATTACCTATTGTGCACTTAACCTCAAGCTCTAGAAAAGTGATTTTACCTTTCTACAGCTCTCCAATTGCTTCTTAACTTTTAGGTTTCTTATGATGTTGCTGGTGCTCCCTATTTTTGGGATTTGTTATTGAAGGAAAACATGAAGTGAAACTTCCTTATTTTTTATTAATCATGGCCAAGTTACATGTATACAAGGTAGAGAGCACACAAAGGATAAGAATAAAATCCCACATTTTGTGCTATTGGAAGATAATAATTTTAGCAATACCCCTAACAAACTCATAATTTATCCAAATCCAACAGGAAAACAGAAAAAATAGATACAAAAATAAAAAATTGCAGAATACCCATGATTTTTTTACACTCCCCCTCAAGTTAAGGAATAGATATTAGTCATTTTTAGCTTGTGAACCATGTCTAAGAATGATTTATTCAGTAATGATTTGGTCAGAATATCAGCTTCCAGGTCCCTCGACTCAACATATTGTAGCTTGACGTCTCCATTCTTTATTTCAGACTTGATAAAATCTCTGTCAAGTCTCACATTCTTTATCCGGTCATGTTGAATGGGGATTTTCACAATATTCAATGCTGATTTAATGTCAAAAAAGTGCATTATATGTTCAACCTGTACTTTTTAACTCTTGAAGTAGTCTTTGCACCCAAATTAGGTCACAAATTCCTTGTGCAACTGCCCTGTATTTGGCTTGTGTACTGTTTCAAGCCACTATGGATTGCTTTTTACTCCTCTATGTAACCAAATTTCCTAAGAGTTTAGTGCAAAAACCAGAAGTAGACTTTCTATCTACTATATCATCACCTCAATCTGCGTTTGCAAAAACTTCTAAAGATCTGCATGAATTCTTCATAATAAGTAATCCTTTACTTGGAGCTCCTTTTAGATATTTAAGATTATGGTTCACACCACTCATATGATGTCAAGTAGGTGAATGCATTGCTTAGCTTACCAAGCTGATTAAGTGTGCCAAATCAGGTCAAGTCAAAGACATGTAGATTAATCTACCTACAAATCTCTAGTATTGTCCTCTATCTATAGGTAAATTATTATCTGCTGCAATGCACTTCCAATTATGGGGAAGTGGTGTACTTACTGGTTTACACCCTAGTTTCTCTATTTCCTTTAACAAATTAAGGCATACTTCCTTTGACTAATAATAACAATCCCTTTCTTGCTCCTTGTTATTTCCATCCCTAAGAAGTATTTTAAGTCTCCAAGTTCCTTTATCTCGAACCTCTCTCTAATTTGTCTTTTCAAGTGATTGATCTTGGCTTCATCATCAACTGGAAAAATTATGTCATCTACGTACACAATTAAGATTGTTTTCAACCCATTGTTATCATGTTTCACAAACAGTATGTTTTCAGCTTGACTTTGGGTGTATCCAAGTCAATCATAGTATCATTAAATTTTTTGAACCAAGCTTTGGGAAACTGTTTAAATCTATGCAGCGACTTATTTAGTTTACATACCTTACTTTTATCTCCTTCTATTGTGAAGCCAAGAGGGAGTTTCATGTAAATTTCTTCCTCAAGATCCCCATTTAAAAATGTGTTTATCACATTAAGTTAATATAGTGGCTAGTCCAAGTTTACTGCTAAGGATAATAAGACTTTGATGGAGTCTAATTTTGCCATTGGGGCAAATATCTCGTTATAATCAAGACCGTATGTTTGGATGTAGCCTCAAGCCACCAGCCTCGCCATGTATCTTTCGATACTCCTATTTGATTTATATTTAATGTTGAAGACCTACTTACTACCGTCAGCTTTCTTTCCCATTGGAAGGTCCATAACTTCCCATGTATCATTTTGATATAATGCCTTTATCTCATTAAGAACTACTGCTTTCCACTTTTCATTAGCTAAGGCTCCATGAATATTTCTAGGAATAACACCTTTATACCACTTGAGCAGCAAAATTATAAGTGTGGTGAGAGCCTAGAATAGCATACATAATTAGAAATAAGATACCTTACGTTCATTTTTTCCTTCCTCGGCTACATCGTCTTTTGTCAAGACCAATGGCTTCGGATTAGGCAATTGGCTTTGATAAAAGGGTTTGTCCCTTTATGTATAAACCCGAACTGGTCTAACCGCAAGGTTATTGTTTGTTAGGGTTGTTGGAACAAATCTGAGGTAGTTTTTGGACATTCTGTAGTGGTATCAAGTAGATGTCTATTTTCCCTTTCAACCACTCTATTTTGGTGAGGGGTATATACATAAGAACTTTGGTGGATAATGCCATGGTCTGTAAGATAAGTCTTTAACTCATTAGAAAAATACTTTTTTCCATTGTCCATATGAAGAATCTGAATATTTGTTGAATATTTGTTTGGAACACATTAGAAATAAGCTTAAGAATTGTTTGAAGACTTTTGTGAGATCAGATTTTTCTTTTGGAAGATAAATCCAACATATTCTTGTGTGATCATCAATGAAAGTTACAAATCACTTGTAGTTAGAATATGTCAATACTTTAGTAGTACCCCAAATATCACTGTGTATTAAATGGAAGGGTTGTGACTCAGTGTAGGAACATATATGATACAAATTTGAAAATTTAGACAAGATACAATTTTAATAGTTTTCATACTGAAAATCAAAGAGATCTTTTTTAATGAACAAGTTTGGGTACAATCTCTTTATATAGATGAAATTATGGTACTTTAGATGCTCATGCTATAACATCACATGAGATTTATTTCTAACAGAAACTAAGGACTCACTTTGAGACTTGAATGCGGATTTTGTTCCAGATAAATAATAGAGATCATACAACAATCACAAGAGAAGATTAGCCTACACTTCATAGTTTTAGTTAGATTGCTTACAGAAACCAAATTATAACGAAGTGTCGGGACAAATAAAGCTTCTTTCAAAATTAAATTGCCCACATAAGCTGTTCCTTTTCCTTTTCCAATTGTGTAGCCACAATTGGCAAGTAAGATTTTATTGTTGCAAGTGTTCAATTTTTCATAGTAACTTCTAGAGTTACACATATGGTCTGAGGCTCCTGTATCAAGGATCCAAATATCTTTTTCTAACTCATTTGATGGAGTAAAGCATTTACCTTTCTAAGCAATTTCAGCAGTAGGGGTATGATCATTGGTTTGAGGGTTACTTAGAGTAGATTGCGAGTGGCTTAAAATTTGTTGAAGCATAGCAATCTGTTCATTTGTGAGGCTGATTCCTGAACCAAGATTCTGCTCTTCTTCCTTTTTTGCCACCTGTGCTGACTTAATATTTGAGGATGAAGACCTCAAACCTTTCTGTTGTCATCTTCTTTTGATACTTTCTGGTTTCCCATTCAACTTCCAACATCTTGCGTGGGTATGGAATGGCTTCTAGGAAAAATCATACCATTGGTTACTCTTTGTAGCAGCATGTGACTCCCTTTTATCTCCTTCTTCACAACCAATGCAGACCTAGGTGAAGATGGTTCGCTTGATAGCATGACTTGTTGTCTACTTTCTTCATGCCTCACTTCTGCGAATGCCTCTTTAAGTGTAGCAAAGGGCTGTTTTCTGATCAGCCTACCTCTGACCTCATCCAACTTTGAATTTAACCCGTGTAGAAAATCATACACATGCTCTTTTCTAGTAGAGTATTATATTTAACTCCATCTTCAATGCACTTCCACTCTATTTCATAAAATAAATCTACTTCTTGCCAAATTTCATTAGAGTATTATAATACTTTGTCGTTGTCATGTTTTCTTGGACTATGGTGCAAAGCTTTAACCACAATTCAAAGTGTTGGAATGAGTTGTCTAAATCAGAGTACAACTCCCAAACTCTATACCGAATTTCCTTGGCCATCTTGCAAAACAAAAATGTCTTAGCTATCCTTGGCTCCATTGAGTTTATAAGCCAAGCCATCATCATGGAATTCTCGGCCTCCCATATTGCAAGCTCCTTAAGTCTTGTTAGGTTCAACAATGGATCCATTCTAAGTATCTAAATTTCCCTTTTCCATGAATGACTAGCTTGACAGACTAAGACCATATTTTAAAGTTCGGTGGAGTGAAAGGGAGTTGTTGGTGGTCATAGTTGTTGGACGAGGCTGAATCACATTGCTTGGATCGATTAGGGTTCTAAATCGATACTTGGAATTGAGCACTGCTGGGTGTATTAGTATGTTTGCTCATGATTAGGTTAAATTGGTTGATATAGTGTTAACTTAAGCTTTGAAACCAAGAAGGAAAATATGAAGTGAAACTTCCTTATTTTTTATTAATTACGGTTAGGTTACATATATACATGGCAGAGAGCACACAAAGGATTAGAATAAAATCCCACGTTTTGTGCTCTTGGAAGATACAAGATAATTTTAGCAATATCCCTAACAAACTCATAATTTATCCAAATCCAACAGAAAAACAGAAAAAAATAAAAAATAACAGAAAAAATGAATTAGAAAAAAAAATTGCAAGTCACCTGTGATTCTTTCACAGTTATGGATAAGGAATGTGCATATAAGGATTAAATTGTATTATTTCCTTTTTATTTTCTTTCCTATTTTAAAGTTTAGGTTGTGTATATATAATTTTGTACACTATTGAATCAAATAACAAGGAAATTCATTCTCAATCTTACATTAGTAACATGGTATCAAAGCAACAATTTCGTGATAATTCCAAATTTCATAAAAAATTATGGTAAATTTAGATCTATTTTTCAACTTTGTTCCTTGTCGACACAACTCACGTAAGAGGAAAAGCTTCATCCACTGATTAGTGGATTTGGAAAGTTCAACGACCAAATGTGCAATGTGTGAGCCACAAGTCTCGCCCTTGCTCCATGTGCCGATGCGTAAGGGTGTATGGGATGTCGGAAATCCCTCCGATCGGCATCACTTGTCTCGTTTGGTTCCACACGACGCGTTTGTGTGGTTGTTTTTGTTATTATCTATCTAGTTGTGACTTTCATGAAAATAGGTATCATTTGGTTCCTTTAGTTTGTGGTTCCTTTGTATAGATTGAGATTGAGGCTTCTAATCTTGTAGCGAGAGAGAATTTTCTTTTGTTGGCTTCTTAAACTGTTCGAATGTCATTGACTTGTGTAGACATGTAGTAAGGGTAAACGTTTGCTGACTACCTTTCTCATCATTATTGACCACTACTTCTCAGTGGTGCCTTTCTTTGTAGTCTTGTTTTCTAATTTGTGTAAGTATTTGCTTGTGGTTCTGGTGTTGGGTTAATTTCTGTTCTAAAGTTTAGGGCTAGGTTTAGGGTTTTGGTTGTAAGACTTTGTGGTTTAACTTGAGTACCCATAGGAAAAGATTAGAACATTACTGTATCTACAAAAGAATTTACTAAATTTTTTTAGTACTAAGAAGCTTTAAAGAATTTAGCTTACTCTATTATTACCATTGCTGGGTTAAGTAATTTGAATAAGTACCAGTCATATGATCAGTAGCACCTAAGTCAATGACTAGTGTGCTATTAATCATATGATTGGTAATCCCAAACTTTTCACAATTTTTAACCCATATATCTTTTCTTCTCTAGTAACTTAAGTAGATGGTTTTGTTCTGAGGTTTGGCATTGTTCATCTTATTCCATCACTTTCTTTATCTTCAGTCCTAAGTCTACCGAATTTCTCTTTTAATCTAATATTTGATAACAAGATTACCTATTCTTTAAATTGTTGTGTTTTGTTCTTTCTTGATTATTGTCTGTTTTAGGATCTTATAATGAAAAAGATTGTTGGTAAAGGACATATTTCAGGAAGTCTCTATATATTGGATACTTAAGTAAGTGTGCTTAAGCTCTTTGTTAACACATGTACTTCAACTCCTTTTGAAACTCAATATTGATTGGGATATCCTTCTTTTTGTGCCTTAACAAAATTGTCCCTTTAGTTCTAAAGTGTGTCATCTTTGGAATGTGAATCATGTTAGTTTGCAAAACACTATTTTTAGTCCTATGCTTCTCGTGTCGATAAAAGAGCAAGTGCTCCTTTTGAGTTAGTGCATTTTGATGTTTAGGGTCGTTGTTCGGTTATGTCTAAAATTGGATTTTGTTATGTTTGTTGATAATTTTTCTAGAATGACCTAGCTGTGTTTGATGAAAAATTGTTTTGATTGTTTTCTCGTTTTATTGCCTTTTGTTCTGAAATTCAAATTCAGTTTAATGCTCCTGTGTGAATTTTGAGAAGTGACAATACCAAAAACTATATATCCGAGTCATTTAAAACTTACATGACTAAACGGGGCATTATTCATAGACTTTGTGTATTAATTCATCGTCTTAAAATGATGTAGTTGAAAGAAAAAATATATATCTTCTTCAAACATATGTTCCTAAACATTTTTAGGTAGAAGTTGTTTCAACAACCTATCTTCTCATATTAACTGTATGCTTTCATTAGTTTTCAAGGTGGGTTCCTTATAGCATATTTTTTCCTACAAAAACTATCTCCTAATGAACCTCGCATATTTGGTAGCATATGCTTTGTTCAAGATGTTTGCTCTAATGTTATCAAGTTAGATCCTCAATCTATAAAATGCATTTTCATGGGATATTCTCGTCTATAAAAAGGGTATCTATGTTACTATCCCGGACTTAAATAAATACCTTGTGTGTGCTAATGTCACCTTTATGGAACATTGTTTTTTCTTTTCTATTTCTTCCGAGTTCCTTGATAGTAAGGGAGAGAATGTTAATTTATTTGTTTATTACATTACCTATTAGTCACCTAATACGTATCTCCAACACCACCATCACCCTTAGCACTATCACCTCTACCAATTCCCCATGTGTATACTAAACATCAGAATTTTCCCATGACATGTCTTGCACTAGCTTCTTCTTCGGCATTGGATCTACTTGATAATGATCTTGACTTATCGGTTGCACTTTGTAAAATTAAACGACAGTGTACTTATCCCATTTTATTATTTGTGTCATATGATCAATTATCTATTTCTTCATGTTATTTTATTGCCTTCCTTGATACGATATCCATTCCTAAGACTCTTCATGAGGTCTTATCTTATCTTGGTTAGCGTGCAACAATGATAGAGGAGATGAATGCTTTAGATGCTAATGCTTGAGATTTGGTAAGTTTACCTACAGGAAAAAGGGCTATCGGATATAAATGGGTGTTTGCTATTAAAGTTAATCCCGACGGATTTGTAGCTCAACTTAAAGCTTGTCTCGTTGCTAAGGGCTACGCTCAAATTTATGGTGTGAATTATTTTGATGCTTTTTTACTTGTTGCTAAATTAACATCTATTCATTTGTTCTTATCAATGCAAACTGCTAAAGATTGGCCATTGCATTGGTTAGATATAAAAAATGCATTCTTATATGGTGATCTACAGGAGGAAATCTATATGGAGTAACCACATAGGTTTGTTGCTTAGGGGAAGAATGAGAAAGTTTGTTATCTTCGGAAATCGTTATATGGTTTGAAGCTAAGTTCTTGAGCTTGGTTTAGCAAGTTTAGATTGAAAGGTTTGGTATAACCAAGAGTAAATTCGATCATTTAGTGTTTATATAAGCTTTTTTCATCTGGTATTATCCTTTTTGTTGTATATGTGGATGATATCATTATTATTGGAAGTGATCATATGGGATCATCCTTTTTGAAAATGCTTCTCTAGAGCCAATTTCACACAAGCTGCTTTTTATATTGTGTCAAGCCCTATGTTTCATGAATGAACTAAACACGTTGAGAAGGATTACCATTTTGTTTGAGAGAAGGTGAAACAAAATTTGATCCTAATAAGATATGAGGTTCTAAATGGAACTTGGGTTGATTACCTCCATAACAAGCTTGAGGAAATTCATAGAATGTATATTAGAATTAAATTGTATTATTTTCTTTCCTATTTTAAAGTTTAGGTTGAGTATATATAATCTTGTACACTATTGAATCAAATAATGAGGAAATTCATTCTCTATCCTACATTAGTAACAGGATTCATGTATTGATTATATCACCCTTATGGCAATATGGGTTAAGTGCTGGTCCTAGTAGTTAATGAGGTCAAAGTGCTATTCCCTTGATATGTATATTTCATGTGCATTCCCTTTTTTTTTTCCTTTTTCTATCTCAACTTTGGGTATTTGCATTTTGCTTCTTTTTCTTTCAAGCTATTGCAGAAGGTATCTGGATTACATAGAAGTTGCTACTCTTACTTTACCCCAAAATTCTTCTTGGTGTAAGATCATGTTTTTGCAGCCTATTATAAATTCATGTATCCATAATTCAAATAAAGACAAGAAAGCCCAAACTTAACCAACCTTTCCTTATTAACCTGCCAGAATTTCATTACAACTTCCAGACTTGATTGGTATAAATGACGAGAAGAAAGACCATCAACATTTTGAGAGAATCAAATAAAGGAGCAACGTTGTGGTAGTGCTTTAAATAGCAAGTATCATAGAATACTGATTCAAAAATTTCTTAGAGGCACCTTTTTTACATATTTAATAAATGACTACATTTTACTAATGAAACCACTTATTTGAAGTAGATGCCAAAATGTTGTATCCCTTGCTTGGTTTAGCCAAAACATCTTTGTCCTACTTTGAGCATATGAAATGTTGTTCCTAAGTCAATGACTCATTTGAATATGACATCAAATCTTTGTAACCTCCAATAGAATTGTCCAAAAAGTGATAATTCTTGTCATATTGTTATGTTTCCAAGGTTTAAGCAGCTTTTGCTGCAAGTTGCACGACCATGCCAAGAAGTGATCATAGCAGCAATGGCGAAGTTAAAGGACTACTCATAATATTTATGTAGAACTGCAATAATCAAACATGATAACTGTGCCAAATTCTAGGTAGAGGAATAGCATGTTACAGGAAATTAAGGAAGTTAGTGATGCTGAGAACTTTTTGAAACCAGGCAGTTGTCGACAGGTTGACAGCTTAGATAGAGACTTGCATATACCCCTAAGTTCAATTAGGAAACATAAAACTATCCTTTTGGTTTACCTTTGTGATCATTTGAGAATCATGCACATTGAAGTTCATAATAAATTTGGCTAAAAAAGAGAATTCTTAATAAATATTCTAGCTGAGAGAACATCAGATGCTTGACTGATCATGGCATTTTGATGTACTGTAAGTGACATGGAGGTCATATGAGAATTCCTCACTATCAGGAAGATTCCATGCTTTTTCTTTTGTATGTGCAAGTAGTATTGTAGCTTTATGCTCTTGTGTGGACATGTCCTGTGATGAGTTTGTTCTGTTTCAGCTCCCAAGCCTCATAGGTCTCACATAAACTAGGTGTCCCATTAATCTGTACAGGTTAGCGTTACTTTCCTTTTACTTTTCCTTATAAGTGCCTACATGCATTTCAAACTTGTTTATCAAAGCCCACTACCCTCTATGCCAACTAAATTTCCCTTTTCCATGTGATTTGGTTATAAATATGTATAAAATCCTTCCTCTTCTATATTGGGTTTGCAGTACGTTTGCCTTTATAATATTTGGCAGGGACAGGAGAGCCTGTGACATTGATAATGCTTGATAATATTGTACACACGTGTGAATTGCAATTAAACTTCCTTTGTACTCCTTAAAAAAACACGATTTTATTTTCTAAAATTGTGAAGAGGTAAAATCACTTTATAAACTTTGCATTAGTTGCACAAATTCAATCATTATGGGTCGTATTGCAATTGCCCCTTTCTTTCTTTCTTTCATCAGATGAGAGGCATCACTGCTTGACCTTCCTTTGTTTGGACTAGTCCTGTTTGAACAGATAGTAGTGATATAGCAATTTCTTGTAACACTACGGCTTGTTTGGTTTCTATTCTTGGAATCAAATTCCTAAAATCTAATTTCTTGGAACTTCATCAAAGTTCCATTATTTGGTAGTTTCTAAAAAATGGAGATGGATTGCTAACATTTTGTTCGATTGATACTTGGTAGAGTGGAGTTTGAGGAATATCATGTTTTCCAAATACAAGGGGTTAGGTATGAGAATCCTAATAGATTTGGGAGGGGAATCAGGGGAAAAAGTTTCATTTTAGAAAAACTTATTCTTAGTTCCTAAAAGTGAAATTAGATTTACTTAGAACCTGGTCCTAGCAAACCAAACAAAATCATCAGAGCGTTGAGCTGCTACCATGAGGGAGTTTCTTGATGTTCCAAATCTTCGCTTTGACCGTTAAGAAAAAGTTACCCATCTTTATTCCATGTCTTTGTTTTTATTGCATTCCTTTTCATCCTATTACATTCTGCTTTTTGATATTTAAGAATCACCATCAATATCTTGTTGTAGGTCAAGGACAACCCTTTGTTCCACAGTCCTGGGGCTATTTACAACTAGTCAATTAAGAATTCTCAAATGTACTAGCAAGTGTATCATAGATGCAGTTATCGATTCTTCCGAGAGGCCACAAAGTCCAGCGGCAGCATTTTTTAAGAACTCTTGCGTACTGGTGTTACACATGGCTGGAAGCTGATATATTTCAACTCACTTGAACCAGACAGCACCATGTTGGTGTTTGCCACATGTACCCCCTCTTTTGAATTTTTTTAAAAGTCTTAACTGACGAGTTGTTCAGGAATTTCTAAAATTATTATGCCTAGAGTAAATTAGCTTTTGATTTGATTAGATTTCTTTGGGAGTTTGAGATAGCGTAGGAGCCAACTTGAAATCTATTTCTTATGTAGTCACATGTAATATATCCCGAAAAGCAATAGAGCTTGTGCTTCTCAGTTTTATGATTGTTTTTCTTTACACTATGATATTAACCCTGCGGCTGATGACCGTTGACGATGATCAATGGTGAGTGAAAACTGGTGCTTGCAAAGGTAATGGATCAAAGTTGGCAACAACGCCAGGCAGAAATGACAAACGTTCCACGAATAGCATTTTGTCACTATTGTGCCTATACTTATGGTAATTTAGTTGTAATGTAATAATTGGAAATTATGGTAGCAATTGATTTTCAATAATGTCAACTTTTGTGGCAGTTGGTGGAAGATGGTGAAACGCAAGGATGGTGCCATCAGCACCAACCTGAGCCCCCTAAAACCTCGTACATAGGCCCCACCTCAGTGCTACACTGCCGATGTTGGCATAAACACCTCCAACGGCAATGCTTTGCATTAATGAAGACATACATTCACGAGAAATGAAACGGAAATTCAAGGGAAACTCGTCATGCCTCGGCAGATTATATCAGTCCTAGTGTTTGGAGTTCCATGACAAGCATTATTCAAGTCCTTGAAAGTAATCGACGTCAACTGGTACCATCGACTCATTCAATCAATTCCATAACAACGTACGCTTGTTCAACACAAATATCTCTTGGTTAATGTCGAGGTTCCAACTTCCTAAGGAGTAGTCACCTCATGGATAGCCTTCTCAACGAAGGAGAGCATATTAATCCAAGTGTAAGGAACCATGATAAATCAAAGGGTAAATTACATTTTACTTTGCCATTAAAAAATATAAAGAAAAGCAAAAAGCATGACTGAACAGCAGCTCAAAATGAAATTTCTCTTTCATTTCCCCAATCGACACCTAAATCCCCTAATAAAAAGTTCCTCTTTGTTTTCCCCATCGAGGAACCTTATTCCCAAATCGGTGAGTCCATCTGCTTTTTCTTCCCAAGGCACCATTTATAGCATATGCATAGAATATGATTTAGTCAAGCACGAAAACTGCGTCTTTTTGCAAATTAAGTAGCTGTGGCAATCGGGAAATTAATTCACAATTAAATTTGAATCTTGAATAGGGTATACGAAGGTTAAGGTAAGTGAAAGATAAAAAGAAAACTTGTCATTAGACATCAAAATAAAATATGAAATAATTTATTAAAAATAAAAATCTGAGTTTGTATTACTAATTTGACTTCTCTATGTAATAGTATTATTATTATTTTTTAAGGGGGTTGGGGAAGGAGGATATACAAATAAAATCTAAAATAAGATGTGGAGTAAATAAATAAAATCTTCAATGAAAGATCTTTTGCATAACCTATAGTTTGAATTGAATGCTACTTGATACATGCATAAACCACAACTAAGAGAGAGCCAATATATTCGAATTTTTAGAGTACCATGAAATGTTTTGTTATTTCGAAATACAAATGTTGGAAAGGAGAGAAGAAGTGTGGTAGTTTAATTCTTGTGGAGAGCAATAAGAATAGTTGGATTTGGTGGGCTTGAACCGTTGCTACTATCTAGATGATACTTGACTAAGTGGTTTTGGACCATTGGATTTAGTTTTCTGAATGGTGAGTAAGAGGATGATAGGTGGGACAATTATTGTGTTTTTTACTAATCAATTATTTAATATTATAGATAAAGCTTAATAAAAAGTAGAGTGATATAAAAAAAAGTTCATTCTCTTTTTAATGTAGGGTGGATATTGATAAAATGTAGTGTAGAGCAAATATGAGACTATTTTCTTAACAATATAGGTTCAAGTTTAATGAAAAGTAGTGTGGAATTGAACGAGAGACTATTCTTTTAATAATATTGATAGGGTAAAGTTTAATAAAAAATAGTGTAGAGTCAAATAAGAGATTATTCTCTTAATAATATTGACGTAGATAAAGATTAAATATAGGTAAGGCAATAATGTATGTAAAATTATGTTATGGTCAATAGTTGACTACATATGAACTATAGGATAATTCAAACCACGATAGTACTTAAGACAATAAAAGATACATGTAGCATATAAATCATATTAGTTATTTTAATGGATTAATAAAAATCTATAACCTAGAGCCACAATAAGAGTGTGAGAAAAGCAAATTGCATTATATAGAAGTCTTACATAATAAAATTGGGATATGTTGAAAAATATTAGGGGTGAGTGGGTAACTTTGTTGTATAAGGTACCCACTCGGACCCTACTTAACCAAGTAGATTTTTGATAGGTAATTAAGGTCACAAGTTACGTTTTGAGCATCGAGCCTTATTTTGGCTTCTTTTAATTTAATCTATATTAAGTTTAGTGTGTGTAATATATATTACTTGATATAAAATTAAGAAAATATTTTTCTTAAAAAAATGTTTTAAAAAAAAATTTAGAGTCGCCAACCAATTTAATTGGTAAAAAAATGAAGTCATTGATCTGTGTATTTTCTAAGAAAATAATTTTTAGAAAAACTAAGTTTGGGGGCTAACTTATTAGGATTAGGTCATCATGTAAGAATAAAAAAATTAATTAACGGGTTTTATTTTTATAATTTTTTATAAAAATATTAAGATATATACAAACTTGCAAAAATATCACTAAAATGAATTTTTTTGGGATTTTTTATTACGAATTTCTAAGAAAAAGGAAAAAAAAAAAAGTTTTCATTTTAAAAATTTTTTATGTAGTTGTCTTAAAGGTACCTATGGATTCGTTAGTCGGGATCAAATCAACGTAGTTCTCTTTTTTTTTTTTTTTCTAAAATATTTAGTGATTGATATTTTTTATTTTTGAAAATTAAGTTAAGTTTACGTTTTTTAACCAATTTATTTTTATTAAGAAAAATCTTTAAAAATATGTAATTTTTATTCTCAATTAAAAAAAAACCTAAAGACTTAATTTTTAAAAGACTTCAAGTTAATATTTTTTATTTTTGGAAAAACTAACTACATGACAAAACTTAAAAAAAAAAAAAATCCTAAAGCACCTAAATGAGGAAAATAAATAAATAAAAGATGCAAATTTTATGAAATTATGCTAATATGCAATTATTATGAAAAACATGCCATTTTATGAAAAAAAATGTAATTACTATTGACAATATGCCCAATCATAAAAAAGAAGCATAAACTATAGAAAATATACCTAAATCATAAAAAAGATGCTTAATTATGAAAATGATGCCTAAATCATAGAAAAGAAGCCTAAACTATGGAAAATATACTTAACTATGAAAAAAATATCTAAATCATAAAAAAGAAGTCTAAACTATGGATAAGATATATAAATTATAGATAAGATGCTTAAATTATAGAAAAGATCCATAGATCATGGAAAAGACACCTAATTACGGATAAGATTCATAAATCATAAAAAAGAAGCCTAAACTATGGAAAAGATACTTAAACCATGGTACTTAATTATGTATAAGATGTTTAAATCATAGAAAAGAGGCATAAACTATGGAAAAGATGCATAGTAAAGATTTTTAATTTTTATGAAAATCTAATTAAGTGATAAAAATATCTAAAAAAAAACCCCTAAGAATGTGTTTTTTATGAAAGTTTTCTTAAAAATGTAACACTTAATCAGATATATTAAGAATAACTAATTAGACAAAGCAATCAACGTCCAACTTTGTAAATACCTATGTTAGTACTGATTTTATGAAATCACACTAATCATGCAAAAAAAAAAAAGCAATATTATATATATATATATTTAAAAAATGCTAACATGCCAAAAAACCGACTAATAAAAATTAATGCCAAAACCTATAAAAAAATATCATATTAGTTACTATCCTAATCATGTTAACAAACACAAAAAATAAAAGATTAATAAAACTAAATTAAAAACTAGATACTTATCCAATAATAAGGGGGTCAGACCTAGGTACTTACATATTACGATCAGATCTTGGGTAGAAAATAACCATGGCTATCAGATTGACTTCTCATGGTTAGCTACGGTCGACGAATCAAACAGGAAATTAGAGATCGATGATGATTCGATTGATGAAACTTACCTTGGTGTGAATGATCAATAGTGTTCATTTTAGTAATGTTCAGATTGTTGCTAATATTGGGCATGGATTTGTTAGGCTATGCATGTGCTGCTCATGCTTGTGTGGATGGGATTGTTGTTGGGTTGGGTTGCTGTGTTGGGATTGAGTTGGAGTGGGTTGTCAATGGATATGTGTGGATTTTGTACAGTGTTTAGATGTGGACTTGTGTTTTTATGACTGAGGGGGGTTGTAATTATAAAAACGTGTCAAACATCACTGCTGACTCATTATTTATAATTTATATTATTGAATCTTTTGTATTAAAAGATATGACAATAAACTCAGATACAGAAGATATGATTTTGATTTTTTGAAGATTTAACTTAGTTTCTAGAAACTCTAGCTTAATTTAGGTTTTCTATTTTCCAGGCTCGATTCAGTTCAATTTGATTTAACCCAATAATCCACTTAATAAATCATAAATCTATTTTAGACCAATATAATTTAGATAGAAAAAAATCTATTTTATATCGGATTGGACTAAAATATTTTAATGAAGCTCAATTTTTCAATGACTTAGAATTTACTAAATTGATCACTCACTATTATTTGATTTGACACTAAATGACTCGACTCGATTTGACTCGACTAGACTTGCTATGACTTGACTCTATGATTGGACTCTATAAGACTTGACTTCATTTTTATTATTTTTTAATTTTCGTTTTTAATTTTTAATTTTTATTTTTCTGGCTTAATAAAAATGATAAAATGAAAATAGTAAAAATGGGGTATCTACAGTTGCCCCTTTTTCGTCTTTGTAGTAGGGAAAGAACTTCACTACAAAGACAAAAGAGATACCCATTTTTGCTAACCTTACTTTGCACTAATCAATCAAGCTGTGTTTTATGAAGGATAATAGTCTGTCTTAAAAGGACGGGGCATTTTATGAAGGATAATAGTCTGTTTTGAAAGGATGGGGCAAAGGAATGCCTATCTTGAAAGAATAGAGCTTAAGGGAAAAAAGGTTAGGAGGCTTATTTTAAAAGAATAGAGCTTAAGGGTATCTATCTTGGAAGGATAGAGAAAAAATTTTAAGGGGGCTTATCTCGGAAGGATAGGACAAAAAATTTTAAGGAAGCCTATCTTAAAAAGATAGGGTAAAAGTTTTAAGAGGACTTATCTTAGAAGGATATGATAAAAAATTTTAAGGAGGTCTATCTTGGAAAGATAAGGCTAAAGTTTTAAGATGGCCTATCTTGAAAGGATATGGCTTAATGGTGCCTATCTTGAAAGGATAGGGTTAAAAACCACTAGGGGTCAATTAACTTGTTTTAGCTTGGTGGATAATTCAAAAAGGGTAGATCTCTTTGAGATTAAAAAAAGAAAAAACTTGTTTTGGTTTAGTGAATGATTCGAAGAGGATAGATCTCTTCGAGATTTCAAAAAAACTTATTTTGGTTTAATTGATGATTCGAAGAGGATAGATCTCTTCGAGATTTCAAAAAAACTTGTTTTGATTTGGCAGATACTCCGAAGAGGATAGAACTCTTCAAGATTTCCCATTTTTATTTGGTGGATAATCCAAAGAGGATAGATCTCTTCAAGATTTTAAAAAACTTGTTTTGGTTTGGTGGATGATCCGAAGAGAATAGATCTTTTTGAGATTTCAAAAAAACTTATTTTAGTTCTCCTAAATATCTCTTTCAAGGACTTTTAGGATCATTTTACTTAGGAATGGAGAATTTTGCAGATAGCAACCAATCGACATCCCTTATGCTATCCCTCTTTGTAGTAATATTTGTAAAAGCTTTGTTACAAAGACAAAAAAGACATACTCATTTTTGCTTAGTCCTTGCTTGAATTGGAATGGTAAGGATTTGATTGTTAAAAAAAAATTGCGTCCTAACTTGAAAGGTTGGGTATCCTTAAGAGGATAGATCTCTTTCAGGATAAGTTGCTTGAAAGGATAGATCTTTTGAAGACAAGATAAGATGACATTCTATTAAGGATAAAATGAGACAGTGCTCTCATGAGCAGGCAATCTTTTAAATGACTATATGACGCTCCTTTGAGCAAGCAATCAAAAAAGGAAGAAATAGGACAGTGCTCCTTTTGAGCAAGCGATCCAAAAAGGAATAGATAGGATAATGCCCCTATGAGCAAGCAATCCTAGCAAGAGACTAAATAGGATAATGCTCTTTTGAGCAGGCAATTCAACTAAGGAAGAGGATAGCACTCCTTTGAACAAGTGATCTTAACAAAAGATTGGATGGCGCTTTACTAAGCAAGTGACCCAACTAAGGATAGGACATCACTCATTTAAGTAAACAATCCTAAAAAGGACTAAATGGCACTCCTATGAGCAGGTGATCCAACTATGGAGTAGGACAGTACTCTTTTTAGTAAGCGATCCTAAAAAGGACTAGATGACGCTTCTATGAGTAGACGATTCAACTAAGGATAAGATAGCGCTTCTTTGAGCAAGTGATCTTAAAAAGGACAAAATGTTGCTTCTATGAGCAAGCGATCTAAGATTACTATATGAAATGGACAACACACTAAAGGGCAAGCAATCCATGAATTTTAAGGACTTTGATGAGTTTTGACAAAATGATCTGAAACTTGAGTTTGAGGGATTTTGATGATTCTTTGAAAATATTGACTTTTTCTTTTTAATGAATCTCTGTTGACAATTTGAAAAAGATTCCATTTCTCTTTGGAAAACTTTTTTTCTTTTTTCTTTAAGAAATTATTAAAAAAAAAAAATCTTTAATGGAAAATTATGTTGCTAACAAGTAAGAAAGTCTCTAAGACTTTAAAGATCACAAATAAGAGGTTGACTTGCCTTTTACCTATTGATCACTCATTCCTTTAGTATCGTTTCCTAGAGCCTAATTCATAATCTCTAAACTTATCGGAAATACTGAATTCATACTTGGGGTTAAGATTATTTATGTTCTTGAAAAAGTACTCAACTATTCTTTAATTTTTCACTAAGGGGATAAATATCATTATTTAAAATGTTCAGTCTAAGTAGACTTCCTTGCAATCTCACAGGTTTGTTTTCACTCTCGGTATCAATTCTGAAAATTGTACCCTATCTTGTAAGTGGTACATTCTAGTCAATCAATAGGTCTTTTCTGGGTTTGCAATGTAAGGCTTTCGGTTAATGGTTTAAACAAATGGATATCAATGTGTTTTGGCTAGTTTTGAAGAAATTATATACCATTCATCTTGGGTTTATAAGTCAAGAACTTAGGAGAAGCTAAACATGGGCTTGTTGTAGTTTCATGAGCAATTATTGTTTGAGATAAATCCATTTCTTTGGTCAAAAGAGTTTCATCAAAGATGATAAATTGGGCGGGACCATAAAATAAGGGCTTTACTTTTGAGCTTGGGAATTTATAATGTTCAAATTTTAGATACCATCACAAGTTCAAACTTCAAGCTTATTGGTAATTTGGCTCTTCTTTGAAGGTAATCACCTTGTTAATATTTTTCAATATCTTTTTTTTTTGCACTTTTCTTTCTTTTTTTTTTTTTCTTCTTTTTTTCAAGGTAGTCACCTTCTATTGCTGAGTTTTCACTTGATGGGAATCGAAGCCCTAAAACCATGGGTTCAAAGAGTAGTATAAGCTTGAGAGGTGTATATGGCATGAAGTGTCTAGGAAAAGTCCATGGGCTTGAGGTGTTTAAATGAGTATATAAGCCTGAGCGAGATATATATGGTTCGAAACTCTTCTTCATCCTAAAGAAATTCAATTATCTATGACAATATTTGCTCATGAATGACAAAACTAAGGCAAACACAAGTTAGTCTACTCCTTTTCTCTAGATTAATGACCTTAACCTCCTAATTACCCCAGTGTGGGATGGTTTTTGGTAGGGTTAATTTTAAGAAAAATCCCCTAAGGCTTAAATGGGTTTTGCAAAGGATAATTGTGTTTAACGATGATGATGTGAATGCCTAATATCATTTTGACATGTATACCAAGTTCAAGACAGGCCTCCTTTAAGGAATGAACCAAGTACTCACATTGTGATACTCCTCTCTCATGTGTATTTAGGGTTAGTATTTAAGACATGGTTTTCCTCCTATCATCCTGAACTTTTCAAGTAATGTGTTACCATTCCCTTAGGTAGAAAATTTTAAATTCTGAGTTCACATTTACTTTATCCATTTTCACTTGCCTTAAGTCTTGCATGAAGTATTTCATTAATGAAGGGCTAATGACATACCCCTATCGAGCTTAGCTAGACATCATAGAAAAACAAAATGCATAAGAAAAACACTTTATTCAAATCAATCTTATCTCCAAAGTGAAGGATTATTCTAAAAATAAATAAATACAGGAACTAGAACTCTTTTCCACTTCTTGCCCTCATTTTTGTCGCTTCTTTGAACTTAACCCATTTAGTTGAATTGATCTTTTAGAGATATGCCTAATTACTTCAAATGGTGGGCTACCTGGTCAGATGAAAGTAGTAGGCTTTCAATATCTGATGTTAGAGGCTGTTTGTTTGATGCTTGTTCATAAGTTGGGGAAGTAATACCACTGCCAATTGACCTATTAGCCTCTAAAAAGCTCGGTTAGATAATTTTTGCCTCAATCAAATCTTATACCTTATGCTTTAGTTTCTAGTAGTTCTCTATTGTATGCCCTATGACTTATATAATATTTATACGATTTACTAGAGTTATGATCCTTTGGCTTGTAATTCTTTGTTGGGTTTTCATATGCTAGCAACCTACCATCTCTCAATTGCTTAAATACTTGGGCCATTGGAATCTTGAACTGTGTAAGTCACCTCCTCTCTTTGTGGATGGGCTTGTCTTGATTTTGGGCTTTCCTAATTGGCACATTTGCTCCCGACTTCTCTTTCCTTGGATCATCCTCATGCTTTGGCTATGATGTCTTGTCCATATTAGGATGTAGGTTTTCAAGTTGCTTGAGCACATAACTCATCGCTATTTCTATGTTAGTGAGCCTTTCTTCTAACATTGTTACCTTTTTCTTTAGAGTTGCAACCCTTTTTTTTAGATCATGGTTGTAACATACCCCTTGGATTTGACCATTTAAATCTGTCTTTGGCAACTTTTCCAATCCTTGTATTATATTGATAGTGGGCTAATGAACCTACAACTTTTTAGACTAATCTGCCTAAGATGGTGTATCAATAGGCCCTTAGGCTTAGGTATGAGCTATGGCCTCAACGTGTTTCCTGTGTTTACTCAAAACCCCTTCTGCTGTGGCTATTCTCTATTTAAGAGCTTTAGACATCTTGGTTTTGACAACAAGTGATTATGGGCTTCAAGTCAGGCTAGCTTACCTAAAAAGCAATCTTTTAAATCCTGCAAGAATCATCTTGGTTTTGACAATAAGTGATTATGGGCTTCAAGTTAGGCTAGCCTACCTAAAAAGTAATCTTTCAAATCCTGCAAGAATTCCTTCTTGTTAACAATACTGCATTCCCTCTCTTTAAAAAAAAAAAAAAATCAAGTTTTTAATTTTGAAAACCATTCTTTCTTTTTTTTTTTTTTTGTTTTGGAAATTTTTATTGAAAAAAAAAAATCAATGTTGACTTTATATTACAGACAATCTAATATTGACATTGACAAATCTAGACTTATTATATACACAGAAGATTAAAAAAAAAATGAAACCATTGGGATTGATAATTGAGGACATAAGATGACGATTATATTACAATGATGATATCGAGAAGTGAAAATTATTTTACAATGAGAAGTTTATTAAAAGATGACATAAGGGTGACAACTTATAGAAAAAGCACTATTAGGACCATGACAACTTGAGGGCTAAACACTTAGAGTGATAACTTAAACACTTATAAGATTAATGACCCTAAGATGGAAAATAATTCATAATGGAAATCTAATGGTTAAATTTTTTTTTCTATTTTTTGATTTTTTTGGTATTTTGTTAGTTCCTATAGAAATTAACTAAGTAAATAATCATCATAAAACTGGTTTTTCATAATAAAATATGATTTTGAATTTAAAAAAAAAAATCGAAAGCATTGAAGAAATGATAGTTTTATAATAATTTTTATTATAGCTAACTTACATAATTACATGCAAAAAAAAAAAAAAAATTTTTTTTTACAAGTTAATACTAAAGATTTTATTTTATTTTATTTTTTATTTTTTAACGTTTGCATATTATGGTATATGAGAATACTAATGATTTTAAGCCTTTTATGTTAAATCTTATGTTACATGATCTATTACTCATGAAATAAAACGAAATTTACAAGACTCACATGTATTATAAAAGATAGCATATATAGACAAATGTGCAAATTAAAAATATAAATTAAATGTGATGTAATATGCTATATACGCGTGTAATGCAATGGGGTTCGTCATTAATAAATTATAAGAATTATTATGAACTTACAGTTAAAGAGTACCCTTACATATAAGTAAATCTAAAATAAGATTAAAAAGAAATGAAGCTCGTGAATACTTATATAAAGGTTAATAATTTTTTTCTTAATTTCCCTTTTTGAAAAAGAACACTGAACCGATTGTATATTAATCAGGCTTTTCTTATAATTTAAAAATGATCATCCCTTTTTAAGAAAGAATGATGTAAGAGGGTAAGTTTATGGGTTTTAGACTCTGTAGCTTCAAGGATTTCTTAAAAAAAAAAAACATAATGGGCTACATTAAAACTTGAGTAGGCTCACCTATCACCACTAGATGGGGATAAAGACCCTAACGAACTAAGAGTTACATAACGATGGCCTGTCCTAAGTTCTTAGAGTGGCCTAGGTCCGACTATATCCAAGCATGCAAGTGTTTGTTAATGAATAAAACCCCCTCTAAATCCCTAGTAATGGGCCCATTAGGCCGGGTTTTTTTCCTTAAGGTTGAATCACTAAAAAATCAGTTAGAAAAAAACACAATAAAAGAAAAAAAAAATAATACAAAAGCCCATCAATTAATTTTTTAATTTTTACTTGGCTAGCCTACAAGTGATCTTTAGTGGAGTCCCAATTCTATCGAGCCCTATTTCGGTTTTTCTTAATTTAATCCATATTAAACCTAGTTTTTTTAATATAGATTATTTGACATAAAATTAAGGAAACATTTTTCTTAAAAAAATGTTTAAAAAAAAAATTGGAGTCACAAACCAATTTAACTGAATAAAAAACGAAATTAGGGTTTCTGGGTGGGAAAACCCTAATTTAGTCAATGATTTGCGTATTTTCTAAGAAAATAATTTTTAGAAAAATAACTAGAAAAATTAAGTTTGGGGGTTAACCTATTAAGACTAAATCATCATGTAAAAACAAAAAAATTAATTAACGGGCTTTATTTTTATAATTTTTTCTAAAAATATTAAGATATATACAGACTTACAATAATATCACTAAAATGAATTTTTTTTGGGATTTTTTATTACGAATTTCTAAGGAAAAGGAAAAAAAAGTTTTTATTTTATTATTTTTTATACAGTTATCTTGAAGGTGCTTATGTACTTGTTAGTCGGAATCAAACTAATCTAGTTCTTTTTTTTTCTAAAATATTTAGTGGGTTGATATTTTTTATTTTTGAAAATTGAGCCAAGTTTATGTTTTTTGACTAATTTATTTTTATTAAGAAAAATCTTTAAAAAAAACCTAATTTTTATTCCCAATTAAAAAAAAAACCTAAAGACTTAATTTTTAAATGACTTTAAGTTAGTATTTTTTATTTTTGGAAAAATTGATTACGTGACAAAACTTAAAAAAAAAAATCGTAAAGTACCTAAATGATGAAAATAAATAAATAACAGATAGAATTTTTATGAAATTATGCTAATATGTAATTATTATGAGAAACATGCCATTTTATGAAAAAAATGCAATTAATATTAACAATATGCCTAATCATGAAAAAGAAGTTTAAACAATAGAAAAAAATATCTAAACTATGGATAAGATGCATAATTATAGAAAAAATGTCCAAATTATAAAAAAGATGCATAACTATGAAAAAGATGCTTAAATTATAGAAAAAAAGCCTAAACTATGAAAATATATCTAATTATGGAATAGATCCCTAAATCATAAAAAGAAAGCCTAAATTATGGAAAAAATGCCTATATTATAGAAAAGATGCTTAGATCAAGAAAAAGATACCTAAATATAGATAAAATGTTTAAATCATAGAAAGGAAGTCTAAATTATGGAAAAGATACCTATGCTTAAATTATAGAAAAGATGTTTTGATCATGGCAAAGATATCTAACTATGGACAAAATGTCTAAACTATGGAAAAGATACCTAAACTATGAAAAAGATACTTAAACTATGAAAAAGATGCATAGTAAAGATTTTTAATTTTTATGAAAATCTAATTAAGTGATAAAAATATCTAAAAAAAAAAACTTAGCAATGCCCTTTTTATGAAAATTTACTAAAAAATGCAACATGTGCCAAAATTAGTAAATTTCCTAAAAATGCAACGCCTAATTAGATATACTAAAAATAACTAATTAGAAAAAGTAATCAACATCCAACTCTGCAAATACCTATGTTAGTACTGATTCCATGAAATCACATTAATCATGCCAAAAAAAAAGAAGCAATATTATGTATATATATATATTAAAAAATTGCTAACATGCCAAAAAACAGACTAATAAAATTAACGCTAAAACCTATAAAAAAATCATATTAGTTTCTATCCTAATCATGTTAACAAACAAAAAAAATAAAAGATTAATGAAACTAAATTAAAAACTAGATACCTATGTAATAATAAGGGGGTTGGATCTAGGTACTTACATATTACATTTAGATCTTGGGTAGAAAACAATCATGGCCATTAAACTGACTTCTTACAACGTGCTACGGTTGACGAATAAAATGGGAAATTGGAGATCGATGATGATTTGATTGATGAAACTTGCCTTTGTGTGAATGACCAACAGTGTTCATTTCAGTAATGTTTAGATCATTGGTGGTGTTGGGTATGGATTTGCTAGGCTATGCATGTGTTACTTCAATCACGCTTGTGTGGATGGGATTGTAGTCGCATTGGGTCACTGTGTTGGGATTGAGTTGGAGTGGGCTGTCGATGGATATGTGTAGATTTCATGCAATGCTTAGATGTAGACTTGTGTTTTTGTGACTATGGGGGGTGTATAATTGTTAAAACGTATCAAACGTCATTGCCGGCTCACTATTTATAATTTACACTACCAAATCTTTCGTATTGAAAGATATGACAATAAATTCAGATAAGGAAGATATGATTTAGATCTTTTCAAGATTTGACCTAGTTTCTAAAAACCTTAGCTTAATTTGGGCTTTCTATTTTCCAAGCTCAATTCAGTCTAATTTGATTTAGCTCAATAATCTACTTAATAAATCCTAAATCTATTTTAAACCAATATAATTTAGATAAAAAAAATCTACTTTATATCGGACCAAACTAAAATATTTTAATGAAGCTTAATTTTTCAATGACTTAGAATTTACTAAATTGATCACTCACCATTATTCGATTCGACACTAAACGACTCGACTCGATTTGACTTAACTCACTACGACTCAATATAATTTAGATAAAAAAAATCTACTTTATATTGGATTGAACTAAAATATTTTCATGAAGCTTAATTTTTCAATGACTTGGAATTTTGCTAAATTGATTACTTATCATTATCCGATTCGACACTAAACGACCCGACTCGATTTGACTTAACTTGCTACGACTCAACTGGACTCAATACAACTTGAATTCATTTTTATTATTTTTTAATTTTCCTGGCTCAATAAAAATGATAAAACAAAAATGGCAAAAATAAGGTGTTTAAATCGAGTAGTAATTTATTAGAACCTATTTTTATAAGATAGGATACAAGTAAAAAATCAAGATACAAGTAAAAAATCAAGATACTCTATATTCACCTTGGAACCTATATTTTGAAGTATATGGGGTACAGGTTCTAGACTCCCCACCTTGTAATAATAATTAAATAAAATTAATATATAAAATATGTCATCTCATTAAAATAAAGCAAAGTCCAGTCTATTGCAAACGCTAAACTAAATGCTTGTTAGTTTCTTCTCTTCCATCTTTCATCTTTAATCTTTAATCCATTATTGTTTTCTTTCTACTTCTTCTTCTATTACTAAATCTATTATTTAGTAAAATTTGAAATAAGGAAATCTAAATTTTTAATTTCTACTTCTAGTATTACCTACAAGCTACAAGATACATTCATTACTTATTTTCTATAGTAGAATGGTTTCTTTATTTTATGTTTGATAAAAGATTTGGTATTATTATTGAAGTGAAATCTAATTTTCTTAGAGTATAGAGAGATTATTTTACTAATGCATGTACATTGAGGAAGAAAATTATCATAGTTTGAATTTATGTTGTGTTTTTTTTTTTCCATATTATGTTTTCATTTTCATATGGTTAATTATTTGATCTTATATTATCGTTACACTCGTAATTATTGAATTATATAATCTTGTGAATCTTTTATTCATATTTTAATAAACTTTATAAATCTCGCGTTAAGTACAGTGTTTATGCACTTTTATTTTTTAAAATGGTGTGCTTATTCCCTTAAGTATCTCTATAATGTGATTATTACAAAATAAACATATTATTTATATAAAAAATATTTTGTATAATACTTTATAAAAATTCATCCATAACAATAATAGATAAAGAACAATTAAAAAAAAATGATAAGGAAAACAAATCTACAAGTTCTATAGGGTATCTTATATCTTGCATAATCTACAAGGTATAGGGTGGTTCCATGGTACCACAGTATAGGATATGGGAAGCAAAGTTTCAGAACCTATTTATTGGGTATGATACATGTAAGGTTCCATACCTTACTCACCATATATCTGTTCACTCCTAAAAAATACCACCATCATTCTCTAATAAAGATGAAAAACTCCTACTTAGAGAATCCTTGGAACATATCATATACTTCTTATCTCATGGACTTTAGTGATGTGTTGATCATTGAGAGGTTGTTGTTTGGTGGTCTAATCATTGTGTGTAGCAGTGGACCTACAAGAAAGCCCCTTGTGGCTAAGTTAGTGAGGGCCTTCTAATACTTATGTTAGTAAAGGAAGGAAAAGAGAAAGTATTGTATGTCAGAAAGAAGTGATGCAAGGGTTTTGAGAGTTTGAGTCCTTATACCTATGACTTCATGGCTTATTTATCAAGTATGAAGCTTACTTACCTAAGATATATGGTAAGTGAGAATTGGCTCTTACATGGTTGGTAGAGTGATGGCATGAGTAATACGAGAGAGGATAAGGTTGCATTGCCAGTTGGTGAATCTTGGGAAAGGTAGCTACCACGTTGGTAGTATAAGCAATCATTACAGCTAGGGTAATTAGGCACATGGCTCATACTGTGGATGCTAGACGTCATTTAATGAGGGGAGAGAGAGGGAGAGAAAAGGCATTGAAGTGTTTGAGTCGTGCCTCGAGCATTTGGTATGTGCTCGTAGGGTGATAAGCTCCAAATTGCTTATATTTTATATAGTTATTTTTAATGATTTTTCTTTGAATTTTGAGTTTATTTTGAGAAAATGATACTTAATTGAGTAAAATCTTATTTTTTAGGTTTTGGAACAATCTATGGAAGTAAACGAGAAAATAGTAATAAGTTTCACTTAATTCAAAGCTACAATGGGGAAGTTATAAAGTTTTGAAGATTGACAAGATTAAATGACATAACTGTATCATTTTTAGTAAAGAATTGAGCAAATTTAAAAAATGGTTAGAAAGTTACACAACCCAAGGAAACAGTTGTGTCTCCAAGTCGTGTCTTTTGCAAGCACAGCGAAGGGTAAAGAAATTGAAGAGCTTAGAAAGTTATATGACCTAGTGATATGGTTGTGTCACTAAGGCGTGTCGTTGACAGCATTACCCTAATTTTGCACTACCTATATAAAGCTTCTTTGAAGACTTTTTAACAAAATAATTAGAGTCGACTTTTAGAGAGAACTTCAAGAGTAAAACACTTAAGAAAGCTTAGAGCTTCAAGAATTCAAGATTCAAGATCTTTTCATTGCATCCATGGATCTTTCTTCTACTTTTTCTTTTAGTTTCTATCAAAGATTGTTCTTTTATCATCAGTAGAGAGTAGATCTTTTGTATTTTGTTTTTGTGGAACCTAGATCTATCATGTGACAATTTTTTTTATTAGATTTAATGAAATTTTTTAGTTTTCTTGAATTAATTATGCATGCTTAATTGTTTGGGTTGATATTTCCGCAAGTATTAATCTAAAAATTTGATATTATATAGGAAGATCAAGAAATTTCTTGTGTGATTAGATTTAAGCATAATTAATGAGGGTTTTTGCAATGTTAGAAATAAATTGTAGGATTCTTCTAGACTTTAACATTATCTTTATGAGATTTTGTTACATGTTAATGTAATCTTAGGTTATACTATTGAGAAGACATTTTAATAGGTAATCTAAAGATTAAGGTTAATAAGCTTGAGAAAGCTATTAGCTTTAATAGAGAATTCTTCTAGTTAAGAAGATTAACGATTGATTTAGATTATCTTTAGAAAAAGTCAAATGTGTAGGTTTAACGGAAGCAAGATCTAGGTATGTCATTGAGTCTTGAATTAAATCTTTAATTGATTGTTTTCTTGTTTTGGTTCTTGATTAGTTGTTAAAATCATTAGTTGCTACAATTTTAGTTTAGATGTTTAAGTTCTTGAAATTGAATTTACCAATTAAATAATAGGGCTAAGGTTAGTATTAATACTCGGGGTCTCTGAAGGATTAACTCGGACTCGTATCCACTTTACTAGAATTTGATAGTTACATTTGTCTCGTATCAAGTTTTTGGCACTATTGCTAGGAAACTTTGATATAAGAACACTAGTTGCTTTATTACTTTAACTATTTTTTCTTTATTTTTATTATTTTCTTTTATTGTTTTGAGCTGTGATTGATTCAATCTCTCTTCTCCTTATAGTGTATGACCTGAAGCAATTAGGAAGATTTGGTAAAACTTGATTCTAAAATTGAGAGAACTATCGTTTAGAATTTAAGATTACATGCTAGACAAATTGTAGCTACCATAGAAGATGGTTTAATTGTTGAGGTTAAAGGAGAGGGTGAAGAGGTGAACAATCAACTCATTAATCAAGAAGATCCATCACTCGATCTACTATAAGAACCAATACAAGATCTTAAACCAATAGCCAACAACGGTGATGTAGCAAATCGAACCATGTCTGATTATTTTATGGCCTACACTTACTAGGGCCAACTCTAGTATCATAAGATCGGCTGTTGTTGTTAACAACTTCCAAATTATACCTAATATCATATAAATGGTGCAACAATTTGTTCAATTCGATGGCCTCCAAGATGAAGATCCTAACACTCATATCTATAGTTTTCTTGATATTTGTGATACATTTAAAATTAACGGAGCTACGAATGATGCTATTGATTGTAGTTATTCCCTTTTTCATTTAGTGTTAGAGCAAAATAGTGCACGAAACTCGATAACAACTTGCAATGATTTGGTAGAGAAATTTCTAGGCTTTGGAACGACATTTCTTGCATTGCCTAGTTGGAAGCTGAAACTTTATATGATACTTAGGAGTGGTTCAAGGACTTGCTTAGGAGGTACTCACATCATGGCTTATCACTTTTGATGCAGATTTAAACCTTCTACAATGTTTTCGAGTTATCTACAAGACAAATGATTGACACGATTGTAGGAGGTACTTTGAACACAAAAACACTTGAGCAAGTTCAAAACTTGATTGAAGAAATGATGATGAACAATTACCAATAGGAAAGCACTAGAGCTAGGCAAAGGGCTATGGGAATTCATGAAGTGGACTTGCCTACTACTTTGGTAGCTAAAGTTGATTGATTAAGTAAGAAGATTGATGCACTTTCCATGGGCCCTCAACAAGTACAATAAGTTATGAGTGATTTTAATATGTAAGGGTATGGAGCATAAGAATAAGTGGAACAGGTAGTTTATCTGGGAAATCCATTGAGGCAATAGAATAATCCTTTTAGTAACACTTATAATACTAGCTGGAGGAGTTACACTTAACTTCTCATGGGAAAATCAAAACTAAGGCCAATAAAAGAGTAACTATGGTCTACCTAGATTTCAAGGACCATTGCCACTTCTACGAACTTAAGAGAAGAAGCCTGATTTGGAAGAACTTCTTGCTAAATATATTTAGGGTAATGAGGCCAAGTTATCCAACATCGAAGCATCATTAAGGAATCAAGAGGCTTCTAATCACAATTTGGAGAATCAAATAGGTCAGCTTGCAAAAATGATCTTTGAAAGGAAACAAGGGATACTCTTAGGGAACACAGATATTAACCTTAGGGAATATGTCAATGCAGTGACCTTAAAAATTGGTAGATAGCTATAAGTTGAGAAGAAGGATGGTAGGGAAGTAGTAGAGAAAGAAGTGGAAGTTAAGGGCAAGGAAGACATAAAGTCACCAAGATCAAAAGAGAAGATGGAAGCACTAAAAGTGAAGGAGTATAAGCCACTCACACTTATTTGTAGCACCTCAAGCAAGATTATGTTGATCAAAGTAAGAAATGTGGTAAATTCCTTGATCTTAAACAATTATATGTGAACTTAACTCTTGTTGATGCCCTATTGTAGATGCCAAAGTATGCAAAGATCTTGAAGGATCTTTTGTCGAACAAGAGGAAGCTGAAGGATCTTTCAACTATCACACTGAATAAGGAATGCTTTATACTACTCCAGAAAAAGTTGCCAAAGAAATCAACAGATCCAGGGTGTTTTACTCTTCCTTATGTGCTTGGAAACTTGTTTGTAAATAATGCTTTGGCAGAACTAGTATTAATTTGATTCCATACAAATTGTAAAAAAAGTTAGACTTGGGGGAATCTAAACCAATATGTATGTGCATTCAATTAGTTGATAGGTTTACTACATACCTTAAAGGCATCATAGAGGATGTTTTAGTGTGAGTTGATAAGTTTATTTTTCCTATGGACTTTGTTATTCTTGATATAGATGAGGGTCTTAAGGTTCCATTAATTTTGGGTAGAACCTTCCTAGCTATTACTAAGGCAATGTTTGATGTTAGTGAATGTAAGCTCATTTTAAGGGTCGAAGATGAAGAAATTGTTTTCTAAATTCAGATTTACTGTACAAGACCCTTGACTTAGAGGGCACAAGCTATGATGATGATTTTACTAATGTTATTGAATGTTTGTAAGAAACACTTGTCAATGAACCTGCAAATCATTGCTTTGGAAAGGGAGATGGAGAGATAGTTAAAACCTTGAATTAGTTTGAAGTTGTGCCTCAATTTGTAGCTAATGAATCTAGTATGGTAAAGAACGGGTTTGAACCATTTTGCAAACCAAGGGAAGAAAAGTTAAAGCTTTCTAAAGTAAAGCCACTAGTATTGGAATGAAAACAAGCAAGAGAGCAATTAGGACACACTTTTGTAGTGTGGAGCTCAAAGCTATCAACGACCACTCCATCTAAGCGAAAAGAGGATAGGAAGAAGAAACTTGTGCAATATGAGTTTGATGAGTAGAGTAATAAGTAGAAATTGGATGGAAGTCATACAACTAGATAAGAGAATTTGCATGGCTAATGACCAAGGAATAAGGGTGGAAGTCATACAACTAGATAAGGGAATTTGCATAGCTAATGGCCAAGGAATAAGGTTATCCTTGTGTGGAGGGTTCGAAAGCAAGGTAATGAAGGAGATTCACCTCCACTCGAATGAAGATAAGAGGATTTAATATTTTGTCGAGTTATCAACATTAAACATAGCGCTCTTGGGAGGGAACCCAAGCTAGTAAGTTATTTGAGCAATTTTCTTTATTTATTTTAGTACCTTATCAATTTTATTTCTTTTTATTTACTTATTTTGTTAATTTCATGCATTAAAGTAGGAATTTCTCAAAAAAATAAAAATAAAAATAAAAAAGAAGAAAAGCAGCCAAGTCGTGGAATTACAATGAAGGATATGACTTGGGAGACACGAGTTGTGTCATTTCCAAGCCTCCTTAGGTGTATTATCATAGTTAATTACACAACTTGAGAGATATGGTCATGTCTCCTAGTCGTATTATTCCTAGGGTGCAAATTCTTTGCCATCACAACTAAGTACATGACTTGGGAGACATGGTCATGTCTCTCAGTTATGTCGTTTGCCTTATTTAAAGATTGAACCTAGCTTTTCTCTCTTACTCCCTTATTTCAATTGCACTATGAAAACAACCTACTCTCTCCTCTTTCTTTCTCCACTTATGCCTATACTTGAAAACAACACATACATACACTAAATCTTGCATCTTCTTGCATTAATAGGGTTCACCACTATTTAATCACACTTAAGTACTTCTTCAAGAATAAGGTGAGTATCTCAATCTCCACTTATTTCATACTTTTTTCGATATTGTGTTGCATGTGTCAATTTGAAAATTCATTTAGCTTTCGGGTTGCTGCCCTAGAAACCTTGTAGGAGATGTTATCCCCTTGACCCTTAGGGTTTTAGTGTTAATCGTAGTCATAGTGCAATAAATAAGATATATGACATAGTTTAAGTTTCATGCGTAGAAGTATTAAATTGTATCGATTTATATGCTTCGTTCTTCATTTTAGCACTTAGGGTTTTAATGTTAATTGATATAAAAGTGCTATTTATTCATGTAATTGAGGAATTAGGTGTTTAAGCATGCTTGGAATCTCTTTTGTATTAATAGTTGTGAGGATTGTATGGAAGGTTTGCTTAAAAACACAACTACATTGTGCATGACTACCAAATATTTGATAAAAGGCCTAAATGAGTTATAGTGTCATTTCTTCCGCACTAAATTATAAATATGGGGAAACTTTTAGTTAATAAAATAGTGACTTGAATTTTCTTTTCTTTTGAGTAGGTCCATGACACTATGAACTAAGCTTCAAGTTAGGACGAAGCTCAAGAAGAAGAAGAAGGTCAGGAAGGTGAAGACAAAGGAGAAGTAAAAGAAGGAGCTAAAGAGGAGAGTTTAAGTGAAGAAGTTAATGATGAAGAGGATGGGGATGATGATGGTGAAGTGATGGATGATGCCTCCGATGAGGAGGATTGAGACATGGATTTGGCTGTTTGTTCTTTTCTTTGATTAGTCTGTACTTAGCTTATTGTATACTTAGTTCATTTGCTGATCCATTTTTCTACTTCCATGATTTTCTTTTATTAGTTGTCTTTTATTTTCTTTTCTTTGTGTTTAGTGAAGTGTGTTGCAACATCATGATCTTAGAATTTTGAAGCTCTTGTTAGAGATTGCATTTGATTTAGATTATTTCAAACTTTATGCTTCTTAGATTGATGATTGTGTTACTGAAGTTTCAAGGGAGTATTAGTTTTCTTTTTCTACTTTTATATCTTCTTACCCATGAGTGTTTTGGTTGATCTATTTTCCATTGAATTACTTATTTTGTACCATAGGGACAATGTATGATTTTAAGTGTAGGGAAGAGGATATAGAAATTGTTGCTATTTAGGAGACTAATTTTTTGCTTTTAACCTAATTGTTTTTATTAACTTGCAATTATTTGAGATGTTGACAAATTTTGAATGAATTAAATTGATTATGAATTGATACTTAATCTTTAATGATTGAATTACACATTGCTAGAGTTGATAGGTGAAATTTGTGTAAAGTTACAGGTTATTTAGCTTAGGATTTCAAGACTTAGGATTAGAGCAACATCACTAGTTAGGAGTTAGTCATGACTATTTTTGAAACTTGCTTTGATATATACTTTCTTCTTAGATGACTTTAGACCCTATAATCTTTAGTAAACAAACTAAGGAAATTTGTCTTTTGAAAAAGTCCATGAAAAATCATTAAATAGTTGGAGGTAGAAAGTGATAATAATTGCATGAATGATTAAAGAATAAATTAGTAAGAATTTTCCTTAGTCCCTCAAAATAGCGAGGTTAAATTCCATTGTCAATGCTAATGTAAGCTTTAAGAATAAAACGGTATGAATCATCTTTTGTCCTTTAGAAGAGTAAGGTTCTTTATCGCTATCAATATGAGGACTAAGTTGGTATAGATTGGTCTTGGTTTGTCAGAAGAGCAAGATCCTTTTTCACTGCCAACACAATTGTCCTTAAATAATGTGCTTAATAACATAAATTCAATGAATTTAAAACCTTCCCAATGAAAGCATGAACTAAAGGGATGATTAGAGGATAAGTGGATGTAGTATGTGTTTACTCTGAATGATGGTGCTTAGTAAGATTGAAGAGAGGGTTCTATACATTTTAGCTAAGTATGTTAAAATTTTTATGACTTTTTCTTGTTGGTTTGATGTTAAATCTAATTTTGAGTATAGGAATCCTTAATTACATGATCTAGGCAAACTTTAATTTACATAAATTAGCTTGTGAACTTTGGTACTTGGTGTCCTTTGAGCATTGTAAAAGAGATTGAGTGATATGGGATCAAAGGATTGATCTAGAAAGAAACGGCAGCAAATCTGGAACGAAAGAATAGGAATAGGTATTCAAAAGGAAGATGGGTACGAAGAATGGGAAGGTTTTTTATAGTGAATGTGAATGGATATGACTCACCAAGACACAAATACAATCAGGGGTTTGAGCTCGAAATAGAGTTTGATATGACTCATGAATACTAAATGTTGCTCGAGGTTTCAAATGAAGGTTAGATGCAACTCACTAACCGGTTCAAATGAAAGGGTTCAACACAATCTCAGAGCAAGATTGATAAGAATGCAGGGACAATTAAAGAGTATGATCAACACTCGATAATTCGGCAAATGCTAACTCAAGTATAGCCTTGCTTGAAAGAGGAAAGTATCACTCTCTGTATGTATTTCTGTATATCTATCCCTTTATCTCTTTGTATCTGTACAAATGTTGTTATTTATAGCAAGTCATAAACCCTAATGGCAAAACTATAAATAATGTATAAGGCCTTAAACCTTAAAGAATTAGGCCCATAAATAAAATGAAGGAAAAAATATACAAGAATAAAAAACTGTGTCTTTTACAGGACTCGACATGCAGTCACTTAGCATGAAGTCACTCGGCATGTCCTAAGAGGAGTAGTATTCGAATTAGATGGGGTCGGCAGTTGGATGTTCGGGTTTGAGAAGGGGTCCCTAACGTCTTGCGTATCTTGGCCGAGACACTAGAGAGGTCGGCTTACAATTGCCGAGTCATAGAATCAGTCGATACGAGTCTCTCTTTGATATGTCAAGTGGTTCTTTGGTTCCGATTACTCGACTGTGTGATCTCTTAGCACTTTGGCTGATGACAAACCTGATGTCGAGTGTTCATCTTCCTTCCTCTTGCCCTTCTAGTTGTAGTTTGGCTTCAGTAAGCATCGATAAGCCTTAGCTTGGATGTGGTCGGAGGCTGATTCCTATCATCGAGTATAAGGAGTTAGAGAAGTTGTTAAAGGATTTCGAGTGCATTTACAAGTTGATCTCTTTGAATTATTTTCCAAGTTAAGTGTAATTTTTAACTGGTTTCCTAGCTAGTGATAATTTTTAATTTAAAAATTCTTGTCCTAATTTTTCTTTAATATATTTGCTTGAGAATAAGTAAATTCTTAGGTGTGGGGAAGTTTGATAAGCTCCAAATCGCTTATATTTTGTATAGTGATTTTTAATGATTTTTTCTTGAATTTTGAGAAAACGATACTTAATTGAGTAAAATCTTGTTTTCTAGGTTTTGAAATGATCAATGGAAGAAAATGAGAAAATAGAAATAAGTTTTACTTAATTCAAAATTAAAATGAGGAAACTATGAAGTTTTGAAGGTTGACATGATCAAATGACATGATTGTATCGTTTTTAGTGAAGAACTAAGAAAATTTCAAAAATGGTTAGCAAAATTACATGACTTAGGGACATGGTTATGTTCCCAAGTCCTATCGTTTGTAGGCATGGTGAAGGGTAAAGAAATTGAGGAGGATAGAAAGTTACATGACCCAGTGATATGATCGAGTCACTAGGGAGTGTCGTTGGTAGTGTTACCCTAATTTTGCACTGCCAATATAAAGCTTCTTTGAGGACCTTTTAATAGAATAATTAAATCCAACATTTAGAGAGAACTTCAAGAGTAAAACAATCAAGAAAGCTTAGAGCTTCAAGAATTCAAGATTTAAAAGTCTTTTCATTGCATCCATGGATCTTTCTTCTATTCTTCTTTTAGTTTTTATCAAATATTGTTTTTTTTTTTTTATTATGAGTAGATTGTAAATCTTTTGTATTTAGGTCATGTGGAACTTAGATCTAACATGTGACAATTGTTTTTGTTAGATCTAATGAAATCTTTAGTTTTTTTGAATTGATTATGCATGCTTAATTGTTTGGATTGATATTCCTACGGGTATTAATCTAAAAATTTGATATTGTACAGAAAGATCAAGAGATTTCTTATATGATGAGATCTAAGAATAATTGATGAAGGTTTTTGCATTGTTAGAGATAAATTGCAAGATTTTTCTAGACTTTGACATTATCTTTAAGAGATTTTACTGTACGTTAATGTGATCTTAAGTTATGTTATTGAGAAGAGATTCTAATAGGTAATATAAATATTAAGATTAATAGGCTTAAGAAAGCTATTAGCTTTAATAAAGAATTCTTCTAGTTAAGAAGATTAATGATTGATTTAGATTATCTTTAGAAAAAGTCACATGTGTAGGTTTAATAGAAGTAAGATCTAGGTATGTTATTGAGTCTTGAATTAAATCTTTAATTGATTGTTTTCTTGTTTTGGTTCTTGATTAGTTGTTAAAATCATTAGTTGCTGCAATTTTAGTTTAGATGTTTAAGTTCTTGAAATTGAATTTACTGGTTAAATAATACAGCTAAGGTTAGTATTAATACTTGAGGTCTCTGAAGGATCGACTTTGATTCATATCTACTTTACTAGAATTTGATAGGTACACTTACCTCATACCATGGGGTTAGGGTTGGTGTTGTGCATTAAGGTTAGATTTGGTTAGTTAGAGGATAACGGGGTCCTTGAGCCTCGAGGCCTAATAAATTAGGCCTACAAATGATATTGACTAGAGTCTTTGAAGACCCGAAGAAGTTGGGATCGAAAGGTACTTGGGATAGGCTTGAATAGCCTATGCTGGTGTTAGATAGATCGGATGAGGCGCTTGAGCAGGTAAGGGTTTGAGGAGGCGTACTTAGGGGGCCTAAGTAGGTTGTTTAACTTGGGTTGGAGTGAACTTGTAAGGGGAGGTGAGCCAGTTAGGTTGTTGGATAGCTATTGATCCAGGGTAATACTTAGGGTGGGGGTGCTATGGTACTCGAGCAGGCATAAATACTTGGGCGTAAAATTGAATATCAACGCTTGCCCCCCATTCTCATTAGCGTCGAGATGGTGAGAAGAGTAGAGCATTTCGATCTCTGAAGGCCGAGGCTTGAGCTGCAATGGAATGATTATGAGGTGGCAGGTGGTGAGCCTAAACTTGTTGGTTGAGGACGGGGTACCATTGAGCATTTGTACATGTCATGCAACAGTTGGTTTGATTGATGTGACCTTTAGGATCCTCGAAGCTCAATGATGGTGCATATAGTTTTGAAAGCATGTATGGGGGCTGTAGACACCCTATTTTTATCCTCCTTTTAATTTTAATTTTTTTTTAGAATAGGGTAAAATGGTCCTAATTTAGGAAAAAAGCACACAAAAATTTAAAAACTACAAAAAAATAGAAAATTTACAAAAAATAAAAAATAGGAAATTTAGAGAAAATGAAAAAAAAAATAGAAAATTTATAGAAAATAAAAAAATTAGAAAAAAAAAAGATTTAGATAATTTGAAATAAAATAGAAAATTTTAATAATTTTAATATTTTTTGGGTCTTAGATAACAAAAATAATAAGAAGGATTTTGGGCCTAGGCTTATATTTAAATCTAGCCTAGGATAATCTAATCCATATGTGCAATAAGGCACAGCCTAACGGCTTAATAGTACTACATATGGACTTAATATTGCATTTAGCTTGGAGATCCTAGGTTCAAATCTCATTAAAGGCATAAAGCCTTTTATTTTTTTCCTTCACAACACATCACCACATGTTGGGATATCATTGGGCTACGTGTCCATGGTGGGATACGTGGCATTGCCTCATCTAGCCACAGCTAATGTGGTGCCATGTTAGCACCTTGTGACACATGTTCAATACGTAGCACATGATAAGTCGACTTTTGCTACATGTTCGACACGTGGCAAAACATGATTCGACCTCATGGTTGATGTGGTGCTATGTTTGCACCCTTTTCTCTCCCTTTCTTTCCTTTTCTTTCCCTCTCTCTTTTTCCCTAGCAAAGCCAGTTTGCATCCCCCACTTTGGCCTCATTTTTCACACAATTTCAATGCAAGAATATGCTAATTAATGGGTGATTCTTATTCTCTACATGGAGTACTTCGAATAGAGTCCAAGAACAAGTTTAGATTCATATGTTTAGGCATTCAAATGGGCTTTTGAAAATTGGAAAAAAACATAAAAACTCAGATTTTCCTTCTCCTTAAAACTTCCTTGATTCAAGTTGTTTATTGAATTTTGAAGCTTCCACTTGATCTTTTGGGCAAAAATGAACATCTTAGATACAACTTTGACTAGAATTTAACTTCAATTTGTGCTCAATTTAGAGATTAAATCATGGGTCTCCTTTGCTCATTCAATCTATTTAATGGCATTCAATCTCTTTCCATCTTCTATCCGAGCTTTCAACCTATAAATTGGACCTCCTACTCCTTAAATAGGGGCACATAGTCATAAAAAAACCACTCCAAGCATGTATACTCTCTCCCCAAATGCTCTTAAACTCTCTGTCTCTCTCTCCACTATCGTTGTTCCCTCTCTCTCTCTATAACTTTCTCTCTCTTTGACCACTTAAAGACCACGCCACCACCACCACCACAATTGACTCCCCCTTGACCTAGACACTTTAACTAGACTGAGTCCATCTGTAGCCGTACACCCTAGCCCTACACTGCATTGCTACTGTGAAACCCTTAACTACAATACCTATACCACTTCGAACTACCACATCGGGTGGTTTTTAGTCTACGATACCACTATAGCTGCACTTGCAACATCCTTAAACCTAAGACCCAACTTTCCTTTCCCTTCTAGTAGCTACCACCAAATGTCGTACACAACCACCACTTACAGCCAAACTCCGACCACCCCCAAACACCCCCATTTAGTCGCAGCATTTTGCTTAACCCCCCTAGTCTCTAATTCATCTCCCATGAAATCAGGGTTCCCTACTTTGAAAACCTCCTAGAACTGCCCATAAGAGGATCTCCACACCGCTACTCTCCTCCTTTAGCCAAGACATGTGCATTGTACGTGAATCAAGTTAGGCAACCTAACTTGTAACCCGAAGTCCGATTGTAATCTACCCTGAAGTCCAACTCATGTGCCTTTTGGTTTGGCTCTCCTTTATTTTGGTTTTTGCTTTATAAATTTATTTATTTATTTTATTTTTTGTAATTCAGATTGTACGTTTAACTCATAAAAAAAAGGAAAAAAAGAAAAGGGAAAAAGAGAATAGCGTAGTTCATTTTTATTTATTTATTTTATTTTACATCCCCAATTAAAATGAAACAATAAAATAGAATAAAATAAAAGAAATAAAAAATAACAAAAAAAATATAAAATAAAACGTAAAAATCATTTTATTACTTAAAAAAATTGTTTGCCAAATGAATGATATGAACCAACCTTTTTTAAAAAATCAAGATTGTTTGAAATTTTCAAAAGAAAAAAAAATCAATTTAAGACCCTCTTTTAGAAAGTTTTTCTTGAATAATTGAATCAACTTAAAACGTAAACTTGACCTTTTAGAAAATAAAATCAACTCATCCACCTAAAGTTTTTATCAAAAGAACTACGTATGTCTGATCCTGAATAGTAGGTACGTATACATCTTTGGAGCGACATAAAAGATGAAAATATTAGTTTTTCCACTTTTAGCCCAGATTATTCAATTTAGTAAAAATAAAAAATATATAATTTATTTAATGTCATGTTTTACAAAAGGTGATTTCAAGAAATTAAAACCAAATTTAAAAAGTTTATGATACTCGTAAGGGTTTAAAAAACCTAAACCCCAGACTTGTTTCTTTAGTTTTGTTTTTCTTTTCAAAAACCTTTTCTCTAAAATTGGTTTCTTCCATGCGAACTAGTGTTTAGATGAAAACCAAATCTACCCATTTGGTTTTGACCTAAATCATTTCCTAACTCTGATCCAGTGGTGACTCTTAAAATTCTTTTAAAAAGTAAAAAGTTTTAGTTTTCCTTAAACCTTAGTCAAGGATCAAAATAATGTTGATTGGTTTAGGGAAAATTTATAAAAACATGAGAAAAATCAGGCTCGACAGGGGGCATGTAGGCGATCCGTGTGCTATATGTATATGGGCTAGTAAGTGCTGAGCGATGACACATGGATGGTTGAGGTTAGAATTCCCATTTAAGCAGCAAAGATTTGTGTGCTGCCTTTTTGTCTGTGTAAAGGCCCTAGAGGAGGCTCATTTCTTCATTTTTGCTTTCTTCCTTACTGAGACTTTACCAAATTCTCTTTAGAAATCTCCTAACTTTCTTCAAACACTAAACACACCTAAAGCTCCTTTAACTCACTTCTCGAAGTGAAACTACAATGGTTGACTAGTGTGGCTCAAGGTTCTAAGGTAACTCCTCTTTTAAGGACATCTCCACCATGATCAAGGATACCTATAGGGAAATGGAGACCGATCTTACTCTTCACTACCCCCCACCCCCCTTGCAATGGTAACAAGCAATGGCAATGAGATGTAGACATAAGAAATAAAGAGGAGGGCAATTGCAAAGAAGCTTCTAGAAAGGTGTTGATTATTAGATTTCATTCACTCAGCTACTAACAAGTTGAATAACTCACTTCTCAACTAATGCTGAGTAACATAGATCTGCATCTAATTTGAATTTAAGGAAAGTGGTGTGAATAATTATCATTTGGCACGACTATATTACATAATTGCTCACTATTCTTACATTTTAGGGATGTACTTGATCGAGAGGTCTCCATTTGTCGCAATAATTATGTGATTAATTGCTATTTCAAACATTCAACATTTGCATATAAATATAGAGAAGAAGCACTATAAAGAGGATATGACAACTCATGACTACTTGTCTTATTTCTCCCCTAAAACTCATTTAATGACTTAGGCATCAGAGTAGCTCTACTAGACTAGCCTCGGTACTCTTTAGTTCTTTATACTTTACAGGAAGGAAATTATTCGAAAATCACCTAACAATGAAAGGTAAATTAATAATGGTGCGAATAAAGACTAAGCGAAGTTGCTACACTTAATAAGTAAGAGCTCAAATTCCATTTATTATGTGACATATAAGCACAAAAACGAGGCATTCAATAGGGCATACATAGCCATATGAGATAAAGCTGACAGTTGGGTTATAGAGCAGCTTCGAAAGGGTAAGAAGGCATGTGATCCTCAGGGGTGAGAGGTTATTTTTCCTTTATTTGAGTCCATTTGAGCTTAGGCTCTAATTTCCCTTCATAGAGTTCTAAGTTGAAGTATTCAAGTACTTTAAGGTATGCTAGGCCTCTCTACACCTGAATGTTTGGCTTCAACTACTTAGATTTGAGGCTGTGTTCATCTACCACCTATAGAGGCCTATGACTCAACTTTTTAGGCATTTCCTCCATCTAAAGTCGAGCCAAGATTGGTGGGTGTATTGCTTGGCCTAGAACAAGCATCTAAGGCTCTTCAAGGTCTTAAAGCCTAAGGTAGAGGGTTGGAAGGACAAGTTCATCTGAGTGTGGTTAGATAGAGAGCTGTTGCTCTCAACTAAGTGGAATCAATCAATAAGGACAACCTTGATGGACTACATGGCCCTTGAGGATGATGATGTGAGGGAAGAAACCCTCAATTAGGTGTTCTGACTTAGGGATAGGTTCACTATCAACATTATTGTGAGCAACCATGTCCATGGGAGGCTATTGCTTATTATGGAGATAGGTACTGGTTGGGGGCCTAGCTAAGGGGTATGGTCGGGAGTTCATCACTATACGTCATTGTTTTAAGGGGGGCTTAAGGTTAGTCATCCTTGATAGGATTAGCTTAAATGTTCCTTTTTGTTATTTATGTGACTAACTCCATTTCTGTATTTGTAGCCTTGCAAATCTGTGGGAGGACTTTCGATGGGCCATAAAGGAGGTCCATGAGAAGAGACTCTAGGAGTAGGCCAGGAACAAGAAGACTTGGGTCCATGAGGTGGGGACCTCAGTTGCTATTGGAGATGGTGAGGATGCTCCTTTAAGGAAGAGGAGTAAGAAGGATACTATTGGCTCCTCAGAGGGGAAGAAGAGTAGGAAAGGCTTGAGGCTCCTATCAATTCCTAGGGTCACTAAAATCATGTTGATGAGGATCCCCTTCGCTACCTTAGTGACATAAGTTCCTAAAGGAGGCTTAGACAGGTTAGCCCCATTATTCAGTAGTGGCTTAGGCAAGGCTATTGTAAATTTCTCTACTAAAGGGTTAGAGATGCTTGAGCTACACATTAGGGACGAGCCCTCTAATGATGAGGCAGGAGGTTAGTAATAGTAGTGATCCTCAAAGAAGCCTCTACAAAACTGCGGAGTAGAAGTGGTAAAGATGAATGATGAGCCATAACAATTGCCTGGTTGTCATTGTGGGAAAAATTCAATCGTAGACCTCGAGTTAGACCTCATTAGGCTCTTTGAGGGTAAGACATATGTCGAGTTCGTAGCGGTGGCTTTAGGGAAGCTCTGTGAGGTAAGGCTCATGTACTGTAAGTCGGTGGTTATTAGTCGATTCGTGTGACTAATAGCTTATTTGCTTGTGTGTAGGCAATGACAATCTGTGATTTCACCTTCGATGTGGCTTGAGCTCTTAATAGGGTATGTCCTTTAGTTTTTGTTTTGTTGGTTGTCATAACTATAATGAAGTGCTCGCTACTTGACTTTGCTTATTTTGTAAGGGGTTCGCAGGAAGACTTCTTAGTTGGAGGAACAAGTCTCTAAGCTCCTAAAGGAGGTTGATGTCAAGAGGACAAAGAACAATGACCTCTTCTTGACCTATGGTTACCTCAACAAGCAAAGCAAGAAAGTTACTGGTGGTAGCTTAGGCAAAGGGTAAAGGTGAAGCTTCGAAGAAGAAGAGCGAAGAGCTGATGGGTTTAGTAGATGCTTATAAGCACAAGTTGATTGAGGTAGAGAGGGAGGTCGAGAGGAGAGCAATGGAGCTCAAAGAGGCTTAGCTAGGTTCCAAACTTAGAAGGCCGAGCTAAGGGAAGGCCATGACCTAACCCTAGAGGCCATGCAACAGATCTTTATGAAGATCACTTCGAGGCCTAAATTCAAGAGTATAGTTGCTGAGGTCATGTTTGATGGAGGAAAGGAGGTACTGTTGAAGTTCGTGAGAAGTACCTAGCTCTCGACCTCAACTTCCTCTACTGGTTGGATGAGAATGCTACTGGGTCTGTAAAAGGCTTTGAGGTGTCTGTTGCGGAGGGCAGCCATGAAGATCAAACTAGAGACTAGTAGAGGCTCTTCGTTGTGATTTTGCTTTCTTTTTGTCCCCTCTTTTGTATATTTTTCTTTTGTTTCCTTCTATGTTATACTCAAGGCTAGGATGCCAATCCTTAAAGCCTTATATGTTTGAAATTAATGAAAGTACTTTGTTCTAAGGTGTGTTTTCTCCTCGTAGTTGTTCTATTTTGAGTTTATTTCCTTTGTTGTCTATTTTTTGAGTGTTAACATATGCTTGGGTGTCCTAACAATTCATGAAACTATAGGTTTTAGATGAACATAGGTAGATCGCTTGAGTGCCTAGGACTTTAAGTCATGCTTAGTACTCAACATAGTAGTTATTGGTCTCGTATAAGATATCAAGAGAGGGGTGGGGTAAGTTGATATCTTTAAAATTTTTCGATACAAGTTGAAAATACCCCTCTTAATAACTTAATTTGATGAACACTAGTACTTTAATAATTTAGTATACAATTAATAATCAACTTAAAATAAAAAGATAGGGAGGAGAATATCAGGCTTAAGATTTATAGAGTTTCAGCTTTCTACCTATTACTATCTTCTAACTCCACTATTGGGGACTCAATCTACTTCATTGGTGTCATTCTACTTGATCTACTATAACAAAATTATGAGAAGTTTACAAGCAACAACCATATATAGGCTTTACTACACTCTGCTCTGCCTATTTAGCCTGTTTTCAATCTAGGCTAATATAGATCTACAGAGTATAATCTAACTTCTTTCAACTTCAAACAAAAAAAAAATTTTACAAGAAAAACAAGTGAAAATAACAATATGAATCTCAAAAGATTTCGAATAAAAACATAAGTAATGATTGATGAGCGATTCGCTTCAGTTTAACTTTTTAAAGTAGTATCTGAAACTCGTTTTATGCTCTTTCAAATAGTAAAAATTGCTCACGATCCAAGTATAATGTATATGTAATCTTTCGCTTCTTATATTCATGTATACAATTTTGAATCGCTTTTCCTTTTATACTTGAGTCTTCCAACAGCTAAAAAAAATGATGAGAATTATCTTCAAATCATGTTTATCCTTTTCAATGTCTAGATGATCCTTAAATATTTTTTAGAAGATCTCTATGATTTGAATTTTAAATCCGATCCTTTGAGCTTGGTAGAATATGCTTGATTAGCAATTTCTACATAAGCTTAAGCTAAAAAAAAAATGAAATCCCATAAGATTTGAAACCAATCTTATCCTTATCCATTCTTATATATATCTTGATTTATCTAAAGATATGTTCGCTTAAAAATAATCCCTATGGATTCTTGATTCCATCTTAAGTGAAATGGTATTAAGTATATTTTCTTAATATATCCAATCCAGTGGAGCTAAGCCTTATTTACTTTGAATTTGATATGTATTAATTTTCAACGTTATTCTTCCAGACTAACTATTCAAATAACCTTCCGAAGAGTATTAGTCTTCTTTTCTTTGAAGTATTTGAACAAGTTTCTGAAATGTTGTGCCGATCCTTCTTATAAAAGCTTTTGAAACATTTTCTGAATATTTTTAGACTTGTTTGCCTGTCTGTTTGTCAGTCAATCAGTCAGTCTCTCTCTCTCTCTTTTAATTAAATTGGCCTTCTGAATAAGTTTCTAAAACTAACTCAATTTGCATTTTTGGACTTTCTGAGAAATTGTCTAAATACTTGCATATTTGATGAGTCATTAGCATTCTTTCTTTTTGTTATAATCAAAATTTATGAGAGATATCTAACATTCTCTTCCTTTTTAATAATAGCAAAAACACTTTATAGATAAAAAAAACATAAAGCTAACTAAATTGATATCCATTAAACAGTAAAAAGGAAAAACAACCAATGAAAATTCACATAAGCAACATGTTGTACAGAACTTAAACGTTTTTGGTTTTTCTCTCCCCTTTTTGTTTATCATTAGAGATTATGTATTAACTCCCCCTTAATATTTATAAACAATCAATATGTATAGACTGAAAAGACTTAATAGATTAATAGAATGTACATAGCTAAGTCCATAGAGAGACTTGTGATCAAAAAATAAAAGAAACTAATACCATAACAAAGTTTAGTCGGAACAAAAGATCCTAACACAATAACAAAATACTGTAATAAGAAAAGTTATTTCTAAGATCTTTTTGTTTTCTTCCTAGCATAGAGCTTAAATCTTCCAGAATATGTTAGAATTGCCTTGCTAGGAGAAGTAGTAGCTTTAGATGGTTTCTTCACAGTGGAGATTGGTTCTTTGTTCTTCATAGAAGTAAGTCTATTTTGAGTTGGAACAGGTACAATAGATTCTTTGTTAGAACCAACGGAAGGAGTTTCTATATCTCTTTTTGGAGGTGTATGTTCTTCTGGATTTAGAATAGGAGTGTTAATTGGAGATATTTGAGTTTCTAAAGATAGAAACTTAAGATTAGAAGAATGTAGGGAGATGAATGGAGTTTTGTTAGATGCTGGAATAGGGAGTGGATTAGTTTGAATAGTTGGTTGAGGAGAAATTGCAAGGGAGTAAGGTTTACTTGTTGTGAAGTGAGGATCTAAATTAGGAACAATTGGTTTAGGTAGGGGAACAGTTAGTTGAGTCTATTCAAGGAGTTTAGATGGAAGGTCATTAGGTTGAGCTTTGTCATCGAGAATGGATTTTATAACAGTTTCTTTGACCTAGACTTTGAATAAGTCTTTCATTCTTGCAAGCTGATCTTTGACAAGCTTCCTAAGAATTTCCTTAATTCTCTTAGAAATTTATTCAACAAAAACTAAACTTTTACCCTATTTAGAGGGAACAGGCTATAACTCAATACTTTCTGAATCATTATTTGAAAGTGATCTAGTTACTTCCTTAAATTCTATCCCACCAGATCTTTTTACCAATTTTCCTTTCATATTTTGATATTTCACAATAGGTTCCTTCCCCTCATTTCCTTTTCTTTTCATTGTCCTTTTCTTCAATAATGATCACTCTCCTTCTAATGTTTGAAGGGTGAATATAAATATCTCCATTATGTGAATGCCAAAGTTTGTCATTCACGTAGATCCAAATCTGCTTAAAAATTTTTTCTCCTGACTTTATAGGATAGAAAGGGCAAGTGGCTTCAATTGGAATTTTCAGTTTTTTGAAATTGAAGAGAGCCATCAGTAAATTCCCATATGGTTTAACATCTAATTGTTGCCATATGTGCCTCATCATTAGCTCTATTACATCTTCTTTTTTCTTGCCTAACATTGCCAAAATAACTAATGTATCTTCTCTTATCACAGAGGTTGCATTATCCGTTCTAGGTAACACAAATGTGTTGACAAACTTATGCAAGATTCTAACTAATAGCTCAAACTCGGTACTAAAAATATCTCTGCCTACACATAACTCTATTCGATCATTTAACTCTATAAACACATTCTCCTTAGTCATTTGTACTAGGTTTTCATCTTCTTTGATTTCCTTAATGTTGAAGCATTTCAGGATATCCTTCTATGGTGTTTCAATTTTTTGACCTAGTACTACTGATTTCCAAACATCTTGATCCTTGTTATCAAGTCTTCTATAAAATTCATCCACAAGTTCCCCATATATAACTTCTGATATTTACTAAGCCATTTAGACTTAACCTATCCATGTACTCCTTCCAGTAAAAACCATTCTTTTCAAAGAATTATAGATCTAAATAAAAAGAATCTTTGATACATGGATTTTTATCTTTTATTGTATATCTTTTCTTGGGTTTGTCTTTTGACTTGGAGGAGGGTTTTGTGATCACTACTTTCAAAGATTTCTGCACAGCTTTAAAAGGTTTTGAGGTTTTCTTCACTAAGGTTATAACCCTGGTCTTTCGTGGAGTCTTCTTGTGTGTTAGTACATGAGGTTGTTTAGGAGGATCTTTTTTAGACTTTTCTTTAGATGGCTTGTCTAAAGAACTAGTGCCTTCAAATTTAGCAACTTCTTTGAATGAATTGGACTTTTGTACATCTTGAGCATCCTTTTGATTAACTTCTTAGATAGGTTCAGAATGTTCCTTAGAACCATCATTTTGATTCAATTCCTCAACAGTTTCTTCCGTTGGTTCATCACGTAATTTTAGGGTTTGGGTTCTTTTAGGTGATTCTTGATGCATTTTAAGGGGTAGATTGGGTTGAGAATTTATAGGAATGGTGGTGTTGGTTTCTTGTTCATCAAGAACAATAGGAGTATTAGGATTGTTTTAGACTTTGGATTTGGTTCCACTTACAGTAATATGGGTTGATTTTCTAGGAACCATGATTTTGGTTGTGAGAGAAATCATGAGAAGGAAATATGAAGAGCTTGAAAAAGTAGGAAGAAGAAAGAGAACAAGGGCTTTTATACATTAGAGAAGCAAAATGGCAGTAGGATTTGTTGGTCCTTATCTGGATGCATGTAGGCTGATTTATTGGACCCACTACCAAAAATATTAAGAACCTACTACGAATATGCTAAGACCCACTAAACACTTTTTCGTATGCAACACACGAAAAGAAAATCTTCATGAATGGACACAAATGCCAAGATGGATTTGTATGTATTTAATAATTTTAGCCTAAGGGAAATTAATTAAATATTCTCCATGCTAATAAAAAGGATTACACATACTAATTTCACTATTAATAAATTCAAACCTTAATTTATCTAAAGGCTTTTTAAATATATTAGCAAATTGATATTTAGTTGGAACAAAATCAACACTTACATCATTATTTGCAACATGATCACGAATGAAATGTTGCATTATTTCTATATGTTTAGACCTTGAGTAATGAATTGGGATTTTTGTAAGATTAATAGCTTTGGTATTATCACATTTTATGAGTATATTTTTATAACTTATCCCTTAGTCATTCAATTGTTGTTTTAACCAAAGTATTTGAGCATAACAATTTCCAATAAATAGATATTCAGTTTTTGCAGTTGAAAGAGCAACAAAGTTTTGTTTCTTAGAGGACCAAGAAACTAACTTATCTCCTAAGAATTGATAAGTATTTGAAGTGCTCTTCCTATCCACTTTGCAACTTACATAATTAGTATTTGAATATCCTATGAGATCAAAATTTTGACTCCTAGGATACCAAAGTCCTAATTTTGTAGTGCTTTTTATATATTTAAAGATTTTTTTTTAACTATAGCTAAGTGTGTTTTTGTTGGTGAACTTTGAAATCTAGCACACATATAGGTACTAAACAAAATATTAGGACATGAAGCTGTTAGATATAGCAAAGATCCAATTAAGCTTTGATATAATTTTTCATTTACCTTTTTGTCATTATCTGTGATGTCAAGTTTTGTTGAGGTACTCATAGGAGTTAAAAAATCCTTGGTGTTCTCAAAATGAAATTTCTTCATAATTTGTTTGGTATACTTCTCTTGGTGAATAAATATTCCATTTTCTAATTGTTTAATTTATAATCCTAAGAAGTTTAATTCTCTTATGAATGACATCTCAAATTCTACCTACATTAAGCTTGAAAACTGTTGACAATATTTCTCATTAGTTGCACCAAAAACAATGTCATCAACATAAATCTATACAACTAACATATCTTTTCCATGATGTTTCATGAAGAGTGTAGTGTTTACTTTTCCCCTTTGAAAGTTATTTTTAATTAAGAATTAACTTAACCTTTTATACTAAGCACGAGGAGCCTATTTGAGTTTACATAAAGCCTTTTTCAACTTATAAACATGATCTGATTTGAAGGGATCTTCAAATCCAAGAGGTTGATCAACATACATTTCTCCTTTTATAAAGCCATTCAGAAAAACACTTTTTACATCCATCTAATACAATTTAAAAATTTTCAAACAAGGAAATGCAAGTAATAATCTTATAGCTTTTAACCTAGCAATAGGAGCATAAGTTTTATCATAGTCTATCCCTTCTTCATGAAAGTAACCTTTAGTCACTAGATGCGCTTTATTTCTTACTGTTTTTCTATGTTCTTCTAGCTTATTCTTAAAAAATCCATTTAGTTCATATGATTGACTTATTTTTGGGTTTTGGAACTAAATACCAAACTTGATTTCTTTGAAACTTAATATGTTCTTCTTGCGTAGCTAAGATCCAATTATTATCATTTAAACCTTTATCAATTGAGTAAGGTTCAATTTTAGATATTAGAGGAAAATGTTTTCAAAGCTTTGTAAGCTCGATCTTGTTCTTATTTTAGATCTAACATTACCAATTATAAGTTTAAGAGGATGATTAGTTTTGAATTTAAGAGATGATGTTGGAGTATAAAAGTGTTTAGAACCTTTTGACTTACCTTCTGGAAGTGTTTCGACAAACCTAGTATTAGTTTCTGAAAAACCTTCTAATCTTGGTTCTATTTTAGATACATCAGGCATTTTTTAAGTTTCCATTGTCTTGTCTGAAGGAGGTTCTGACTTACTTTGTTTTGAATCAATTTGTATTGTATTGTTTTTATTCGAGGCAATTGGAGATTCATCATTTGATTCTTCATTACTTATTTCTTCAATGAACTTGACATTTATTGATTCTTCTCCTACCTTTGTTTCTTTATTATATACTCGATATGCCTTCGAATTTAGAGAGTAGCCTAAAAAGATGGCTTCATTAGCTCTCTCTTCAAATTTTCTCAATACCTTTCCTGTTTTCTTTACAAAATACTTACGATCAAATGTGTGAAAATATGAAACAGTAGGTTTTCTACCTTTGTAAATCTCATAAGTAATTTTATTTGTCAAAGGTCTAACGTATACTTGATTTATGATGTAACAAGCTATTAATGCTGCTTCTACCTAAAAGTGATCTACTGTATTACTTTCATTAAGTATAGTTCTCGTCATTTCTCGAATGGTCCTATTTTTCATTCAACTACCCCATTTTGTTGTGGAGTATAAGGTGTAGAAAAGTTATGAGTGATGCTCTTTTCTTCGCAAAACGAGATAAAATCTGAATTTTCAAATTCCTTTACATAATCTGTTTGTAGATTGATAATGGAGAAGCCTTTTTCATTTTTAACTCTTTTGAAAAAAATTTCAAAGCTTTTAAAAGCATCACTTTTATAATGCAAGAATAAGATCCATATAAATCTAGAGAAGTCATTTACTATGATAAGTCCATACTTATTTCTTATAAGACTTAAGAGTGCAGGTTGGACCAAATAGATCTAAGTGCAATAACTCTAAAGGTTTTTGAGTGGATATTACTTTCTTGCTCTTATGTGATGATGAACTCATTTTATTCTTAAGACAAGTAGCACAACGAATATTCTCATGAGGATATAGTTTTGGTAAGCTTTGAATTAAGTTATTTTTAGATAAATTCTTAAGTTGTTGAAAGTTCACATGCCCTAGCCTCTTAAATAAACATTCTTCTTTCTAAATCCTTCTAACAACATATGTCTATCCTTATTAAAACCAATACATTTATCATGTTAAAAAATTATTCTATATCCTTTATCACATAATTGACTTATGCTTAGTAAGTTATATTTCAACCCTTTAACTAACAATACATTTTCAATTGAGTGAGGTGTCAAACCAATTGAACCTACCATAATTATTTTATTTTACCTTTACCATTGTCACCAAATTTTATATAACCATCTTCCTTTCATTCTAAATTTATGAACAACAAAGCATCACTTGTTATGTGTCTCAAGCATCTGTTGTCAAGATATCATGTTCTTTTTATCTTAGCTTCATATTCTTGCACACATCATAGTACAATCAAGCTTGTTTATGAACTCAGCGGAGCTTGGGTTCATGATAATTCAAGCTCATCTTTTGAATTGGATCTTAATTATTGTTGAGCTTGTATTTTTTGTAAAAACAATGTTTCTTTATGTGACCTAGTTTATTACATAGAAAATAAGCATAAGGTTTTTACTCAGTATATTCGTTACTTATTGCTTTCCTTTAACTCAGATCCTCTCTAAAATACCATCTATTGATCCTTCTGTTGTATGCTTTGAAAGGATAATTATTGTTGGTTATTTTCTCTATGTAACCTAGTTTATTACATAGACAATAAGCATAAGGTTTTTTCTCAGTATACTTGTTACTTACCACTTTCCTTTAACTCGGATCCTTTCTAAAATACCGTCTGTTGATCCTTCTGTCGTACCCTTTGAAAGGATAATTATTGTTGTTTATTTTCTCTATGTGACCTAGTTTATTACATAGAAAATAAGCATAAGGTTTTTACTCAATGTACTTGTTACTTACCACTTTCCTTTAACTTGGATCCTTTCTAAAATACCATCTGTTGATCCTTTTATTGTACTCTTTTAAAGGATAAGAGTACTTTCTAACAAATTAAAATGCTTTGCTTTTTTCATTTTCTTTGAACGTTTCTTAATTTTTTTCTTTTGGTTTAATAAATACTATTTGTCTTTTTGTTTTAGATGTTTCTCTAAATTTGAAATCAAGTCCAAATTTTGAATTATCTATTCATTGACTAGAAATTAACATTTGTAACTTTTCATCACTTTCATCAAACTTTCGGAACATGTTTTTGGTTGATTTAGATAGATCCCCTACACGACTTTTTGAATTTTTAATTTCTTCTTTTAGAATAAGATTTTCATTGACTGACGCTTTACGAACAACATGTAATCCTTCAAAATCATTTTTCAAAAAATCATTTTCATTTGCTAGCAATTGATTTGTTTGAGTAAGAGCTTGCTTTTCATTATTTAATGTCTTTACTTTTGATTCAAGCTTAGAAATCTTGTCACTTGACTTGGAAAGAGCTTTGAGCAGTTTGTTGATTTTAGCACATATATCATTAGATACTTCTAGGTTAAAATTAGAATTAGTTTCAAAATTTACCTCAAAGAGTGCCATAAGATATAGATTTGCTTCCACACATTCTTCTAAACTTTCTAACTCAGTTTCTAAATCTTTTAGATCACTTCATGTAGCCATAATGTAGCCATAAAAGATTTGTGTTTCTTATTAAATTTCTCCATTTTCTTGATTAACACCGGACATTTATACTTGATATACCTTGGCTTTTTGCATTCATACCAAATAACTTCCTTTTGAAACTTTTTCTCTTCCTTTTCCTTAATTACCTTTCCTGCATCATTAGATCAGTTGTCATGACCCTAAAGGGGGCCTAGTAGGATTACCTAAAATTTTCATATCATGTGTGCACCCATGATTTGAAAATCATCTTGCAAGTTAGAGATTGCAAGATTCTAAACAATTAGTCACTAAAGTTATTTATTTATTTATCTATTTAATTAACTTACGACCACATATATGTGACTATGGATATCTGATAAGCTACAGTCCATTAGAACCGCAGAGAATCGATATCCTCTACCAAACAATAGGATTAGGTAGTAAAGTACTAAAATTTAAACTTACTAAAGTCGCAACATTTAAATGTAATATTAATAATTATATATATAATAATTCAAATGAACTATATAGTCTGTCCTCAGAGTTTAACTTCTATGCATCTCAATGTTGACACACAACTCTCAGTTCTTAACTCATGCTCGATCATCTTGTAACCTGCAAAAGAAAACTATTGGGAAGTAAGCTGTAAGAGCTTAGTGAGTTATCCTTCGTACTATACCAACAAATAAGTTATCAAATAATTTATTACCAAACATATGAATGTATGAATAAGCAGTATGCCAAACAGTATATATGTAATTGATCGGTGCTGCATACAATATCGGATTTAATGCCCTCCGAAGTAAGGGTTGGAGATACATCGGCACCAATCACAATCGGGCTTTAGCACTTGGGTTTTTAACCTTATATCATTATATATCTATATATGAATTCCTTGTTTCACAGAACAGGTTTCTAATTCCAACAGTCAACAGTATACAAATATCCAGGTCTAACGATGAGCTGGCTCTTGCAGTCCATGCTCACACCTTACAGTGGTGGTCTCTAGATGCGACCCTTAACCACCTACAGTTAGCGTCTCCGACGCCAATTGAACCTGTGAGTCAAGGGTAGGGTCTTGTTATACCAATGTTCCTGTACTGTACTAATTAAATCATATGGGAATCCATCCCTCCAAGGCCCTTCATTACCAACTGCATGAGCTGACGGTCGGAACATTATATGCAATATTCGTGCTCTATGCATGAATTGTTTAATTTTAGTTGGGTTGGATATGATTTAGTCAATTTATGAGGTGGTCAAACATTATTAACAAATCATTTAAATAATGCAACAATCAATTATATAACCAAATCTTCAACTATCACATTTAACAGTATTTTGCACAATAATCAATCAATATTAGTCACATGCATAACCGGAACCCCCATGCATCAAGTTATTAATATTTAATTTATGTGCACTAACTACAAGCACAAAACAAGTATAGAGTCATCGGGAGTATTCACCTAGTCATAAATAATGTTAAGGATTGTAATAGTCTAAAGGAAAATTGATCTCGATCTTAGGATTATCTAACATTAGGGAAATATGGAAAGTAGTAAGTTTAGGAAAACAACTAAATTAGTATGCTAAATCGTACCGTTTACTTAAAACGATTATTGATTTACGTGAAATCATCGATTCGAGCTTTTTATCGAATCGCGTATAACTTTTTCGTTTTAGCTCGGATCGTTATGAACTTATAGTTTATTTTGATCATTTTCGAGCATANATAATATACATCTATACTAGAAAAATAAATTACTTACCTATTTATTTAATTTCTCTTCTTCTTTTCCTTCTTCTTTTCTTCTTTCTTTTTCCTTCTTTCCCTCACGGTTTTGCTTCCAGATTTTCGATTGTGTGCACGACTTTTTTCTTTTTTCTTTTTTTTTTCCAAATTTTATTTCCTTCTCTTGTTTACGTCATTAGTAAGCTTAAAATCTAAGCTAAGATATTATCTATTCTTTTGCATTAATGAGGATAAAACAAAAGTAATAATTTCAATTTTTCTTTTATTTTACACTCAACACATGGCAAATTAATTTAGTCACATGGGTTGCTGATTTTTCTGATTTTTGTTTTAGTTCCAAGACGTAGTAATTGGGAGAAAGAAGAAAAGAGAGAAAAAGAAAAAGAAAGAGATGGAAAATAAAATTTAATAATAAATATATGTAATTTTTTGAAACATAAAAATTATAAAAATAATCATCATAAATTAATTTTGGAATTTTATGAAAATTTATCAATTTAATTGGTGCCTGTTACAATTATAATTTTAACAAGTTATTGTAATGATTTCGTTAAAATTTTATGCAATTACTTGATTTAGTTGATAAGTGCAATCGATTACAATTATATTACTATTGAGTGATATTTAATTATTTTATAGGCTTAAAGTTATAGTTTTAGAGTTTCGATCAAGTTCGGTTTCGATTTCAAGTATTTGCATGCACATCGGATTTAGGGTTTTTGTATGTAATTTAGGTTTTGATAGATTTTTCTATAATTTTTATTACTTATACTATATTCAAATTTATAATTTATTAAATTTTTATCTTGTTCGGCTTTAATGACTTATCAAGTCATTTACAGTATTAAGATTCAATTCTACTTTTAAATAGCTAAATTTACGGGGTTTACATTAGTTGTTATTAGTAGAAAATCTTTTAGTGAATTTTTTCTTACCTTTCTTCTTTGGCCATTTATTGAGATTTCTAGCTAGAAGTGTCACATTCTCATCTTTTTCTTTAGATGAATCTTCTTTTTTAGAGTTAGCATTTGTTTCTTTGGCTTTGAAAGCTACGACTTTTTTTTTTTGTATCCTCTAAAGTATTTTTTGATTTGAGAAAATTAGTTTGATATGCCATGAGCTTGTTGCGCAATTGACTTAGGGTTAATGTCTTCAAATCACAAGCTTCTTTTATGGAGATTTTCTTTGTATTCCATATTTCGGGATGGATCCTTACTATCTTATGTACCATATCTATATCACTAATTATTTTGCCAAGAGAAGACAATTCATTAGTTATGGTAGTGAATTTACTAAAAGAGTACTTGATTTCTTTGTTAGGAAGAATTCGAACAGTTTCATATTGTTGAACTAGCGAGTTGATTCTTGTATCCTTGATTGTTTTTGTCCCTTCATAGGTTTGCACCAAGGTGTTCTAAATATCTTTAGCTATTGTACATGAAGTTATTAGACAAAATTTGGACCGTGCAATAGTACTCAAAAGTAAATTCTTAGCCTTAGAATTTACTTTGGTTTTGGTGATATCATCATTTGTTGCGATAACGGTTGGAATGAGATCTTCTGTAGAAATAATTTGCTAAGCTTGATTGCCTGATGCTTTCACAAAATTCATCGTCATGAATTTCTTGCAAGGAAAGTTAGTTCCATAAAAAAATGGTGTCTTGCCGGGCTGAACTATTAAATTACCACTTGGTTCACCCATGATCTTGAACTCTTCGTGATATTAGAATGAGGCTCTAATACCAATTGTTTGTCCTGCATAAGATAGATAGATAGAGAGAGAGAGAGAGAGAGAGAGAGAGAGAGAGAGAGAGAGAGAGAGAAGGGGGGGAAGGGGGTTGATGAATTGATATATTTAAACTTTTTGAAACTTTTTTTATGCAAGTTGAAAATACCTCTCTTAATAATTTAATTTGGTGAACAATAGTACTTTAATAATTTAGTATATAATTAGTAATCAACTTAAAATAAAAAGATAAGGAGAATAATATCAAACTCAAGATTTATAGAGCTTCGGCCTTCTATCTACTACTCTCTTTCAACTCTACTACTCTCTTTCAACTCTACTATTGGGGACCCAGTCTACTTCACTAGTGTCATTCCACTTGATCTACTACAACAAATTTATGAGAAGTTTACGAGCAACACCTACACATAGGCTTTACTAGACTTTGCTTTGCCTATCTAGCCTCTCTTCAATCTAGGCTAATATAGATCTGCAAAGTACAATCTAACTTAACTTTAGACAACAAGCAAATTTTACTAGAAAAACAAGTGAGAATAATAATATGAATCTCAAAAGATTTTGGATAAAAACACAAGTAATGATTGATGAGAGATTTGCTGCAGTTTAACTTTCTAAAGTAGTATTTGAAATTCATTTTATGCTCTTTCATATAGTAAAAATTGCTCACGATCTAAGTATAATGTATATGTAATCTTTTGCTTCTTAGATTCATGTATACAATTTTTAATCACTTTTCCTTTTATACTCGAGTCTTCTAACGGCTAAAAAAAAAAATGATGAGAATTATCTTCAAATTGTGTTTATCCTTTTCAACGTCTAGATGATCCTTAGATATTTTTGAGAAGAACTCCATGATTTGAATTTTAAATCCGATCCTCTAAGCTTCGTATGATATGCTTGATTAGCAATTTCCAAATAAGCTTTGGTTTAAAAAAAAAAATGAAATCCTACAAGATTTGAAACCAATCTTATCCTTATCCATTCTTATATATATCTTGATTTATCTAAAGATACATTCGTGTAAAAATAATCCCCCTGGATTCTTGATTCCATCGTAAGTGAAATAGGATTAAGTGGATTTCCTTAATACATTCAATTTAGTGGAGCTAGGCCTTGTTTACTTTGAATTTGATATGTATTAATTTTCAATGTTACTCTTTCAGATTAACTATCTGAATAACTATATGAAGAGTATTAGTCTTCTTTTCTTCAAAGTCTCTAAACAAGTTTTTGAAATGTTATGCTGATTCTTCTTATAAAAGCGTTTAAAACATTTTTTGAATATTTTCAGACTTGTTTCTTTTCTTTTTTTTTTTTTAATCAAATCAGACCTTTTGAATAAGTTTCTAAAACTAACTCAATTTGGAATTTTGGACTTTCTATGAAACTGTTTGAATAGCTGCATACTTGATGATTCATTAGTATTTTTATTTTTTATTTTTTATCATCAAAATTCATGAGAGATATCTAACAGTAGTATTTTGACTAGGTCATTCATGCTTCCTTGTGTTGGTTCGAGTTCCTCCATGATAATTGGTGTTTTGTTTCCAAGTATTTGGGTATCCTTAAGGGAGTCATTTTGCTAAGGAGTGCTATAGGCAAGCTCATGGGCTTTATGATAATGTCATACTTGGTTCGAAGCACTAAACCTTCGTGGGTCATTGAGTAGCTATCGATCGGGTTGATGTACTTGGTTTAAAGTACTAACCTTGCAAATGTAGGTGTCGCTAGGGTGCCTAAGGTTAGAGATGTCAATTGACTTAGTATGCTTAATGCTTAAGACTCTTGGATGTATAGACCAGCAAGAGTGCCTAGTGCCTTTCTTCCCTTGGATGCTAGCATTGGTGAGGGTTGGGTTTGAGGATGAAGATCGAATTGGAGATAAGTGTTTGGAGTAGACTAGTAAAAAAGAAAGTAAACAAGTGCATAGGAACTTGTCTTTTGTTAACTAGTAGATATTTACATGTGCATTAAACTCTTTACTGTACTTTACATAAAATAAGGCTTTAGGTTGTTGGCATTCCATGTCCTCGTGATGAGTTGTCCATCTAAGGTTTCAAACCTATAAGTGCTGTTGCCTATATCTTCCCTCACTCACATTTGATCCTCCTAGTTTGGTGTGAGCTTCCCTTGCCCTTCATAGGAGCCCATGGCCTTTAGCTTACAATACATTAGGTCTCTAGGCTAGAAGACCTTATACTTGACCTTCTTGTTGTAGTATTAGGCTACCCACTACTATAGTGGCTATCCAAGCTTTAGCAATGTTACGAATCTTATCTATTGTATCGAGGCTCACTTGCATGGCCATGCAGTTGGTGTTGGTGTTGAAATACTGGACCAAGCTTGTCGGGAGCTCTGGCTTGATAGGTGGGATGGCTTTGGAGCCAAAGGTAAGGTGAAATGGTGTCTCTTTAGTAGAAGTCTTATGAGTGGTTATACCCTTAAAGGATATGGGAAAGCTCATTAGCTTACTTCCCCTTTACTTATTCTACTCTCTTCTTTAGGCTGCCAAGGATTATCTTGTTGATTGCTCCAATTTAGTTGTTAGACTAAAGGTGGGCCATTAAGGTGAAGTAGAGTCTTATGTGGTGCTTCTCACAAAATTCCTTGAACTTGGTGCTATGGAATTGCTTTCCATTGTTTGTGATCAGGGTGTAGAACATAATAAGGATGTTGGTGAGGATGAAGCGTTTGACCACTTTAGCTATAGTATTGGCAATTGGCTAAGCTTTGACCTACTTAATGAAGTAATCTATGATTATTGGGATGAATTGAAGACCCTTGGACACTTTGGGGAAGGGTCCAAGGATGTTAAGACCCCATTAGATAAATGACCATGGATTAGTCATGGAGTAGAGGTCGGCACCGATACATGGCTAATTGGCAAGTGTTTTTAGCTCTTGTGACATTTCTGTACCATAGCCTTCACATTTTCTTTCATCATCAGCCAGTAGTAGCCAAAGTAGAGGGCTCATACATAGAGCATCCAAGCGTAGATACGATTGTTGTAGACCTGGCTTGTAACTCTTCAAGGACATAGATGCCTTCCTCAGGTCAGAGGTACTAAATGATTAAGATGTTGTGGTTGTGATAGTAGAGGATGTCATCAATGATGGTGTAGTTTGCTGTGTTGTAGGCTAACCTCTTGGCTTTGCCCTTATTCTAAGGCAGCATCCCTATCTTGAGATAGTTAATGATCAAGTCCATCCAGCAAGGCTTGGTAAATGAGGGTTGGATCTCTAATACTTCTTACTATTGCTCTTTGACTGTACACTTGGGGACATATTGTAGGAAGATTTGCTTGTCGCCCTTATAAGGCAATGGAATAGCCATAAATACAAGCTTCAACGGTTTGTTTACTTCATAGTTCTCTACTTAAGGATTTTTATTTATGTTCCATGAGGTAAAACCCAAGACAAGATGCTTTCTTGCTCGAAAATACTTCGTCATGGTTTCTCCTTTCGCCTTGTATTCTCCTTTTACTTACCATACCATAAGCCTGGAGTTCAAGTAGATCTCCGCCTTCTCAACCTTGATATCTTTGGTGATCTTCAAGTTTGCAATTCGTGCTTCATAGTTGGCTTTGTTATTACTTGTTGGGAATTTGAACTTGAGCGCATAAAGGACCTTAGTACCATAAGGCCCTTGTAAAATAATGCCTGTTCTACTTCTTCCTCCAAGTGGAGGATCCATCGAGAATGAGAGTCTACACTGATATATCAATGTTTGTTAGTGCTTCCTCTTCTCTAGTGCACTTAGTGACAAAGTCCATAAGAACTTGGTCCTTAATAGCTTGCCTTAGTTGGAATTAGACTCCATAAGCATTCAACTCTAATGAATACTTGACCATATGACTAGAGGTGTCGGGCTTCTATAGGATGGTCTGTAGTAGTTGGTTAGTAGGGACAATGAAGGGATCATCTTGAAAGTATGGTCTCAACTTCCTTATAGTGATGACTATGGCTAGGGAAAATTTCTCCACTTGTACATACTTGGTCTCTGGGCCCTATGGTATGTGGTTGACATGGTAGAATGACTTGTGCTCTCTTCTACTTGCTCAGACGAGCATAAAGGACATTGCTCGATTGTTGACTACCAGGAATAAGTAAAGCTCTTCCCTTAAGATTAGTTTAAAGAGCATAAGTAGGGTAGCCATAAACACCTTTTTCTCTTTGACGACTGTCCAACATTCTTTGGTCTAAATAAACTCCGATAAGTTCTCCAATAACTTAAAGAACTTGGAACACTTGTTTGTAGTTTAGGACACAAAGAGATTGATCGCAACAACTCTAGTGGTGAGCTATTGTACTTCCTTGATAGTTTTGGGGGCTTCATGTTGGGAACAACTTTGATCTTATCCAGATTGGCCTTAATGCCATGCTCTGACTGTGAAATTAAAGAACTTGCTCGATGTTAACATAAAGACACCCTTTTGGGGATTTAGCTTTATTTGATATTTGTGGAGTGGGTTGAGCTTTTCGCATAAGTCCTTGATGTGATGAGTTTTATCTCAACTCTTGATGTTCATGTCGTCATCATGGACCTCGATATTTCATTTGACTATGGCTTGAAGATTGTTGTCACTAACCTTTGGTATGTTGTCTTGGTGTTCTTGAGGGCGAAGGGCATAACTTTATAGTAGTACATACCGGAGTTGGTGACAAAGGAAGTGGACACTTCGTCTTTAGGGGCCATGCATAGTGGTTGTAGTTTGAATAGGCATCCATGAAGTTGAGCAATGTATGGCTTGCATTGACTTGATAAGCTAGTTGAACCTTAGAAGAGTAAACCTATCCTTCAAGCAAGTCTTTTGGAGGTCTGTATAGTTAACATACATAAATAACTTCTTATTGGACTTCTTGACTAGCACTATATTAGCGAGCCAAGTTGGGTAGTGCTTGATGGGAATCAAGCTACTAGACTTCTGACTTGTAGTAAAGCCCGAGGACTAGAAAGGCTAGTATGAAAAATCCTTCTGTTCTAACCAACCCTTGCCAAGGCCAAGTACTTCCTTGTTGAGTCACTTTTCATCTTGTGTTGTATGATTACCCATTTTTTTGCAGTATGTCGAGTTGATGATTATTCTCTAATATCGAGTTGACCAATTACTTGGAATCTTCCTTGTCGAGAAGCCGAGAGAGAGAGAGTTTGGATTGACTAAGTCATCCCTGCTTGGACAAGCCCATTTGTTCATACATTTTTGTTCGTATTTTCTAACGACCTCACCAATGTAGCATCACTACGTGTACAGTATCATGTGTAGAATCTGTTGCGCCAATGATTGTTTTTCTTGTATATTCATTTTTACCCTTTTGTATCTTGTACATTACTCCCTTAGGAAATGCCCTTTTTATCTTTTTCTTTTTAGGTAGGTTGCCCTAACTTATGGGTATAAATACCTTTGTACTTGTAACTATGAGAACATCGGATCATTCTTAATATACACTCTTTGAGTACTTTTTCCTTGTGTAAACACTGTTTATTTACTCTTGGCATTACTCTTATCCTTTCCCTTAAGTAAGGTTAGGTAGCAAGTAACCTTACCGGACTAATTCCTACGTCATATTGAATTGTGCTGTAAGTCCTCGAAAGTCCCATTGGTGTGTCATATCCTCTAGAGCTGTTCGTAGGTTTTGCTTACTACTTAATTGTTTAATTTTTATCCTTTTGTACTTTTCCCCATTAATCCTTTTCAAGCTTTCTACAAGCTTAGACCCATCAAGTGACCGGCCTTATCTATTCTTGGTCACGATTCACAACATCTTGGTATCAAAGCGGAGGTTTTGTGTGAACTGTAGTAGTTCTTCTTGAAGTTTTGTTATACTTCATTTTGCGTGTGTGAAACAGAGTAAGTTACTGTATTCATTCAACTGCTGTGTTGTTAGCTATTCACTTTCTGAAGTGTTTGTTTAAGTTTGAATTTGTGAGGAAAAATGATAGACCCAAGTATGAATGTAGGTATTGGTGATGACAATGGAGTTATCCACCATGGACGACAATCTCAGGGAACCTCCAGAAGTATTGACGAGAGGCTTGATGAGGTAGCCAACCTATTAGTGGATTTGACTCGAGTTGTTCATGTACTGTCTTATTGACCCATTGAAGCCGCGCAAAACACTCCATAAGCTGCTTAACCTGTTAGAGTTCAGAACCCAACTCGACTTGTTCGAGGTGGAGGCGTTGGTGAATGAGTAAGGTGAAGGATAGACCTGAGGGAGCTTTATGAAGAGGAAGAGGAGTATTTTAAGAGGAGCATGTATGAATCCCCAGAGCATCTGACCATGTGAAGCTTCGAATTCCAAGTTTCAATGGATCTGGGAATGCTGATGAATATTTGGAGTAGGAAGAGAAGGTGGAGCGTGTGTTTGATTATTATTAGTATGAGGATTATGAGAAAGTAAAAACTGCTGCTGTTAAGTTCTTTGGATATGCTGCTATGTGGTGGAAGAATTTTCAGGCCATGAGAAGATGAGAGGGGTATTGAGAGATTGACACTTGGCTCGAGATGAAGAGAGTGCTTAGAAACAGGTTCGTGCCATAAACATACCTCTAAGATACATTCAGTCGGCTTTAGGAGTTGAGATAAGGAGGCCGAACTATTGATGAGTATGTTTAAGAATTTCAAATGCTTATGATGTGTTATGAAGTGAAGGAACCACTAGCTTGAATAGGCTGAAGGTTTGTTACTGGGTTGAGAGGAGACATTCGAGACGTTGTGAAGCTCTAACGATTCGATACAACGGATAAAGCTGTTAGGATTGCCTAGTAAGTAAAGAGGTGAAGAAGAAGCTGAGTACTGGCGAGAATGCTGACTAGCTAACTTGGATAGGCAAGTCACCGAGCTCAGTTAAATACAGAGCTGAGCAGAAAGATTGATGTAAGAGTTGAGCAAAAAGGCTGACTAGATGATGTAGTGCCAACCCGAACGTATGAGAAGGGGCAAGGGTCAGGTAAGAAGACTAATCATATTAAGTGCTTCAAGTGTTAAGGGTTCGAATACATGGTTGGTCAATGCCCGAATCGACGAATAATGGTCATCAAGGGAGACATCTTGAAGCTAGAAGTGGAAAGCACGAATGAGGAGGTTCCTGCTGAGAAAGAGCTGATTAAGGAGGATGTATTTCCTAAGGACTTAGATCAGTTACTCATGGTTGTTCGATGCACTATGAACATGAAACCCTCATGAGAGGAGGAACACAGAGAGAATTTGTTCTATACCACCTATAAGGTGAATGATTAGATGTGCGCACTCATTGTGGATAGTGGAAGCTGCACTAATGTGGCATCAATTGATCTTGTTTCAAAACTGAAGTTGTCGACTGTTTCACATTCAGGCCTTACAAGTTACATTGGTTAAGTGAGAAAGGAGCGTTATATGTCACTCGGCAAATACTACTACCGATCACTATTTGGAACTACTTTGACCAGATTCTCTACGATGTCTTACCTATGTATGCTTACCATGAGTTGATAGGTAGGCCGTGGTTGTTTGATAGGAGGGTCATCCATGATGACTATAGGAACACATATAAGTTTAAGAAGGATGACCAAAAGATTACACTAAACTTGATGTGGCTGAGAGAAGTCAATAAGTTGCAAATGAAACTTGCTCGCGAATCGAAAAAGGCTCTAGTGATGAGTAGAGTCGAGCTTCGAGAGGCCATCAATGCTAATGAGCCGACCTTCTTGTTGGTCAGGTGACTATTGGAAATAAGGCAGTGGGGTGAGTTACCCTTAAAGATCAAGGAGTTATTAGATGAATATGTCGACCTATTTCTAGAACAATTACTTAAGGGGTTACCCCCAATACGAGGCATAGAGCATTGCATTGACTTAGTACCCGATACTATATTGCCGAATAAGCTAGCTTATCGGATGAATCCCGAGCAAGCTTCTAAGCTCTAGCGTCAAGTAAATGAATTACTGGAGAGGGGCTATGTAAGAGAAAGTCTCAGTCCTTGTGTTATACCTGTACTTCTAATGCCGAAGAAGAATGGAACCTGGCGGATGTGTGTAGACAACCAAGTGGTGAACAAAATCATGATCAAATATAGGTATCTAATCCCGATGCTAGAAGACATGTTGGATGAATTGAGTAGAGCCAAGATTTTTAGCAAGATTAATCTTAAATCTAGCTACCATCAAATTTGCATGAGACTAGGCGATGAATGGAAGACTGCGTTCAAGACTCGACATCGACTTTACTAGTGGATGGTCATGCCTTTCGACTTATCGAATGCCCCGACCACTTTCATGAGATTAATGAACCATGCATTGAGACATCTCATAGGGAAGTGTGTCGTGGTGTACTTTGACAACATCCTAGTCTATAGTGCTAACATGCCGAGTCACTATAAACATCTTAGAGCAGTCCTAGATATCCTTCGTATCGAGAGATTATTCGACAATCTAAAGAAATGCTGCTTTTGCCAGGAGGAAGTGGTATTCTTGAGCTATGTAGTCAGTGGAGGAGGCTTGCGAGTCGATGATGAGAAGATTTGAGCAATTGTTGATTGGTCAACTCCTACTACTTGTGCCGATGTGAGAAGTTTCCATTGATTGGCTTCGTTTTACAGAAGATTCATCAGGAATTTCAGCACCTTCACTGCACCACTTACTGAACTAATAAAGAAAAACACCAACTTCCGATGAGGAGAAAGGGAGGAGAGGAGCTTTATCGAGGTTAAAGAAAGGTTAACCTCTACCCCAGTGTTAGTACTACCTGACTTTGACAAAATTTTTTAGCTGGAATGTGACACATTGAGCATTGGAATAGGTGATGTCCTGATATAGGAAGGTCGACCAATTGCCTTGCACAGTGAGAAGCTTCGAGGACCCTAATTGAATTATTCTGTGTATGACAAAGAACTTTTGGCACTGATCTGAGCAATGAAAACATGGCAACATTATTTACTACTGAAAAAATTTATCATATATACTAACCATGAATCGTTGAGGTACCTTCAAAGTCAGAGTAAGTTATCGAAGCAGCAGGTAAGGTGGGTTAAATTCCTTGAAGGGTTCAATTATGTAATTAAGTATAAGTAGGGAAAGATTAAGGTAGTTGTTGATGCTCTTTTAAGGAGATATATGCTTTTATCAGAACTGCAGACCAGACTGTTTGGGTTTGTGAGTTTCAAAGAATAGTACTCTAAGGATCCACACTTTGGACCCATAATTTCATGATGTGTAGAAGGGAGGACAGTGGACAAATATCATGTGGAGGATGGCTATTTGTTTCGAGGTGGAAAATTATGCATACTGACTTGTTCACTAAGGGAGCTATTAGTTAGGGAAGCCTATCGTGGAGGTCTCTTAGAAACATTTTGGGGAAAAGAGGACCTGTGAACCGAGAAATAGCTGATTCTTTTGGTCGAGAATAAGGAAGGATGTTCACTGAGTTCTCGAAAGCTGTGCCGTGTGCAAGAAGGTAAAGTGCCAAGTCGAGCAAGGGAAAACAATGCCCTTACCTGTCCTGATGAGATCGTTGATTGAATTGAGCATGGACTTTGTTCTCAAACTGTTGCAAACTGCTCGAGGCAAAGATTCTATAATAGTTGTTGTGGATCCGTTCAGTAAGATGGCACACTTTGTGCCTTGCACCAGGACTAGCGATGCTTCAGCTATTGCTTCTCTTTTCTTGCGAGAGATTGTACGAATACATGGTGTGCCGAGAAATGTAGTCTTCGACAGACACCTAAAATTCTTGAGCCATTTCTAGAGAACCTTGTTTCGTTGGTTGGGATCCAAATTACTCTTCAATACCTCATGTCACCCCTAAACTAATGGCTAAACAGAAGTGGTTAATCTAACTTTAGGGTCACTGCTTTCAGTTGCAGTAGGCAAGAACTTAGCTGATTGGGACGTTTGCTTGCTAGTGGTCAAGTTCGCCTATAACTGAACAGTACATGACATCATTAAGCAGACTCCCTTCGAGGTAGTCTATGGGTTCAATCTTGAGTTTCCCCTCAACTATGCCCTTATACCAATACTCGCATAAGACAACCCTGATGCAATAGCTAGAGCACAATCCCTTTAGCATATCTATGATAGGGTCACTTGGCACATCAACCAAGCTGTTAGAAGAATGTGAGAAAAGATTAGGGGTAGAACTAAATGGTTTCGGCCGGGAAACTTGGTATGGTTGCACCTTAGCAAGGAGCGGTTCCCAATCAATAGGAGGAACAAATTATCTGCAATAGCAGAAGGACCCTTCAAAATTTTCTAGAAGATCAATGACAATACCTATAGGTTGGAGTTGCTTAAGGACTATGGGGTTTCTGATACCTTCAACATTGCTGACCTCAGTCCATATCACCTTAATGGGGAACGGAGCAAACACTATTTGGATTTGATCCCAAATCCAAAACAATCCGAAAGGAATGATGGGAATCAAGCTATCGAACCTCTAACTTGCAGTTGAGCCCAAAGACTAGAGAGGCTGGCACGACGAATCCTTCTGTTCCAACCAACTCCTACCGAGGCCGAGTATTTCCTTGCTGAGTCACCCTTTATGTTGTGCCGTATGCCTACCCATTTTTTTTGCAGTATGCCAAGTTGATGATTACTCTCCAATTCTGAGCTGACCAATTACTTGGCATCTTCCTTACCGAGAAGCTAAGAGAGAGAGAGTTCGGACTGATTAAGCCATCCCTGCTCGGACGAGCCCATTTGTTCGTACATTTTGTCCACATTTTCTATCGACCTTGCCAATATAGCATTGCTACATGTACAATATTATGTGTAAAATCCGTTGCACCAATGATTGTTTTTCTTGTATATTTATTTTTACCCTTTTGTATCTTGTACATTACCTCCTTAGGAAATTTCCTTTTTGTCTTTTCCTTTTTAGGTAGGTTGTCCTAACTTATGGGTATAAATACCTTTGTACGAATATTAAATTATTCTTGATATACACTCTTTAAGTGCTTTTTCCTCCTTGTGTAAACACTGTTTATTTACTCTTGGCATCACTCTTATCCTTTCCCTTAAGTAAGTTTAGGTAACGAGTAATCTCACTGGACCAATTCGTACATTATATCGAATTGTGTTGTGAGTCCTCAAAAGTTTTATTGGTGTGTTATATCCTTTAGAGCTATTCATAGGTTTTGTTTACTACTTCATTCTTCAATTTTTAACCTTTTGCACCTTTCTCCATTAATCCTTTTCGAACTTTCTGCAAGCTTGGACTTATCCAGCGACGGGCCTTGTCTGTTCTTAGTTACAGTTTACAACAGTGCTCTTCCCTTACAATCTAACTTAGAGTAGCTTCTATACCTCCTGCTCAATGGCAACTTGTTGTTCAGGTGTAAAGTGTCTTCCCTTTTGCTTTTGGGGCCCACTTAGAGGTAGTGCGTTGCCTCAGGGATGTTAATGATGCTGGGTATGTCTTCAGTTGTTATCTAAAAGGGAGAGAATGTTGAGTTCTCTTCATGAATTTGATGATAACAAAAAGTAGTTGTTGGCTAATAAATTTCTCCAAGTGTATAGGGAAGCAGTTAAAATATTCTTAACATAAGCAAGTTTAGAAAGTTTGTCAAAAGGTCAAATTTTACTCTAAGCAATTGTTTAGAATCTTATTTAGAGAGTTCAAAATATAGTACATATATTGTACTGAAAGAGTTGTCTAAAGACTTCTATAAAGTTTGTTACATAATGTTCAAAAGCTTGTTCAAAGGCTTCATTTGTAGAGTTAAAATAAATAAACTACATGTACTGTCAAAGACTTAATAAGAGGATTTACTTAAAAGTTTTCAAATAATAATTTTAGATTTTTTTGAAGGTTGGAATAAATCTTAGAATTAAAGACCTAGCTCCACTTTATTAAGTGTATTCAAGCAATACACTTAATTCTATTTCACCTAAGATAGATTTAATCTATGGGGATCAATCATAATAAAAGAGGATAAATGTTAAGTTTGGATTTTATCAATTTTAGTTTGATTGATAGAATTTGATTGTTATGATCCAGACTTTAAATAAGAAAATGTTGTAAATGAGAGCAATGAATAGTGACATTGTTTTAAGGTATTGTTTTAGAATTCAAGTCTTTAAGAAAGGTTTTGAATTATTTGTTAATAAAGATCAGTGAGCCAAGGTTAGAATTCGTAAACATAGAGAAGATATGATTGAAGAATGAGGATAAGAATCTATTTTGAAGAAGATTTAGATAAGGTTTTAATTTGAAATGAAGATATGGTTGTTTACTAAGATTGTTGGGATTTGGTGAAAACCTCGAGTTTCTTATCATACTTTCTTTGTTTTAGGTATATCAGATCAATTGGTTGATCTTCATGAAATTTAAGTTTGAAATTAAGAAGAGATTTTAGTGTAGATTTTTAGTAAAATCAATTTCAAACTCCATGAAGAACTGTTAGAAAATTTTGGGATAATTTTGAAACTAAAGTTATCATGTGAAGTTAGTTCAAGATTAAGGAATATATTTGAAGTTTAAAAATTCAGTTGTGGTATAGAAATATAAAAGAGCTTTGATGTTACTTTAAGATGATGTTTGTGGAAGATCAACAAAATATCAGCAGTCAGTTATCCAATTCAAATTCAAGCTTGAGATATTTTCAAAAATAAAGAGATCAAGAAATTGATTTATTGATCAAGTCAATAAAAATCAAAAGCTAGCCATTAGATTCTTTCAATATATAAAAGAAGATCACTCAAATCAAGTTAACACTTTTTGACAATTGATCAAAAGAGCTTATCTCATGCAAAAGTTCTCACTACCTACAATTAGAAAGTTAATCAAAAAGTTTATCAGAGACTTCACTAAAGTTTAATATTTAGCCTTTTCTCTTTGTTTTTGTGCGAATTCATTTGATAGTTGTATTATACTTTTGATTTTTCTTGTAATCAACAACATAAGTGTTTGAATGTTGTGTTTGTGAGAGGAGTTAGATTTTTTCTCTATACAATTGTAGTTAGCAATACGAGAGAGGCTAGATAACCTGAGTAGTGTTGACAAGATTGTAACTTTTCTCCTTTTTGAATTTGATTTATTAGATCAATGGAATGACACTAGTGAGGAAGATTAGGTGTTCAGTAATGGAGCTAGAAGAGAGCAGTAGGCATAATGTTGAAGCTCTTTGACTCTCGAGCCCGATTCTCTTCTTCCTATCTCTTTTTTTTTTTCAATTGTTTATTTATTTTTATTGTCTGAGTACATGAAATTATTAAATTATCATGATTCACTTAAGTTAAGTTATTAGGATGGTTTTTATTAGTTATATTAAAAAAAATTAAATCTTCTAAAGATATGAATTCATTTTCCCTCCCCTTGATATCTTATACAAGGGCTTACAAACCTGATACAGCTAGCTACATTAGGCAACTATGAACATGCATGGTCTTCTTACCCTTCTTATGAAAACTCAACCCCTCATGAGGCTTCTTTCTAAAAACATTTACCTTGGGTCTCTTAGCTTACCTTCTGAATCTTTAACACTCTTAACTATTCGAGCCATCTCAATAACCTCTCTAAAATCTCTAGGCTAGAATTTGCGCACTTAGCTCCTAGTATTAGAATCTAATCTTTTGATAAAAACTTGAGTCCTCAACTACTCACTATAGACACTCTAGTTTTTCCACCATTTCCTTTTTATTATTTTTTATGGCCAAATTTATAAGGAAAAAAAAATTTTAAAAAATTGAAAAATAAAAAAAATTGAAAAAAATACAAGATATCAAAAGTATCCAAGTCAAGTTAGTTAGTCATTTAGGGCCATATTGAGTAATAGATGAAAATATATGTAAAATTTAATAAAATTCTAAGTCTTTAAAATTGGATTTTATTGGAAAAAAATACATGTTAGGAAGAGTTCAGTAAAAATTTGAACTCATGAAAGAGGGCCTTGGTCCAATTTTAAATTTGAATAATCTTTACTGGGCTAATTAAAATAAAACTTAGGGTTTATTAACTTAAAAATTGTATTGAAAAATATTTGGCATGTATATTTAGGCTATTTAAATAAGTTTAGGTAAATTTAAAAAGATTGGGTTGAGTTGGGCTTGGAATTAAAGTCTAAAATAAATTGGATGTGGTTTGAATATGTTAAATAGAATTGGATTACACATAAAAACGGGGAAAATGCCACAGATTAGTTGTTAGGCATGCGGATGTACGGGAAGGATTAGAGGTCATGGGTTTAAGCTCCATCTTATGTAAGGTGTACAATTTATTATAGGCATTCTCAAGTTACACGTAACGCACGTAGTCTCCATCAAGTTACGCGTAACGCACGTAGTCTCCATCTTCACAAGCTATACCTAAATCAAACATGGAATAAATCTGATGAGGATGAATCTTGATCAAACGTCATCAAATCTTTATTATTTTTAGTGGGTTTGTAGCATATCTTACAAAAATCATGGTTAAATCACTCAAATATGATAAAGATTTAGACAAATAATCGATAAATAAAGATTTTGTAAAATCTTGTGAGATTTAAATCTTATCAAAAAGTAGTTATAAGATTCAATTTCTAGGTGCTATAAAGTGGTTTCGGGATCAAACAACGGGAGAGATCACTCTCTATTTTCACAACTTACATACAACACCAAACATACCAATACCATCCTCATCCTCTTTTGACCTCAGATACAACACCAAGCAACAAACACCTATTGTACAACAACTTGAGGACCACTCCTAACCACCGACCATACCCTTAACCCCTCTTTGTCGTCGCATGCCCAAATCCTATGCAATAGCTGACGCCTATGTCTAGCACCAACCAATAACCCCCCCAATTCCTATTGCGACTCAATACACAATAGGCCTAAATTGCAACACCAAGCCCAGGTGACAGTCGTTCCAATAACCCCTCTTGTAACTACTACCTACACATGACTTAAACATACCCACTCAACAGTAAACCTAATAACTCACGGTCGAACACATAGTCATCCACACATACCCATGTGACTATGCCTAATGCCAGCCACCATCTATGTGAACCAACCATTCACAGTAGAATTATTGTCCATATCCTAAAAGCACCTCAACACCACTCGAAAACACAACAGTAAGCATCACCATCCTAGCTCCGATGAACCTTCCACGCATGACTCTAATCTAAGCACCACTAATCGCCACTCATTGCATGAACCACCACTTAAAAATGGCCATCAAACATTAGAACTCCTCTACCAACCCCCCTTCCACCAATAAAATCCTTATGAAAATCCGTATTTTCACTCGTTTAGGTGATTGGATCACATTGTGAGGAGTTTGTTGAAGTTGCTGAGCTTTGACTTAACTTGCTATAACCGACTCGCAATCGTCCCTTTAGCTTGATCCAAACTATTCCAATAACTAGGTCGGTTTGGGTTGGTTTATTTCATTTCATTTTATTTTATTAGTTTCTAGTTATTACATGTTTTTATGAAATTTACTCGTACTAACTTAAGTTTGTTTCTTAGTGCAGGTCGTTATTTTGACATTATTTTTATTTATTATTATTATTTTAGTTCAATTTTTATTGTATAATGCTAAGTAAATTATTTGCATGGTTAGGTACTGAAATGATTTTTTTTTTCAAGTCCTTATGTTATTACTCATATGATAGTATTCTACACATCATTTGTATATTTATCATTAAAAAGATCACATTTTTATCATATTTAATAGAAATAACATCTTTTATAAAAATTACATTTTTTTTTATAAAATTGCATCTTTACAAAAATGGCATGCTTTGGGAAAATTACACATTTTTTAGAAAAATCACATACTTTTTTAAAGAAAAATAACCTATTTTACAGAAATTGCATATTTTCACCAAAAGTTGCATTTTTTTTTATAAAATTGCATTTTTAGGGTGCGATTGCTTGTTTTTCTCAATATTAACATGTTTTGGATAAACTTTGCATCTAGTTTATGCATACGAGAATATTTGGATAGGATCACATATTCTTCAATAAATTTGCATCTTTACAAATTAGATATTTTAGTGATTTTTTTCTAGAAAAGTTGTTTTTGTAAAATAAAATCTTAATTTAGGGTATTTTAGAAATTAGGTTTTTAGGGTTTCTTTTAAGTTGGGAATACAAATTAGGTCTCTTAGGTATTTTTCTTAATAAAAATAAATTAGTTAAGAAATGTAAATTTAGCCTATTTTCATTAGTAAAATTTATCAATCCACTAAAGTTTTCTAAAAATAAGAACTACGATTGATTTGATCTCAATTAGTGGATTCATTGGCACATTTAGGGCAACCATAAAAATTTGTAAAATATTTTATTTTCTTTTCATTTTTTTTTAGAAAATTTGTAGTAAAAATAATAAAAATTTATTTCCATGCTTTTTTGCATTATCCCATATTCTCATACCTTTAGAATTTTTTTTTAAAATAAAAGCCCATTAATTATTTTTCTTAATTCATACATAGAGACTAATCTTAATAAGTTAGCTCTTGAATTTAGAATATATGGTTAATTTTTTGAAAAATCATTTTTTTATGAAAATTCACAAACTAGTAGTTAAATTAGGTTTTTGACGCAAAAGAAACTCTAATTCATTTTTAACCAATTCTATTAGTTGGCAACTCCGAATTATTTTTCTAAATATTTTTTAGAGAAAAATGTTTGCCCTTAATTTAATGTCAAGTATTTTATATTAAGTGGGCTAGGCTTAGTATAAAATAAATTAAGGAAAAAAACGAAAATAGGGATAAATAGAATTAATAACTCCATTGGAGACCTAATTGGCTAGCCAGATAAAAAAAAAATTAGTTAATGGTTTTTTATTTTTTTCTTATTTTTCTTTTATTTAATGTATATATTGTAATATGCTTGTACTAACCAAGTTTTGATGATATAAGCTTACTAGGAAAAGTTTGGCCTAATAGGCCTTTTATTGGGAATATATGGGGGCTTAATTTTTTTTTAGAAAACATTATATATATGCTTAGAAGTGGTCAGATCGGGGCCACTTTAAGAACCTAGAATGGGATGCCAATGTGTAACCCTCATATCACTAAGGTCTTTACCCTTGTTTAGCGGTAATAGGCGAACCTACTTATACTTCAATGTAGCATACAAGGCGTTTCTCTAAGAATGCTTGAGGTTATAGAGCTTGAGACGTGTATATTCCACTCTCCTACATCATTTTAAAATAAAAGGGTTAGTAATTTTTTAAATTATAAGAGCTTGAAAAGAATTATTATAACTAATGGCCAATCGAGCTTTCATTTTCAAAAATCAAATTAATCAACGCATAGATATATATAAGTGTCCATAAGCTTTACTTTCTAAAAAATTCAATTTTAGAATTTTATACACTTGTCTATATAAGTGTACATGAATGTTGATCACAAGTTTATAATAACTCCATTCCTATAATTTATTAATTACTAACCTTTATTGCATTGCATGTATGTATAGTATATTGCATTAAACTTATTTATGTTTTAATTTGTATATATATTGTTTCTCATATTTTTCTTTTATAATATATGTAATTGCTCATGGATATTTTCTTGTAATATTTGTGTAATGTAATTTTTTTTCTTTTATCTCTTATTTCGTAATTAAAAGGTAGTGCAACGAAGATTCAAGATGGAACCTACTAAATTGCATTAAAACTTATATGGGCTAGCGAGTGAATAATAGTGCAACATTTTTCAAAAAATAATAGTCACAAGGAGTTGTAATTCCATTATTTTCCCATGTGAGATAGTGGTTGTATAATATTCTTTTATATGTGAAATATATTTCCCTACAACTTATTAGACAATAGTTGTATTTGTATAATTTTTCATCCAATTTATTAGTCTTTTGTACTTATAGAATAATTGTACATCTAATAGGGGTTTAGGTCATGTGTAATCAAATCAATATAATCATGGGAGGTTATAATAAAGTTGTAACCCTTAATTTTTTCTATATTATCACATATTATCCAGTTTTCAGTCTTGTACTTGCATGTGCATGCTTTATTTGTATATTAATTGTGTATTTATTTTTGATACTTTTTTCCCCATTGTTTATTATTACCTGTTTCATTAAAAAGTTTTCTATAGTAACACATGTGTACATAAAATAAAAGAAAAACAAAAATGAACAAACAAGAAATCCTTAGACTTGTAAATATTTCTCAACCTTGATTAATAAATAGTCATCATCCCCAAAGCCTCTCTTAATCATCTTTTTGTAACATTAGGCACCCCTCTTGTAAAATAATCACCCTTTAATAATTGGTTATCCTTTTTTAACTTTATCATCCTCATCATGTTGTCTTTGTAATTGGTGTTTCTATTCTTTATGCAATATAGGCAATCTAATTATTTATAGCATAGTTTCTCTTTGGCTTCTATTAATGAGCATGGTCTTTAAGTCCTTTTGTAGCTTTGTTGCCATTATCATGTCGTCTTCATAATTAGTATTTTCTATTATTTAGGCAATGTTAGTAATCCAGTCATCTATAGCATAGGTTCTTTTAGTTTCCTTTAGGGTTTTCAATAGTTTTTCATTTAAAAAGAAAAAAGAAATAGTTTTTAGTTGTATATAAGTCATTACCTTTGGTTGTCAATCTTGTAAAATAGCTACCCATTCCTATAGACCTTTTAACTTTCTAGTTCATCGAATAAATTAGGGAGAAGCTAATGATTCGGTTTGTAACATGGTTTGTTTGTAAAGTAAGTGTTTCACAATGCTTTTAGAATAAAGTTTTTTTTTTAAAAAAGAAAAAAATCATAAAGTTTTCAAAGAAAATTCTGCTAACAAGTATGGAATTTACAAGCTTTGGGTTCCTTCTTTTAAGTAGTTAAACTCATTTTTTTAACTTATAGCTAGTCATTCTAAAGTAAGATGACTAACAATAATGATGATTCCGGCCTAAGCCTATTTTTGGTAGTCACTTGTTCTGAGTCCAAAGTGGGGTAAAAGAGGAAAGCACATTAGGAATTGATAAATGAAAATGGTGGAGACATAGCCCATCTACCCATCTACCCATCCCTAAAATAAATACAACTCTTGATTCCCCTTAAGAAGAGCCCAAACCAAGCACAATCCTTGAAGAGAAACCTATTACTAGACTTTTTCAAAAGCTTTAAACACAAAAACCTAAAAATAAACAACAAACCTTCTCACTCACTTCAAGCTAGAAAGGACCCAAACACGTGGCTTATTGACTTCACTTAGAGTTTAGTTCATCTACACCAATCTTCTCTAAGCCTAAAAGGTCTTAAATACTTACTCCACAAAACTGGCTTACTTGTTTCAACCTTAAAACTGAACATGAAGTTTGTCTCCACTATGAATCATTCCATCAATAAGCCTAATAAGTTTGGGCCAGTAAGGTAGTAAATGGGCCAATCTTTAGAAGGTAGAGGGGCATGTGACCTGCTTGAGCATCATGAAATATCTAGCCTTATTGAGTGAGAATAGGTTAGCTAAGGGAAAACAAAAATACAATGCTTCATACTTTAACTAATGGAAAGTATCTCATTATTCAAAGAGTTTAGAGTGATAATAGGCAAGCCCTAATTCCAAGCATTAACCCTAAACACTTACGAGAGTTGAGAAACTTGAAAGTGAAGATAAGACTCATTCCTTAAAGGAGGTCTATCTTGCATGTGATATGTGGATTGAAAGGATGATAAGCATTCATTTAACTATCCTAAACACTTTTATCTCTTGTTACCCCCTTTGAGCTTTTGAGGAAATTTTTTCAAAAAATAAACTCTATCAAGAACTACCCTACGTTAAGGCAATCAAGAGATTAGGGCTGTTAATTTTGGAGAAAAGGGATAGACTAACTTGTGCTTGTTTTAGTTGTGTTAATTCACTAGCAATAATTGTCATAGATAACTCAATTTCTTTAGAACGAAGAAGAGTTTCAAACCATACATACTCCACTTAGGCCCATACTCTCATTCAAATGCTTCAAGCCTATGGATTTTTTCCCAAACACTCCAAAATCATACACACTTAACCAGGCTTGCACACTTTGAACTCATGGGCCTTGATTCTTCTCAAACAAAAACTCAAAGATATGGAGAGTGATCACCTTAACAAAAAGAAAAAGGAAAAAAAAAAAGAAGAAAAAGAAAAAATGAATAGAGAAGGAAAAAAGAAAAAGAGGCATAAAAGAAGAGAGGAAATAAAAGCGAGGTGATTACATCCTAAAGGGTAGCTTAAAACTCCTATAGAGCTTGAGGCTTAAATATGTTAGAAAGGCCGAGCTTTGATTAGAAAGCTTGGTTATCCTTAGTAAGCTTTGATTATCTTATAATTCGGGAGTCTTAGTCATCCTAAGTTAATTTAACTCAGTAACTTTGATAATCCTATGGTGTGAGAACATTTAGGAGCCTTCATTCAAGGAAACCTGGTCATCCTTTTAGGAGATTTAACTATCCTATGAAAAGAGACTTCGGGAACTCTTGTCATCCTTAGTTAGAAAGCTCAAGTGTCTATCATCATGCCTTTAAAAGTTAATTAGGAGCTTAGGCTATCCTAGGAATGTCAGGAACATTGGTTATTCTCTAAGTTTTGGGAATTTTAGTTATCTTGTGTTAAGAGTTTAGGAACTTCACTATGGGAACTTTTGTCATCCTACATTAAAGAACATCGATCATCTTATGGGTTAGAAGCATTAATCGTTCCTTTGAACCATTTTGTTAAGTTTTTTCGAGAAGCCAATTTTTAAGATGTCAATACTTTTAAGAATACTAATTTTTTAACACAGCGCCTTTATTACCCCACTAGTTCAAGGGGAGATTGTCCTTAAGATTCCTAAGAAAGTTGTCCTTTTAAGGAAACCCGACTCGTTAAGTTGGGAATTTATCCTTTTTTGCCTTAACCTTAGCCCATCAAGTTGGGACTTTATCCTTTTTACCTTGACCTAAGTTGGAACCATATCTGTTTTGCACTGACCCGTCAAGTTGGGATCTTACCCTTTTACCTCGACTTGTCAAATTATGATCTTATCTTTTCTACCTTAACATGTCCAGTCGAGAAACTATTCAGCTAATCTTTCAAATCGGTATTTTTTTAGCTAACCTTTCAAGTCAAATTCTTTAGCTAATCATTTAATTTAGATGTCTCTATACTACTAATGTAGGTTAGGATTAAGCAAAAATGGGTACATCTTCTTGTCTTTATAGCGAAATTTTACTCAAACTTCATTATAAAGAGGAGCAGTTGTAAATACCTTATTTTATTTACCCTTTTAAAAATTTTTTTGGGGCCATATTTATCAAAAAAATAAAAAAAAATTTAAAAAATTAAAAAACACAAAAAAAAATTAGAAAAAAAAAAGAATCTTAAAATTGAAAAAGTACAAGATGTCAAAAGTGTTAGAGTTAAGTTAGTTAGTCATTTAAGGTTGGATTAGGTAATAGTCGAAAATATATGTGCAATTTAATAAAATTCAGAGTCTTTAAAAATTACATTTCATTAGAAAAAAAAAATACATTTTAAAAAGAGTCTAGTAAAAATTTGAACTCGTAAAAGAGGGCCTTGCCCAATTTTAAACTGAAATAATTTTAACTAGGCTAACTAAAATAAGACTCGGGGTTTATTAACTTAAAAATTGTGTTGAAAATATTTGGCATGTATATTTATGCTATTTAAATAGGTTTGGGTCAATCTAAAAGGGTTGGGTTGAGTTGGGCTTGGAATTGAAAGTCCAAAATAAATTGGATGTGGTCTGAATATGTTAAATGGAATTGGATTACTCACACAAATGAAGAAAAAGCCACAACTTAGTGGTTGGGCGTGTGGACGTATAGGAAGGATTAGAGGTTTAAGCTCCATCATGTGTAAGGTGAGCAATTTCTTTTAGGCATTCTCAAATCACGTGTAATGTACGTAGTCTCCATCTTCAAAAGCTATATGCAAATCAACTATGGAAGAAATCTAATAAAGATGAATCTTGGATGAACATCATCAAATCTTTATTATTTTCAGTAGGTTTGCAACAAATCTTATAGAAATCATGATTAAATCACCCAAATATGATAAAGATTTACACAAACAATCGATTAGTAAAGATTTCGTAAAATAATGTGAGATTTAAATCTTATTGAAAAGTAGTTATAAGATTCAATTTCTAGGTGCTATAAACTAGTTCAGGGATTAAACAACGGGAGAGATCACTCTTTGTTTTTACAATTCACACACATAACCAAGCATACCAATACAATCCTCATCCTCTTTCAACATTGTACACAACACTAAGCAACAAACACCCACTGTACAGCAACTCGAGGACCACTCTTAACCACTGACCAAACCCCGAACCCCTCTCTCTTGTAGCATGCCTAAATCCCATACAATAGCCGACACCTTACACCTAACACCAACCAACAACCCCCCCAGCCCTTCTTGCAGTAGCTAACAACACATAATAGGCCCAAATTGTGACATCAAACCTAGGTGAAAGCCACTTTGATAACCCTTCTCTTGCGACCACCACCTATGTACGATCAAAACACACCCACTTGACAGCAAACCCAACTACTTACGATTGAACACATAGTCATCCACACATACTCATGTGACCATGCTTAATGCTAGCCACCATCTACGTAACCCAACCACTTATAACAAAACCACTATTTGCATCCCAAAATCACCTCAACATTACTTGAGTATAATAGTGGCATGTGAAACTCTGATCTTCAACCTATTATTGTAGACCCAGAATAGTGAACTACTTTTACTATACACGGATCTAAGAAGTATAGATGAGTGAAAGTAATAGAATGAAACTATTAAGAGAAATTTAAGAAATAAGTTTAGTTATATAATCAAACCTAATTGTTGGATACCGATGTGAATTAGGATATTTAGAATGATTTAGGGCTTTCAAACAATTTTGTTTGAATTGAGCCACATTTTAATATAAGGTTGTAAAAGTTAGATAGAGAATCCTAGTAAGGTCAATTTTCAAAAAAAGTACATATAATTTTTAATTTTAATAAAACATATTTTTATTGGGGATGTTGGGTAATTATTGGAAACTTGAAATTAGAATTCTGAATGATTATGAAACCTTAGAAATAAATTATTTAACTTATAAAAATAATTTTGGGAGCTAAATAACATGTAGTGTAATTTTATTATTATGCTATACATGTATGTACCTGACATGAACATATATTATTAAATATATAAAATAATTGCTAAAAATTGTAGTAAACCAAAGGAAAATTATAAAAAAAATATATATCAAAACTACTTAGAATACTTTAGAATCAAGTGTTATACCTTCTAAATGTAGTAGGGAATAAAGTATGCGAGCTGGCAATTAACAAATACAACCAAAACATAGCTTAATACATGGAATAAACCTAGATTGACAATTGTAAAGTAATTCTCTCCTTTTCCCATTGACTTTTAGCTTCTGAATTTGCATTTGGATGAAACTTAGGACACCTTACAATATTTAGAAACTTATGAATCCTCTCAAAATCTAGGAAATAGAAGGAAAACAAAAGTAAGAAAAAAATAGTTGCGATTATATGCACTTATGTTGGTAAGGCTTAACATGGAATCAGAAGATATAGCTAAGTTTTGGATTGATAGGGATCTAAGATGTATGTAGACATCATTTGTTTATGAGTTTTAGAATTAGCTCAATTTAGAAGCTAAATTAGAGTATAATTTATAAATTAATTTAGTGATTCATTCAGAGGCTAAATTAGAAACTGGCAAAGATGAATGATGACTTAAACACAAACTTTAACCTATAAACCCTAGCTATATATAGTTCCTATCTGATCGATAGATGACAACAGTGTTATGTATATATCTTTAGGTGATATAGCTGAGGATGATCACGATCTTGATGCGTAGACTCGAGATCACTGTCGATACTAGGTAAGTGGATTTAGCCCATGCTTGGAGTAGATATATTGCTGCACATAACATTGTATGTTGTTTAATGCTTTGTTGATTGAATATGGCTATATTTTGATTTAACTGTTATGCTACCATATTGGTTGCCAATGTAGTGTTTTTGAAGGATTGTAACTATATCTTGGTTGAACTGATGTGCTGCTATGTTAGATGTTGATATGGTGTTCATGAATGATTCTATTGACTTCAAGAGAAGAGTGATTGCTAACTTAATCTTCCAAGTGTTTACCTAAGTGAACCGTAAGTAAGATAATAGATTTTCATTAAGGAGAAATCGAAAACTAGACTCAAATATCTAGGCTGAATAAAACTTGAAGGCTAATCATGTTGAATGATGTACTTGAGTTATTATTGCATAACATGGCATGGTACGACACAAAAGAGACCTATGGGTAATTTTCAAAATGAAGTTTTCAATAATAAAGAAAAACAATGGTTTTATGAACCTAGTTTTGAAAGCATATAGATTCGCAGTGCTTGAGTAACCTAACTACTTGTTGTAGTCTGATTGGTAGAGTACTCTTTGTGGTTTGATTTGGTAAAAACAGAGTTAGGGTTCCTACTCCTAAGCAACTCTTTGTTGCCTTTAGGTTCTTGAATATTGTATCCAAATTCCTAAGTATACTAACCAGATGAGTAAGCTGGAAGAGTGTAAGATATCGGTACTGATACATGCCATGTGCATGAGTATAGCATATAGCATTAATAGAAATAAATACTTGGCCTGGTTAATGTATGTATGAAGTTGAATTTGTTGTTTGTTGTTTATGAATGAATTTTTTGAGTTGTGATATTGTCTATATTATATTGTTTGTTATCTACTTCACTTAGCTTTAGTAGTTGAGGGGATAAAATGTTTTATCCTTAGGTTAGTAGGATTTAGAAGGGCCTAACACTAGGGGGGATGTATTTTGAGAGCGTTAATTGGAGTCAATAACTTTTGGATGGAACTTGTACTAACTTAGAAGTCCTACTATTTTGAAGAAGGAAAAAATAATGGTTCATGTTTTGATATAAATAGTAAGTTGTACAAATAAGTTGTAAACTAAAGATTCAGGATAACTTCGTAGCATCCCCATTATCACATAAATAAGTTGTCTATTGATGAATGAGCAGGTTAAGTTAAGTTTTTTTTTTTTTTAATAGGTATTCCTGTATGATGGCGTATTTCGTATTAAGCCTAGATGTGACATAGCGGCCTTCGACACACTTAGATGCCTATACATAACAACAAGCTTCTCCATCTTAGCTCTAACGACCCTTCTTTGTTCAACTCTAATCTAAGCACCAACTGCCACTCATAGCATGAGCTACCACTTAAAAATGGCCACTAAACACTAGAATTCCTCTAACAAACCCCCTTTCATCGTTAAAATTCTCATGAAAATCCATATTCCCACTTGTTTAGGTGATTGAATCACATGGTGAGGAGTTCGAAGAAGTTGCTACGCCTCTTTCTATTGATGACCTGATTCGTGAACTAATTGTGCTCTAACTTGACTCGCTATAATCGACCCATAAGAGCCCATTTGGCCTAATTCGTACCATTCCAATAGTTTAGGTGATTTGGTTTATTTTATTTCGTTTTATTTATTAGTTTTTAGCTATTATATGTTTTTCTGAAATTTACCCATACTAACTTAGGTTTGTTTTTTAGTGCAAGTCATTATTGTTATTATTACAATTCAATTACGATTTTGTTATGCTAGTTTTCTTTAAGGTAAATGATTTGCATGGGTTAAGTACTGATATGATTCTTTTTTGTAGGTTTTGATATTATTTCTTATACGATAGTTGTCTATACATCATTTGCATATTTATCATTAAAAAGATCATGTTTTTAGCATGTTTAAGAGGAATTGCATCTTTTATAAAATTTACATTTTTTAAAAAAATTGCATGCTTTGGGAAAATTACACATTTTTTAGAAAAATCACCTATTTTCACACAAAGTTGCATTTTTTTTATAGAATTGCATTTTTAGGGTACAATTACATGTTTTTCTCAATATTAACATCTTTAGGATAAACTTTACATCTAGGTTACACATCTTAGAATATTTGGATAAGATTGCATATTCTTCAATAGATTTGCATTTTTACAAATGAGGTATTTTAGGGACTTTTTCTAGAAAAGTTGCTTTTGTTACTTAGTTGTTTTCGTAAAATAAAATCTTAATTTGGGGTATTTTCAAAATTAAGTTTTTAAGGTTTCTTTTAAGTTAGGAATAAAAATTAGGTCTCTTAGGAATTTTTCTTAATAAAAATAAATTAGTTAAGAAACGTAAACTTGGCCTGTTTTCATAAGTAAAATTTATCAACCCTTAAAGTTTTCTAAAAACGAGAACTGTAATCGGTTTGATCCTAATTAGTGGGTAAGTAGGCATTTTCAGGGTAACCATAAAAATTTTGTAAAATATTTTATTTTCTTTTCATTTTTTTAGAAAAAATTTAATAAAAATTTATTTCCATGCATTTTTGTGTTGTGGCATATTCTCATACCCTTAGATTTTTTATTTTAAAATAAAATCCCATTAATTACTTTTCTTAATTCTTACATGGAGCTATAGTCTTAATAAGCTAGCCTTCGAATTTGAAAATTTTGGTTAATTTTTTGAAAGATCATTCTTTTAGAAAATTAGTAAACTAGTAGCTAAATTAGGTTTTTTCCACCTAAGAAACTCCAATCCATTTTTTACCAGTTTTACTAGTTGGTGACTTTAAATTATTTTTCAAAATATTTTTTAAAGGAAAATGTTTTTCCTTAATTTAATGTCAAAATTTTATATTAAGCAGAATAGGCTTAGTATAAAATAAATTAAGGAAAAAAACCAAAATAGGGCTTAACACTCACTAACTTAGAGCTCTTCATCAACAAACTGGAGTAGCTTATTAAATTTTGACTCATACTAATCCAAAGTATGATTCTCTTTCTATATGGATAGAAAAACATCACTATATTGCAATTGTAGAGTTTTTGGGAAGTAATTAGTAATGAACTCCCCCTAAAACATATTCCAAGTAATAGATCCTCTCACTACCGTCCTTTTGGACTCTGACCAAGCCTTAGTACAGAGTTTGTAGGTGCCATATGCAACCCATAAGTGGCAAGGGACCTTAAATGCCTCAAATGTCCTCTCATTCTACATAAGCCAATCTTTTGTGTCATTGAGGTGGCTTACAACCCCATCAAAGTACTTCATGTACTTAATAAACTATAGCATCATGGATCTCTTAAGTATAAGATCTATTGGTGCCATGGAAGCAGAATGAACTTGCTCGACTAAAGGTGGTTATGGTAGTTGCACCTCCTCAACTAGCATTAGAGGTGGAGCAAGAGCCAGGGGTGTCCTATCCCTCTCTCAAATAGCTCTCAACATCTCATGCATTGCAGTTAGAACCTCATTAGTATGGTCCCTCTATGGAACCTACATAGGTAGGTCTACTTGGGGATCGCATCTTGATGGGGTCTCTCCTAATCTCATCTATTTCTGTTGTAAAAAACAAATCCAAGTAAGTTTAATGCAAGTACAATCGCAACTCATTGTACAATAACAACAACATAGCTACCATACAAGCCACAATTTACACAAAGAAGAAAAGCTGTCAATTTCATTAATCACATTGTAAAGTTATACCTAACAATGGTCACTTCCATAGATTGAGTCTTTATCAATATCATTTATAGGCATAATAAAAGAGTTCACCATAAAATCTAGAAATACAATACCAAGACTCTTAATTTAAAATCTAAGATATTACATCAAAATTTGGTAACCTCAAATAAGCAAACTCTAACTAACTAGTAAATTGGTTAGTTTGCTACCGAACTAGCTCTAACACTTCAAAAGTCTTCAAAAGCATCAAAGTCAGTAGAATTAGAATTATTGCCATTAGAATCTATGCTGGAGTCAGTCGATGGCTTTCGATCTTCCTTAAACTCTAATCCAATCCTCTTTAGGAGCCTCAGTAGTAAGTAGAGGGGGATCAAGTATTGGCCCTTCGACCTCCATTCATTCCACATCATCACTCAATATGATCTAGTGATCTAGAGCATCATTCGATGCAATAGGGGGTAAAGGCTAAAGAGGGTCCTCCTATTGAGATAATTACTATCTAACTCCATCTATATCCATCATACTTGGCATGGGGTCATCTTGAAATGGCTCATCTGGTAAGTCATCCCTAAATTTAGAAAAGGCTAGGATCCCATAGACCAACTCCATCTCTTCCTAGTAAGCTTTGATGGCTAAGGAGATATCAACCTCAAGTAATGCAGGGTGGTCAACCCTACAATCCTTAGCAAAGATAATGCCTTATCTAATAGGCCTCCACTCTTTGAATGCCGACACTAAGAAGGCTACCTCGAGGGGTTATCTAGAATGCTTGGCTCTCCAAGTCTTAAACTCTAATACATGTATGAGCTTTGTGTTTAAGTAAACTAAGGATCGGAGGTCCATAAGTATCTCTTTACACCTAAATCTCTAGTAATCCATGAGCTTACTCCTCTACTAAGACAAAATTATACTCATGTTCTAAAGCTTATCTATTAAGGCCCTCACGAAGTAATCTGAGATGATGGCCATAATCGATAAGTGTCTGATCATCCTACATGTGGAAGTCAAGCCAACGATCCATTAGGGTCAAAAAGTCTCCTTAGAATAGCAAGAATTTTCTATGATTAGTTTTAGAGTTTATGTTTCAATGTCTTTAGGTTATAAGCTTACAAATACAACACTCAACTCAATTGTACCCCTCAACTCGTAAGGTTAGTTTCCCTAGCGTCTAGGGTTAGATTTTAACTTTTTTAACTTATGTTCTAATCCCACCATAATATTATCATAACTCGAGGGGTTGGTGAGTCATGGCAATACTACTGTATACTAATGCCTCCTTGAGAAGTCAAGCATAAGGTAAATGTAATTAACATAATCTAGATTAAGAAATGATAATAATTAAAGCTAACACCTGATAAAATGGGGTTTACAAACTATAAGCATTATAGAAGCTAAAGACAGTTTAGATAATAAATAAATGTTCCCTCATTCTCTCATCTTCCCTCTAAATTCCTAAGACATGAAGCTTAACGACCTTAGCCATGTCGCAACCCGATTATAACCATAAGTCTACCTACATCAATAGTAAACTATTCAAGGATAAGCTTTAACCAACCTAATGAGCAATCTTCCTATCAAACTAACATAAAAGTGCATGCAAGTTATTAACAAATGTATAAAATGTAAATCAACCATATGCTATGTAACAATATATACAATCGTCCAGTAACTGTATATAACATAGTTTTATACGCACTATTACTTGGGCTCAGGCACATTAAGACCTAGGTACCATCACCTAATTCCAATTTCCAAGTACATGATCCTTTAGTCATGTCCTCATAATCATCTTAGATGTAGCTGTGAGGAGCTTACATAGTCTATTATCACCTTTAAGCAGTAGGCATGGCTTAGCCTTATGTAGAAGGCCGTACTCCTTATAGTATCATAGATCCCAAAGATCAAGGCAAGAGCATATTGTATGAATACATTGTGTAAATACAACAAGCATAACATATATTAAGAGAATATGGATCCAATAATGCATGATCTATCATCCTACAATGCTATGCTAACGTCCTTACTGTTTAATGTAATAAGATGCAATATGTGACCGTTTATTAAAGGTTAAATAGTTATAAAGTCTGGTTTACAAGTGACTAAGCAATATATAAGTGGATACTCTAAAGTTTGATCAATTAACTAACGAAGCAACAAAAAATAGTTCATATGTATTATAGTATCTTATCATACAATTGCATCTAAATACAAGCATATGTGAATTTTCTAAGCACCCTAAGTATAACAATTTACATTAAGCATATAATTTAATAGTGCACTAAACTATAAGCAAAAACAAGGTAAGATAGTGGTTGGTATACTCACTTTGTCACCATCTACAAATCCTAGTAATCCTCAATAATGTCAATGTCCAAATCCAAATACCCTAAAGAGTAGCATTATAGTAAGTAATAGATATTTACTTTACTAAGGTTTTGGCTTAATTAACTATTTTACTCAATCTTCCCTTGTTTTGTATTTTGGCTATAAATTTTTTCATTGTAAGTTCAATTTTCACGTTCTTATGCACAATTTCCATCGTTTTTGAGTGTTCTATCACGTGGTGGGGTCCATTTGAGGAGATAGGCCCACAACATTTTAATTTGGGCCATTCAAGTTCCTAGGTTAAAGGCTAGTTATTTTCTTTTTATTTTTTTTTCTAATGTTTAGGGCTTTAAATTAAAATTTGGCTATTGGGCCTTATAATTGGCTTCTTAGGATTTTGTTTAAGTGATTTTATGAATAATTTTCAGAATATGTCATAAAGTTTTTTGTTGGGCCTTAGGTTTATCTCTATAGGCCTAAATGGACCCTTTTTTCTAATTTTAGGTATTTTTTCCATCTTAGGCCTACAGGGGGTGTTCCAATTGACTTATTGGGCCTAATGGGTCTCTAATATATTCCATTAAAGTGTAATTTAAGCTGTTGGTTAGATTTGGTTCATTATGAGTGTTTTTGTATTGTTGCAAATGAAAAGACAATAAATGGAGTGAAAAAAATGGTAGATTATGGGGCACCTAAATGGAGGAGAGAGAGGGGACAAGGGTTGTCCAATTTAGTTAGGGTGTATAAGCTTCTTTTGGTACAGTTGTACCTACTTTGCATTTTGGAGAAGATCTTGTCTCGTTAACAAAAATTGTTCTTTGATTAGCTAATTAATCCCTTAGCATCTTCCTCTTAATGATCCTTATCCATTTGTTAATTATGATGAATTGAGGGTTGGTTATCGATTTAAGGCATAATTAGCATAATTAATTGTGATTAAGCACGATTAAGCATATTAAGCATAGTTTGGGTTTTTGTTAGGTCCAATCATCTTAATTAAGTTTATTGACCTATATTATCTAATTTATTAAGGTGTCTTAGTATTTGGAGCTGTTCGAGGTGATCAGACCACATATAAGATTAGTACTTTAGGGTTTTTGAATGATTAATAAAATTATTTATGCTTAGTGAATAGTTTGGTAATATCATTAAGGTTCATTAGTTGAATTAGGATTTTAGATAGGTTCTTCAGGTTTTCTCGCATATTAAAGTTTAAGGTTTTATGTATATGATTGGGGTTTAGGGTTCTTGCCTCTATTAGGGTTTCTAACTTATCATTTAAGGTTTGTTTATATGTCTTAAGGTTTTTTTCCATTAAATCTTAACTGGTTTTATGAATTATCCATTGGCTCTCTCAACTGATTCCGAGTTTAGATCTAAAAAATTATAGGGTTTACATATAAAGCAAATTGACGTAAGATGCAATAATGGAATAATCTATACTGGTCTTAGAGTACAATACAAGTTTTGGTTACATTTAATTTCATGTTAGATTAGGTGAATCAAAGTTGGAATTTAGAATGGTGTTTTCAAGGGTTTGTTCATTAGCAACTTAAAGAAATTATCAATATTAGGAGTCATATTGTTGGGTTTTCTAGAAATTGAGTTCTTAAGATTCCAAAGCCACTAGTATCACCTCAAGAACTAGTTAGAATCCACTTAAACTAGCTGTTGGTTTGTTGCTCGCTATAGGTAAGTTCTCTTATCCTTTTGTATGTACGTTGTTTGCTTGAAAAATTAAAAAAAAAAAAAAACAAACAACAACAACAAATACAAAAAAAAAAAAATAGAAAATGAGTTTTGATCTTTGGTTATCATGAGTTTATATGATATATATATTTATAACTAATGTGCTTGATTTGATAATAACAAGATGTGTTGTGATGTTTTTGCATGATTAGGCTTCAATAAAAAGTATGCTTAGCTTTAATAAATAACTGACATGTTTATGTTTTAATTAATAAATAAATTTAATGAATAAATAGGTATCTTTTACCATGGTAATTAAATAAGCGTGTTGAATTAAATGAATAATGAGTTTATAATATGCTTGATATGTTTAATTGGTTTGTTTGCTTGTAGGTTTTAATAAATAATCTTCTTGGTAGATCTAATAAATGAATTGCTTGATTATTGATAGATTTAGAGGATATTTTGTTTGTCAATTGGCTTAAACAAATAATTTGCTTGATGAATAATTCCTTGTCTTGCTATTAGAATGTATGGTTCTCATCGATTTCATTGCATGATGGAGCTTACATGATTAGGACTAATTTACACATCTTGATGATTACATATTTTGTTATAATTTTTCGTATGTCTTATTAATTGTAGTTACTAAAAGGGAAAGTCACAATTGCAATACAAAAGAGATTCCTCATATACAACCTAAAAGATAAACTAAAGACAAAGGAATAAGGAATTTGATAGAAAATCATCATGAGATAATTAGCCACAGTAACACTTATCGACCTAGAATTGGTTTCTTTGACAAAAGTGATAAAGCTACATATCTAGCGAATCCCTTAGCTGGAACTAATGTTCGAATCCTCAAATAGCTTAGCAGCTCGAATGGATGGCTTGGAAATGGAAGGAGCAATACAAAGGTTGGATTAGTCGATCCAACATAGGTCAAGTTTAGGTGGACAGATGGCTCGGTCCCAAATTTGCTTAGCTCAACCCTTAAGAGGGCTACAAAGAGGTTTGGTCATCTGACTAACAAAATTTTCTTTGCTTCCTTCTTGTTCGTTGTTCTTGTGTTAGCTACTAAGTTTAAGACCTACTCTTCTCATCCCTTTTAGCAAAGATTGTGATGAGCAACCCTTATAGCTAGCCTATAGGTCATATCAAGCTTAGCTCCAAGGTTTATGTGCGGCTCATGGTGCATCAGATCTACTAGTCAATGTATAAGTCTACTAAACCTTCAAATTTCACTTCCATTCGAGTCATACTGTTGGTACAACCCACCTATCTAATACAACCATGCTTGTTATCCCTTGTCATGAAGTATCAAGGACCTAGGACGAAGTTACAATTTTGTATAAATCTTTGGCCTATAGATTAACATGCAATATGATAAGATTGTAGGACCTAGGGAAAAGTTACAATTTTGTATAATCTTTAGCTTATAGACTAACATGTATTATGATAAGATCGTACAAATATTAGAAATCTACCATTATGTCACATGTTACATAAACTTTACTTGTTTTTACAATTAGCTACATAAAATTTAAAAGTTTCAATTTAATTCCTATACTTTTTTTGATGTTATCTATATTACTTAAATTAGATAGCTAATTGTAAAAAATGGGTGAAACTCATGTACCAAATTAATGCATCCAAATTTCAAGTAGATTAATTGCAAGAATGAGCAGAGCTTAGGTTCCAAATGTGACATTTACTCATAACTCTATTAAAAGTATGCACTTTAGACTTTAAAGGCATTTGGAACAATCATTTGCCATTGGTAGAATTTGCTTATAACAACAACTACTAGGCTACTATCAAATTACACTTTATGATGCCCTTTGTGGAAGGAAATATGGATCTCTAGTCAATTAGGATGAAGCAGGTGAAAGAAAGATACTCAATTCCAAATTGATTTGAATAGTTAATAAGTTACAAATGATTAAGTAGAAAATGCTAGTAGCATATAACCAACAAAATAATTATGCTAATAAGATAGTAAGACCCTTAGAATTCTAGGTAAGCCATCAAGTGTTCTTCAGAATCTCCTTACAAAATGGGTAGTACACTTTATAGTCAAAGGGAAGTTGATTAGCACCATTTGAAATCTTGAAGAAGATTGACAAAGTCACTTATAAGCTAGTATTACCTTCGAAGCATAATAGGAGAGCATGATGTATTTGTTGGTCTTGCATAAGATATCAAGAGTAGGGGTGAATTGACATCTTTAAAAAATTTTGAAACCTTTTCGATGTAAATTGAAATTACCCCTCTCAATAACTTAAATTGGTGATAAATGATATTTTAATAATTCAACAAATAAATAAATAACTCAAAGTGAAAGAGATGGAGAAGAGAAAATCAGGCTTAGGATTTTAAAGAGCTTCAACCTTATGGCTACTGCTCTCTTTTAGCTCTACTATTGGGGACTTAGTCTTTTCCATCGATACCGTTCCACTTGATTTACTATATCAAAACAAATCAAGAGAGGTTTACAAATATCTGCCACACTTAGCCTTCATAATTCTCTACTTTACCTATTTAGCCTCTCTATAATCTAAGCTAATTACAAATCTATATAGTACAATCAAACTTCTCTCAAACAACACTTAGATAATAGATAATTTTTAAAAATAAAAGAAGAGAACAACAATATAAATCTCAAATAGTTTAGCGTGAAAATAGATATGAAAATTGTTGCAAATGGTGCTTTAGTTCATCTCTTTAAATAAGTCTCTTAGAAGTGTTCTATGCTTTTTCAAATAGTAGACTAAGATCACGATCAAAGTGTAATGCATATGTCTTTTCTTCTCGGAATCGTGTTTTATATTTTGAATTGTCTCTTGTTTTTATATTGGAGTCTTCCAACAGCTACATTGATGAAGATTATATTCACCTCATGTTTATCTAATCCCAATGTTTAAGGATAATCCATAGATATTTGGAGAAAATCTTAGAGTTTGAATTTTGAATCTGATCTTATCTCAATAATATCTCCTTAATAGATATACTATGATTAGCAACTCCAAATAATCTTGAATTTTGAATTTGATATCTCATAAAATTTGAAATCATCCTTATCCTTATCCAATCTTAGATATTTCCATGTGGTTTAATTGTTTTCAAAAATTAAATCTCTTAAAGATAATCCCCATAGATCTTAATTCTAACAAAAATGAAACAAGATTAAGTATATTTCCCTAATACACTCAATCTAGTGGAGCTAGGCCTTATTCACCTCAAAATTGATGTTGTGTTAGTTTTTAGAATTACTCTTCCAAATTAACTATTTGCTAACCTTCTGAAAATTTCTCAATTTATGTATTTCCAAAGGCTTTGGAATACTTCCTTAAAAACTATATTGATTCTTCTTATATGAGCTTCTGAAACATTCTCGAATACTTTACAAACTCGTTTCTTTTTCAGGTGATTTAGACCTTTTAAATAAGTCTCTAAATGAAACTTAATTTACTATTTAAATAATCTAAAGAAGTATCTAAATACCTACCGCTTGTTAGTACATTAGCATTCTTCTCTTTTTGTTATCATTAAAATTCATGAGAGATATCTAATAGTATTCTATGTATTAGTGTCAAGAAAGTATACATTTGATCTAGACTAGATAGTTAAATTCGAATAAGTGAATACACAAGCGGACTTGACCCGTACAAGGTATCTTTTGAAATAGTAAATGCCATGGAGCATATCGTTAGAAGGCAAACCATCAAATATGTTTAGTCAATTGGAGTAACTACTTAGTAGGAGAAGTAACTTAGGAACATGAAGAGGATATTCACAACAAGCACCTTGAGTTATTCACAACTTCAGGTAAATTTTGAGGACAATATTTATTTAAGGGTAGAGGATGAAATGCCTATAAAAATTTGTTGAAATTGAGAGAAAAAGGTAAATAGCCTTAGACTCCCTCCCTATAAGTAGACCCCTTTAACTTGCACTTCATTGATTTAAGAAACTCCAAAGCTCTCAAGCACTTCCTCCTCCCAACAACATGCCTTATCCTATGCTAACAAAACTACCTTCCTTTCCATGTTCATTAATCATCTAAGAATGATTCTAATGTAAATCTCTCCCTATTACAAGGCTGGAGTGCGAAGAAATGAACTAGAAGAAGAATAAGAAAAGGTAAGAGATGGTTCCCTAGAATTGTTCAAGTTAACGGTAGATTTCTAACCATTATTATATTGATTTAAGCTATTACTCGTAATCTTTGAGATGGTTGAGTATCAATTTTAGAAAAAGGATATTTAACTAGTTTTGGAATAGAATTCCTATAGGAAGATTAATTTGATAGATCAATTGGGAGCCTAATATCATAAAGATAAATGATAAATTTATGCTTTCACAAGCAATTTTCACTATTAAAATTAGTAACACAACTCACGATGAATGTAACGTAAAAATTTTAGATTTTTTCACCTAAAGAATGCAAGGAAATTTGAGTTAGGGTTTAGTAGAGTTGACATAAGATAGAAGCATGATTTATCTAAACAAGATTTAGAGAAGAAGGAGACTAGCTGCTAAGTCGATTGATTGGGTTGACCCCGTCTCCTCTATTGGTGATAGATTGATCCAATAACCTATAGTAACCCCTTTATTTTGCCCTTAAGATGGTATTTTTTTTCCTAAAATAAATTGAGAAGAATCCTATAGTTAAGCTTAGACATGTGGTTTGTGACCTATATGTGACTAATTGACATTATGTTATAAAATTAGGGGCTTATTTATTTATTTAGTTTATGAGAACTAAGCAAAATCCATGTACACACTTATTGTTGCTTGGTGGTTGTGTGCACTAGCTTTAGATGAAAATCGATTAATATAGCTTGACTATAAACATTTACCTTTTCAATACTTGAATAAAACGGATATTTGTGAACACCTTTTGGACTATTATAAACTTATAGTTTTAAAAAAGATTAGACTCTATGATCTACTTCACACTTTTAAAACTCAATCTTTAGAAATGCCCCACACTTTCGAAACTTAGCCTTAATGAAATCGCTTGATAGTTTCAAAAACCAAACTTTAGGGATTCAGTGGATCCATACTTTTGAAAATAACCTCTAGGAGCATTATGGGTTTACACTTTCAAAAACTAGAGTGTAGGAGGCACTTATGGTTCTACACTTTTAACAACTATCATTGGTGAGTATATATGGATGCACACTTTTAGTATATCTGCCTTTATGGGGCACATAAGGGTTTTCACTTTCAAAACGTGTCTCTAAGGATCTGGTTCTAAATATAATTTGTTTTTGTTATTAATATAGAACTACATTATTTTAAATTGTGATGTGTTGTGTTGTGTTTGTTGCATAAGCATTTTGGTATGTGTATTGTATGGCAACCACGTATAGTTACATGTAGTGATTATGTACTAAGCTTTGTTACTCACCTCTTTTAGGATTTTAATTTTAGGTGATTATGAGGATTATGATTGTGTGGCCATTTAGAGTATGATTTCTATTCTAGAGGATGACAAAATGATAATTGTGATGGAGATGACTTTATGGATTATCTAAGCTAGAGAATTTCCTATGAAAATGTATTATTATTTTTTTTTTTACTTTAGTTGATTGAATTTTATGATTTTAGTTGTATTTGTAGACCCTCTTTATCAATTTTTGTTATGATCTGATAGGAGACTAGTTATAGCAGTCACCGTATATCGTACAAAAGATTGTAGATTGATACCCCTTTCAATTGATAACTCTTCATACGATATACAAGGCTATTACAACAACCAACAACCTAGAGTTAGGCAAATATAAGTAATATCATTCCATGATAATAAGAACGAATTGTTGAAATATAAAACACATACACATATATATAAAGAAATTTATAGATAAGAAATCTATAATATCTCTTCACTCAACATAATAAGGTTCAAAATTTAAATATAATATAAAAAATCTACTCATATCACTAATCTCACTCTCGCATTAAACCCCCTAATGTACAACTAATCTTGGGTATACGGTAGCCCAATTCCACAAATAGCTCAACCTTATGAAGGTAAACTATATGGGTATAAGCTAACTAGCTCAGTAAAATAATTTCCTTAACCATACAACAAACAAGTTATACATCAATTAAATTCAAATGAATGCATAAACAATCAATATGCCATATAAATATATGTAAGTGACCAAGTACTGCATGCAACTCAAATTTAACACCCTCTAAAGTTAAGTTAGAGATATATCGACACAATTTGATCCGGGTATCATACTAGAACTTATATCATAACGAAACTCCGCGTTTCGTATTCAAAATATAATGCTATATCCATTTTTAGTTTTTGCCAAAATATAGTTCTGCGTATGATTGTGAGTAGGTTCATACAGCCTTCATTCACCCCTAAATGGAGGCCTTTAGACTCAATCCTTAGCTATGCGATTGGCATCTCCAACGCCTAGTGATCCCGTAGGCTAGGGTGAGGTTATATCATGCGTGTGCACCGTACGAAATACTATAACGACAAATAATCAAGCCATGTATGATCTCTCGCTACCTCCGTGTGATGTGATAGCCGAAATTAGTTATGCAGTACATGATTATGCATGTTTCAATTTAGCTCTTTGAAGTCAAATAATATTAAGTCTTTTTATTTAGTGATTAACTAAGTTACAAATAGATCGATTCCTAATTTACTATGCAATAAACAATACATTATTATATTTTAAAGTGAATTCACGATTAACAAACAGTATCATATATAAGCATAACCCAACCTTACATAACATTCAATTATTGATAATGGTTTATATTCACATATGCATATATAAACTAGTATGGAATCATTGGGAAAAACTCACTTGGCCATGCTCAACTGAAGGGTCGTAGTAGTTTGATAGCAAATCAGGATCAAAGTCGTGATCACCTGACAATAAGGAATACGGAAAGTAGTAAGTTTGGGAATGAAATAACTAAACTAATATGCTAAGTCGTATTGTTTACTTAACTCAGCTATTGATTTGCATGAAATTGTTAAATTGAGTTTTTTATCGAATCGTGTATAATTTTTTCGATTTAGCTCGGATCTTTATAAACTCGTAGTCCATTTTGATAATTTTTGAGCCTACTTTCTTATAGCGGGGTCTATTTGAACATTATAACCCGTAGTTTTGACTGTGATACAAAAATATCATGAAGTTCGTTATTTTGACTTAAAAAGTTATAAAATATCAAATTAGGCTTTTCTTAGTATAATTACGACTTAATAATTATTTTTATCGTATAATTAGAAAATTTCTTATTTTAAGCCTATTTTACTATAATTACCTATTTTTACTTATTTTTAAGATTTAATATTTATTAATTCGAATTTTTTCTACTTTATTATTTTTCTAACTAATTAATTAATTAATATTATTATTAATTAGTAAAAATTAGTTAATTATACCTAAGTGATGAGGCAGCATCATATGGAAGTGTCACGTATCACTTTTATAAATTTTTTTTTATAATTTTCTATTATTTTCCTATTTTCTTGTGTTTTACAATATAAGTATATATATATATATAAATACTTATTATTATATTTCATTAAATTTTCTAATTTACTTAATTGTTATCCTTTTCCCAAATTTATAGTATTTATATATATATATTTATCTATTATCTTTAGTTATTAGCTAAATAATATAGTATATTGTATATACACTATTTAATTATACTCGTATTTTTATATATACGTCACTATTCATATACATACATTTATATGTATACTGTACTTTATATAATAAATTATTCTAACCTTAGTTATACATCATGTACAAGTATAATATATACGTATTTATACGTTATTTACACAAGTACATATATGGTTGTATTATACATGTGTATATATACTAAAATACAAAATATTATTAATAATAATATATATACAAATTCATGTCTGGCGCTTATACAAGTACAAATACTATGCAAAAATTTTATAAATAAAAAATAATAAATATATATATGAATACCTATTACTATTATACATGTATGCATATATGTATATAAAAAAATTTTCAAAATACTATATATATGTACTCCTATACATATTCATGCCTACCAACACACACATATATATATATATACATAGAGGAAATAACATACATATGTACAGCAACATAAAAATTCATACTACATGTACATATGTATCATATACGTATATTTACATGTATACTTCATATAAAATAATTATCATGTGCATATACACATATATAATATATCTAAAAAAATACCATGTACATATACATATGTATATGTATTTACGTGTACATCTATCTACCTAATAAAATACATGGTTTATATTATATTACACACATTACATATACATGTACATACTTTATACTATATACAATATACATATACATTGGCACATACATACATGTAATAAAACAAAAATAATAAATATAACAAATACCTAATATATATGTACATACCTAAAGTATATATACTTGTACAAAAATTAAATAATAACCGACCTAAATTCTTTAGTAAATACATTGATCATATCCCCTTGGTCTTCATCATCATCTTCTTCTTCTAATTGCTTGGTTTTTTTCCCTTTTGTTCTTTTCAATTTTGTGTGTGTGTGTACTTTGTTTTTGGTTTTGTTTTCTTCTTTTTATCTTTCAATTTTGTACTTCCAGAATTTCTCACTTCCAGACGTGTACAAATGTGGAGATATAAAGAAAAAAAAAATGAAAAATAAAGGAACAAATCCAAGCAAATCAAGTATTAATGAAGATAAGACATTTACTTTATCAAATTTGTCCTTTATCATTTAATCACATGAAACTTGGTTAAATTAATTTAGCACAAGGGTAGCTGCACTCCAGTAAGGAATTCATGTGGAGAAGGAAAAAAATAAGAAGGAGAAAAAGAAAGAAAAAGGGAAGGAAAATAAAAATAAAAATAAATATATGCAAAATTTTTTTCCAAACATAAAAATATTAAAAATAAAATTTGTAAATTAATTTTGGGATTTTATGAAAATTTATCAATTTAATTAGTACCTATTATATTTATAATTTTTATGAGTTATTTTAATGTTTTCAATAGGGTTTGTACACGATTTAGTAATTTAGTTGATAATTGTGATCAATTATAATTATATTACTATTAAGTGATATGTATTTATTTTATTTGCTTAAAGTTATAGTTTTAAGGTTTTAATCAAGTTTAAGTTCGATTTCGAGTATTTGCATGTATATTGGATTTAGGGTTTTTTGTACACGATTTAGGTTTCGATCAATTTTCTAGGGTTTCTACTATTGATACTATATTCAGTTTCTACATTTCATAAAACTTTTATCTTATCTAGCCTTATCGAATCATGGTATCGTTTAGGACACTCGGACTTAGATTAGAGTTTAGACTACTGATTACATAGGGTTTACATTCTTCCGCCCTTCAAATAAGTTTTTTCCTTAAAACTTGAGAAGAATACCTGGTTTTGCGAATAAGTGTGGATATCGCTTCTTTACTTTATCTTCCACTTCCTAGGTTACTAACTCTCGTTTGTGATTTTTCCATAACACCTTAATATAACAAATTTATATAGTCCTCAATTGTTGTACTTTACTATTTGTGATCTTCATCTGGTGCTTGTCGTATATCAAATTTTCTCTTAATCTTATTTGTTCCAATTCAACAATATAGTTGGGATTAGGAACATGTTTCCTAAAAACTAACACATGAAAAACATTGTGGATTCCCGATAGATTAAGTGGCAATACTAATCGATAAGCTAAACTCCCGACTCATTTTAAGATCTCAAATGGACCTATATATCTTAAACTTAGTTTTCCTTAAGCTTTAGCACGATGAATACTCTTGATCGATTTCACTTTCAAATATATATGATCTCCTACTTGGAACTCTAATTCTCTTCTCTTCAAATTAGCCCAACTCTTCTGTCTGTCTTAGGATTCTTTCATTTTTTGCTTAATAACCATGATTTTATCAGCTATTTCCTGAGTCAGACCTAGCTCTAGTGTAGCTTTCTTTATATAATCCTAGAATAGTGAGGATTGATACCTTCTTCCATACAAAGCCTCATAAGGTGGCATTTGTATGGTCGAGCGATAACTGTTATTGTAAGCAAACTCAATCAAAGGCAGATGAACACCAACTTCCTTTAAATTTTATGATACATGCCCTCAACATATTCTCTAAAGTCTATATAGTCCTCTCGGTTTGTCCATCAGTTTGAGGATGATATGCTATGCTGAACTGAAACTTTGTTCCCATCAACTTCTGTAAACTTCCCTAAAACTTCAATATAAATCTAGGATCTTTATCCTATACGATCCCTGCTGGAACACCATGTAATCTCACTATCTCCTTTATATATATTCTAGCCAATTTCTCCAGAGAAAAAGTCTTATTAATTGGCAAAAAGTGAGCTGAATTAGTGAGTCGATCGATAATTACCCAGATTTCATCAAAACTAGCAATTGTTCTTGGTAACTCACTTACGAAATCCACAGATATCTAATCCTATTTCTATTATGGAATAGGTAGTGGTTGTAGTAGTCCTCCTGGTCATTGATGCTCGGCTTTCACTCTTTGACAAGTTTTACATTTGAGCACAAAATCGGCAACATCTTGTTTCATCCCATTCCACCAGAAATTCTTTTTCAAGTCTTGGTACATCTTCGTTCCTCCTAGATAAATAATATAACTTTCTCTGATCAGTCATAAGAGATGCGACTTCCACATAGTTCATCCTGCTTAAGGCATCAACAATTGCATTCACTCTGCCAAGATAGTAATTAATCCCCAAATCATAGTCTTTAATCAACTCCAACCATCTTCTTTGCCTCATATTTAACTCCTTTGAGTAAACAAATACTTGAGACTCTTATAATAAGTGAAAATTTCACATTTTTGTCCATACAGATAGTGTCGCTACAACTTTAAGGCAAACACTACAACTGCAAGTTCCAAATCATGAGCTAGATAATTTTGCTCATGTGGTCTCAATTGTTTAGAAGCATATGCAATTACCTTTCCGCCTTACATAAGTATACATCCCAATCCATTTTAACAGGCATCACTATATACAGTGAAAGGCTCTTCATTATTTGGTAATATAAGGATCGGGGTAGACACTAATCACTTCTTTAACTCTTGGAAGCTCTATTCTTGCTTGTAACCCCATTCAAATTTTACATTCTTTTGTATTAATTGAGTAAGTGGTCTTGAAATCTTGGACAAGTCTTTAACAAACTTCCTGTAGTACCCAGCTAACCCAAGAAAGCTTCAAATCTTAGTTACCGTCTCTGGTCTCTTCCAATCTACTGTAGCCTTAATCTTTTTTGGATCAATAGATATACTATCTCTTATTATGACATGTCTAAGAAAAGATATTTTCTTCAACCAGAAATCACACTTAAACAACTTAGCATATAACTTATGTTCTTGCAATGTCTGCAACACCACTCTCAAATGTCCCTCATGTTGTTCAGGTATAACAGAATATATCAAAATATCATCAATGAACACAATTATGCCCTTATTTAGTAAAGGTCTAAACACGCAATTCATCAAATCCATGAATGCCACAGGAGCATTTGTCAGACCAAAAGGCATTACGAGAAACTCATAATGACCATATCTCATCCAAAATGCTGTCTTTAGAATATCCTTCAACTTAATTCTCAATTGATGATAGCTTGACCTCAAGTCAATCTTAGAAAAGATGCTTGCACCCTATAGTTGATCAAACAAATCATCAATTTGTGGAAGTAGATACTTATTCTTGATGGTCACTTTATTTAGCTCTCTGTAGTCAATATAAAGTCTAAGTGATCTATCCTTCTTCTTGACAAATAGAACCAATGCTCCTTAGGGTGAGACACTTGGCCTTATAAAACCTTGATCTAATAACTCCTATAATTGCTTTTTCAACTTTTGTAGCTTAATTGGAGCCACGTGATATGGAGCTTTAGATATTGGCTCAATTCTTAGAATCAAGTCGATAACAAAGTTAATCTCTCTTTTTGGTGGCAACCTAGGTAACTAATCCGGGAACTGATTCGCTTGAACTATATATATAAAAATAAATCGCGAATACTCCAGCAAGTATATTGGGTCAGAATTAAGTAATATAGAGAAAGTAATGTAGTTAATCCCTTGAGGACTAGGAAATTACTAATCCTATGCTAGTTCTTATCAATATTTAGGTAATCAAAATTAAATTAATTAGTCTAATAATTACTCTAAAACTATTGAAAAGAAAATAACTATTGAAAAGAAAATAACTATGAAAAATCTAAAATTAAGCAATCAATTGAGAATTGTGAGAAAATAGAACCCGCCCTAGATTATGCAAATCAAATTGTTATCATATTATATAGATTAATAACTATATGGTTATTCAAGTAAAATTATTATACCTCAAAACTTAAGGATTTAAACCCCTAATTAACTAGTTAGCTTTCACATCTTCCAATTAAAAGTGAACTCTAAATTATAATCATATATCTCCCAATACTATGATTGTCTAATGTCTTAAATCAATTATCCCTAATGTCTTAGTAAATAATCAATCGCCAAACAATGCATTAATCTTTAGATAATTTCTAATTAATTCAATTAACTCTGCTTCCACATTGATTAATCAAATCAACTAAGAATTTCTAACAAACCCTAATCAACTCCCATATCATTGGGGTTTCTAACAATTATAATAGAAATAATAGAAATTGCAATCATGAATCATCCATATATCTCTTAATCCTATAACATGAACACAATCATCATCTTAACTATATAGGGTTTCATCAATTCCCATAAATAAATTTAGCTAGCAATGGATTTGGAAACAAAAACATAAATACTAATTGAAATTGCAAGGAAATTCATAATTGAAAGCATAAGTAATATACAGAATTGCATAAGAATAATTGAAATAAATGTCACCAATTCTGTATTGGAAAGAAATAATCTTTAATTACAACTTCAATCTTAGTCTCTACAGCAAAAGAAAAATCCTCTCAATGATCAAAGTGCTTCTCTCGAAGAATTCTGCAAAAACTATCTAAAACTATTTTACAACTCTCGACGTTTAAGGAAAAAGTGTCTAAAAGTCTCTCAAATGATGAAACATAAGCTATTTATACAAAAAATTAGGGTTGGCTCGTGTGAAATTTCTTTTTTTTTTTTTTTTCATGAAGTCTAGTAGTGTAAGTGCAAGGTCGGTGGCGTAGTCATCTAGGGCTGGTGGCATAGCTAACAAAGACTGCCAGTGCAAGTTGTAAGTTGTAAGTTGGTTGTTAAGTCGGCTACCTTTAATTTCAATTTGCATGTATTCATCTAAACTTTGTTTATTTGCTTAAAATTCCTCTAAATTGTTCGTAATTATACTTTTAAATCCTCTAATTCTTGAAATGTCCAAATGAAAATAATTAAGTACCAATTCTTAATGATTTCTATAAAATCTATAATAATTCTATCTTAAATTGCACTTTAAAACATGAAAAATATGCCTTTATCAGGAACACATCAAGCAACTCATTCACCACTCAAATTTCTTTTACATTTAACTTCTTGGAATCAGTGTTTAGAGCATTCAACCAACCAACATCTGTCATCAACTCCAAAGTGCTCAACTCTTGTACTCCTGCTATTGTAGAATTTTCTCGGAATGTAGCTTTAGTCCATTCTAAGGCTTTAAACATCACTTGCTTTTCTTTGCAGTTGATAGTAGCTTTCACACTTGTCTTCCAATTCATTCCTAATATGGCATCATACTTATCCATATTCAGAATGATCATATCTACTTTATTATCGAAATCTTGAATCATCAAAGGACATCCTTTTACCATTTCTCTTGTAATTACTACATGTTGATAGCTAGTTTTCGCTCATTTGACACTCTACCATTTCTCTTGGCATTTGCATTGGAGAGATGACACATGGCATTTATGCCGAGTATAAGAAGCACTCTTGGTTTGAATTTAAGTCTATGGTATGAATAGTTATCATAAGCATAATTATATTACATAACTGCCTGCTACCCTTACATATTAGGAGAGATGTCAAGTCAAGAAGCTTCCATTTATCTTAACAGTTATCCCGACAACTGCCTTGGACACTACAACCATCTATAAATACCAGAAAGAAACTCTATAAGGTTTCCTGACACTTATTATTTTCATACTTACTATACTAAGTTACCTTATTGACTTAGGCATCGGAGTGGCCATACCAGACTGGCCCTGGTACCAAGTGTTTCACTTTCTCTTGCAGAATTTTTCCTCATCCCAAAATTCATTAACAACATTTGGCATTGTCTATTTTTCTCTAAACATGACCACATGGTTAGAATTAGGATGACTAGAAGTGTAGGTATTGGTACTTCCTTCTACCACCTTGAGGAGGGGAGTTGGTATGTTGATGAACAACGATTGGCTCGACTTGAGCAACTTTGTCTTGACTTAGCCAAAGAAAATTCTGAGTTAAATAAAAAACATGAACAAATCCTTGACCTTCTTCATAAAAGTTTTCACTTGAATCAAGACAAAGAGCATGATGATCATGATGCTAACAATGCCGATGATTCCATTCATTTACCTGAATTGCCAAAAGAGCAAGCTGAGGTTCTAGTGAGAATCTCAATTCCTACTTTCAAGAAGATTAATAAGGGCAAGCAACTGCAGTACGTGCATCATGTAGGACCCTTGCATGTCAACACCCCTGTTGCAGTGACTAAATAGTTCCAAATCAAGAAAAGTCCTTTCGTCCTAGAGATTTTGGAAGAAGTAATACCTCGGCACATTATGCTGCCCTAGTTCGAAACATATGATGGGACGAAGGACCCTGAAGATCATTTAGAGTACTACCATACACTGACCAAATTGCATGGTTTAAGTGACATGGTGGCTTATCAAGCCTTTCCCTCAACCTTAAGGAACGTAGCCATCACATGGTTCAAACACCTAAAACCAAATACCATTTCATGTTTCAATGAACTAGCAGAGGTGTTCTTTTAACACTTTCTTGCTAGCAAACTTCTTGTTAAGGACTCTTCAATCCTTAACACCATTAAACAAAAGTTTGATGAGTCAATCAGGGATTATTTGGCTAAATTTATGGCCAAGATGGTCTAAATCCCAGAACTGAATATGAGTGTGGCTCTGAATGCTGTAGTCAATGGAGTTAAACCTCATGGAGACCTTTTTCAAGTCTCTTGCAAAGAATAAGCCAAAAAACTTTTGCTAAGTTTAAAGCTAAAGCCACCTCATACATTAGACAGGAAGACAACATAAAGGCATGACGAGAGGTTGTTTAGAGCAGAGGAGATGGAAAGAATGATGAATGGAAAAGTGTAAAGGATAGACTTAGCACAAACGACGAAAATAGTTCAGATGCCAAGAGGAAGAGATCGAGGATCCTGACATTCTCATCCCATACGCCTATCAATTGTCCAATCTCGAACATTTTGATGGAGGTATGTGGGGAGAGAGGTGTCCTCCAGTGGTTGGAAATAATATAAAGGAATCCCTTAAGAAGAAATTCAAATAAGTACTATGATTTCCACTATGACAAGGGTTACAATACAAATGAGTGCATTCAACTCAAAGATGCAATTGAAGATGCAATACAATACAGGCACCTATAAAAATTTTTAGTGCATGATGCCGAAAGAATCAAAATACCATCTTAGAGGAGAAGAGAGGAAAAAAAGAATGACATTCGGCCAGCAATGGTCGTGAGAGATGTAAGGGATGTTAATCCCACCAAAGCATCCAATGGAGTAATTAATACCATTGTCAGTGGGCCTAGTATAGGCCAATCGAGTTCTTCGAACTTAATTAACGCCAAGAATTACATTTGCAATAATCACGGGAAAAAGGTTAGAATCGACAATACAATATCTTTTGGAGAAGAGGATTTTAAGGGTATCCAGAGGCCGCATGATGATGCACTTGTCATCAATGTGAGAATTGCCAACTTTGAAGTCAAAAAGATTCTTGTTGATACGGGAAGTTCAGTCGATATCATTTTCCAGCATGCCTTCGATCAAATGAGGCCCAAAATCAAAGTATAGCTGTGGTCTTATAAGTATGACCTATATGCCTTCAATAATCAACCCGTCCAAGTAGCTGGAGTTATCTTTTTGCCGATATAGATTGGGGATAATGAACATGTTGCAGAGGACAAAGTGATTTTTCTCATTGTCAAATGTTGGTCCCCTTACAACATGATAATGGGATGGCCATGCCAACATTTATTCGGCATTGTCCCATCAATAGCAAATCTAAAGGCCAAGTTTTCCACTCTTACGGGAGTTGGTGTGTGTAGAGGTGATCAACAATTGGCACAGTCCTTATCTATAAGGGCCTTGTGGTAAGAGGAAGTGTTTCAAGTTCAAACCTGTTCAGAAGGCAAGTCAGTCGACATAGAGAACACTGAGAATGATACAAAGGAAATTCCTTTGGGAAATGATCCCAAGAAGATAACAAGGATTGGAAAACCCATGTCAGTAGATGTCCGATAAAGTTCGATTGACTTCCTGCAAGCTAATGTTAACTTGTTTGCATGGTCACCTTTGGACATGTTGGGTATTCTGAGAGACGTTATGGTACCCAAGCTCTAGATTGACCCGAATATAAAAGTGGTCCAACAAAAAAAGAGACATTTTGCATCAGAGAGACAAGAGGCAATAGAAAAAGAGGTCTAGAAATTATTGAAGGCAAGATTCATCCGAAAGGAGCCTTATCTGACTTCACTAACAAATTGTACGTTAGTCAAGAAGTCTAACGACAAGTGGCGAATGTGCATAGACTTTACGGATCTTAACAAGGCCTGTCCCAAGGATTGTTTCCTACTGCTAAAAATCAATCAAATGGTAGACGCAACCGCAGGACATGCATTGCTTTCTTTTATGGATGCTTTCTCTAGTTACAATCAAATCAAGATGAACAAGGTAGATGAAGTTCACACATCTTTCGTTACCAATTTTGGAACGTACTATTATATAATGATGCCCTTTGGGCTGAAGAATGTTGGTGCCACATACTAGAGATTAGTAATGAAGATGTTCAAATCTTAGATCCACAGGAATGTAGAAGTATATGTAGACAACATGATTGTGAAGACCATGAAGGAAGATTAGCATCTTGCTGATCTGGAGGAAACGTTTGCTACATTGAGGAGTTACAGCATGAAACTCAACTTACAAAAGTGTGTCTTTGGCATAACATCATGGAAATTCCTTGGGTATATGGTCACATGACGCAGCATCGAGGGCAATTCAAGAAAGATTGAAGCCATAAGGAATATGAATCACCTCGCACAGTCAAGGAGGTACAGGAACTCACCGAGCGAATTGCCGCCCTTAATAGATTCATGTCGAGAAGTGCAGATAGGTATGTAGAATTCTTTAAAGTTTTGAAGAATCCAAAGGAATTCAATTACACTGACGATTATGAAAGAGCTTTCAACGAGCTTAAGGAATTTCTTACGTTACCCCCGATACTCTCAACACCTATTCTGGGAGAAAATTTATACTTATATCTATCAATTAGTTGTCGAGCACTTTCCTCTATACTTATCTGAATTGACGGTAAAGAGCATCGACTCGTTTATTATGTGAGTCATGTTTTATAGGGACCAGAGCTTCGGTACATAAAGATTGAAAAATTTGTATTAGCAGTGGTTCTCTCGACGAGAAAGTTGAAGCCGTATTTTGAAGCTTACCAGATTATTGTCTTCATCGATCAACCATTGCGACAAGCATTGTAGTATCTTGACTCTTCGAGGAAGATGATGAAATATGCCTTAGAGCTCAGTGCCCATGATGTACAATATAAACTCAGAATGGCTCTAAATGCCCAAGTACTGGTGGATTTTGTAGCCGAGTTCACGGGAGAGGAAGACTATGTGGAGATCGCCTAGAGGGTTGCAATAATCATGTAAAGCCACAAGCACTGTGCATTTGAGCACTACGTCTTGAATATTACTGGTCGACTATGAGAGAGGATGCAAAGGATGTTGTTTGGCAATGTCCTCAATGTCAGAAGTATGAGTCGTTGAGTAATGCACCTGCAATTAAGCTATGTAGCCTAACCAGCCCTTGGCCTTTCGCCTAATAGGGGCTAGTTATTCTCGAGCCCTTTTCGAAGTCTACCGCCTAACGACAATTCGTCATTGTCGCTGTGGACTTCTTTACTAAATGGGCTAAGGCCGAAGCTATGGCAAAGATCACCGAGCAGAAAGTGAAATCTTTCATCTTTAACTTCATCATATTAAGATTTAGAGTTCCCTACATGATAGTTATAGATAACGGCCTACAGTTTGACAATAATAAGTTTCGGACATTTTTTAAGGGGTACAGCATTTAGCTTAATTATACGTCTATAGCGTACCCTTAGACAAATGGATAAGTCGAAGTTGTAAACAAGATCATACTACATAACTTGAAATTGAAAGTAGATCAAGTCAGGGGGAAGTGGGTCGATGAACTACCTAACATCCTATAGGGATATAGAACCACTCACAGAACTACAATGGGAGAGACACCATTTAAATTAGCCTACAGTATTGAAGTTGTGTTGTAATTGAGCTGGACTTGCCTAATCTACGGATGCATTATTTTGATGTTATGCTTAATCAAGTTGGATTGACAGCGAATTTGGACATTATTAAGGAAATTCGAGACATTACAAGAGTTAGGGTTATGGCATACTAGCATAGGACAGCAAGATACTACAATTAGAAAGTGAAGCATAAGGTTTTCCAACCTAGAGATCCAATTTGCTGTAAGATGGAAGCAATTGGTGCGCGAGTAACTCAGGGAAAGCTTGGTGAGAATTGGGAGGATCCTGTTAGGATCCGGGAAGTCATTGGCGAGGGGTCCTATCGACTAGAAAGGTTGGATGGATCCATCATCCCTTAAGCTTGGAACGCTGAGAATCTGAAATTTTATTTCAATTGATACATGATTTCTGTCGTCTCTCATTTGGCAGCATCTACCATGTTTGTAAGATTGATACTTATTTATGACAATTATATATTTGAAGTCTCATTGTGTTTTAGTTACGATTGCCGAATTAATGAGTTCCATGCTGTACGGAAAATAAACTAATCTAGGTTCTAGCCTAACGCGGTTAATGACTTATACAAATTAACCTTAAGGCTGAGTATTGCAGCTAGTCCACACCTTAAACAGTTAAGGGATAGTATAAAAAACAATGGGCGTGTGAAATGAAACATGTTGAGGAAAAATGACGTGTGAAACAAAACATGCTGAGAGATAGTTAGGCGTGTAAAATAAAACATGTTAAGAAACAAATGGTGTGTGAAATAAAACATGTCAAGGAAAAATGGGCATGTGAAATAAAACATGCAGAGGAAAAATGGCGTATAAAATAAAGCATGCCGAGAAACAAATGGCGTGTGAAATAAAACATGCCAAGAAACAAATAGCGTGTAAAATAAAACATGCCGATGAATGAGAGCACAAAACGACATACATATACCATACAAACTAAGAAAGTGCAGTATGTGAAATTAAATATCACAAGAACTCGGCATTGCCTTGACTATATTCCAATTAATAATTACACGAGAATGTAATGTGCTAATATAATAAGTCTTATGGCCTATCTTCAGATTTAGTAGAAGTGATTTTTAAATCATTAGTTAGGGCTTCCTTGGTAGCTAGGTTCTTGGAGCGAGCAACTTCTTCAGTAAGAGCTTATCACTTTGATTCATACTCTTAACACCTGTCTCATCAGCTTCATCTTCATCGGCACTACTAACATTGTCGTCGACATCAACAAAGTCGAGACACAAGAGGTCATAATCGGGATGAAGTTTTAAGACCTCTTCTCTTACCGCTTGAATCCCCTCCAACAACTTTTTGTGTAGAAGCTTCTCATATTACCGATTGTGAGTGATTATATCGAGAGCCTCTTCAATAGATGGTCCCCTCCCACAGTCTCCTCCAACTTGGCCACATAGCTTTATAAGTTTGAGTTGTTGGTCTCCAACTCCTTTATTTGTATCTTGAGCTTATCTTCATCATCGCTCATTGTGAAAATAGTTAGGCCTAAGCCCCAACACTCTTCCTTTTTCTTTTGCAGTTGCTCTTTTAGGCTTTCAGACCTTTTGTAATGTTTTTCCATTTTAGCCTTTAGGATAGAGATTTCAATAGCGATAAGGTCATGTGCCAATTTCTTGGTAGCAAGTTCCTCCTTAACTTTCTTGCTTCCATTTCAGCCCTAATCCTCGCATTTTTGGCAGCAGCAGTTTAGGCCTTTAATGCATTGTATGCATCTTCAACTTTTTGTAGAAAATTCATTTATTACAATAAAAAATGGTTGGGTGTTACATAGATACAACTGAATATATTACCTTCTTTGCCTCTTTGTCGGCCTCATCTAAAGCTGTCAAAATGTGGCTGCTCATTTGGAAAAGGAAATATGTTAGTTACCCTAATGAATTCGATATGGGCCTTATTGCAACCGCCAATCCTGTTGACATCATTCTTGGCGATATCTTTATCTTTTGGAAGAATGATCCCTTCCATTAGAGCTAAAGATTTCATCTTGTCTCCCAAGGCAAAGTTAGTATCCAAAATTTAGTAGCTCTAGCAAGGGACGAAGTACTCACTGACCTCTTTGTTACGGACAAATTTGGCGCTATTGATGTCGATAGCTTAACGCATTGCCTCCTTCACCCTTTCGTCCAAGCCCTTGGACTTCTTCATAGGTGGTTGGTTAGCAAGTTCCTTCCCTGGTCTTTTGTCACTACTTAGATCCACTATAATCACCATCGATGAGCCTTTTGTGGCAATGGCATTTTAATCCTCCTTGTCGGAATGTGTCTCTCGATGCTCGTGATCCTTCAGCTTAACAGAAGTTTGAATAATCATGGCCGGAGGCTCCTCAAAATGAATAACCTCGGTTTGCTGTGTTTTCTCATTCTCCTTCAACCTCTCAACAAGACGAGAGATCTTCTGCATAGTTATCTGCTTCGTTGTAGCTTCCTTTGTTGGTTTCTTTGCAATAGTAAGTTGAATGGTAGCTATTGAGGTGGTTGCCCTTTTATCAGCCTTGGATTTTTTAGCCTTTGCCCGAGCTAGTAGCTTTGCCAGATTCACCTCTCTAGTACCCATATCTACGACACAAGTAAACCAATTAATATAAACATGGAAAAAATATGAATTTACATTTTCTATGCCGAGCAAGGCTCAAAGTTCACTAATCTCCCCCTAAGTCTCGAGAACAGCTTTCCTTGTAGCTATACTCGGCATGGCGGTAACACATTGGAGTACCTTCTTTTTTAAAAAATATTGGCTCTCTATTTTCATAATGCCGTATAATTCTCTTAGCGTCTTAGAAGAACATTTTGTTTCTCTTTCTCTCTTGAATTTTCTTCGCTGCTACTACATCATTTGGCATCAGATCTATGTCTTTTGTATGTATCGGCTCAGTCCATTGGGTTTAGAAGTCTAAGTCTTCATCAAACACTATTGATACGAACTTGTCATGCCACTTATGAATCTTAGATTCTAACCCGTCCATGAACTTATGGCCATGCTTCACAGCAGTAAAGTACTACCTATTAGGCTACCTCCGAATAGTGAAGAAATACTGAAACAGTTAAGGTATAGCCCTGACTTCAACTTCTTCGTAGACTATTTCAAAGGCACCCAGAAGTTGATATGTGTTCGGTGAGAACATACTCGGTATGACTCTGAAATAGTTGAAAAAGCCCTTGATAAAAGCCAAAAAAGGGAAGTGTAACCCAAAATCCAAATATCTCAGGTATATACGGAACTTGCACTCTATGGGCAAGCATACCCTCTCCTTATCTCTTGGCCTCCTCAAATTCCCTATTCCGGGAAGATCTCGCCAGTATTGATTATATTTTGTGACGAGAACCTTGTTAATGAAAATGGTTTTTCCATCTAGAGAATGACAAAAATAAGCTATTGTGTTGAACAGATATCTTGCCAAGGACCTCCCTTCCTTATCCTCGGGATAGTTATCTACAGAGAGCTCATTGATCCTAGCAAGTTTATCCCACCTTTTCTCCATGTTGTTGGCTGAACTGCCCGAAGAACAAGCTGCTTCGCTCTTTACTTAGGGGGGGAAAAGTGGCCTCAATCTTTGTTACCTTGAAATTGGAAAGCATAAGTCGATGGGCAACTTTACGAACCATACCGGAATGGTTATGTGAAATGATACAACACAAATTGAAGAATTCGAGTTGAAGATGAGGAAATGAATGAAAGTTTAAGATGCAACTAAAATCGGAAAGCACAAGTTGACGAGCAACTTTGCGAACCATACTTGAATGGTTATGTGAAATGATACAACATAAATTGAAGAATTCGAGTTGAAGAAGAGGAAATGAATGAAAGTTTAAGATGCGACTAGAAAGGGCAATTTTGATTGTGAATATTACTTTATATGAGGACAATTCATCCTTGTAACCACAAATCTGCTTCTAACAGTAATGATGTGCTAATATGTTAATCCTATGGATCGCTGACGCGTGTTTCATGATAGAAATCTGACTACTGAAAACTCTCCGATAGTTATTAGGTTGCCACAAAATAATGACCTAAGCAACAAATGTCATGCCTCCAATTTCTTCGTTTCTCGAATGGGCGGGAGTTTAGAAATGGAAACCTTTTGGTTGGGATGTGATTCATCCTACTTCCTATATTAGTTGGCATAAATCTAAAGAATCTCTCTCCCCACTCAGCCTTTAGTGCAATATATATATATTTGTAACTTTCTTTGTCAATTACTTAAACATGGGAGTTAGGGGGCAAATGTTGATAGTCAGTTTTTGCTCATTTGACACTTAGCCTTTCATCTGCTGAGATGCCATATAACTAACACTCTTGGCATTTGCACTGGATAGACGACACATGGAATTTATGCCGAGTATAAGAAGCGCTCCTAGTTTGAATTCAAGTCTATGGTACGCATAATTATCATAAGTATGGTTATATTACACAACGGCCTACTACCCCTATATATTAGGGGAGATGTCAAGTCAAGAAGCTTTCACGTATCTTAACAGTTATCTTGATAATTGCCTTGAATACTATAACCATCTATAAATATCAAAAAGAAATCTATAAGGCTTCCTAGCACTTATTATTGACATACTTACTATACTAAGTTACCTTACTGACTTAAGCATTAGAGTGGCTGCATTGGACTGGCCCCGATACTAAGTATTTCACTTTCTCTTGCAAGATTTTTTCTCATCCCAAAATTCACTAACAATGCTATACATCCCATCAGGGTTCTCACTCCCAAACTTGAGTTAGTAGCAGTTACGGCTAAACCAGTTTGCTTTACCACTTCTGGAGCTTTAAAAGAGTATGTAGCTTTTGTATTAAACAAAGTATAGACTAAATGCCCAACTATGTCGATATTCCTTGAATCATATGATTCTTAACTCTAGCTTCATAAGTTTTCATTTATAACTTCTATTTACTTATTACGGTTTAACACTTTATATACTACTTAAGGTAATTAAAGCAATTTAACAATGAGAATTAAGGTACATACCTGTTATAAGCTTGTAGTCCAAAAATTCACCAGTCCCTTCATGTACTTCTAGATCTTCTTCAACATAATCTTCATAACTCCAATTACCTTCTAAGTTGTATACCCTGGTGGCATTTGCTGCACCTGGATATGTATTCTTTGCATTTGATCCTCTAACTGCTCTTCCGATGGTAAGACGTCCAACAGCTGGGGGTAGTTTGGCAACTTGAGCATTTATAGTTATACATTGTGGACAAGTGGTAGAATAGTATCCAACTTTGTTGCAAATGAAGCAAGTAACTACATTTTTCTTGGGACAATTTGTTACTTGATGTGAGCTTTCACCATAATAAAAGCACTCCCCTTGTAACTGGGGAGAATCTTTAGGATAATGAGTCCCTTTGCACTTACAACACTTAGGTGGTCCACCAATCTTTTTCTGGAACCTTCTTAGTGGTCTTACAAATCTCTTCATCTTGTTACTACTGCTTCCACTAAGTCGGTCCTTCAAAAGGTCTCTTCCCAAATATGCTTAGTTTTTGCTTTCCTACATCTTCACTCTACCTCTTCTCATTGTTTGAAACTCGTGCTTTTTCCACCATATTAACGAAATTCCTTGGCTTAAATTCCATAATTCTTCTTTTCATGTTGAGATTAAATCCCCTGGAAAAGATTTACGTCTTTAATCTATCACTCGTCTGATATTCAAGTAGAGTAAACTATAACAACCTGTTGAACTCGACTTCGTACTACTCTACAATACATGTCCCTTTCATAATATTGAACAAATCTTCATTATACTTTAATCTTAAGCTTCCAGGAAAATAATACTCTAGGAATTCATGTTGGAAAACTTCCCAAGTTATTGGTTCTCTTAAATTCCTCTGTTTTGATTCCCACCAAGTTCTTGCTCTCATCTTCAACATATATGTACCACATGTAAGTTTGAGATGCGGCGCAACCTTGAATGCCTCAAACAATCTTTCAATTTGATGTTACAAAACTTTTGCCTCATTAGGTCTACTGGCTATACCCTCGAGGTACTTGTTACATCGGATAAACTCTAGTAAGAGACTACGTTGTTGCCTAAGATCCATAGGTGCCTGAGGCATAACTCTTGCTGGTACAACTGGTGGTAGCGGAGATAGAGGTGGTAAAGGAATTTTTGGATTTACCATAAGAGGTGGTGCTTGGATAGGTGGCATAGGCTTTCGAGTCAAATATGTCCTCAATAGTTCATTCTGTGCATGAATAGTAGCAAGAATCTCATCCATCCTGTCTCGAGGCCTTCTGGGTTATCTTTCTTGGGCAAGTGGTGCTTGATCATCTTGTTGTCATTTTTTGCGCCTACCTTGATTGAGAAATTCATTTCCAATTTCCAGTTGTTCAGTTATAACAATCCATTTTATTCAAATTAGTTGTAGAAACTATAAGTATAAAATGAAGATAACATATATACATGTACACAACAACAATAGTAATAAATGTTGCAATCTTTCATTTTCGATCAATATAGTGAGGTTACATTTGTCTAGTGGTTACTTCTAACAAGTGAATCTCTACTAATGAATTACATCCCAAGTCAAAATATAGAGTTTTCAAAGTACAAAAGAGCTCTCACAATACATAGGTCCTTACAGTACATAAAGCTCTCAAGTATATAAAAACTCTCAAATATAATATAACCTCATTAAGGAAAACTTTCAAAATACAAAATGATTGGTCATGATCTTAATATATACAACAAAATGAGCATTTATAATCACTTTGATACTAGTAACCAATATAAAAATACAAACTCAAAAATCCCCACATCCATCGGGGCGGGTATAAGGTCTTGTAGTCGTATCATCCACATGTCTGTGTCTTGGAACATAAAAAGTAGAATTAATACTAGAGTAAATACCGGACTCTTCACTAGGCACCTATTGAGCCCACTCTCTTGGTAGCCAAAAGTCCAATTGGTCCAAGGTGATAGTGAGTAAATTAGAAGGATCACTACTTACCAATACTATAGGTAGAAGTCTAAGGTCTACCTGATAATACTCAAACTTATCACCTGAGGGTATTTGTTGTAGGGGCTCAGCCTGTACAATGGAGCATCCAGCTGTACTCCTAGTCTATCAAATCTAAACCTCAATTGAGGTCCAAAGAACTCAATACCTTGAGTATGGCTTCACTACTACTCCATACCAATCCAAAAATCGGCTATGGCTCTTGTTTGATCATGAATAATAATTGAAAGGTGGTCCATACGGTAGTCTATAGCTAAAGCTACCCTATGTCCGATAATCCTACTATATCCAAAGGATGGTGGTAGTAGGAAGGAATTAGCATCAACTAAAAATACTAACCCTCAAGTAAGATCAATGCTCTCCTCTATCTCTAAATAGTAAATAATCTCCTCATCAGTAAGTAGCTTGCCTACTGTATGGAATACCTAGTAAATCCTTGTTTCAATCCAATACATACTTAGTCCCGTACTTCATGTGGATAGTACCTCACTAGCAGTATGGGGTCGACCTACTAGCGTTAGATCTTCACATAAAATCCTAAGTCAACGCTTGAAGTCTTGTAAGCGCTCCCCCTCTCATTGACGTAATAGAGAAAAGATAGTTCTTAGCTCTAACTCAATCCTTTGAATCAATGATGCATAAGATTACTTTTATAATTACTTTATTATAACTTTTAGTATACAAGTTAAAGCTTAAACACTTAGCCTAGTTCTACCACTCTTAATCTTCCCAAATAAGTTATCCTAATATTTGGGATCGGGTTTTATTTAACCTAGTTTAAGTCATGCTCTGATACCACCTAACTATCACAACCCAAGGGGGCTAGTCGTGGTAGTCACCATATACTGTACAAAGGACTATAGATTGATACCTCTTTCAATTGACAACCCTTCATATGATATACAAGGCTACTATAACAATTAACAACCTAGAGTTAGGCAAATATAAGTAATATCATTCCATGATAATAAGAACAAACTGTTGAAATATAAAACACACACACTCATATATATAGAAATTTACAAATAAGAAATCTATAATATCTCTTCCCTCAAACTAGTAACAATTCACTACATAATAAGGTTCAAAATTATAATACAATATCAAAAATCCACTCATATCACTAATCTCACTCTCTCATTAACCTCTTAATGTATAACTAACCTCAGGCATATGGTGGCCTAACTCTACAAATAGCTCAGCCTGTGAAAGTAAACTACAGGGGTATAAGCTAATTAGCTTTGTAAGATAATTCTCTCAACTAGACAACAAACAAGTTATACATAAATTAAATTCAAATGAATGCATAAACAATCAATATATCATATAAATATATGTAACTGACCAGGTACTGCATGCAACTTAGATTTAATGCTCTCCAAAGTTAGGGTTGGAGATACATCGGCATAGTTAAATCCAAGTATCATACTAGAACTTATATCATAATGAAACTCCGCGTTTCGTATTCAAAATATAATGCTATATCCATTTTTAGTTTTTGCCAAAATATAGTTCTACATATAATTGTGAGTAGGTTCATGCAGCCCTTACTTACCTCTAAGTGGAGGCCTTTAAACTCGACTCCTAGTTAGGTGATTGGTGCTTCCAATGCCTAGTGATCTCGTGGGCTAGGATAAGATCATATCATGTGTATGTACCGTACGAAATACTATAACGACAAATAATCAACCATGTATGGTCTTTCGCTACCTCCGTGTAATGTGATGGCCGAAATTAGTTATGTAGTGCATGATTATGCATCTTTCAATTTAGCTCTTTGAAGTCAAATAATATTAAGTCTTTTTATTCAGTGATCAACTAAGTTATAAATAGATCGGTTCCTAATTTACTATGCAATAAACAATACATTATTATATTTTAAAATGAATTCACGATTAACAAACAGTATCGTACATAAGCATTACCCAACCCCACATAACATTCAATTATTGATAACGGTTTATATTCACTAATGCATATACAAGCTAGTATGGAATTATTAGGAAAAACTTATTCGGCCATGCTCAACTCAAGGGTCGTAGTAGTTTGATAGCAAATTAGGATCAAAGTCGTGATCACCTAACAATAAAGAATACGAAAAGTAGTAAGTTTGGGAATGAAATAACTAAATTAATATGCTAAGTCGTATTGTTTACTTAACTCAGCTATTGATTTGCGTGAAATTGTCAAATTGAGTTTTTTATCGAATCGTGTATAACTTTTTCGATTTAGCTTGGATTTTTATAAACTTATAGTCCATTTTGATAATTTTCAAGTATACATTCTCGTAACGGGGTCTGTTTTGGACATTATAACCCGTAATTTTGACTGTGATATAAAAATATCATGAAGTTCATTATTTTGACTTAAAAAATTATAAAATATCAAATTAGGCTTTTCTTAGTATAATTACTACTTAATAATTATTTTTATCGTATAATTAGAAATTTTCTTATTTTAAGCCTATTTTACTATAATTACCTATTTTTACTTATTTTTAAGATTTAATATTTATTAATTCGAATTTTTTCTACTTTATTATTTTTCTAACTAACTAATTAATTATCATTATTACTAATTAGGAAAAATTAGTTAATTATACCTAAGTGATGAGGTGACAGCATATGAAAGTGTCACGCATCACTTTTATAATTTTTTTTATAATTTTCTATTATTTTCCTATTTTCTTGTGTTTTACAATATAAGTATATATATATAAATACTTATTATTATATTTCATTAAATTTTCTAATTTACTTAATTATTATCCTTTCCCCAAATTTATGGTATTTATATATATGTATATCTATTATCTTACTTTATTTATTAGCTAAATAATATAGTATATTGTATATACAATATTTAATTATACTCATATTTTTACGTATATGTCACTATTCATAAACATACATTTATACACATACTATACTTTATATAATAAATTATTCTAACCTTAGTTATACATTATGTACAAGTATAATATACACGTATTTATACTTTATTTACATAAGTACATATATGGTTGTATTATATATGTGTATATATACTAAAATACAAAATATTAATAATAATAATATATATACAATTCACGTCCAGCACTTATACATATACAAATACTATGCAAAAATTTTATAAACCGAAAATAATAAGTATTTATATAAATACCTATTACTATTATAATGTATGCATATATGTATATAAAAAAATTTTCAAAATAATATATATATGTACTCCTATATATATTCATGCCTGCCAACATATATATATATATATATACATAGAGGAAATAACATACATATGTATATCAACATAAAAATACATTCTACATGTACATATGTATCATATACATATATTTACATGTATACTTCATATAAAATAATTATCATGTGCATATACACATATATAATATATCTAAAAAAAATACTATGTACATGTACATCTATATACCTAAGAAAATACATGGTTTATATTATATTACACACATTACATATACATGTACATACTTTATACTATATACAATATACATATACATTGGCACATACATACATGTAATAAAACAAAAATAATAAATATAACAAATACCTAATATATATGTACATACTATAGAGTATATATACATATGCAAAAATTAAATAATAACCTACCTAAATTCTTTAGTAAATAGATTGATCAAATCCCCTTGGTCTTCATCATCATCATCTTCTTCTAATTGCTTGGTTTTTTTCCCTTTTGTTCTTTTCAATTTTGTGTGTGTGTGTACTTTGTTTTTGGTTTTGTTTTCTTCTTTTTATGTTTCAGTTTTGTACTTCCAAAATTTCCCACTTCTAGACGTGTACAAATGTGGAGATATAAAGAAAAAAAAAATGAAAAATAAAGGAACAAATCTTAGCAAATCAAGTATTAATGAAGATAAGACATTTACTTTATCAAATTCGTCATTTATCCTTTAATTACATGATACTTGGATAAATTAATTGAGCACATGGGCAACTACACTCCAGTAAGGAATTCATGTAGAGAAGGAAAAAAATAAGAAGGAGAAAAAGAAAGAAAAATGGAAGGAAAATAAAAATAAAAATAAATATATGCAAATTTCTTTTCCAAACATAAAAATATTAAAAATAAAATTTGTAAATTAATTTTGTGATTTTATGAAAATTTATTAATTTGATTGGTACCCGTTATGTTTATAATTTTTATGAGTTATTTCAACGTTTTTATTAGGGTTTGTACATGATTTAATTGATAATTGTGATCAACTATGATTATATTACTATTAAGTGATATTTATTTATTTTATTTGCTTAAAGTTATAGTTTTAAGGTTTTGATTAAGTTTGGGTTTGATTTCGAGTATTTGTGCATATATTGAATTTAGGGGTTTTTGTATGCGATTTAAGTTTCAATCAATTTTCTAAAGTTTCTACTATTGATGCTTTATTCGGTTTCTACATTTCATAAAACTTTGATCCTATGTAGCCTTATCAAATCATGGTATCATTTACGACACTTGAACTTAGATTAGGGTTTAAACTACTGACTACATAGGATTTACAATTTTAGCTTATGTGTTATGAGATATTAAGATGATACTTCACTTTCATATTAAAAGATTTTGAACTTTGTTAAGTATTTATGGTTAAGTTAGTTTTGAGCCTTACATGCTCATACTTCACTATGGGTATGCAGTAAACTTATGCCCTTTGGTTTTAGGGCATTATAAAGAAACTTAAAGTGATAATCTTTTATAATATGCATTAGCTTTGGTTTACCATGTAAATTCAAAGAAAACTGTTTATTTTACTGTAATAACCCAACTAAAACTTCTCCCATCGAGGTATTATTCACTTTGGCATGAAATGACGCATGATTTTGTCATTTGGTGTAGTAGCTTCTTAAGAGGTCACTCATTTTGAGGCTGTCTTAAGCTAAGTACGCTTAACTTCAGAATTCCAACGCACCGTAAGCCATTACACTAAAAGGTGTCTCAATGATTAAAGTTTCGTCACATGGAATTTAAGAGGTATTACAATTTACGTCCCTATAAAACCACCACCAAGTAGGGACTTTGCCCTTCCAACTAGTGGACTTACTCTAATACCATCTATAAAGACCTGGTCAGAATACTTTTTATCGAGGTATTGTTTGCTTTAGCATAGAAACTACATGGTTTTGCCTCATGGTACAATAGTTTCTTAAGAGGTCACCCATCTTGAGATTTTCCTAACCTGAGTATGCTTAACTTTGTAATTTTGTCGTACTCTAAGTTACTATACAAAAGGTGCCTCGATATTAAAGTTTCATTGGCTAACATTTAAGGGGTGTTACACTTATATTTTAACATTTTTTAATATTCATCACAATTATAGTTTTATGATTATTAAACATTATCATCATATTGTCAAGAAATTGTAAATCCTAGTATTTATAGGATTAAGTAATGATGGAAGGTGACAACAATAGCAAGCTATCATTGGTGTTTTAGTCGCCATGAAAAATGTAAGGTGAAAATGACTTCTATCATGATTTGAGAGCTCTTTGTGTTATATTACTTCCTCACCATTTCTTAACAAGTACAATCCTTCGTGTAGCTATCGCATATTTATTACAACCACACTTTCTATCTCTATTTTTCGTTTCCTTCTCTCTTTCTCTCCCACTCCCTCTCCCTCCCTCCCCCTGCCCCCATTTTCACTGTACTTAATCAAAATCTTCCCTAATATTTCTTTTTTTAAATAACTCTTCTAATCACAACCAATAATTCTTTTAGTCATAATAGAAACATGTGTTAGTTAAAGCAAATATTGTTTTTAATATACAACTTTCAATCTACATTTTGTAATACTCTCTACACTGCAACAGTTTGTTCATTTTTCATTTTCATCTCTAAAGTTTGAGTTTTTTTACCTACACATTTTGTTAATAAGGAGGTTATGCATAATAGTATTGTTATCTTGTACATTTAAATAGTATCGAGAATTAATATTTTCTTTTTTCCCTGTTTTTGAATGATATGCTCTAATTTAGTTTTTAATCAAACATGATTATGAGAAATACATTATTATTCTATTTCTATTTCTCACTTTTTATTTAGTCCCTTCATTGCTCTCTCTTCCTTTCTCTAATTTTCTCCTGAAGAGATGTGACATTAACATAGTGTTTATGTTTTTTATTATTCCTTTGATAACTACGTAGAATTGATCTATAAAAACAAAATTAATTAGAATGTTGTTAATCATGATTTACTATTTTAGTCATTATAACATTTTTCTTGTGCATTTTTGATAGTTTCTTTATGCAATTTCAAATGCATTTATTTACTAAGAAAATTTCAATAAAAATTATAATAACTAGATATATGTATTGAATATTTTGGAATAATGATACAAATAGAAATTTTCCTTTTAGAAAAAGGATATTTATATATTTTCTATTTAGAGTGATATCAAATTATTTATTTCATTTCTTTGTTATTATATGCCTTCAATGCTTTACTCTTTTCCTTTTTATTTTTTTATGGTATCCTCTTCATTAGTAACTTTGAATCATTAATATTTTTTTAAAAGGACCATTGTTACTTTTTCCCACAAAAAAAAATATTTACAAGTCTAGTATTTACACTAATTTTGGAAATAACATATCATTTTATCCAATTTTATAACAACAACCAAATAGTTTTATCAAAACTATAATAAGTAATATATATTTACATAAATACATTACAATATTCGCACTAATTTTTGAACGTTTAAATTTAATATATTAATTTTAGTAATCTTCCATATAAATTTAAAAGACAATATCATTTTCATTAGTAATAATTTTTAATTATTTATGATTTAGAATACCACTCTTATCTTTTGGCTAGCATTACTTTTTTCTTTTATTAATAGTGTCTTTCCATTATATTTTTTCATATTAGCGAACTAAGAAGTTAAGATTTAACAAAAAGATTTACTAAGAGGTTAGGGGCCTCAAAAAGTAAAATTAGAAATTTAATCATCCCTTCAAATTGATTAAGGAATTCCTATGTTTTCACTAAAAGGTAAAAGAAACAAACTTAAATGTTTGTGTTAGCAAAAAATGAAATTATGTATTTGTAATGTCTTGCTTAATGCATGGGTACCTCCTCTCATGCCATAAGGGACATTGATGGGCATCAAAATTCTACATTTAATTTTGGAAGGCCATCAAAACTCGTCTTCTCTCCCAATCCTCCTACAAGTATCATTTAAGTCATTCCTATTTAGCTACATGTAGTGCAATCATTATGTAGCATACATGTGACCTTCACATCTAGACTCTGACTCCTAAATTTTTGGCAGCTCCACTAGGAGGTCCAAGCTTACACTTGGACGATGGCATTCTAAGAAGAAGGCTAGCCGATCCTATTGATAGTGGCAATCAAGAACATGATATTACTACTGTGACAAATGAACAAATTCTGCCTTCAACTGAAGACATGAATCAAGGAGGTGGTAAACAAGAAGGTGTTTGATCGCTGATAGGCAAGTGCATCTGGTCAACTTATAGTATAGATAAAACGAACATGAGTCTGGGTGTCAATCTTATAGGGAACTAGTGTATAAGAATCTAATTATTAATAGTATCCTAAAATTTCTATTTACCTAACTTTACAATATAGAACAAACTGTGATTAAATAGGAAAAATGAATAAGGATTGATAACATAAGAAAGATAAAATAAACAAGAACAAGGAAAGCAATAAAACTAATTAACTAAACTAACTAAAATAAACAAGCAACATAAATTGAAATAAGGAAGACATAATCCTTAGTGAATTTTTATTATTTACTCTTTAGTTCTATGCAACCTTTCATTCTCAATTATTCTCTAAGCAATGGAGATTCCTAATCCTGTTCATAAAGAAATCAGATTTTGAATTAGTTGGACTTGTGTCTCTAGCTAACTCCTAATCTCAAGACCTTCTCTACTTGAATCGCTATTGAATAGAGCATCTCAAGATCAAATGAAGTAGATGGATCCCATTATTAGGTTTCCCCAATCAAGAGAGATCCAATACCTAATCTCTTAGCGTATTGAAATCCTTCTAATTACGCTTGTTTGTTTAATGTAGGCCTTGCGACTCCATAGTAAACTAAAAAATTCAATTAGTAACCGAGGTAGACACTAAAGGAAGACAACGTATTCGGCGTAATTAAATCTTTAAAGAGTAAAATCATAGAAAGAAAGAATAATTGTTGTGAGAAGGAACTAGATTTTAATAATATTAACTAAGAATAGATTAAAAGAGTAACAATTTGATAAAAGAGTGACAACCTAAGGGGTTTCTTTCCGAAAACACTAACCTAAAGATCTATTTATAATGAGCAAGGCTAAGTTTACGAAGAGAGACTTGACAAAATAAAAGATACATTGAATATTACATGTCCTAAAATAAAAGGTATACTACTAAAATAAAAGATTCGCTTGTTAGGGATGACCATACCTTGGGTACATGACCATGGTAGTTGGGTATGTACTTATTCTTTACACGAAAACTTCAAAATTGATAAAATTGCTCATTATAGTGACCATAGGTGGGACTATGGCCGTAGTCCCTAGTCGTAGTCGTTCCTAGACACCAATTTTGAATTTGTTTCTCACTCCTTTATTGATGGTTTCAATGTACGTTCATTGTTCATGGGTATGGTCTTTTCTAAGGCTTCAAAATTCATCTAAAACATCTTCAAATCTTCCAAAACTTAATCCAAAATCATCAATCTCTAAATGAAATGAAGCTAGATTGTGTTCTCCACTTTATTCGTGTGTGAAGTTGTGCAAACTTTCTTCACTTCATTCCATGATCAATGCCTTTGCTTCAGATCACTCCAAAAAATGATTGAAAATCTTCAAAACTTCATAAAATGCTCCAAAAGTTCCTAAAAATGAAATTTAAATGGATTAAGCTAAAAATAATGCAAAGTTAACTTGATTAAGGTCTTAAATAGCACAAAAATATATGCTATTTTTGCATCATTAGTGTTCCTAATAACGCTTAAGTAGGGTGTGAGCTTTGAGAGACTAATCGAGCATTGAGTATACTCATCGCAATGTTTTCCCATTATGAACCTTCTTTAAATACCATAGCTGCTGCGCAATAAGGTGTAACTCCCTCAATCCTACCAATGCTACGCGACAACATACCCCATAGTCATCTTAGCCACTCGATTCTCTTACTATTGATGAGCAAATCACTTTTGGAGTTGAAGAACAACCTCCAGTAGTAGAGCCTGTAGCTAAATAACAGTCTTTATCTTTACTAAGAGTGAGCAATTGAAAGATCCAAATTGGAGGCTCTTCATCTTCATGCCTTACTCTACATGTTACAATTACTGAATATGTGAATCTTATTTATGGGTGATTCTTGTTACGATGTGTAAACACCTACAAGACGAAAACATGGCTACAGGGGGCGTCGGAGGGTGCTTCGGTGCAGCCATTCCAATGCCTAAGTTAACCCTCTTGTGATGAGAGTAAAATTGTTGAATGATTATGGGAATAAGAGAATGAAGAAGAAGGTTCCCTTACTTGGGGGTGTTGTTTAGTATTTATAGTGAGTCAATGGAGATTATCCTCGGATTAGATAATTAGATCGGGCTTAAGTATTAGATGGACTAATATAAGCCCACATGATGATTATTAGAAAATGCTTATCAACATTTGCCCCTTACTTTCTTTGGTTATAAAGTCAGAAAAGAGAGCATCTTGGGATGTTGATTTTAGGGGATTTTTAGAAAGGTGTGTAATCCAAGTCTAAAGAGGTTAGAATGCTTGACGAAGCAATGGCCTAAAGAGGCAAAAGGCAGTAGTAGTCGAAGCACTTATAAATATTCGTATGCTTAAAAAAGAAAAGGCTTGAAGAGGCGAAAACACTTGAAGAGGTTAAGGCTAAAAAAGGTTAGTTTACTTGAAGAAGTGAAAGCCTGGTGAGGCCAAAGCACCTTAAGAGGCGAGGGCCCGAAGAAGCAAGGAAAGCATGCTGGTCATTTAAGCTGGGCATCACCTGTGCTAAATAGAGTCGTAAAATAGGCTAATTGGCCTCTAATCCGTTAATATATAGGATTGTAGGCATGCTCGCTTGTCGTCCATGCAACTTTTTGGACTTAAAAGTATTTTACCCTTCACTACTTAATGGCTTAGGGTTTTCGAGTGGCCCATTGTCTATTTATTAGATGGAGCAATTGAATTTATACTGGCTCGTTGTCTACAGTGTGTAGGAACTAAAGCTATCGAGGGGTAGCCTATTAGCACATTACATTTACATGGGCTTAAAGTAGGGCATTTCCTTAGTCCCAATTTGTCTTTGAATTCTCGTTTGAGCATCACATAGATAAAAAACACATTGTGCTTGAACTTAAAAGTATTTTACCCTTCACCACTTGATGGCTTAAGGTTTTCGAGTAGCCCATTGTCTATTTATTAGATAGAGCAATTGAGTTTATACTGATTGGTTGTCCACAGTGTGTAGGAACTAAAGCTATCGAGGGGTAGCCTATTAGCACATTACGTTTGCATGGGCTTAAACTAGGGCATTTCCCTAGCCCCAATTTGTCTTTGAATTCTTGTTTGAGCATCACATAGATAAATAACACATTGTGCTTGAATCAAGTATGAATATTGACAATTAATTAGCACGAGGCATAACATAAAGTATATATCATAAAAATAGACAATCAATGATTTATGAATAATAACAGAGAGGTTTTACTCATCTTTATCAACGAGCTAGAGTGAGCATGTGAATTGCTTGGCATGTGCTAGAGTCACTCAATCACTATTGTGGAAAGCTCAACATGCGTCTTTGGTATGGGTCGAAGTTGCCCTTATCATGTAAGTCAATTCGAGAAGGATTTAACATTGTTTTCATGAAGTTTTAAACTTGAAGCTCAAAATTAGCATTCAGTTAAAATGGAGCTTGGTTTTTTATGTTCAATTGTGATCTAGCTTGGATGAGCAAGGAAGAGTTTGACCCTTTGGCAAGATGTTCAACTTGAGGACTTAATGTTTTATTGCATTGTTGACAATTTAACATGTTCAAGTGGCGAATGCTGTGACAAAGAGAAGCTCGGCTTCGGAGTGTGTAATTCAACCCAATTTTAGAGAGAATTGCTTCCTACAGAAACGATGTATTATTTGAAGCAATCTCCGAAATCGATGGATTGGACTTTTCTTGAATCCTTCTGAAGGTAAAGATGACCAAAGCAGTATAGCCCTTGTTAAAACCACTAATTCTATGCCTACTACAGCTTGTTGTATTGTTCATCCTTATTACATTATGCTCCAGTTTGGTATGTAAGATCCGCTCATCATGTAAGTAAACAGCTTAGATAGATGTTCAACTAATCAGATTTTAAGATTATTTACGTGGCTATTGCTATATTCAGCTTGGACTTGGTGCTCAATAAAAATAAGAATGTTTGGCTTATCGACTAATTGACACAAGTCTTATAACATGTGCCATGTGCCATAGCTGAATGAATAGCTCCTAGCTGAATTCACCGAATTTCACTTTCGAACATCAAGTACTAATATGAATGGATGGCTTGGCTTAACATGGAGCACAAAATGGAATCTGGCCAAAAGGAGCTTAGAGTTTAGCAACCCTATTGTGGCCATTTCGAAGGAGTTTAGGTAGTTGGCTATTTTGAAATTGTAGCTTAAGTGTGATGAACTGCTCAACTCGGACCAGAGAGTCATCTTCTTGGAGCTTGGCCAACTTGTTATGAAAACTCGGCATAAGTCATGGAATTTTGGCTACTCAACCACGGTGGGTGGCGATAACTCAGCATTTTGAGTTACTTGGCACATTAAGAGGCTGATAGAAAAGCTCAGTGTCAGTTTCTTAAGCAGCAGCTCAGTAAGTTAGCATGGAGATTGGAGTTCATATTTGATGAACAAATTGGCAAAAAAATTCTTGGCATGAGTAATACTTCTTCAAAGGTAAATCATAGCTCAGTTTGGTCATATACAAACTGTTATGCGCTAAGGGCTTGGCTTTGGACTACGCATTGCTCGGCATGTTAGCATGGAGATGGACAATACCATAAAATCTTGGCTATTAAGAGTTGCTGAAGCTTAATAATAAGTGAAGATTGGCACGAGATTTCGGTACATTAGCTCCATAAATATCTCGGCATTAGATTAATGTACTCATTGATTGAAACATATCCTTCTAATGGAGTTGTACTTAAAAAAGAAGAAATTAAGTGATATTGTGGATCTATTGAGAAAATCCAAAGGAGATGTAGTAGAAGATGCAATTGAATTGAATATTGAAGAACTCAAAGTTGCTCTTTGTTCACTTAGGTATCAAATTGCTCAAAGCTTGATGTGTCTAAAATGGCTCAGATAATCTACTTCTAGAAGAAGAAGACTTGGATAAGTACTCATAGCTACTTAAAAGTATTGCTGCTACTTGTCATTATGGAAGCTAGACACTCAGCTTTTTGCTTTACTATTAGGAGCTTGAAGCTCGGAACTGTCGTGCAACAAAAAGAAGCTTGCACAAGTCGGTACAGGGAGAAGCTTAGATAAGCTGTTTGGTCAGCTTCTTCAAGCAAGCATGGTGTGCGATATGTGGATTGGAGTTGGATAGAATTAATGATTTGCTCGGCCTTAGTCATAGGGAGCTCAATCGTATGGTGCTTGACTTTCTTGTCTTTTGATCAAGGTATAACTTAGTTTATTATTGCTTTTGGAGAGCTTAAATCGGAGCTCAGAGTGAAGATTAGAGTATGGAATGGGAATCACATCTTGTGTATGGTTATAGTTCTTAGCTATTGGGCACATGGAGTCATTTGACGCACTTGGATTTGTTTAACACTTGTAAATACAATGTTCAAATATAGCTGCTCTTCACAAAGTAAATTGATTCCTAGTGATGACAATTGGGGAAACACATCACTTGTTATTAGCATGCACATTGTCTAATAGTAGATTTTTGTTCCAATCGATATCCAAATTCTCTTCACGGTCTACCTTAGAGCTTGACCAATAAACTAAGTTCACATGCTTAGGAATAGCAGATAAATGCTTGGCATTGCTAAAAAAGTGACTGCTGTTCACTTTTTTGGTTAGTTATGCTATTGCAACGAACTTGAGCCTTAGCGCATTTTATCGAAACTCAAGCTTGAGCAAGTTGCACTTTGGTTTTTAGATGCTCAGTAACTAGACATGTCGGCACTATGATAAATCCGATTGGTGTTTGCAGTGCTTCTGCTACATTTTTAGAATTTATCCTTATATTCGATTTATGATCACAAAGTGCAAACTACCTAACATAATCGGTTCTTTTAATTGAAGGACGAAGTTGCAGTTATGAACCATATGACAACAATTACAAAAAACCAAGAGATGAGGCTACAGTTACCCAAACATGAAAATTTACATGGGGGTTAACAGTTATGAACCAAATAATGGGTGAAGTTGTAATGGCTATGCTTGAAAATAGCAGTTACGAGCGGTTTCAAACCAAACAAAGATGAGATTCCAATGGCTACGCTTAAAAAAGACGATTATGAGCCAAACATAGTTATCACTAGTAAACTTTTGCAAAAGGGAAACTATCATGTGTAGGAGGAAAATTATCATGCTTCCTTGCTTGTATTTTCATGTTTCTTTCAAGAATAAATATAACACAATGGTTCATCTCGTAAAGCATATACAAACAATCTAAATTCTAAGTAAGAGGAACTTGAAACTGTATTCCTTAGGCCAAAAAGTGAATGATACTTGAAACTACACTTCCTTAGCGAATCACCAACAAATGTGACTAGATACGGAAAGAAAATTTCAACTTGGTAGAAGAATCAAGCATGGATCGATAAAAATACGACCGAATTCTACAATTTTGAGAATTCACTCCTAAGTTGTGATGGTCGGTTACACTTTTTTCTTTTTATTGTTCCCACAGACGGTGCTAATTGTTGATGGGTAATTCTCGTTATGGTATGTGGACACCTATAAGACAAAAACATGGCTAAAAGAGGCGCTTGAGAGTGCTTCAGCTTGGTCACTTCGATGCCTAAGTTAAGCCTCTTGTGATGAGAATAAATTATTGAATAATTATGAAAGTGAGGGAATGAAGAAGAGGGTCCCCTTCCTTGGGGGTCTTGCCTGGTATTTATAGTGAATCAATAGAGATTGTACTCGAATTGAATAATTAGACTGGCCTGAAGTATTGGGTAGAAAAATGTAAGCCTACATGATGATTATTAGAAAATGCCTATCAACAAATCTTATACCCATGAATCTTACACCTATAAAAACTTTACACCTAGGAATCTTACTCCTATAATATTAGTATATGCTGGAACGTCCACCAAGAGGAGCTCATTTATCACCGAGTATTTGGATGTATACTTGAAGGAAACACAAGTAAAGTCCACATTAAGGATATTAGAATTGAAGCTTCCTTATCATTAGTGTATCTCTATGAAGCCTTACCCTAAATATTATGTCAACTTAAGCTTTATGCTGTTCAATGGCAAGAAGGATAGTGCCAAAGAGCATCTCTTGAAATTCATTGAAACCTTAGAGGTGTATGGACTTGGTGATGACTTGAAATTAAAAGAATTTTCTAAGTCATTGACTGAGAAGGCATATATGTAGTATGTAAATCACCTTCTAGGGTCAGTGGATTTATAGGGAAGTATGTGTAGAATGTTCTTGGAGAACTTTTTCAAAATTAGGGAGTGAGTTACTCTTACTAATATGGGAATGATTCATTAAAAATCAATGAAGGATCTCGTAGACTATATTGACCGATGAAGGGAATGCTTCCTAGACATTCAAGACATATGTGATGAAGAGGAGCTTGTAAAAATTTGCATTCAGAGAATGCTTAATGAGTATGTTGAGCACTTGAAAAACTTATCTTTGGTCTCCTTTGTTGTGTTAGTTGAAATTGCATGAAGGATCGACAATTTAGTGGCACAACAAAAGGGTGAAGGTAGAAGGCTTAATAAATACACATCATTGACAAATTCAGCTCAGAGGAGAAATTTAAGAGAAGCAAAGAAGCCTAGGAATGATTAACCTACCAACTTGAAGTCATCACTAACATAACCTAACTCAATGGGAAAAATTTATGCAATGCTTGACCAATAGCTATATGATGGAAATATCAAGCTTCCAAGAGTGGAACTTATACCTACAAATGAAGAGAGAAATGATACTAAATTTTGTTGATTTCATAAAAGTGTCAGTCATCCTATAAAAGATTGTAGGACTTTGAAAAGAAATTCAATGAATGAGTCAAACATGGAGATACAAGAGGATAGAAACAACCTGCTTTCATCTCATAACAATCAGCAAGGTATTGTAAATTCTATTGATCATGGTGCTATCACAATAAAGGTGATTGATGAGCAAATCGCTGAGATGCATGAGGATAGAAGAAAATCAATTGAAGTTCATGGAGGTGAGTGTCCACCTATTGTTGTGGCACTGTTAAAGACTGCTAATTTTAGGAACTTTTTTTATCTTTTGGAATTTGATAAGAGAGCTAGGCTTATAGTGGTAATTTCACTCAAATAGACATCTAAGAGTTAGTATGCAGAGTGTAGCATAGCATACCCTATGAAAAGGAATGACTTAGATGGTACTTGTAGGAGGATTAGGAGATGAGTGGAAGGAAGGAAGGTTAGGTGATCTTGATAAGGTTGTAACATGTATGATGATAGGTGGAGAAGTTTCAATGTCATCATTCCACAGTTGATGAACAAAAATGCGTTTTTGACATGTATGATGATAAGTGGAGGAGCTTAATGTCATCATTCCATAGTTGATGAAGAACAAAAATGTGTTTTTGATATGATCAAGTGTTTGATTCTTTAAGATGAGAATTTATAAGCATAATGCCATTCATCAAGAATTCTCTTTTAACCAACTGAGTGAGGGGTAAGGCCTTTATGGAGATTGGTTAATGATCTCATCCATTGTATCATGACGATGATCAGTGGCCAAAATTAATCCTTCCTATGTGGACCTCAAATGGACTCTTTTTTTGGATCTTAGCCTAATATAGGCCTTATTCAATATGAGCCAACATCAAGAAAGGTCAGTATTAGTCAAGCTTATCTAATGGGTTTACTTTGAGCCCAATGCGCCATATTTCCCTTAAACATCCCAATTTATGATCTTAACTTCTAAATCTTGTCAGTTTATCCCAAAAAGTCAAATCTATGTTAATTAATAGGCTTAAAGCTCATAATCGAATCTAGCCCTCTATAGAAATTAAATTTAGAAAAGGATGTTGAAGCTTTTGATCACAATTGGTAAGCAAAAGAAAGTAAGATTTTGAATTATAGAAAAATAAAAAATAAGAAAGTGAAGATAGTTTTGCACAATGTTTTGTTCATAAAAGAAAGAAGTATGCAGCTTTTGGTAGTTTGTAAGGGTGTTCAGAGGTGATTTGAGATATTACTTCTAACCCGTATATCAAACGAAGCAACTTCTAATGGAATTCCTTCATTTGAAAGGCAATTAGCTTCTAACTAAGCTTATGATTTGAAGATTCTACTGTTAGTTCATAGAATATTTCCTTCCTATTTTGATTAGAAATTTTCTCATTTTATTATTTATAATATATCTTCTTCTTGGATTCTTAGGAATAATTATTGATTATATCAAATCTTTAGAATTTAGGTAATTAGATATTTCTTTTCTAAAATTATTTCCTTCTATTTTAAGTCAGTACTCTAGATAGTTTATAGGCTATAAATAGGTAGTCTTGAATATAATTCATAATAAGTGAAATTTGATCAATTTTATTGAACATTATCTTTCTCGTTTTAGAGATGTTATTTAATTCCATATTGAGGAATTGATATTGATCTTATCAATCAAATTGTTCTTTGATTGTGGTGATCTCATAATTAGATTACTCGAGAGTAATACAATATAATCTAATTGCAACCTTTCATTCTTGCCAATTATGAGTCATACTAGTAGTAAGACTGTCACGCCCCGAAGCGGCAGAGTTGTAACAGCCCCGCCGTGTAAACCATCCTAAGATAGAAGTTGGCCTTACAACCGCTATCTTAGACCTGATCTACATAAGGCGTCAACGACTAACCCACTTTGAAGTAAACAGTTTGTAATTTAAATAAATCATTAATCTAAGAAAGTGAATAAATATATATATATATGCTATAATTCAGCTATTGTAATTAAAGTTTACAATATTTCTCTGTAATATATTTTCTAGTTATTACAGTATTTAGAAATGAAAAATTCTAAAGTAAAAGCTTAAACCTTAAAAATATATGTTTATTCTTCACATGTTTTTCCTCACTCCCCAAGATCCAGTAGTTGCTAGCTTCAGAGTAGTGATTTACTGCTTCTTAGCCAGCACCTGCACGACGTCTATAGGGATGTGAGCAACCACAGCTCAGTAAGTTAGAACGGAGGACTTAAAACTATACCCAAAACACAATAAGGTTTTCAATCACTTATTAGATGCAATGCATGTACAAGCAAATGCCATCGTACGACGTTGTCCGGCCCGTCGTGAGATTAGAGAAATTACGCCTGCTCTAATCCGGGTTGAGGAGTTGCTGTTAATGCAACAGCTCACGACCAAACCCAGGCTTATGTAATGGAGACCTTGCTCCTCTCGCGGCTACCTTCGAACCACTGTCTTCACCCTCGCCGCGACCTCCTCTCCTGTCACTTAGTTCGACTAAGGATGAAGAAGGGACCATTTTGCAATCCTGCGTTATCCCTTTCGAAGGGGTCGGTATTTGGCCGGAGAGTCCTAAGTTCCCCTAACGGGTTGCCATGTATGTTCGATTATGATTACTAGTTGTATATTTGATTAAGTCTAGTTTAGGGTGATCAATCATTACATACAAATCATACAATATATGCCAAAACAACAAACAGAATCATAGCATCACCCATAATCAAGCACATGCACACATTCAACTATTTAACAAGCACAATCAAGCATAATCTTAAGCCTCCAAAATACAGCATCGTATTAATCCCAACTTACCTCGACTCCTTGCTCACTTACTTGAGGTCCGATTTGCTCAGGCCATCACCGATCATCCCTATAACACAAACGTAGTTTCAGCTTTTCATATAACTATTATAAGTTCATTTTATCCTATAACGCTTATTGTTATGTGTTGTTTAGGGTTTAATATACCTAATTATCTAAGTCTTAAGTCTTTTATAATTATTCTAGGTTTGGGGTTAGGTTCAGGTTCGGTTTCCGCATCAATTTCTAAATTAGGTTTTAATTCGATTTCTAAGTCCTAAACATGCTCGAATCCTAATGTGAAATTAATCATATTAAGCTCGAGTATTCAAATATCATATTGGGTCTTAATTTGGTATTCTAAGCTATTCGATACATACTAGTCCTAATTAGGGTATTAGATTTATCCCCGATGTGAGAAAATCTTACTTTTTTATATAATTACCTAAAATTCAATCTTAATTCAGATTTAATATTATTCTAATTTTTACTCTAATATTATCTAAATAACCCTAATTTTTTAGATTTATTAATTTACAATTTCACATATTACTAATTTCTTATATTAATTACCTAATTTCCTAAATTAACCATACTTAATACTCCAAACGTTAGGATTAAGGTTCCACATAAGAGATTAATATCCCTAAATATCTAATTACTATCTAAATCAGTAATTAATATCTTAATTACCTAATTAACCCTAAATTACCTAATTTTTCCATCATTTTAGGGCTAAAAATCAACTTAAAAATTTCAAAAATTAATTTAAAAAAAATGGCTTCATAGCACTATTTTATATCACATGAGCATCCTATAGAAAAAAATTGAGCTCCAAACTACACTCCTAAGCCTATTTATTTTCCGTTCTAATTATGCTCGGTTTTGCACAATTTCTTAAGGACCCTATATTTTCAGATGTGATTAAACTAAATCACTATTTTTTCCTAAATCTACATATAATAAAACCTCAGAATAACAAGTTTCATAATTTTCTAAAACTATTTACTATTTTTACAAAATTACACAAGAATCGGGCTAGAAATCGGACTCACCGATCTGGGTGGCTTCGGCCACCGCTGGTCACCGTGGCCTTGTCGGCCGGCCTAGGCGCTGCCACCACTATGTGGTGGTGGTGGCCGTCCACTTCCAGCTGCTTGTCTGGTGTGGGTTTCCTTTGAAAGCCCTAATTGCACAATTTTTTCTAATTTTTTTCTAAAATGAATTTTTCTCTCAATTTTTGCCTCTCCCTAATTTTCTCTGATTCCTAACTGTCTGAATGAGTTCCTAGATTTTTCCTGCTATTTATAGGGCTTTAGGGGATTTATTGTATATTAAATAGGACAAGACAATTGCCTTATCCCTTAATTTTTGGCTTTTGTATTGTCTTAATTTAATTGGCCGAATTTTTTCTTATTTTTCCTAGCTGCCACGACCCAATTCTGGATCATTCATGATTTTTCCTGATTTTTCCTTATTTAATTATGAATTTTCTTTAAGTATTTTGTATTATTTTAGCACATTTCGTGTATTTTAAGAAATTACGTGTATTTATACTTACATGTAAATTCATATATAGTACAAATAAATATTCTTAAATATTATTTAGGTCATTCTATTATTTTTAGTATACATATAATCTATCTCTAGTAATTTATTAGTTATTATATTACATTTTTTTCCTTTTTAGTAATTAGCAATTATTATGCTTAAAATTTGAAAATTTTATAATCTCCTATTTTATTACTTATTTTCTTAAATTCATGTTTACGGGGTCAATTTTACTAATATTTCTCTTAATAGTTTATAATTTGGATTTGATCGGATTCTTTAACCGATCGCTCAAAACTTTATGTCCTAAGTTCAATCCTACGGTCAATTGGCTTAACTTTGAGGCTTACAAGGACTTCGAAACCCTAGTTTTATCATCAAACTAAATTCTTTAGCTTGTTAATTATTCATATCCTTTGTTTCTTGTTCCATCACTATAAAATCCTAAAAAAAAAAAAAAAAATTCCTTTAGTTATTCTTATAATCACCAAAATAATCATATTTCTCTTATTGTTGCACATAGAGATTCGGTTTGTAATTTGACCTAAGAATCTAGAAACATCATTTTTTAGTATTAAAGCTTATGGTTTGTATGCTTCATTAGAGAGTTGCCCATATGCTAGAGGAGAGTATTAATAAGAATAAAATGAGAAGGCAAGGTAACAAGTAAGGAGGATGTGAAAATTTTGAAAGAAGGTTGATGACTATACAAAAATAGACGATTTGATTACAAGAGTCATTGAGAATTATTATGGATAGGTTGGATGTGAGAGATAGGACACCTAGAGCTAATGATAGAATAAGTTAAGTGAGGCTAGTCGAAGTGGGTAATCTAGTGTAAAAATTATTAGAGATGGTAGAAGAAGTGAGGAAAATAAGATTTATAGGGGCTTAGAAAATAGTAAACTAAAGATTCCCTACTTTTGCAAAGAATAATGAGTTTGAAGAATTTATAGATTGGGTGGTATGAGTAGAGAAAGTATTCGATCATTATGAGTGGGATGAAAGAACAAAGGCATTGATGACATCTTTAGCTTTCATTGATTATGTTAGCTTAGGATAAATTATAAGATTAGAGGCATAGGGATGATGAGGAAAAAGTAAGAATATGGGATTGATGAGACATAGATTTGGTCCCTACTATTACAAGTAGGAAATGTTGCTTGAGTTGCAGTACTTAGTATAAGGCAATAGGAGTATTAAGGAATATGTAAAGGAACTTGAATTTTACTAGTTAAGTGTGAACTCAGGGGATCATTAGAGGAATCTATAGCTCGATTCATGAGTGGGCTTCGATTTGGTATAGGCGGTGCAATTGAACTATTTAGTCATATCAAACCTTAGATGATGTCATTAAATTAGCAAGCTTAATTGAGTAAAATCAGTGGTGACAAGGACAAAAATTTCAATTCATCAACAAAACTAGATGATGTGGAACTGAAGCCTATTGCCAAGAAAAAGGAGGGAAAGGAAGTTAATAAAAGTTAGGGTTGAAGGAGAAGAATTAAGAACAAGTACAAAAAAAAAAAAGAAGTAAGGAAGTTAAATGTTTTAAGTGTCTAGGTTATGGGCATTTGGCATTATGATATCCTAATGAGAGGGTTATGACATTGAAGGGAGGATAAGTTGAAAGTAAAGAGGATATAAGGGATATAATTGAGGATTTAGAAAAAAGACAAAAGACTTTGAAGGTGATGGTATTGATCAAGCATATCTAGAAAGAGGTCAATATATAGAACTTATTCTTAAGCGTGATGAGACTGTAGAGTTACACACAACAGGACAGAGAGAGAACTTTTTTACTAAGTGCAAGGTTAATAGGAAGATTTATCCTTTAGTAATTAATAGTGGCAATTGTACTAATGTGGCCTCTACAACTATTTTTCATGCCTTGGGATTGAAATTTGAACCTCGTCTCAACCTTATACATTGCATTGGTTTGGGGAAAAATGTGTAATATGGGTTACAAGGTAGGTCATTTCAACTATTGGTGAATATGAAGATGAGACAACATGTTATGTAATAGAGCATTACATGATGGCTTTAGAAATGCATACTTTTTTAAGAAGGCCAATAGGGACATTGTATTATCATTGATCACAAGATATTCAAAAGAATCAAATTGCTAAGGGAAAGCAAAAGCAAGGGTTGAACAACTTATTTGCTCGAAAGCTTTTTTACAAGCCTAAGCTAAAGCAAGATTCAGGGGTGAATCTTTGCCAACCTTAAGGAGATTATAAGCATCAAAGTTTCAAACTGTCATAGAAGAAATTAAATTTAAAAAAGGGATGGTTAAACTTCTAATCATCAGTGGCAATAAAAAAAAAAAAAGTAAGGCTTTGAATTATAGAAGAATACAAATCAGAAGTGTAAATCGTTATGCAAAAGATTATATCCATAAAAGAAAGAACAATGCAACTTTTGCTTGTTTACAAGAGCACTCGGAGGTGCATTAGGATATTGCTTCTAATTGTTGTATCAAAAGAAGTGATTTCTAATAATATTTCATATTTTGAAATGTAGTCAGCTTCTAATTGAATCTTCTAATTTGAAGATTTAGTCAATAGCTCCTAGAAGATTTCTTTCCAAATTTTGACTAGATGTTTTCTTATTTTATTTGATTAGGGTCTTAGGAATAATTATAGAATATCTTGAATCTTTAGAATTTAGGTAATTAGATATTCCTTTTCCAAAATTCTTTCTTTTTATTTTAAGTTAGTGCTTTAGATAGTTTGCTAGCTATAAATAGGCAGTCTTTAATATAATTCATAATAAGTGAATTTTGATCAAATTTATTGAACATTATCTTTCTCATTTTAGAGAAGTTTTTTTCATCCTTATTGAATAATTGTTATTCATCTTATCAATCAAATTATTATTTTATTATAGTTATTTCATAATTGAATTATTTGCAAGTAATACCATACAATCTAATTGCAATCTTTCATTCTTGCCAACTGCAAGTTACACTAATAGTAGGATTTCAAAACCTAGTTCAATTGTCAAACTAAATTTTTTAGTTTGTTAGTTGTTCATATCCTATATTTCTTATTCCATCAATTAACAAATTATAGAAATATTTCTCTCCCCTAGTTACTCTCTTAAAAACACTCAAAATATCATGTCTTTATTATTGCTACTCAAGGAGATTGTGTTTGGAATTTGACCTAGGATTCTAGGCACATCAAACATAAACATTTACTCGCTTTGAACACCTTCATCCCTTTTTAATAATTCATGGTGATCTTTTATGTATATAACTAGGTAAGGTCTTGCTTAATGAGCGGATATTAGCTTAAAGTATGTATTTATGTCAATGAAAATCACAAAATAACCAAAATGATTTCACATATGTGTCAAAAATTGTGTTAGTATAGATTAAGCTGTATAAAGGTTGTGGTTTTGGGTTATATTATTTAAATGAATGATATGTTTTTTTAACAAAATAATTAAAAGGTTTATTGGAAAATTTTTTAGAATGATAAGTTATTAATAATAGTTTTGATGTTAATGTTACTTTTACAAAGGTACATGGGATTTAATACTTTGAAATTATTATATACATATGCATCTATTCCTTTTAGATCACTAGTAATACTTTTGACAAACCTCTTCACTTTATGAATTTATTTTCTTTTAATTATCTATTAGAGGCATGTTCTTCGTAAAAAAAGAAAAAAAAAATTATGAAGGGATTTGTGATGTTTATATGATTTTATGCACAAGAGCACAATCCTTAGCAAATAGCCTTGCATTTCCCTAATACGAAGGATAGTAATTATTCTGAAATAAACATAACAATTTATATTGATTCAAAAAGGCTATCAACAAAAATAAAATGAATATCTAATGTGCGTCTAAAATCTGTCAATATACATTGTTGAAGTATTAAATGTTATAATCTTTTTAAATATATCAATTATTTTCTTTGGTATCATATATGTGAAATAAAACCCATGCATATCACACTCCTTTATCTAGTTTTTTTAAAAATAGAATATAGTTACCCTATTTTTTTACTTAGTAATGGTTTGAGTCATCATCACTGACTCTGACAAATTGCATCCTTTGCCTTTTATCATTGGCTATTTCTAGAAGCCATTATTCATCACAACCTCTTGAATTTATCATGTAATATGTATGTGATAATTTCATGGTTTTAATTATAACAAATGACGGAAAGAAAAAAAATCTGAAGGAGGTTTTCTGAAAAAGCAAATGCGTTATAATAATGAGTAAATTTATTTTTAGAAGACATCTCATTCTTATCCTCTAGTCCAAAATTAGAAAATTTGTTAAAGTGTGTGCATTCTTAAAGAGAATCGAGGACTTACAAAAGGAAGATGTCAAAGCCAAATGCAAATATTCTGAGGTTAGGTATATTTCAACGAGTGTTCCAAACTACCTTATGTTTTTAACAATTTTTAACAACAATGAGTAACGACGAATGTAAACAAACGATTGGCTAAGCAACCATTTATGATAAAAACAATCATAGTACGTAGCAAATATTGGTCCCTTCTTGTTGCGCAAATTTTGCATGGAGAGAGAAACCCGTGTCGGTTTTTCTCTCGTAGGAACAGCCAGTCTTGTAGAGAATAATTCCCTTTTTTCTCTCTCCCCCCATTTTCCCTGATCTCGCCCTCTCTTCCCCGTGAAGGAAAGGAAACAAATAAATCAACAGGATCTCCATGGAGATACATCCATAAGAGAACAACCAATTAATGGGGACATTTGAAAGTTTTAGGAAAGCCTATGGAGCACTTAAGGATTCAACAAAAGTTGGCCTGGCTAAGGTCAACAGTGAATTCAAGGTTTTTCCTGAATTCCCTTTTCTTCAATCTTCTTTCATTTGACATTTTATATGCCAAATAGTTTGTTCAAATGAAATGCACACTCATCACCCCCTTTTTTTTTATTCACTCGTATTGTTCAAAGGATTTGGATATTGCAATTGTAAAGGCCACCAATCATGTAGAGTGCCCGCCTAAAGAACGTCATGTTCGAAGTAAGTTTTTTTAGATTTCTATTCTTATTTTTCTCTTTTATCACATCGTCTCCAGGTAAAGAATCTTCATACAAAATTTTACTTTTAAACTTTCTAGCTGGGGAGATTATTTTTGCTAATTGCGAAAAACTTAATACTATGTTGTAGAGATTTTTTCAGCAACTTCGGTTGTGCGCCCAAGAGCAGATGTGGCATATTGCATTCATGCCCTATCAAAGAGACTATCCAAGACAAGAAATTGGATCGTGAGATCTACTGAGCCATTTATATTTCGGAACCAATTGAATTGATTATTTATTATATAGTTAGTTAACGTTGTGAATTGAATGATGGGAATTGTTCATAGGTTGCACTAAAAACCTTGATAGTTATACATCGAACACTAAGAGAGGGAGATCCAACATTCAGAGAGGAGCTTTTAGCCTATTCGCATAGGGGACATGTGCTCCAGATTTCGAATTTCAAGGATGACTCCAGCCCTCTTGGTAATTTAATTACTTAGTATGGTTTTCAATTACATTATTATTAATATTAAATGAATATGCAAAAGAGACGATACATACACATGGTTTATTCAATCTGATTTGCATGCAGCATGGGATTGCTCAGCATGGGTGCGAACATATGCTTTATTCTTAGAGGAGAGACTCGAGTGTTTTAGGGTCTTAAAATACGACATTGAAACAGAACGCCTAACTAAATCTTCACCAGGAGCAACCAAGGTATTATATTTCAATCGGCACCTTAAATCCGTTCCTTCCTCTTTTTATTTTATTTTCCAATCACGAGAAAAATGAAAATTTCCTTTCAGATTCATTTCTTCCCTATACCTTCTCCAATTCCAAACTTAGTGTTACGCTTTTTCTATCCCATATTGTTATTACTCTTATGTACGAGATGGTATAAACAAATGCAGAAGTTTACTACTTGGACAATGTCATAGCCAATTGGTTAGCTTAAGTGAAGGGATTTGGATATTTTAAAGTTTATTTTTACCTGAAGTTCCTAATGTTACAAATTAATAATTATTATTATCTTGATATTTTTTTTAAAAAAAAATGATATTACAATGATGTTATATAATATTTCAGAATTTTAGACAATAATAACTATTAATTTGTAACTTTAGAAAAATTTAAGAAAAACTTAACCTTAGATGATCCATTTCCTGGGTGAAGAATATGAATATGACCTTGATTTTCACAATTTTGGTTAATAGGCACATAGTCGAACTCGTCTATTGAACGGTGAAGAGTTATTAGAGCAACTCCCTGCACTGCAGCAATTACTTTATCGTCTCATTTGTTGCCAGGTACCATTATATGTGCACCATTATGTAATATATATGTAGACTTAACATAGCTAAATCTAATAATTTTTTAATCTTGCAGCCAGAAGGAGCAGCCTATAGCAATTATCTCATACAGTATGCACTAGCTCTGGTATGTCATGCGATATCAGGCAAAAAATAAATAAACAAATAAAATTAAATTTAAAAAAAAAAAGAAAAGAAAAGAAAAATTCAAGTGTTTTTTTTTTTTTTAATATCTTTTATCCAAACTTTTCCCTGTTTTTGGGGACTAATGTATAATAAGTGCCTCTATTTTAATTTTTTCTAATTTAGTATTGAGGTTTTTCTTCATTAATTAAGATTCAGTGTCTATATTTTCCATTTGGTTGCAATCTAAAAAACATTTAGATATTAAATTGCCCATTTAACTTCAAAGAACAGATACTAATAAATTGCTAACCAAAACGAAAATACAGATAACAGTTAGTACTTTTATCCCAATTTTTTTCAATGTTGCCCCAAATTGATGTATCCAATAATAATGTTTGTAGGTACTAAAAGAAAGTTTTAAAATATATTGCGCCATCAATGACGGTATCATAAATCTAGTAGATGTGGTAAGTTATTCAGTATATTCTCCACTCTAATACTAAATGCATTCTCAAATCTAGTAGACACACATGGTAAGACATTCCTATTTGTTTTGTAGTTTTTTGACATGCCCAGACATGATGCTGTCAAAGCGCTCAATATTTATAAAAAAGCGGGCCACCAGGTCAATCAACAACTAGTATTATTATTATTATTATTTTCTTTTTTTTTTTTTTCTTTTTGGTTGCATGTATCTCTTAATCTTAAAACTTGAGCTTGCCTGGGAGTTATTTTCTGTTTTGGTTTAAAAATATAGGCTGAACATTTAGCAGACTTCTATGAATACTGCAAGGGTTTGGAACTAGCTCGGAATTTCCAATTTCCTACACTCAGACAGGTTTGCTTTTGCTTGATAATTCAAAACTGAATGTCCATTCACCTAATGCTAACATTATAAAAATCTTACGTAGAAAAAACTAATAAAATTGGTTGTATTAAATTTTGTCGTTGCATGTTATGTTGAACAGCCACCCCCATCATTTCTTTCAACCATGGAAGAATATATAAAGGAAGCCCCTCAAACAGGTTCCGTTAGCAAGAGACTGGTAATTAGAAAACCTCATCTCCATAATCACTTCTCTTTATGATTTACGCCGTTTTATTTGCATGGAATGTATACTTTCGTATGATCTTAAATAAGCATGCTTGTAAGAAAACCTCTCCACTCTTTGATGTTTTGAATCTTCCACCCTGAAACATAAAATACCCTACATGATCATATGTGTAGTTTCCGAATTGATATTAATTATAAAGCATCATGAAATTTCTTATATGACCTCTTATTCTTCATAAAATAAATCATCATCGACGGGTTTGTCCTTTATATGCATTTTACTTTATAATTATTGGTTTAATAAAATTTTCAGTTTTGTGGTAAGTGTTGGAGCCTCCCGAACTTATTAATCCCAATTTATTAGAAGTTTTCTAAGGGGAAAAAAAGAAGATAATTAATTGGTAAAATGCTTGATAATGATATACGTGAGGGTTTTCCTACGAGATTTGCATTTTTTTGATAGAATGTTTCGACATCCTTAAACTAGGAGTACCATGAAACCGATCAACTACCCGAAAAAGAAGAAGAGGAAGCTCCTGAACCTGTCGAAGAAACTGAAAACCAAGAAGTTGAAGAAAAGCCTCCTGAGGATAGTGTAGAGTTGATCAATATGGAAGACGAACCTGAAGTCAAGGAAGAACCCGAAGCTCCACCTCTAGTGTCCACTGATGATACTGGGGATCTTCTCGTGAGTTTAATTTCCAATTCACATTTTAATGATTTTTTCTTTTTCCCAAATTTTGTGTTGTTAAAATTACGAGCTTCTGAAAATGATTTTTGATGTTGCGTAGGGCTTGAACGAGGTGAATCCAAAGGCAGTAGAACTAGAAGAAAGCAATGCCCTAGCTCTTGCAATAGTTCCGTCAGGTTGGTAACAAGCTTCCGGCTAAATCATAGCAACTAATTATTTGTTGATAAACGATTTATAAATTAGTGGACCATAGCTGGTGACTGGTAAGTTTGTGTGTGTATATATATATATATATATAATAAAGGATATGGGTTGAAATGTTGGAAAGTTACAAGAGTAAAAGTAAGGTGAAAAAATGGAAAGGAATGGATATTTCATTTCTTTCAATTTCCTTTATAATCCCAATTAATTAACATGAAAAGGATAGATTTACTTTCATAAATCATCTTATATACGCAAACAAGAAATGCAGCTTACGTCTCCTTTCCTTTTATTTCCTTTGTTTTCCTTTCCATCAATTTTCAACCATTTCTACTATTCTTAACATTGTCAAACATAGAGTTAAACATGTGGTAAAAAGGACCTTAGTGCCATTAGATCTGCAGCCTTGGTTCCAGCATTGTCTACCACCACGACTCAATCTTGTTTTGCTAACCTTGACTCAATCTTGGAACATGTGTAGTACAACTTTTTTAAGGACTTGATCCAGATATATCGTTATAGTTAACAAAATATGCAAAAAAAAAAAAAATATAGATAATGAGTAATGAAAAAGAGAATATAACACATGGATTTTAAAGCCATGAGCAAGGTTATAGACAGATCCGCTACTTGAACAACATGATACAAAGTTCTCAATTCTCTCGAGCAATGCTTCAATATCAGTACACTATGATATACATGACTCTGCCCTAAAACCTTAGTTCAAAAGAGGATTTAATTTAGGCATCCACAAAATACAAAACGAGAAATGGTGGCACAAACCACACAACACTCGACCAACCACGTACTTGCACAATCAACCATCAGCACCAGTGGTTGGCTACCTCTTGCCCTATTAGCAGCCCCATCAGCAGGCGATCTGCTACCCCCTTACATCCGGTGATCCAACTTCACTCTTTATCAATTTCTTCACTTCTTGCTTTCAATCCAAGTTACGTGTAAATTTAGGAGAAACACATTGTAACATCATTTACATGAACGCATAAGTTGGTAATAGGTTATGTTTTCCCCTTCCTTTGACAACGTAATGGTAGCTAGCCAAGCATATGTTGTTACGGATTATAATTTATTTAAATATCTTTTTTTTTTTTTTGAGGAGATTAAAAGGATAAACTTACTTGATATGCATAGCTGCAATTTCTTTCAAAAGTAATCAATCTAGTCTCTTAATTTAATGTGTGAATTGTGCAGGCGATGATCCCTCATCATCGGCAAATCAAGGATTAAATGATTTTGGTACCAATGGATGGGAGTTAGCACTCGTGACCACTCCAAGCAATATGAACGCTAGTCGTCCGGCTGAAACTAAAATGGTTAGTTCTTTTATTTCCCTAACAATTCAACTTAAATAAATATATTCATTTTACTATGAAACATCTTTTAGCTAAAAGAAAAAGCCAATGCAAGTATCACGGCCCAACAAAATTTGTTTGGGGTTAAAAGCATTGCTTCTCTTGTTTCTCTTTCTATCCCCTTTGGGGGTGAAAAAAAAAAGACCCCAAAGCTAGATAGCCTTTAGCTATTTTAACAAAATTTATTTTGAAAAAAAAATCATGCTAAAGTATCATGGCCTAACACATGGCCGGTTTTAGGCCGGTGGCTTCGACAAGCTACTACTTGATAGCTTGTATGAAGATGATGCTGCGAGGAGACAAATACAAATGCAAAATGCAGGATATGGACATGGATATGCACAAGGAATGGGTAATCAAAATCCATTTGAACAACCAGATCCATTTGCAATGTCCAACAACATAGCTGCCCCAACAAATGTTCAAATGGCAATGATGAACCAACAACAAATGATGATGCAGCATCAACATCAACAACAAATGCATGGTCAACAACAAAACATGATGATGATGGTACCTTTTAACCAACAAATCAACCCATATACTCACCAACCACAATATCATCAACAAATACCGAATGTAGGATCTTCAAATCCATTTGGAGATCCACTTCCTGTTCCTCCCCAACACACAATGCAACACCAGGATAACCACGGTCTACTTTAGGGCTTGTAGCATATTCATTATTGCAATTCAATTTTCACTTTTTTTATGACAAGGTAGAATGTAATTCCATATAGAATGTCGTGTTTACTTTTATCTTTAAATTTATCCCAAAAATTAAATTGAAACCATTTTCTATAGATTTAGGACAAATGATACCAGGTTCCGATCTCCAATATTTCTCTTTCCTAATTCTGTGTAGAACATGCACGCAGATATTTATTTATTCTACTTCATTCACATAGCTATTTACTTTTAGTATATATATATATATCACCTCTCTTATTTGCTCTTTATGGATAAATATGTAAATGTGTGCACAAGCTTCTAAAGGAACACAAATTCAAGTTTTCAATCAAATGCTACTTTTAACTTTATCTATTGCCAGTTTGCACCCTTTTTTTAAAAAAAAAAAATAAAGTCAAAAATTACAATGGACAATATTTGGACTTGACAAACAATTATGTATCTCGAACATATTTACTACGTACTTACAAGGTCCACTTCGGCTTTACTTAGACATCTAATACCATAAAAATAACTCTTCTAGAATAGTTAAGCAGCTTTACTTGTTAGAACGCGACAGGGAACATGTCCCTAAGTTGGATAATGTAGCAAACCCTGACTTGCACACTAATGATAATGCATCATCTTCTTGCAATTGATCCATTTTTAATTGTTCAATTATGTGTTTAAGGGTTTGTAACAAGAAAAAAATGAAGATTCCATTGATATGATGCACAATCTAAAGGAAATAAGATTATCATAAATACCTATATTATACACTATGAACGATAATTAAAACGTTTCCCATAACTTTTATAGTATTGATCGATAAGAACAAAACCATAAGATCTTTGAAAATAATTCTCAAAAAGTTTTCAAGAAAATGAACTCAACAACTAATAAAAACATTAAAATAAAACCTATTTATATTAACCTTAACCTAACGGTAGCACTGTAAATGAGTAAAAATTAATAAAAGTTGTGACATGGGTCTTGGGCATGTATTCGGTCGGGTACACTGGCATGCACTTGCCAATATATCTCTTGGTCAAGCTTCCTCCAATCCTTCTTCATAGTATGGCCATGTCTCTACTAGCATTGGCCATGTTGTTGAACACGCCTATGTACATGGGCATGAACATGGTTGTTTGCCCAGCTGTTGACTCAAAAACATTGGTTTCTGCGGTTTTGGCTCCAATCTAAACTTCTATCCTTCTTGACATTTGGTGGGCGTCTCTCAAGACTCCGATCCTCACTAGAATGTTAATTGGATACAATGTTACATTACGATCTCAGAGAGAAAAAAGCATCTTGCAACATATAATCGCCATGTTATTTACCCTTTGCATTCCATCTTTCCGAGGCAGTCTTCTTAATCTTTATCTTCTAAACCTAAGGTTAAATATGCGAACCCTTTAGCTCTAAGGACTAAGTAAGCAAAACTACAATAACAACATGATAAAGGAAACATTAAAAAACGATTCACATAATCGATGGAAAAATGCAAACAGTTAAGGGGAATTTTCATCATTTAAATGATTGATGGGTAAAAAATTACGACATAAAACCATCGATTGGGTTTTTACAAAATAGGAGATTGCAAATTACTTACTTTTACTTTGTTTAGCGGAAACTTTTATCAAATAACAAAACTAATATATGAAATTAATGTAACATTAATGAATATACATAAATATAATACTAAGAGTTAAATTTAATTAAGTAATCAATAAATTAATATGACAATTAGCATAAATACAGTATGAAATCATTATCTTGGGTACATATTACAAAGCATAAAAAATGAAGTCCAATAGACATACACTAAAATCCAACAAAGAGATAAAATGAAATAGCTATTATGAATAATTCAACAAAATAAAAATATCTATTTAAGTGGTCTAATATCTTCACCTTGATTGGCATTATGGCTCTATTGCTTAGAAATGGTATTGAACTTCATCACTTGACCATAATAATAGAGATCATAATGACATGACTATAGCTATTAGGATGACTAGCCAATTGGGAAAGCCGTGAATGAGGTGGGGGATATGTCATGGATATATTATGGTAGTGGTTGCTACTTAAACTAACTACATAAGGAAGTTGTTTTTTAAGGGTTAAGTCATGCATACGATATAAGGTGAGGCTGTTGTTGTTTCTAGCCCCTTGAGGAAGAGGCAAAAAGCAAACACGAATAAGGTAACATGAATATGCTCTTAAGTGAGGCTTTTACTAAGGATGAAGCGTTAGGTAGTTATGGTAATAAGGCCTAGATAAAACGGTATGGTATGTTTGCTAAGTAGACCTCTAAGTTTAGCAACCAATTGTCTTCACCGGTAGACCCTTACAAGACTTTACTCTCATATGATGTTGCTACGAGGTTATGACGTATCCTTCATACCCTATCCCATTAGAATAGCCTTAATTCTATCTAAGAACCTCCCCCATGATCACCATGTAGCTCTTAGGCTCTCCTTCGACCTACTATATGCGCGCATCATCCTTATCTCACTTATACACCATTTTGTCCTATGTAGCATAATATGCTTGTTAACTATAATAAGAACAAAAATTCACAATCTTAAAGAAAATTACAATTTTGTATCCTTATATATATGCTTCCTTAACACCTAGGTTATTGATTATGTGGAAATTTCTCTCTCTTACACCAATTTGTGAATGTAAATGTGGAAATGTCTAACATTTAGTTGAAAAAAAAAAAGCAAGCAAAATTTAGTACCTCTTATTAAAGGTATATTTGCATAAGCATAAATAAGATAGAAAGCATATATTAGCTAGCTCATGATACATAATTGAATACATGCACGCTATGTGGGTGAACTTCATTCTTTTTCCTATTTTTCACATTGACTTTACATTAATGTTGCAATTTCGAAGCATGAAGATATATTAAATAGATCTAATTCAAATTAGATTGTACATATATGATGTACTAAATTCTTGCTTTTTATTTCATATCATGATCAACTCATTACTCTTATACTCAAAACCCCTAGAGGGGTTTTCTTTGAGTAGTCTCTCCCATCTACAATTCTTCGTGTTAAATCCTATAGTCCCTATGCACATCATGATGCATCTTAAGGTTGATCACACGAGAACACACCAAAGGGGAAATCCAACCAAAGACAAAACTAGCAAAAACTTAAGGGCAATCAGCTGGATATTATGCACCAATTGATCCATACTGCATAACAAGCAATTGATATGATGTACAAGACACTCACTAGGGCCATTCACTATTGGCTCTTACCAAAAGAGCTAAACAAGAATAGATTTTCAAGAGGAAACTCTTGAAAATAAAAGAGAAGATTCCATACATGGCATTTAAATTGTTGTGGCTAATTACAAGAGTGGCTTTTTATACCCTACTATTAGAGTTTACAAAAAAGAGAAAATGACTAAAAAGGGTAAATTGTGATGTTAGTTACATGAAGATTCCTAGTATGTAGATAAAAGGATTAAATAGACAAAGGCAATAAAGAATCTATCAGGAAGCCATCATCATTGGATCATGTGCTATGGATATGTATCGCTTCCCAATTACTAGCTTTAACAAAAATAGTGGTTAGCATACTCGGTTGGTCTTTGGTGAAAAGGAAGCTCGAGTCCTTAAATATGCTAGGCAACCAGTTAGATTAACTCGATAGCAAGTGAAAAGGTATAAATTGGATCAACCAACTTGACATAAATCAAGTCAAAAGGATGAGCAAGACAACTTTGAACTAGACTTACTTGACATTTAGGTAGGTTGTTGTGAAGTCAGGTCATCCAGCTCCCCAAAGTCTTATGTCCTTTCTCGAAAGAGGTTGTTAGTGGTCTTGGCTCTAACAAACATCTGGTATTTAGGTTAAGCGAAGTATAATAGACCACAACCATAGGGAAAATCTTCATCCTTAAGAAGTTCTCAAGCTAGGATACATAGGGTTAGGCCTTAGAGTCCTTTAGCTTGACTTCTAGTCAAAGGGTTTAAGTATAGCTTCTTATCATCTTCTTGAAGGTCTAGGAGATTTGACCTCAAATTTATAAGAAGTCCCTCTTTTGCCAACTCTCTTACTTTGCTTATTCTTCTTCTTATCGATGGGGAATTAAGTTAATACATTAAAGGTTGATGAGACACCATATCCATCAAAGAGCTCGATCTAGTAGGATTTCTGGTTAGTTTTCTTCAATACCCTAAATGGTGTAGGAACTAATTTATACTCAATTGGACTCAAACTAGGTCACTTAGATTGAAGTTGATAGCTCAGTAACCATAACTATTGATTTGATGCTACCTTTCATTCAACTTAGCAATCTACTCAATGACATGCTAATGTAGCTTCTGGACTTCTTGGAGTTGATTGACCTTGGACTGACTTTCCTTAGGAGCTACTAGGGTGCCAATCAAGTTTACTAGAATGGTCAAGTTAAGGTCGTAAACAACCTTAGATGGGTTATTTCTATAGTATTGTAGACAGTTCAATTGTACACGAACTCTATAATAGGTAAACATAAATCCTAATCTATGAGGTTCTTTCCCATAACAACATGGAGTAGCATACCAAAGGTTCTGTTCACTACTATGATTTGTCCGTCGGTCTAAGGAACTCTACTAGCATTAAACATGAGCTTAGTACCAAGTCTTCTCCATAGTTTCTCCCATAAATAACTCAAGAACTTCATATTTCTATTTAAAATAATAGACTTAGGAACTCCATGTAGTTTGACCACTTCCTACAAAAATAAATTAGCAATATATAAAGTATCATTGGTTCTATGACATAGTATGAAGTATGCCATCTTGATGAAATGGTCTATAACCACGAGGATCAAGTCCCGTCTTTGAGATATCCAAGGCAATCCTAAGATAAAGTCCATGTTGAGTTCAACATAAGGTATGGTAGATGTGGGCAAAGGTACATACTCTCTATGTGGCTCCCTTCTTCCCTTAACCCTTTTGCAAGTATTACAACCGTTGATGACTTTATGGACATCCCTTACCATATTAGGCTAGTAGAAGTTCTCGTTAAGAAGGTCGATGGTTTTAATTTCTCTAAAGTGTTCTAATAATCCTCAACTACGAACCCCCTACATTAGTAGCTTATGAGTGGAATAGATTAGTATGCATAATTTTTTACCTCTATAGAAGTATCGGTCCTTTATGCAATATCTATTGATAGTAAGTCCATCCTTGCACTTCTCAACAATAGGACCAGATTGAAGGTCCTAAGCATAATGTTTAGTGATAAAAGAAAACCCAAGTAACTTGGTTTGTAGTGTAGTAAGTAAAGCTTGCCTATGAGAAAGGGCATCTAGCACTATGTTAGCAAAGCCTTTCTTATGTTTGATAACATAGGAGAAAACCTCCATAAACTCAAGCCACTTTGCTTACCTCTTCGAGAGTTTGTTTTGGTTGCTAAGGAATTTCATAAACTCATGGTCCGTGTAAATGACAAACTCTTGGGGTAATAAGTAATGTTGCTTCATGGTTAGAGCTCAATAAAGATAGTAAAGTCTTTTCTTATATACAAAATACTTATGAGTAGCATGACTAAGTTTTTCACTACGATAGGCCATGAGTCGGTGTTCTTACATCAATATAGCACCAATATTGGAACCTGAAGCATCCCATTCTAGTTTAAAAGGTTCCTTAAAGTCAAGCAAGGCTAAAGTTAGGGTTGTAGTCAATTTCTCCTTGATCTCTTTGAAGCTCTTCTCAGCTCACTCAATCCATTGGAATCCATCCCCTTTCATATGCTCGGTTAAGGTAACTATTATATTTTTGAATTTCTTAATGAATCACCCATAAAAGGAAGCAAGTCCATCGAAGCTTCTCCCATCGAAGCTTCTCACCTTAATAACATTCTTCAGAGTTAGCCATTCCAAGATAACTTAGATCTTTTCCTCATTAACTCAAATTCTATCACTAAACATTACATATCCCAAAAATACAACTTTGTGCTGACAAAAGGTATACTTCTTCAAATTCCCAAATAGCTTTTCGATATAGAGTATGTCAAAAACAACTCAAAGGTGTTCAATGTGGTCTAGTAAGATAGTACTACACATTAAAATGTCTTCAAAGTATACAACCATACACTTACGGATTAGAGTTCACATCATATGGTTCATGAGACTCATGAACATACTTAGCGCATTCATTAATCCAAAGGGCATTACTAACCATTCATATAAACTGTGTCATGTTTTGAAAGTAGTCTTTTACCCATTTGCCAGCGTCATGCAAATTTGATAGTAACCACTCCTTAATCAATCTTAAAGAATACTTAGGTGCCATAAAGCTCATCTAAAATGCCATCAAGCCTAAGTATTAAGTACCTATACTTTACAATAATGAGGTTAATAGCCTAGTTATTGATGCACATGCACCATGAACTATTTTTCTTGGGTAATAATAGAGCAAGCACAGTACATGGGCTTACACTCTCTCTTACATAAGAATGCTCAATTAGCTTATATACTTAGCAGTTTACTTAAGATTCATCCTATATGCAAGTTAGTTCAGCAGGGTAGTACTGGGTTATAGATCAATACAATGTTCAATTCCTCAAATTGGAGGCAGTCCTTTAGGTAGTTCCTCAGGGAACAAGTTGAATAATTCATCAATCGATCTCTTGACCTCATCAAGTATGTTGTCCAGGTCTCTAAGTTTAAGCAGTCTCTAGATCAATAAAAATATAGGCTCCTCAACCTCTTCAATAGCTCATAATTTCTTCTAGGGGCAATACCAAAGCTTTCTTCTTAGCAGCTCAAGTGAGCTAATCATGAGTTTCATTCACTTAGTTAGGGGTCATTAGCTGCAACACAATCTTTCTTTTATCCATTTATAATACAACGGTCAAACAGCTACGATCTTACTAAGAGCAAATGTAAAGCACTCATATGAACAACATCATAAATCACCTTATCCCATTACAAGTCCCTAACAAAAAATGGTATGGTCACTTGCTCGATCACATGTAGCACACCCTTGTCATGTAACCAATATAACTTGTAAAGTTGAGGATGCTTGGAGGTTGGCAAACCCAACCTCTGTACTTATGATTGAGCGATAACATTGGTACAACTACTCCCGTCTACAATGATAATGCATAGCTAGCCCTTAATCTTATATTAGGTATGAAATAAGTTCTCTCTTTACTCTCCTTCACATCTTACTCAGGCTAATCATCATTAGTATTATCCACATCATCACCTTACATCACCATAACACGTCAGTTAGGACACTAAGTAGCCATGTTTTGGTAACCTAGGTGCTTGAAGCACTTTATCTTACTAGTCTTCCATCAGGAGGCCTCCTCCTTCACAAACTTATTTTCAATAGACTGGCTAACATGTTGACCCTTTAGGTTAGCTCAACTATCAAGAGGTTGGTTTTTTGCTTCTTCCTTCCTACTAGACTCTAATCTTAGTGGCCTTCTATACTCTGACGAATTAGTTCGATTGGGTAAAACAACTCGACCCAAACTAGGTTAGAATGAAGTGTGCCACCTTTACTTCTCAACTCTTTGTACAATCTTGATTGCTTCCTTGAAAGTGAAGAACCTCTAGACTTCCACTATGTTTCGAAGCTCATACTTAAGCTTAGAAATAAACCTCGAAATGGTGCGAGCCTTAGGCTCATCTACATTTACCTAATTCATCAGCATCTGGAATTCTTTCATACATTCATCAATAGTTCAGCTATCTTATTTGAGCTATTATAGCCTCTCTTGAAAGTATCTTGCAAATAAGTTTTGGGAATAAATTGTCCTCTCAACAACCTCTTCATCTCCTCTTAGTTTCTAACACCACTTTAGCCATCTCTTCTCCTAGCAATAGTTAAGTTCTTCTACTAAATGGTGACATAATTAGAGAATTTAAGGGTAGCAAGGTAGACCCTGACATCCTCAGCATATTGGTAGTAATCAAACTCCTTCTTAACCTTTTCTTCCCACTCAAGGAACCATTTTGCATCTCTACTTCCTAAAAGGGTCATAATTTAGACCTTGATATTGTCAAGTCCATAGGGAGCTTGGCAACCTCATTCCTTGACCTCAAAATATTCCTCTTCATCTTCCATCTCCTCCTCCACTTCTTTAACATCATCTAAGTCAATTCTTTACCTTGCTATTCTCTCTACTCCACTAGCTTAGATATTTCATATTGGGTATTGAAGGTGGTCCATATGACTATCACCTTATTCTTGGGCTTCATCAGCTTAGACATCAACTTGCGCTGCTTTAGTAAGTAAATTATTATTCTATATGGCTATAATCGGGCCTTCGATTAGGTCAATGAGCCTATCAAGCTTCCAGTCAATGGACCTCAAGTATAGCTTCCCTGTTGTCCTTAACCTTAGGCCTTACTTTCATTATCTTTAATAACAGCTCTAACTCTCAAATCTAACATCCTCGATCACTTGCAGATAACTACCATATTAAAATAGAACCACTTCTTCAGCTAAATTTAACTTCATACACTCAAACTCTTCTCCAAAACCGTTACTCATAGCTAATTTACTAAACCTTATAATTTTAACCTTCCACTACCATGACTATTACTATCTTAATGCTCTAACAACTAATCATTGTATTCATAACATAGCAAACCTACGTACCTTGTTTCCAAGTGTTGAAATAGGTAATAATAAAGCTCCTTCTATCATCACTTACTAATCCAGTACTCAACAAACCTAACATTACCCACTATTCAAATAGCATCACAATCACTACTTAATGGCCTTAGTAATTTTACAGCAGCAAACAACTTCAATAATCACTCACAACAACGTTAGCACACTTAGCTCTAGTGCATGCAACCTTATACACACTCGCTACAGCAACTATGGAAGGATGCAATAGCTACTAACAGCATACACATAACTTCGCTACACCACTCATAGGCTCCCTCATTGAAGTCATGCTCTAATACCAGTGAAGCTAATGCATCTTAGGGTTAAATGAATAAGAATGCACCAAAGGGGAAATTGAATCAAAGAGAAAACTAGCAAAAACCCAAGTGTAACCAATTGGATATTATTCTCTAATTGATCTATACGGCCTAGCAAGCTCTTGATATGACGCATAAGATACTCATTAGGGAAACTTACCATTAGCTCTTGCTAAAGGAGCTAAATAAGAGTGGATTTTCAAGAAGAAGCTCTAGAAAATGAAAGAGAAGGTTTTGTAAATGGCACTTAACTTGTTGTGGCTAATCACAAGAGTAGTTTTTATATTCAATAACTAAGGTTACAAGATAGAGAAAATGACTACCAAATGCAAATTGTAATGTTAATTGCATGAATCCTAGTATATAGCTCAAAGGATAAAATCGACAAAAGGAATGAAGAATTCGTTAAGAGGTCATCATCATTGAATCATAGGCTGTAGACATGTGTTGCTTCCCGATTGGAAGCTCTGACAAAAATAGTGGTTTGCATACTAGGCTAGACTCTGGTGACAAGTTAGCTTAGTCCTCAAATAAGCTTAACAACTAGTTGGATTAGCTTTAGCAATAGATGAGAAGGTACATATTGGATCAACCAACCTGAATTGGATCAAGTTGAGAGGATAGGTAAGACAACTAGATGCTAGACTTGCTTAACATTTGGTAGGTTGTTCTAAGGTCCAGTCATCCGACCCTTCGAGGTCTGTCGTCTTGTCTTAAAAGAGATTGGTAACGATCTTAGCTGTAACTAACATTTAGTATTCGGGTTGGGCGAAGTGTAGTTTACCTCAATCATGGGGAGAATCCTCATTGCTAAGAGGTTTTTGGGCTAGGACATGTTAGATTAGGCTTTGGAGTCCTTTAGCTCAACTTTTGGTCAAGGGTCCCGAGTGTAGATTCCTATCACATCACTAAAGGATTTTAAAGCTATAAGGTGAGAATTTTCATTTATTAATAAAGCTACATGCCTTATAATCCAAATGCCCCGATATTTTAGATGCACCTCAAGTTGAATGCTTATCTTTTAAAGGGAATGTCTCACCTTTTTAGTGTCTCTAGATTTACACTTGATACCCGAGAGCATTCACACCATACTATCACCTATGCTCTCAATGTTCATGAAATCAAGGTTTTATCAAATGTCCAACTCTTGCTAGTTAACTACCTAAATACAACACTCTTCTTACACTTGCTTATGTTGTCATCATCATATCTTCACTGCCCCAACCCATCTAAACTCTTGTTGATCAGTACATTTTTGAATCAACTTAACTAAACTAAAATTTATTTTAGATAATTTATATGGCCCATTCTTGAAAATTTTAAAAATTGTGTGAATCCCAAAATTTTTCAAAAGTTAGCTCTTATCTCTCTAGAAAGTACTTAACCCTCTAGGAAGTTTACATGTCTGGTTATGTAGACATTCAATGACAAAAACATATTGACATTAACATGGCATTTTATTAAATATATTGAATAAGTGGTGTAAAAATAATAGAAAATAAGAGAAAAAAAAAAGAAAAATGTAGAAAATGATAAAAAAAAAAAGAAAAAAGCAAAAAAAAAAAAATTTTACCTACATTAAATAGTTTAATAATTTATGCAACCTTTTTACTTTTCTTTTTTTAATGCAAAAGGGCTAATATTATTAAATAAGTAGAAAGCAAATAAGACAAACAAGTCTTTTCGATTAACTTTTTCCCACTTTGAATGTCTTGAGCAATTGGAGTAATTAGGGTAGCATTATGATATGAAGTAAGCACACCTATCAAATTCTAATATAGCAAATATAAGTCTGAGTCAATCTCTTAAAGACCTTAGGTATTAATACTAACCTTAGCTCTATTATCTAATAAAAAAAATTATGGTGGGTTGAATAAATTAAAAATAATAAAATTAACAAACTAATTTAATTATGACACTTAACTAAGCAATTTAAGAAGTAATAAAATTAAGAACGACTTTAAGAAGGAAAATAACGTATTTAGGAATTATTTCCCTTAACGTTTAACATTTGACCACTTAAAATCTATTCAATTCTACCTCTATTATTCTTAACCAAAGGAATTTACAATTAAAGTTAATGTAAACCCCTAAATTTTCTAACCTGACATCTAAAGTAAACTCAAGTGTGTTAGAAAATCCTAAGAGACAATAAGGTTAGTTAAAGTGAAAACCCTAAAATGACAATCGAAGATTCAATCGTATATAAAATTTTTAGACTCTAAATGTGTATAAACATTAGAGATTACACCTGAAAGTAATAAAAACCCTAAAACTTTAACTTTAAGGATATTAAATGTACCAATTCATTATAAATCTACTATGAGCCCTAATTGACTATATATGCTTAATAGTATGCTAAATTATATACAATCGTTAACTAATGATCAAAGATAACTTCTAATTGTTCGTAAATGCTTACATATTAAATTAATTTATTAGAAATTATGATAATACATTATAGATATTATTAACCTTACAATTATACCAATAAGCTAATATTATATAAGTTTAAGTGTTTAGTTAACATTTATACTATATATATAACCAATGTTAGTATTCTAAATTGCACTTTTATGATAGTTATGCTAAGTATCATACTAAATAATATATATAGGATACAAATACTCAAAGTAGGATTCTAATAATTATTCTTCATAATTATTTCATTTAATTCCATATTTCCTTTCATTTCCTTAATTTTTCTCCTAATTATCCTTAATTACATTATTATGTACATGAATTACATACAATTTAAGAAAGTTAACTAAGTCAACATTTGACTAAGTCAAAGTGTTGACCAAGGTCAACATATGTCATTTTCAACTAGAAATTTCTACTCTTTTTCATAGAATTCTTCTTGTTTTTCACACGTATTTTTTTTTTCTTCTTATCCTCTACCTTGCTGTCCATTCCATCCCCATTCTAGACCCTACTTTTTTCTTCTATAAAACACATGTAAGGCATAAATCAAATCCCCATTTTCTTCCCTTAACCCAACTGAAACATCTCTTCCTCTCTTATCCTTCTTATAGTTTTTATTTTTCCTCTTCACTTCACCCATTAACAACTTCCAAACCACTACTCCATATACATCAATTCCTCTTTCGTATTACAAGAAGAAAAATGTATGTTTCATTTGATTCTCTATTTCAATAGGTGATTAGTTATTTACCTTGTGTTAGTATTGAAAACTTGTGTAAGATGTACATATATGTTAGTATAAATGGGAACCTTTATGCACATACATATAAGTGAAGGAATACTTATGCATAAAAGTAGAAATACTTATGTATGTATGATATGTGGATACATATGAAGTATTTATGTATGGATTTTAGTAAAATACCTAGTAAAAGTATAAGTGTATATAGATAAGTGTAGAAGGAACATATGTACATATGCTTAAGTATTTTTATACTAGAGTATTATTGATGTACATAACCTAAAATAAGGAAAATACTAAGAGTATATATATATAACTTACTAATTGAACCCATAATATGCAAAAATATGAATTATATGAAGATTTTCTAAAGGTATATTAGTGACATACGAAAATATGTATAAAAATACATATATAACCATATGTATATATGAGTATATGTACTAATATATATGTAAGCATGTTAGAAGTATATATATATATACATAACACACATATAAGAAGTATAAATACATAAGTATAAAGTTAGCACATATGTAAAATACAATACAAATATCTAATATACTATAATATAATATAATAAAGTAATAATATATAATGTACATATATATGTAAGTATGGACCAAAACTTATAATAGACTCATAATACATATATCAACTTATATTAACCTTAAGTAAACACAAGTAATAACAATAATGATGTAAAATTATAAAAATATAAGAATATGATAAGTAATTAAATCATAAAGTAATAAAAGAATATACAAAAGTAATAAATAAAGATTACTTAAGTCACAATAACTAAAATTATAATCATTTAAACCCATATCATAAAACGTGGGTCTTAACGTCCAAAATGGATCCTGTTATGTAAACGTACATCCAAAAATGATGAAAATCAATTATAAGATAATAAAAATTGGAATTAGAATAAAAAAGTTATACGTGACTAAAGATGTAAGATAAATTGAAAAGAATAAGTAAAATAACTAAGTAATGAACTTTGTAAACTGATAATAAGGAGAAATAAATAACTAAATATATAAAGTATCATAACTTACAAATATATGAAAACAGTTACTATTGATCCCACTAAATATGATAAACTCTACACACGCCATATTTGGGTTATATTAGGAAATTAGACAAACTACAATAGATTTATAGTTAACCAAGAAGTCTAATTTTTCATAATACTTATAGATTTTATTATCTTTTAGATATTTAATTATCGAGTTCTAAAAACCCTAAAGGTTTGGAGAATGTGCAATAATTTAGGTAAGGGAGTTCTAATGACGTACTACCTACTTGTGCGTGTTACTTATATGAAACTTTGCTGCTTATTGTTGCCTGTATGTCTGAATGACTATTTTGCCTATTTGCTATCATTTGCATGATCACCTTTTTAAACTGATAAATATAAATATATGACCAAAATAATCGATTATATTCATCACATGTCTATGATTCGGTAAATGTATAGATGGAGAGTACTAGCTTTGCAAAATTTTGAAAAAAATATTTTTTGGAAAAAGCTTTTCAAATCTTAAACATATTTTTGTACGATTTTTATAAGGGTTCGTGGTTTTGTAAATAATATTTTATAGTTAAGGTAAAGTCAGCATAGGATCTTCAATTGATAGTGAGAAGACTCGCTTTATTGTACCCATGAGGCCTTGGATAGATTTTGATTACAAGAGGACTAGCATGTTTATGCCAGAGAGGCCTTAGATGGTGGATGACCCTAGTTTAGGGTCCACCTATTTGGATTGGAATTCTTTTCTTGACTAGGATAATAGTCAAGTGTTGCCTGGAGGGGTAATGTCTCCAAATAACCTCATGCGGATAAGTTGAGATGCCCTGTACGAGTAAGTATAGGAGGATAATTAAAGTGTAGATGATGTAATTCTACATTGTCTATAGTTCTAGACTCCTACATATGTGTTGATTGCATTCATTACGCCCACATTCATTTCGTATGTAGATAGCTTGTATATGTGTTAATAACGTTTGATAACTTACTTGAATGGTAGTGGTAAGGAACGAACTCATTAAGTTGTTTATGCTCATTCCCCCTTAATTTCTTTTGTAGGTTTGCTTATTTTGGGATTGGGATAAATCTCGAGTGCTGAGTGTAAGATGAAGATAAGTGTGTTAGTATTAGAATTAGTTAAGACCTTTATAAGTGATACAGAAACATCATTTATAAGAAATATTTATATGTTAAAATTCAATATAATTTGATATTTCTTGTAATTTTATAGCGTTGGTATACCCTATCTTATTATTTGATAGGGGATACTAATTCTCTACGGTTTTGAGGAACTGTGCGATATCGAACATCCATAGTTATTTATATTTTACAATAAATTAATTAATTACAAATTAGCAACCTTAGTAATTAGTCATTTAGAGTTTTGTAATCTTTGACTTGTAAAGCGGTTTCCATATCATGAGTACACACGTAATATGGAAATTTTAGGCAACCTTACTAGGTCCCCTTTAGGATCTTAACAGTTAATACCTTTTTCAAGTATATTAACTCTAACCTTAAATTATTTAATAGAATCTCTTTACTTAGTAATATAATATACAACTCAAGTATATTAACCATAACCCTAAATTATTTAATAGAATCTCTTTACTTAATAATATAATATGTGATTGCATTAATGTATGATGAATTCTTACACAGAGATAACAACTTGTCGGAAGAATCATGCATCTTATCTAAAGTATACATGTAATTCTCTTCAATTATGTTAAGATCTCATTACCTATGTAATTTCTCAATCATCATATATAATATTATAAATTGAGATCCTAGAAATATCAATTAACAATAAAAACACATAATTGAATTAAGAAAGATAGAAACTTTATTGAAAATTATCTATAAATCCAATGGTCACATGAAACCCTAGGTTTAACAATCCTAAATATAAGAATCCTAGGTTATCACGATGAAATTAGAAGAAACTAGTAGCAAATTCATGAAATAAAACATGAAGAACCACTTTTATTGATTAAAAATATTTTCAATCTTATAGTTAGATGATGCTTCCACCTTTTCCCTCCTCTTCTCTTCAAGTCTGTTCTACTTTGAATGTCAAAAGTGATGCCCAAAATCCTAACAAGTCCTTATATAATATATCATGAAATTTTCTTTTTTGTCACTAAACATGGTTTGGGACACTATTGTGTCCATAGCTTATGTAACTCACTGATTTGAGGCATTAAAATCATCCTAGGTAGGATACGACCTAGGAACACGCTTATGTCCCTAGGTCGTGTCACTTACTAACAAAAAATTTGTAACTTTTCTATCGTATGGACGTAGCTTGGGGGTACAGTTGTGTCCCTAGGTTGTGTAACTTGCTAACCATTAGCCTTGTTTTCCTTTGATAATGATCCTCTTGATTGGATACGATTATGTCTACTAGTTGTCCCCTACTTCAAAACTTCTTCATTTGAGCTCCAAATTGAGTGAAACTTGATTTATTTTCTTCATTTTCAATTCAAGAATGCATTTAAACCTTGCAATCAAAATTTTATTAAATTAAGCATCTATTTATTTTAAAAACAACAAAAATAAAAGGGAAATACTAAAAAATCACCGTATAAAGTATATTTAAAATAAGAGTTATTAAACTTTCCTACACTTAAGCATTTACTTGTCCTAAAGAAAATAAGTTACAATAAAAATTTTGGGACGAGAAACACTAATTAAAATTTATCACCACTTAGGAAACTGATAGACAATTACACTTGACCCAAAGAAAATCAAGAAATCATCTTCAATTAACTTGCAATAATAAAGTCAATCAATTTTGCTCTTAACAATTTTGTAATGTCACCTTACCATATTTGAATGCTCCAACAATACTTATTACTAGAGTTCACTCATTAATCTATGCAAGTTAAAGTTTACCTAAGTCATTTAACCAAGGTTTCCTAAACTCGAAATTAGATTTAACATCTTTTCAATTGAGAAAGTGTCATAAAAATTCTGGCCCCTTTACTAAAGTGTATACAATTCTCTCTTTAATCTTGCCAAGCGCCATAATCCATAATAAACACATTTTACATCTACTAATCCTTTGATTATCCTCTTAATTCATGCTTTTGATGGGAGGTTTTCACATTTACTTAATTTCAATTATCCAAACCCAATTATTTTTATAAGACGATTATATTAGTAGTAAGAAAGGATCTCGCTCTTTTGACGGACGAAGACCGATCTATACCAACTTAACCCTCATATTGGTAGTAGGATAGAACCTTACTTTTTTGAGAGACTAAGGCCAATATATACCAACTCTTTTTTTTTCTTTACTTGCTTGTATTTGTTTTGGCATTGGGATTCAACCTCACTCTTTTGATAAACCAAGGCTAATCCTTACCAATTTTTTTATTTAACTATTCATGCACTTATTATTACTTTCTACTTCCAATTATTGCAATTTTTTAGGGGTTTCTCGAAAGATGAATTTCATTTGTTTGTTTGTTAAGGATTATAGGACTCTAAAAATTTCCAAGAGAAGGGTATACATTTAAGTAAATTTAAAAATAATCATGACTAATCCTCAACTACTGACGTTGTAATAATCTTAAGTCCTAAAGTCCCGAGCTAAATAACTTGTAACTTTGCCCTCTAAAGATTTCGCCTGTCAATTCTAATAAAGTGTAATAAGATTAATAATGATTGGGATGAAATAGTTGATTTAGCCCAATTAAACAATTTAAATTCTGACAATTGTTAATTACCAATTGTAAGTTAACTTAAAAATTAATTGGATCAAATGTGAACGATTAATCACCTAAATAGTAACAAATTCATACATGTCTCTTCCCCACACTTAATAACATACATTTTCCCTAATGTATGACTAAGAAAGTGCAATAACAAGATGTGAAACAATTACAAAACATCATAAGGAAAATGGAATAAAAAGGGAAACACCAACAGAAAAAAAAATTAACACTTCCTTGACATTCGAAAAGCATGTAGAAAAGTCCATATCCAAGAGTCCATTATCATTACATGTCTAATGTGCACATGCCTTTGCTAACTAACTAATGCCTAAAAAAAACAAAAGAAGTGAAAATAAAATAAAGGAAATGAAAATTAAAAGAAAAGTCTAAACTATTCAGGTAATGCATAAAAGAGATATCAGCCAAATATTACAATCACAGAAAAAAGAAACTAAGAAGAGGGAACGTAATCACCATCTCCATCATCCTCATTAGCCTGTCCTCTTATTGTAAGTGCATAAGAACTCTAAAGCATGTTCTTTGTAAATTGGAGTTTACAAAGATAAAGCTTTTTCTAAACACTTTCTCTTATCAATTCTTTCATTTCATCCATCAAGTTCAATTACTTCACAACTTCTCAATCCAAGTGCAAGGTCTCGCTAAATACTTATGCCTCAACAAGCTATAATGATTCAATTGATATTCTTCCCTGAATTGAAGCATAAGATGCTCTAGTGGAAAGAGGGTAGCTAGTGGCTTGACAATAGTGTACTCATGAGTGGAAGATGATGCAATGGATATGGACTTCTTCCTAGCGGTTTGCTTTTCATGATTTGCCATGGTTACCTAAGAGGAAACATAACACCAATTAGATGTAAAGCATTTTCCCCACACTTATTTTGAACTAAGAAGCAAGTACAATTAGTAAAAGTGAAAGATAATAGAAAGAACTTCATTAGGGAATTTTATCAAACTCCTAAGATGCATTTTTATAACTAGTTGATTCAAGGAAAAAAAATAGTGAAATCATCTAACTAGATACATAATTAACTCTTCAAGACCAAAATATCATGATATTAACCCCTCTCTACACTTCTAATGGCTCAAATACCCAAAAATCAACATTGGCATTCCAAATCCTAAGTGGCTAAATTGAGTAAGTCGCGTACAAATTGCAAGACAAATTTGTGCTCCAAGAATTAGAGAATGTAAACTTTCAATAACTAGTGTCACAAATGTATATAAACCTATCAACAAAGGCAAATCTAGAACATACAATCATTGATGCCACTTTCAACAAAAAAACAACCGTATCGTGGGAGGTTTAACAAAAATGCATGTTCAACATGATAAAAAAAAATCAAGATGAGTCTTTATACATGATTTTTACTTGAAGCTACAAAATTCCTAAATTTCTTTCACTTAAGCTTGCATAAATGATGATGAAATTAAAGCATGAATAAGAGATAGCATAAAGAAAAAGAAAAAGGGTAGAAAGTGAGACAAACTTACTTGGATGGTGTTGAATTTGATGAAAAAAAAAATTATTTGATGAAGTGTGAAATGTGAGAAGAAGAGAGAGTGAAGAGTGCTTGTATGTATGTTTGTGTTTGTGAGGGAGTTTGTGAGTGAGTGTTTGTGTTTTAAAGTGTAGGTCATGTGTATGTATATGGTTTAATTTTTGGATAAACATCGGCTAGGATACAACTATGTCCCACTATCATGTAACTCAATGTGTTGGGGATGGGGTAAAAGATCCTAAGCACACATGGATAAGGACACAATCGTATCCTAAGCCCATGTAGCTTATTATTTTAGGTGCTTAATTTTACACCTAGTTTGTACATGGCCAATGACATGGGTCACGTCACCAGGCCATATAAGTCATTGTAAATTTTTTTTTTTTGAGGGTAAAATAAATAAAAGTGACTCCTTATTATTAAAACTAAGTAAAGGCAAAAGAGAAATAAAAATAAGACAAAGTTGATTAAAAGCAAATTAAAATAAACTAAACTAAAAAAAAAAAAAAATACAAGCAAGGTAAATTGAAGTGAAACAAAAATAAAAGAGGAGTTAGACATAGGTTACCAACGGGATACGTTTGTAGCTCACGATTATTCATCCAGGTGGAGATAGGAATCCTCCCGCATCTTGCTTTCGAACTCTCCATACAAGTATAGATTTATTCCTTAAGCCATCGGCCTTGTAAATACCATTTTATTGCTACTTGACTTCTACTAGCTCTCTCCTTATAACCCTACTTATCAAATTCATGTAGCTCGAATATCTTCATTTTATCCACTTTTAGCTTTGATGCAGTTGTCACAATCATTTTGAACTTTTCACCACAAAGACATGTTCCAAATGATCTCTTGATTTCTTTGGTTCCAACACTAGTGACTTCTCTTTAGAGGATTTTAGCCTAGAATCCTTTGGCTTATGAAGTGGTTCAACTACTTTCTTATCCACAATGGGTTCATAAACTTCTACTTGAGCTAACACTTTTGTATGATTGGGGTATTTCACTATCTTTTCATCTCCCTTATCATGCCACTCATCAAATTCATGTAACCCAAATTTTTTCATTTTATCCACTTTTAGCTTTGATGCGATTGTCACAATAGTTTTGAACATTTCACCATAAAGACATGTTCCAAATGATCTCTTGATTTCTTTGGTTCCTACACCGATGACTTCTCTTTGGAGGATTTTAACCTAGAATCCTTCGGCCTATGATGTGGTTCAACCACCTTCTTATCTACAATGGGTTCATGAACTTTTACTTAAGCTACCACCTTTACATGATTAGGGTATTTCACCTTCTTTTCATCTTCGTTTTGTAAGCAATAGTCGAGGAATCTTTGGTAAGTGTTTCTTACATACATGCAAATATAATGACATTAGTAGCATCAACATTATGACGTGTCTTCTAAGTCATAAAATTTGTTCATTGCCTTTGGAATCTTAAAAACTATTTCTTTATCTCCAACCCTTATGATAAGGTTATGTTCACTAACATAAAAAACAGCCCTAGCAGTAGCTAAGAAGGGTCGACCTAAATGGATGGTACCTTAATATCTTCATCTATATCAAGTATAACAAAATTTATAGGAAAGATGAATTTTTCTACTTGCACTAAAACATCCTCTATGATGCTTTTAGGATATGTGATAGACCTATCAACTAATTAAAAGCTCATACATATTGGTTTAGGTTCTCCTAACCCTAGGTTTTTAAACAATTTATACAGTATCAAATTTGTATTAGCTCATAAGTCTGGCAAAATAATATCTATTAACAAATTAACAAGCATGCAAGGTATAGTGAAACTCTCTGGATCTTTTAATTTTTGTAGTAGCTTTTTCTGGAGAAGTGTCAAGCATTCCTCATTTAGTGTAATGGTTGCAAGCTTCTCCAACTTCCTCTTACACAATAGAAGATTCTTTAGAAACTTCGCATACTTTGGCATCTGCAAAATAACATAAAAAAGAGGTAAGTTCATATGTAGTTACTTAAAGAGATTAAGGAATTTATTGAATTGCTTATTTAGATTAGTGTAATCCTATTTGAGGCATTGCGAATAAGGGATGGGTAGCTTGTACTCATTAACTTTTGGTGGTTCTATACTTTCGTTTGATTTTAGTGGCTCTACATCTTCCTTACTCTTGACTTCCACTTCTTTCTTAATTACTTCCCCAACATCCTTCTTCTCAACTTGTAGTTCTTTACCATTTCTTAAGGTCATTGCATTGACATGTTCCTTTAGGCTGATCTTATTGTTCCTTGGGAGTATCCTTTATTACCTTTCAAAAATTAGCTTTTCAAGTTGACCAATTTGGTCATCAATAATGTGGTTGGAAGCCTCTTAATTCCTCAATAATGATTCAATGTTGGATAGTCAGGCTTCATTACCTTGAATATATTAGTGAGAAGTTCTTCTAAACTAGACTTCTTCTCTTAAGAAGGGGGAGGTGGTAATGGTCTTTAAAATCCAGGTAGACTAAAGTTGGTCTTCTGCTGGCCTTGGTTCTGATTTCCCCATGAGAAGTTGGGGTGATTCCTCTACCGAGGATTATAAGTGTTGTTGTAGGGGTTATTGTGTTGCCTGGTTGGATTTCTTAAGTAATCCACCAATTCTAATTGTTCTTGTGCTTCATAACCTTGTATGCTAAAATCACTTACAACTAGTTGTACTTGTTGAGGGCCAATAGAGAGTGCATTAATCTTCTTGCTTTATAGATCTACCTTAGCTTCCAAAGTAGTGGTTAAGTCCACATCATAAATTCCCACAACCTTTTGCTTGACTTTAGTGCTTTCTCACTAATAATTGTTCATTACCATTCCTTTAATCAAGTTTTGTACTTACTTAATGTGTCTTTATGTTCAAAGTACCTCATGTAGATGTATCAATCATTTGTCTCATAGATAAATTGAGACTACTATAGAAAGTTTGAATCTGTATCCAAAGCAAATGGCCATGATATGGGCACCTCCTAAGCAAATCCTTAAACTGCTCCTAAGTATAATATAGAGTCTTGGCTTCCAATTTGGCAAAATAAGAAATATTGTTCTAAAGTTTGGCAGCCTTCATAGGTGGAAAATACTTCTCCAAAAATTTCTCCACCAATTTTGTCTAAGTTGTGATTGAGTTCCTTGGTAAGGAGTTCAACTACTACTTTGCTTTACCTCTCAAGAAAAAAGGAAATAACCATAGTTGGATAGCATTGTCCATGACTCCTTTAATTTTAATTGTATCACAAATCTCTAGAAAACTAGAGATGTGAGCATTAGGATCTTCATCTTAAAGGTCATCGAACTGAACATATTATTACACCATTTGCATGATATGGGGTGCAATTTGGAAGTTGTTAGCAGCAATGATCGGTCTTGTGATATTAAAGTCAACCCCAGTAAGTGTAGGCCTTGAGTAGTTGGACATAATCTCACCATGGGTTCAGGATTTTGTGGTGGATCAAGTGGTGGATCTTCTCGATTGATGAATTGATTATTGGCCTCTTCACCCTCTCCCTTAACCTTAATAATTGGCCTATCTTCTATGGTAACCATTGTTTATCTAGTTTGTAATCTCAAATCCTAAAGGATAGTTCTCTCAATTTTAGGATCAAGTTCTACCAAATCTTCCAAATTGCTTCAGATCATGCACTACAAGGATAAGAAATATAGAATCAATTACAGCTTAAAACAATTAATGAAGAGAAAATAGTGAAAATAGCTAGTGTTCTTAATATTGAAGTCCCTAGCAATAGCATAAAAAACTTGATATGAGGTAAGTATACCTATTAAATTCTAATATAACAAATGTGAGTTTAAGTCGATTTCTTAGAAACCTTAAGTACTAACACTAACTTTAGCTCTATTATCTAACTAGAAAATTGTGATGAGTTGAATAAATTAAAAATACTAAAATTAACAAACTAATCTAATTATGAGACTTAACTAAGCAATTTATGAAGCAATAAAAGTAAGAATGACGTTAAGAAGGCAAAGAACATATGTAGGAATTATTTCTCTTAGTGTTTAACATGTGACTACTTGAAATCTATCCAATTCCATCGCTATTATTCTTAATAAGAGGAATTCATAATTAAAGTTAACATATTTCTCAAGCATATTAATCGTAACCCTAAATTACTTACGGAATCTCTTCACTTAGTAATATAATCTAGGATTGCATTAATGTATGATGAATTCTTATACAAAAATAGCAACTTGTTGGAAGAATTATGCATCTTATCTGTAAGTGTACTTGTAATTCTCTTCAATTATATTAAGATCTTATTACCCATGTGATTTTTCAATCATCGTGCATAATATCATAAATTGATACCCTAAAAATATCAATTAACAATAAAAACACATAATCGAATCAAGAAAGATAGAAATTTTATTGAAAATTATCAATAAATCCAATAGTCACATAAAACCCTAGGCCCTATAATTCTAAATACACGAATCCTAAGCTATCATGATGAAATTAGAAGAAAATTGTAGCAAATTCACAAAATAAAACATGAAGAACCCTTTTTATTGATGAAAAATCACTTTAATCTTAAATTTGGATAATGCTTTTGGCTTTTCCCTTCTCTTAGTCTCTTCTACTTTAAATGTCAAAAGTGATGCTTAAAACCCTCACAAGTCTTTATATAATATATCAGGAAATTTCCTTTTTGGTCAGTAAACACGGCCAAGGATATGGTTGCGTCCCTAGGTCATGTAACTAACTAATTTTGTGCACTAAAATCATCTTAGGTAAGATACGACTTAGAGATACAATTGTGTCCCTAGGTCATATAACTTAATGACAAAAAATTTATAACTTTGCTATTGTACGGACATGGTCTAAGGATACGGTTGTATCCTTAGGTTATATAACTTTCTAACCATTAGCCTTCCATATCCCTAGATTGTATAACTTTCTAACCATCAGCCTTGTTTTCCTTTGATAATAAGCCTCTTGGTTAGACAAGGTTATGTTTGCAGCTTATGTCTCACTTCAAAACTTCTTCATTTGAGCTTTGAATTGAATGAAACTTGACTCATTTTCTTTGTTTTCAATCGAACAACGCGTTTAAACCAAAATCAAAATTTTACTGAATTGAATATCTATTTCTTTTAAAAACAATAAAAAATAAAAGGAAAATGCAATAAAATCACCATGTAAAGTATATTTAAAATAAGAGTTATCACATTACTATTTTTCTATCATTTAACATCTCGCGTAAAGTACATTGTCCTAGAGCAGGTGTCTCATTTTCCACAATGTAGGTTGTAGACACCTAATTTTTGTCCTCTTTTTATTTTTCAAATTAGGTTATAGGGTCTTAAATTAGAAAATGTTCAAAAAAAATAGAAAATTAAAGAAATCCCCAAAAAAATGAAGAAATTTAGAAAAAAATAGGAATTCTAGAAAAATATAAAAAAATAGGAAAATATGAAAAAGTACAAAAAAAAAAAGAAATAAAATAGGGTATTTAGAAAATAATAAATTTTTTTAAGTTGTTTAATTAGAATATAATTTTAATTTCAATTTCAATAGTTTTGAATAAAAGATTGTTGGGTCTAGGCTTAGATTTGAATCTAGCTTAGATTTGAATCTAGCTTAGATTTGAATCTAGCTTAGGTTAATTTAGTCTATATGTGCAATTAATTACATATATGAATAAGGAATAACTAATAACTCAGTTGGATAAGCACTTGAACTTAACATTGCATATGACTTGGAGATCTTGGGTTCAATTCATGGAAAGTGCAAAATGTATTTTTTATTTTCTTTTCTCACTTTATCGCCATGTCATCACCACATCACAGGCCACGTCGTCGCCACGTCATTTGCCAACTCACTTCTAAGTGTGGTAGACACACTCTGACACACTCCAACATATTCCGGTACATTCATATACGCGCAGCTATGTATTTGGCACCACATATTGTTTAGGTTCGTCCAATCCAAAAATGGAAGAAAATCATATTGCATTTAATTTTTTTCATCTTTAACACGAACATGACACCTATAAATAGGGGTCTACTTTTCATTTTCAACACACAACGAAAACTTCGAAACAATTTAGAAAAACAAAAATCGAAGTTTTCTCTTTCTAGCACGGTTCCTCTCTCTCTAGGATAGCCAAGCTAATGTAAGCTGAAGTAAGTCGATCGAGCCGATTCAAGCCAAAATGAGCTAACTCAAGCTGAAGTGAGCCGACCAAGCCGAGTCAATCTGAAGTGAGCTGACCGAGCCGATCCAAGCGAAGTGAGCTGATTTGAACCGTTCGAGCCGATCTGAGCCATTCAAGCCGTTCGAGCCAATTCGAGCCGACCTAGTTTTTCTTTTTTCTTTTTTTATTTATTTATTCATTTTTTTATTTGTAAATGTTATAAATGAAAAAATAAAATAAAAAGAATGAAAAAGAAAAAAAAAAGAGAAGAAAAAGAAAAAAAAAAGAGAGAAAAGAAGTAGTCTATTTATTTATAGAAATAGATAGAATAAGTATAAAAAAATAATAAAAATAAATAAATATGTTAGTAAAAAAAAATCGTTTTGATACTTAGAAAAATTAAATTTTCTGAAAATGAATGAAAATAAATAAATCAATTTTCAAATTAGAATTATTTAGAATTTCCAAAAATAAAATCCAATTTAGAACCCCTTATAATCTTTTCTCAAATCAACTCAAAATGGGTAAAAACGTAAACCCGGCAATTTTTCCAAAGTTAAAATCAATTAACCCGCCATACTTTCATTAAAAGAACTACGTACGTCTGATCTCGAATAGCGGGTACGTAGGCACCCGTACGCAAGTATGAGGCGACTTAAAATATAGAAAGTTTTATTTTTTCCATTTTTGGATATTTATGTAAATTAATCAATTTAGTCGCGTATATCATAATTAGATATTTTTTAGAAATTAAAAATAGTATATTTGAAAAGCGAAGTTAAATTCGGAAAGTTAAAAGTGGTACTTGTTTAGGGTTTAATAAATTAGCCCCCGGATCCAGATCTCTAGTTTTTAAAAAACCGTATTTATAACTTAGTTTTTTAATCGATAGATCGGTAGCTAAGTTATAACCAATTCACCTAATTGATTATAACTTAAACCCTTTTCTCGACTTTAGTCGAGTGGCGACTCCAAATCTTTTCAAGTTGGAAAAAATGATTTTCTTTAAACTCTAGTCGAAGGTCAATATTAAACAGGTAGGGTTTAGTATTGATCAGTTTAGAGAAGACCTAATTTTATAAAAAAGAACCAAGAGGGTGAAAAACTAGGCTCGACAGCTTGGCGACTTTACTGGGGACCATAAAGAGGGCTAACCACTTAAAAACATTTCGATATTAGAATCGCTTTTTAAATTACCCGCGTTGTTTAGTTATTTATTTATTTATATATTGATTTGTTTATTTATTGTTGGCTTCGTGTATATATTTGTTTTAATTAGCATATTTATTCTGTAAATAGCATGCACTAGAGCATGGGGTTTCATTTGTTGCAAAAAAGTGCAAGGTAGATGCAGTCAAACCTAGGCCGTCTTAGGACCCTAGGAGAGGGGCCATTGTGTAAGTTCCGAGCGTAGTGGGGCAATCACCATTCGGGACCGATTAAGCCATCCCACTTAAGCTCATGTGACCAATGAAAGTGTTTTTTAAAAACAAGTGAGGTTACAAAGCTTAAGGACCTTTTAGAACCTACCCTAATTGCATATACTTCATTCCAAACTTGAGTTAATACACTACCCTTAAGAAATTGGAGCCTTATTGATCGTTTAAGAAATTTTGCAAACAAGTTTTTGAAAATTACAGTAGGGTTGCAACTTAAGGAGTAATATATTGACCCAAATGACCCTAGCATCTGCATATTTCTATGTTTTTGTTTTTTTATCATTGCATTGATAACTAATCCTTGTCTATAAAATGTGTAAACTTAAGATGGTAGACAACTAAGGGAATGATCAACCAGGTAATAGGCTACTAGATACCTCCAAGTTCCGCGAGCAAGTGCTAAGAGATGAAATCGCCTATTTCAAAGAAAAGCTTGAGTGTTCTAAAGCTTACAACCGAGCCTCAAGGTCCCTTTTGGCACAGGTCATTGGGAATATTTATAAGATAATAGAGGACCTTAAAGCCCGTTTCTGAGACTTAATGTAGGGTCTTTCCAATTTAAGTCTAAGGAGTCTAGAATAAAATTCCTGAATAAAGTTTAGGTACTCTACCTTTGTTTTTTGTATTCTCATCTTCCTTTTTCAAAAATAATAAAGCTCTTTTTAGTTCATCGTTCATCATTTTTTAAAATTCCTGTCCTTGTAAATAGTCTTCCATCTAACCACCATTCGATCTCATTGAGAAAAATGTAAACAAAATCCATAGACTTATAAATAGAAACTCAAAAATATATATATATAAAAAAAAACCACCATCCTTATTTATAAATTTTTTTTTTTAAGTAAGACCTTAACTTTCTCTCTCTAAAAAAAAAAAAAAAGAATGAAAATAAAAGTTGCCAACAGCTATAAATGCTTATGGGCCTAAGGAACCAATATAAGCTCAGGCCTCTGGCCCATTCAAGTGATCAACCTAAATACTTAGTTTTCAAACCACACAAGGTCCTTCGACCTATTAAGGAAACTAAATACGAGCCCCTTAGCCTGTTCAAGCCAAGCACAAGCCCTTTAGCCCATTCAAGCCAAATATGAGTCCCTTAGCATATTCAACTCTAAATACGAGCCCCTTAAACAAACATGAGCCCTTTGGCCCACTCAAGCAGCTAACCCAAACATTTGGCTTTCAACCCACACTAGACTTAGCCCTTTATCACCATTTAATCCAAACATAAGCTACTTGGCTAACACCAACCTTAGGCCCATTCAAGTAACCTACCCAAACACAGGCCACTTGGCTAAGCGTTTACCCTAAACACTGGCTTACCCAAACACAAGCCATTAGGCTAGCCAGCCAATCCAAACATGAGACATAGCCTATCAAGGCTACCAACCTAAGCACAATCTTCAACTCTTAAAAGTAACCACGCTAAGCCAAAACCCTTGATCTATTTAAAAAGCCAAGCTCAATTATGAATCAAACTATAACACAAAATCAAATACTAGGGCATGATTTTAGAAACTAGGTTCAAAACCCAATCCTAGGCAAATAAAAAAGCGGATCCTCCTTAAGGAACCGATAACTCACTTTTTGAAAAGTTTAGGATGAGAAGAGGCAAGCTATATCTTATATACCAACATGAAACACTTTAAGAGTTGAGCAACATAATAGTGAGAATACTTTGAACTCTTTCCTTAAAAGAGGTTTACTTTGAATGTGATACGTAGATTAAAGTGAAGTTAGGCATTCACTTCTTCACTTCTAAATCCTAAACACAATCATTTGTTGTTCACCCCGTTGGACCTATTTAGAGAATTTCTAAATTTAAACCCTATCAAGAACCACCCTACAATAGGGCAATTTAGAGGTTGGGCTCATTGAGTAAAAGATAGGGGTAAGATTGGTTTATGCTTGTTTAAATAACATTAATTCAAAAACAACTTTTATTTTTGATAAATTATTTTTCTTCGAAATGAAGAAGAGCCAATTTCCTTTTTTAATCACCTCAAGCTTATACACTTGAAATCTATAGAATTAAGGCCTTAAATCATCAAAGGAAACAGTCACTCTTGAGGCCAAAAAGAAAGAGAAAAATAATAAGAGATAATGGGGCAAAGCAATTAAAAAAAGAAAAAAAGAGAGAAGAAAAAAAAAAGCCAAAGAATTGGGCTCGGAAGCATAGGATAAAAAGCCTCAAGAAATGTTTCGCATCCCAATAAGGGCAACCAAACCAAATCAAAAGGGCCAGGAGTCGATGCCCAAACAGTCTTAGAAAACGCAAGGCCTTAAATTATACTCCTAAGCCTAGAAACCTAAATTTCCATATCCATACTGACACTTTGAAGCCTCTCTTACCTATACTAAATCACATAAGGCCTCCCTATCTACAATACCGCCCTTATGCATGTAAAAGCTCTTCAAATCTTAAAAGATAATTTATCTTTAATAAAAATTGTTTTTGAAACAGGGGCAAGCATGCTTCTAATTTTTCCCTAAGGTTCTTGATTTGTACACTCGGGATTGATAAAAGTGTTTTTGTCAAAATAAGCCTTTTCATTAATCTTTTTTGAAACCCTTAGACCAAAATCCTAAATTCATAAGGGTAAACCAAAAAAGACCTAACGGATTGGTCAAGGAGTATCACTTACAAAATGAACTACAATTTTTGGAACTAAAGTCAAGAGTGTAATCTAGACTGAGAGTTAGGAAGGAAGACCTTTTTGACTAAACTAATTGTGAGTTACCTTCTCCTTAAGAAAGGAATGGCATAAGATCACAAAAGCCCTAAGAGAAGCCTTAGGGACAGGGGCATTAAGAAATTCCACATGATTACTAGGGATAGGGGTGGTTATAAGATTGTTCCTTGATAAGAATTTATACTTGTTGGCAAAACTTTCAAAAACAAAAAAAAAAAAAAGGAAGAGAGAGAAAGTAAAGGCTTGTAACAAAATTTTGGTCCAAATCTATGTCGGTTTGAATAGCCAAGCTTTTAATCCATGTCATCTGGTTCCTTTCCAAGGTTATCATTCTTTAAATGTGGTTTTTTAACATCATGCAAACTCTTTTTTTTCAAGGGGCCTATCCCTACTCTTTTCCTTGTTCATAAATGGTTTTTCAACAAATATCTCTGTAAATCCTTTTCCCAGTTAAAGAGTCTTTTGAAACTAGTTGCCTGCCTTACTTTAGTTCCTCATTCATTCATCTTTTTCCTCTTAGGAATCAAGCCAACTCTTAGAGCGCTAATCCCTCTTTTATTCCTTTTAAGGTTTTAACTAACCTTTAAGGTGCTGTCTCGTCTTTCTCTTAGGGTTTAAGCCAACTCTTAGAGCTCTGATCCCTCTCTTATTCTTTTTAAGGTTCCAACTAGCCTTTAGGGCATTGTCTCGTCTTTTTAGGGTGTTAGCTAGCTCTTAAAGCTAACCCTTCTTTATTCCTTTTAAGGTTCTAACTAACCTTTAAGGTGCTGTCCCGTCTTTCTCTTAGGATTCAAGCCAACTCTTAGAGCTCTAATCCTTCTCTTATTCTTTTTAAGTTTCCTTATCCTTTTTAGGGTCTTAGCTAGCTCTAGGAGTGCTTTGCCCACCTTGGTTAGTCAGCTCATCAGGGTACAACCAAGTTTACTCATTCTTTTTAGGGTATTAGCTAGCTCAAGGAGCGCTTTGCCCGCCTTGGTTAGTCAGCTCATCGGGGCACAACCAAGTTTACTCATTCTTTTTAAGGTCTTTCTTCATTCCTTTTAAGGTTTTAGCCAGCTCTAGGAGTACTCTGTCGACCTTGATTAGTCAGCTCATCAGGGCACGACCAAGTTTCCTCCTTCTTTTTTGGGTCTTAGCCAACTCTAGGAGCACTTTACCTACCTTGGTTAGTCAGCTTATTAGGGTACGACCAAGTTTTCTCATTCTTTTTAGGATCTTAGCCAGCTTTAGGAGCACTTTGCCCACCTTGGTTAGTCAGCTCATTAGGGCACGACTAAGTTCGCTCATTCTTTTTAGGGTTTTAGCCAGCTCTAGGAGCGCTTTGCCCACCTTGGTTAGTCAGCTCATTAAGACACGACCAAGTTTGCTCATTCTTTTTAGGGTCTTAGCCAGCTCTAGGAATGCATTACCCGCTTTGGTTAGTCAGCTCATTAGGGCACGACCAAGTTTGTTCATCCTTCTTAGGGTATTAGCTAGCTTTAGAAGCGCTTTGCCTGCCTTGGTTAGTCAGCTCATTAGGGCACAACCAAGTTTCCTCATTCTTTTTAGGGTCTTAGCTAGCTCTAGGAGTGCTTTGTCCACCTTAGTTAGTTAGCTCATCAGGGCACGACCAAGTTTACTCATTCTTTTTAGGGTTTTAGCCAGCTCTAGGAGCGCTTTGCCCACCTTAGTTAGTCAGCTTATCAGGGCATGACCAAGTTTCCTCATTCTTTTTAAGGTTTTAGCTAGCTCTAGGAGTGCTTTGCTCGCCTTAGTTAGTCATCTCATCAGGGCACGACCAAGTTTACTCATTCTTTTTTAAGGTCTTAGCCAACTCTAGGAGCGCTTTGACCACCTTGGTTAGTTAACTTATCAGGGCACAACCAAGTTTACTCATTCTTTTTTAGGATCTTAGCCAACTCTAGGAACGCTTTGCCCACCTTGGTTAGTTAGCTCATCAGGGTACAACCAAGTTTACTCATTCTTTTTTAAGGTTTTAGCCAGCTTTAGGAGTGCTTTGACCACCTTGGTTAGTCAACTCATCAGGGCACAACCAAGTTTATTCATTCTTTTTTAGGGTCTTAGCCAGCTCTAGGAGCGTTTTGCCTACCTTGGTTAGTCAGCTCATTCATTCTTTTTTAGGGTCTTAGCCAGCTCTAGGAGTGCTTTGACTGCCTTGGTTAGTCAGCTTATCAGGGCACAACCAAGTTTACTCATTCTTTTTCAAGATCTTAGCCAACTCTAGGAGCACTTTGCCTACCTTGGTTAGTCAGCTCATCAGGGCATGACTAAGTTCGCTAATTCTTTTTAGGGTCTTAGCCAGCTTTAGGAGCGCTTTGCCCATCTTGGTTAGTCAGCTCATTAAGATACGACTAAGTTTCCTCATTCTTTTTAAGGTCTTAGCCAGCTCTAGGAGCACTTTGCCCACTTTGGTTAGTCAGCTCATTAGGGCACAACCAAGTTTTCTCATTCTTTTTAAAGTTTTAGCCAGCTTTAGGAGTGCTTTACCCACCTTGGTTAGTCAGCTCATCAGGGCACGACTAAGTTTGCTCATTCTTTTTAGGGTCTTAGCCAGCTCTAGGAGCGCTTTACCCACTTTGGTTAGTCAGCTTATCAGGGCACAACCAAGTTTCCTCATTCTTTTTAGGGTCTTAGCCAACTCTAGGAGCGCTTTAACTGCCTTGGTTAGTCAGCTCATTAGGGTACGACCAAGTTTCCTCATTCTCTTTAGGGTCTTAACCAGCTCTACGAACGCTAGTCCGTTTCACTTCACTTTGTTAATTCATACAAGCATAACCAAACTTCAATTCTTCTTTTCATCTTTTCAGCCATCTCTTAAAGCGCCACCCTCCTCTTCTCAAAATCCTCGATGGATTGGACTTAGGATAGTAAGCTAGTTGTAGCGCTTCTTAGTATAAAATCCACTCTTGGAGCAAAAATAATGTCTGTTTTATCTTTATGGCAAAATTTCGCTCAAACTTTACCACAAAAAGGGGCAGCTGTAGATACCTAATTTTTGCCCTCTTTTTATTTTTCAAATTAGGTTATAAGGTCTTAAAATAGAAAAAGTTCAAAAAAATAGAAAATTAAAGAAAGCAAAAAAAAAAAAAATGAAGAAATTTAGAAAAAAATAGGAATTCTAGAAAAATATAAAAAAATAGGAAAATAGGAAAATGTACAAAAAAAAAAAACAAATAAAATAGGGTATTTAGAAAATAATAAAATTTTTTAGGTTGTTTAATTAAAATATAATTTTAATTTCAATTTCAATAGTTTTGAATAAAAGGCTGTTGGGTCTAGGCTTAGATTTGAATCTAGCTCAGGTTAACTTAGTCTGTATGTGCAATTAATTACATATATGAATAAGGAAAAACCAATAGCTCAATTGGATAAGCACTTGGACTTGACATTGCATATGATTTAGAGATCCTGGGTTCAATCTATGGAAGGTACAAATTGTATCTTTTATTTTCTTTTCTTACTTTATCGCCATGTCATCGCCACATCACGGGCCACGTCGTCGCCACGTCATTTTCCAACTCACTTCTAAGTGTTAGACACATTCCGACACACTACGGCACATTCATATATGCGCAGCTATGTATTTGGCACTACATATTGTCCAGGTTCGTCCAATCCAAAAATGGAAGAAAATCATATTGCATTTAATTTTTCCCATCCTTAACACGACCATGACACCTATAAATAGGGGTCTACTCTTTATTTTCAAAATACAATAAAAACTTCGAAACACTTTAGAAAAACAAAAATCGAAGTTTCCTCTCTCTAGCACGGTTCCTCTCTCTCTAGGATAGCTAAGCCGATCTAAGCCGAAGTGAGCCGATTCGAGCCGTTTCGAGCCGTTTCGAGCTGATCCGAGCCGTTCGAGCCAATCCGAGCCGTTCGAGCCGACCTAGTTTTTCTTTTTTATTTTTTTATTTATTTATTCATTTGTTTATTTGTAAATGTTATAAATGAAAAAAGAAAAAAAAAAGAACGAAAAAGAAAAAACGAAAGAGAAGAAAAAAGAAAAAGAAAAAAAAAAGAGAGAAAAGAAGTAGTCTATTTATTTATAGAAATAGATAGAATAAGTATAAAAATAATAATAAAAATAAATAAATATGTTAGTAAAAAAAAAATCGTTTTGACACTTAGAAAAATTGAATTTTCTAAAAATGAATGAAAATAAATAAATCAATTTTCAAATTAGAATCATTTAGAATTTCCAAAAATAAAATCTAACTTAGAACCCCTTATAATCTTTTTTCAAATCAACTCAAAATGGGTAAAAACGTAAACTTGGCAAATTTTCCAAAGTTAAAATCAATCAACCCGCTATACTTTTATTAAAAGAACTACATACGTCTGATCCCGAATAGCGAGTACGTAGGCACCCGTACGCAAGTATGGGGCGACTTAAAATATAGAAAGTTTTATTTTTTCCATTTTTAGATATTTATGTAAATTAATCAATTTAGTCGCGTATATCATAATTAGATGTTTTTTAGAAATTAAAAATGGTATATTTGAAAAGCGAAGTTAAATTCGGAAAGTTAAAAGTGGTAGCCGTTTAGGGTTTAATAAATTAGCCTCTGGATCCAGATCTCTAGTTTTTAAAAAACCATATTTATAACTTGGTTTCTTAATCGATAGACCAGTAGCTAAGTTATAACCAATCTACCCAACTGGTTATAACTTAACCCCTTTTCCCGACTTTAGTCGGGTGGTGACTCCAAATCTTTTTAAGTTAGAAAAAATGATCTTCTTTAAACCTTAGTTGATGGTCAATATTAAACGGGTAAGGTTTAGTATTGATCGGTTTAGAGAAGACCTAATTTTATAAAAAAGAATCAGAAGGGTGAAAAACCAGGCTCAACATAAGTCAATAGCATTTCAATTTACATTAGTTTTAGATTTTATCCTTCCATCATTATTGGGCATTTGTTTAAATATAAAAAGAGATAGCAATAGACAAAAGTACAATAAACAAACAGATAATTTTAATTATCTTGATTATAATTTTATGTTTTTTGTTTTTCTTTTTACTATTTTTTGAGATTTCATTTTTTTAATTTTTATTTATAATTCAATATATTCAATGAAATGCCATGTCAATGTCTATGTGTATCCATGTAAGTTAGAATTTACACATAAGTAGCTACTTCAACTTTTCAATGGATAGGTGTCAATTCTTGAAAAAGATAAGATCTATGTAATTCCAAAATTCATAAGAGTAGTCTATGTAATTTTCCCATTTTTTCCATTCCTAAGTTGCATTAAGGCATAGTCTACTCCCTATTGTCCCATTAAACTTATACTATTATTGATGCTACTTGCCTTATTGGGAGGAACCACCTATGACTCATACCATGAAACTTACTATTTATGTGTGCACTAGTAACATCTACATCACATATAGAATAGGCCTTATAACCATTTGTAATCCCTTCCAACACATCATTATATACTAAAAAATCATAAATTGTCTATAACAAGTTACATGCATATAAATGTATGATCAACTAGTTGCTAAATCAAATTTTCTCATACAATTTGTGAATAATTCTTATACATCTTAATAAGAGGCTATAAGTGCACATTGATGTCTTTCTTTGACGATGGTAGTCCCTGGATCAAGAGTGACATAATTAGATATAGCTCATTCATGTATCTTAGGAACATTATCTTCAAATAGAAACATTGGCTACACATTATAGTCATCTTTAGGTTACTGAGTAGGTTAACCCATCCTTAGAAGGCCTAGTTTTACATTTTGGGGCCCCGAACCAAATGGTGAAAACTAACTTTCTAAGTTTTTGAGTTGCTTTAAGTTGGATGAATGCCTTAAGATTCCTTCATCAATAACACAATTTTCTTGTCTCATTTTCTATATGGGTTTTCGGCACATAAAAACTCATTAAAGTCATGAATTTAGTAGAAAATTCCATAAAACCTTCATCAAGATCCTGCTCTTTCTTCTAGTTTAAATGTTTCACCTTAATTCATTACAAATAAGAGAAATATTGAGTTCTAGGAGCCCCTTCCAAAATAGCAAGCAATAACTCTTGATTTCTAAATTAAGTTGACTTCCATTATGCCCAACTTCCTTAATGTCTTAGTGCCTCATAATAGGATCAAGGAAATTTTTCATCATCTAGAATCAAACTTATTAAGATTACAAGCCAATTTCTTAAGCTTTGAATAAGCATTAATTTTTCATCATCTAGAATCAAACTTATTAAGATTACAAGCCAATTTCTTAAGCTTTGAATAAGCATTAACCTTAAGATTTATCAACTTTCTCACAATTAACAAATTTGAGAACTTGAACACCGCTAATTAAACTTAGTGTTTTTCGTCTTAAAACATCATAGCCTACCTATTTAATCTCATATCACTGTCTTCACCATTACATGTGTCGTCTTCTTTCTTGTTACAATCACTAATCACCATATCCTACTATACTTGATTATCCATTTCACCATCAAATGTTAGAGCTATATCATCAAAATGCTTTTGTCTATAACACTAGCAACCTTTGGAGTCAAATTATCAACTACCCTTAAGACTTTGCCATGACATGTCTATTGAAGTTAACTCATGCCACTCTCTTTCTAATCGAATGCAACTTGATTATTCTAATAGAATGTTATTCTATGTTAAGGTAGTCCTAACATAGATGGTGAATCAACCCATCTTCGAGCTTGTATACGAGTGTGACTTCTAAAAAATCCCTCACTTCATTAGTGCTCTTTGAGGCCTGATCATAGGTCATATGCTTATTTGCTCCAACATCATATATTAATACGTATGATTTTTATAACTAACTTCTCATAATATTTTCTAACTCTTAATTATTTTATAAATAATGAATAATTTGCTCCCCATTTATTGTCATAATTTTACTAAAAATTTCATACATAGTAAATATTCAATAAACAAATCACATTCATCTAAAACTATAATAAATCAAAACAATTCTCTAACCAATGTTTAGATTATTGGACTAAAATATTTTAAATCCAGCATATAATGAATTATCTATCATAATTATTCAACTACTAATTCAATTTTAAAAATATAATATTACTAAAATTGTATTTTTCAAGAAATAACTAATTACATTAGATGTTATAAAATTGGAAAAGGCAAAATAAATAAAAATTTAACTTTCTCATATGATATTATTGCTATAAAATGTTTATAAAACAGAAGAGTTCCTCATTGTAAAAAAAAAAAAAAAAAAAAAATTTAGTCCAAGATTTTTAGATTGTTCATAATATCAATAAAAGCTCATGAATTTTCTTTTAAATTTTCATTTTCTAATTAATGATAAAAAATAACTAATTAGACATTTTCCTTTCAATTCATATTCTTATTTCATAGTGATATTCATATTTTATTTAATTATTTATATTATTTTTAATTAAATTAATACTTTTATTTATTATGTTTAACAAATAACCAAAAAAACATATTTATTAACAAAGGAAAAGGACAAATATCTAAAAACTTAAATTCGACAATTTTCTTTTAAATTTAGATTTAGTTAATATTAATGAAATTTTTACTTTCAAAAAATAATTTCAAAAGGGCTAAATAACTAAAATATTAACCTTATTTTATAATATTGTGCATAAAAATCCAATATTTGTTAATAGAACATGCATTATTAAATAAATTAGTATCAAAATCTAATATATTATTATTAGATTTTTTACAAAATTGATACAAAATTTTTCATTTTTTAAAATTCTTGTTTTAAATAAATATTTATCGTATTTGGATTTTAGAAAGAAAAAAATAGAAATTTTGTCATTTTTTAAAATTCATATCTTTACTAAAAAAATTCAACACAACATATTACGACAACAACCAAATCATCTAACATATTTCCAAAATGTGCAATTTATTAGCTATACTTTTAAAAAGTCAATTTAATACCTAATTAAATTTTTATAATCATTTATATTAGTTGATCTAACTTTGTTAGTATCTATTTGTTGATGTGACACGAATCCATATATAACATGACACTCTATGGGTATACTAGCATGAATGGGCACATGATATGACACTTAGTGTAGTAATATGGCATTGGGCATTCTGCATCTTAGGAAAAATATTTGAAGAGCCAACTTATAACCAAGCTTTGACCACACCCTTACATCAAGGACCATTAGATGTATTTAGCCCAACAAATTAATCTACCTAAGTTTAATATATAATAAACAATTGCTTGTGAATTAGACAATGTGGGACTTGCAAATAATAGGCTTGAAGAACCACTATTTTGTAGTTAACCATGCATAACATATCTTCTTCTTAATCCATTTTCTTTGTGTTCATTTATTTTCTTAGTAACACAAGCATATATTTGTGATTTTCATTTGACATAGATTATGAAAATGCCATATTTTTCCTTTGTAACACTATAGATACAAATTAAAATGTGAAACAAGTTTGCATGTTTTGATGCTTTAGATCTGCAAATTAGTCATAGCAGTATGCAACTTTTATTTGCACGATTTTGTTGCATTATATTTATTTCATTTCACTTCCAAACCAAAAAATAAACTCTCAATACTTAATATACTTCATGAGATCTTTCTAGTCATACAAAAATTTCTTTAAAACTCTTTCAAAATAAGATGTAAATAGCAAATCAAAATAGTTCTACTAGATTTATTTATTTATTTTTTAAATTGTAGCAAGTGTTCACTTTGCATATTTCCATTTTGAATCATGATTTCAAGCATTCCTAAGCATTCTTTTCTTCATAAACATCTTAGCATGATTGAAATCTCATTTCATGTAATGTAAATGAAGATTTTGTGATGGCAACCGAATCTTTAATACATATATTTACATAAATAGTCAATTCAAAGAGTCCACTCTAATATTTCAAGTACGTATTAAAAGCGTTTTTGTAAAAATAGTATGTTTAAATGTAATAATGGAATATTGAGTATTTTCTTCTAAATTAAAAATTGAATCAAATGAGAAAAATTAAGTTGAATTTAACTTTTGTTGCGAATACTATAAGTTGTCATTTACCTATATCACAATTCCCACATAAAATGCTACACAAGACAAATCTTGTAGATATTATAGATTATCTTAATTAGTCATGCAAAGAAAACCACTAGTGACCCTGGTCTATGCTTGGTTGACATTTTATTATTATTTTTTTTTCCTCTAAAAACAGGGACCATATGTCAATTTAGGGCACATCAGCACTTTAACAAAGTGTCATGTCATTGCTATGTGTTAATTTGTACTAGGTAAGCAAACTGACACTAGCAAAGTTAGGCTGATAGTATAAATGACCATAAAAATTTAATTAGGTATTAAATTAATATTTTAAAAGTATACATAGAAAATTGTACATTTTGATAAAGTCCAATACCAAATGCAACATTATCTCTACAATAAACAACTTGATTTTTTTTTTTCCATTTTTGCACAAATACACCATCTTTCTAACTACCTGATTTTTTAAATAAAAGGATAACAAAAATATATATATTCATCAAACAATATCTCTACAATAAACAACAAAAACCCAAATAGATTCATCTCAACAATACTACACATTTAAATTCATGACTAAATGTAGAAAAAGTACATTCCTTAACAAACAATATAACAAATTTAATACTACACATATTAATAAAAAAAAAAAGATCATACAACAACCAATTATAGAAAAAATGTTCAGACTTCATAATGTAAATGTAAGTAAAATTAACAACACTTACCTTAAAATAACAAAATGTATATGCTTTATCAATATGTGCTCCTATAAACATAAATTATACATGATCATTAGATCATGTGGTAATGTACATGAAAGTTTGGCAAGAGGGGGGGTGGGAAGGGGAGAGTGGGGTGTAAGGGTAGTGGTGGTGGGAAGGGGTGATGAATTTAGGTTAGGGATAAAGGGTTTAAGGGGTGAGCTATGTCGAAAATACTTGCTACTTAGTGTATGAATTGATAGCTTCTTACTCAACTTTTTTTTTTTTTACCATGTAGCCTATCTTATATAGTGAAAACTCGCTATTTAGTTTATATGGTTTCTATTGGAACATTTTGCAATGAGTATTTTTGCACAATATTAAAAAAAAAAAGCATCGACTATACCTAATTTGCCACCTATGTGTCATTGATTAATGTGAAAATTTAGTAGTGAAATGTAGTAGAACCCATCTAAAAGAAGAAACTAATATACTATTATGTCATATATACATAATACAATATGTCATGTACTTGTATGCTCATAAATGTAACGAATCCATCACAGGCTAGACAAATTAGCTTAAACTCACCATTAAGTGGAACCTCACTTAGATCAAACTCAGATACATGATTAGATAATACTTTGTGTGCCTTACGTAGCCATAAATTTATACTGAGTGTAAATATTGTGGAACGAACATTGGGTTCGAAAATTACAGATTTAATATTGAATATAAACAATGCAAAACTTACACTAATCCAGAAGATAAATCCGTGTGCTCATGAATGTGACAAAGTTATTACATGCTAGATAAACTAGCTCAAACACATTATTGATTGGACCCTCACTCAGCTCAAGCTCACCGACATAGTTAAATAATACTTTTTCTACCTTATGCCACCTCAAATTTATATTTGGTGTGAACACTATAAGTTATTATTCATGTTCAATGCTACAAAAGTACCTCTATTTGAAAAATATATTCTGCAAAGAGATGACCCAAAGCTCAATATGATAGATACAGCATCCACACATGCTTGATAAGCAAGACAATCTCATGAACTAACAAATATACATAATATCTAATGCAATAAACAATTTATTTATTTATTTTTTAGGTGAAACAAATAATAGTCTTAGCATGCTAACTTGAAATAACTCAAACTCCCAAACATGTAGTATGATAATATATATGTAGATATTTGAGATTGCAACCTCAAAGTTGCTTTTTACTAGGTTTATAATTGGTGTTGGCTGCTAATATAACTAATTCATGATAATTATCCATAATGGCTTCCCATTCTACCATTGCACCATATTACCTCTTCTTCTTGAAAAATTAACTTGAATCACGATCATTAGCTGATCACAACTTATATAGCTATACATGGTAGTCAAATAACTAAACTACCATTGCCTTCCCCTAGCTCATGCCCTAGTTAGACAATATAGTTGCTAGCCAATGGCATTTATTTCTAGTTACTAGTACTCTTTGGTCAATCGACATAGGAGCTAAGACACTTAACAAAGTTCAATTAGTTTTGATATATATTAAGTTGATTTTAATATTCTAAGCTTACAAACACATCTAACATCCATAGTAACTTCATACCTAAAACAACTTTTGAATACTTATTTGCAAATTGACAACTCTAGATCCTGATATGAACATGTTACATATTATTAAAAACTTATCACAATTTAACTTAATTTTATTTATAGTTCTATAAACATTTAGTTTGACTTTTACTTGGTGAATCTCTTACCTATTTGGAACTAACTCCTTTGTTACTTATATAGTTATTATTTTTTAGTTAATAATAAATGGTTACATATTATCATAATGTTACTATATGAAGTATTGCAACATTGTTACAAGTTGTGTAATTTATAAAACATATTAAGTAATTATAATAGATCATAAGTTAATATATGTACATGTAACTCACAACCAATATCATTACCTATAACTCAACCAAAGAAAGAATGTTGATTCAATTTCCAAAAGACTTCATCTTTAAGATATTCAAAATCATGAATCTTGGTTGTGAAACATCCCTACGTATAGTCAAAGACTAATGGAAACCATAGAAAAAAGATTTAAAAAAAAAAAAAAAACCTTAGAATTCGACTTGGCTTAAGTTTTCTTATTATAGAATGTTGGGCAAAAGGAAGGAAAACCAACACCATAAAACCTAATTTAATGATTCTTTAGCTTTTTGCAAATCATAAGAAAAGATGACTGAATTAAAATAAGAAAAGAGGGAAAAACACTCATCTTGTTTGATTTTTGGAGATGGAAGTTTGAGAAAGCAAGAAAGTTTCTTTTTGGAACAAAAAATCGAACATATGTCACTTATGGAAGGAGAGAGAGAAAAAAGAAAAATTTTATTTTATGGATTTTATTTAATATTAGCACTCAAGGAAAAGAAAATAAATTTTGTATTGTTAAAAAATAATCCATAAAATGTGGATCTTGTAAAAATAATCTCAAAACTACCACATTTGACATCAAGTTTCCAAAACCCAAAAGAAAAATAAAAAACTAAAATTAGCTTTAGAAAAAGTCACTTATGTAGTTTTAAAAAATATCGGCTTTTGCATTATCAATTATAAGCCTTCATGTTAGCTTTTAAATAATGAATTTTGGCATGTTATCTTGACAATATTGTATACCATGTTGCATAGCACACAATGGGAGAGGTTAAAAGTAGTTTTGGAAAAGCCGATTTCCCCTTTTACTTAATATCAATTGTTTTTTTTTTAATGCAATATGTTTTTCAATAACCGTTTTCAAATGGAAAACAACAAAATTAGTATTTCAACACCCAATTTTAGTACATTTTGAAAATAGATGTTAAAAATCCAATTTCAACTATGATACTATTGGATTTATTTTTCTAAGAGTCTCATTTTAGGGATTATTTTTAAAATTCATATTTCTTTTTCCTTTTCCCATTGGCATTCCTTCTACTTATGAAAAAGTCTAGATTTAAGTCAAAAGTTCATGACTCTTGTCCTGAAAAGCTATCTCCCTCTTCTATTAATAAAAAGATTAATTATTAATCATAGAAAAAGTATTTTTGAAAAGGAAGAAACTAAGCCCAAATTAAATTAGTATCTTGGGGTGTTTCACCTACATTTAGAACAAACATGGCATGGATGCTTACACATGCATAAAGATAAACATGATATTTGAAATCACAACATGCTTATAGTTATCAACTCTTACATCAAACTTATATAGACATTTCCACTTAGAAACTCAAACATAGGCATATAGGGATTAAGACCATATTACAGTAGCACTGAAAACTTAACAAATATCGTTAATCATTAGTCATAGTTCAATGACCAATATTATATCATTTCATATAGTTCATAGCCATAACTTATGGAGATACTTACAATAACCTATGTGAGGTCACATTGATTTACATCCAACACACCAAACATTCAAATGGGCTAATATACTTAGAAATATACTCACTTAAGCCCCATTTCCAATTCTTACTTTACATACCATGGCTTAACCTACAACATATGTTTCCCATGTTATTACACATGTTACATATGACATATATGTAGGCCTGTGCTTACTCATACTTAACATCCATTTTGCCCTTAAAGCTTATAACTGTCATATCTTACTTATTTCTTATTTGATTCTAGTAATCTTTATGTCCATGTAAATATTATGTGCATATGATCCAAATATACTAATACATCAAATTTTTAAACTTATGAAATTGATAAAGATGCCCTTCTATTGGTTAATATTATAGTCATGTTTTGATTGTCTTTTTTTTTTTTTATCATATCTATATTTGTTTTGTATCTAATCTGCATTTTTGTGAAACTTAATGTTTAAAAAACTATTTTATCTGTTTCTATTTCATAATTATTAGCGAATGAGGTAACTGCATTATGGGTGTAAAGATAATTATATGTAATTTACAATATTAAAGTATTATTTATAAAAAAAATGGATACATACAAATTTATATTTGTATTACACCAATCCCTAAAATGCATGCAACTTCCAATTTAAGCACAACTACATATAACTTTCCAATTCCAGTATTCATAATCATTTAGGTTTGCTTGTTAACAACTTGCTATAAAGCCTAGAAAAAATAAAATGGAAGCAAAAAAGAGAATTTAAATAAAATAAGATATTAAGTGATAAGAGTGGATCCATACTACATGTAATCGACTAATGCCTATAAGGTCATTTAAGTCTAATAAACATTACAAACCCTCTCTTTAACCCTAACAACCTTAACTCTATTTAAACCTTTGCTAAAACAATAAGAATCTTTTTGCCACCTTGGCTTTCAGGGCTCAAAAATTTGGATCTTAGCACCCTCAGTATTGGAAATCACAAGGAAATGGCCAAATTGCTACAAAATCACAATTACAAGGTAAGTTGACCTTAGTATACATCACATTATGCATTTTTCCATGAAAAGGAGTATTAAAATTAGTAAAATTCGGGTGTTGCAGTGAGGTGAAGGTGTGGAATTGATTTCTTAAAGTTGTTGTAGCGAGAAGAAGTATAAGCACCCCTTTAATCTAAAGTTTCTTGTTGGTTTCATGATTATAGAATAGATTAGGGTTGGTTTTATGTATGTTAATTTGGTGATTTGACATTTGGGATTTGTAGGGGTCACCTATGACTCCCTACTTTTACTTTATTTTATCTTAAGTATGTTACATTTATTTTAGGGTTTGAACCTTTTAAGGTTAAATGTTAGACATACAAAGAATTTTCAGTAGTTTGATTGAATGAAGATAGGTGTTCTATTTTTTAATTTAGATAGGTGGTGGGTTACTAGATCCCTTAGCATGTCGACTCCTAGAGTTGACACATGGTAGGGTTGTGGCTTCCCAAGTTTTGGGGTATTATAAATTTTAGTGGTATCAAAGCAATAGGTTTATGGATCCTTAAAAAACATAGGCTATTGGTCGGTAGGGTAGTGAGCTGTGAAGTGTGGGTAGAGAAAGAGACTAAGCTAAAATTAAAGTAGAACTTTGTTATTCAATATTTTGTTCTATCTTGTGTTTGTATAACTAACCTTTGTAGTTGTTCTTCTTTGCTTCTAATTAATCTTTCCTTATGTTGTTCTTTCCTTATAGAATGCCCATACATGATGGCACAACTTCCAATGCTCCTTCTCAGCTGTAAGGGGGAAGGGTTGAAAACCCCAATTTGATCCTTCTACATATCCCTGCTTAAAACCAACAAAACCCTAATGCCCTAACACTAAGGCAAGGACAACCTTAGCAAGACTAGGGAGTACTTGCCCCTAGTACAGTACCACTACTACCACCTCCACCATAGTCGAATATGAACTAGAATCTAGGCCAAGGGTTTGATTAGGTAACAACTGCTTAGATGTTACAAACTATGAATGCTATGATGGGTATGATGGCTCAATAACATCAACAAATACAAAGGGACAAGCAAGTGATGTAGGATAATAATGCTGAAGCCTAAAGACAAGAATAATAAGCTATTGGGTAGCTAGGGATGGGCAAGTATTTGAAAGTGGCTAAGGAATTCAACCCTCAACCAAAAGATATTGTAGCAATAAAGGATTAGATTCGGTAAACTAAAAAGGCTTTTGCCATAACTGAGATGCCTAAGGACGAGAAGATTGATTATACTAATATTATGTTAAGGGGCAATGCATCTAAGTGGTGGGATGATGCTCTACTTACCCTACCTAGTGTAGATAAGCTAAATTAGAATGGGTTTGAGTAAGCCTTCTTTAACAAATTTATTCCTAGCAATGTCATGGAATAAATGCTATAGGCATACTAGACCCTAGAGCAAGGTATCGGGACCGTAGCAAAGTATGAGGCTGAGTTAGATAGGTTGGTACATTTCATACCCAAGGCTACTCAAGAGGATGAGCAGTACCAGATTAACTACTTTATACACAAGTTGGAGCTAGAGATACAAGAACATGTAGTAAGGTTCTAACCTATAGTATATTTAGAGGTCACGAATAAGGCCAAGTGTTTTAAGCAGCTGCTGAAGAGAAAACATGAGCAACTGAGTTGTCATTCAAGTGTAGTACTTAGAAAGAGGTCAACGCTGAGTTATGCCATACTAAGTCTTGACAGGGTTACTAAGAGGCTAGCTTCAAGTATTGTTATTAGAGACCTTAGAGACAAACCAACAGTATAGCAACCTAAGCTTATGGCCTTACCACTAGTACCTCATGTTAGAGCTCTAACACCTACTGTGATATGTATACAGTACTTCGATCTACATGAACTATCAACTTGTAAGTGGGCTCTAGGGGCTTACTTGCTCTATAAAAAGACAAGACATTTAGGTAAGGATTGTAGGGAGGTCACAATACTTTACTAAGGGTTTTGTTTTAAATGCTGGTAGAGGCATCATAGGATTGTTGATTGTAAAGATACAACTAATTAGAATGTAAGGGCACCAATTGCTATACCCTTTCCAACTCTTAGGGCCATACGACCTCAACATGCCAAACTCTACCAGAGAATGCCAGTAAGAGTGTTTACTCTTTAGCATTAAGAGCCTGCCTTAGACATAGACACTCTATCAGGTATACATTCTATATATAATCATAGATTGTATGCATTGTTTGATAGGGGTATGTCCTATTCTTGTATAGCTAATTCTTGTGTGAAACGGTATGGTCTATTTGTTGCAAATCTGAGTTCTAAGTTATTTATGAATTCACCTTTGGGGAGTGAAGCAAAATTAAACCAAGTATGTAGAAATGTAGAAGTGGTTGTAGAAAGGAGGATCTTGCCAGCTGATTTACTAATGTTAGGGCTATCATATTTTAACATTATTCTAGGCATGGATTAGCTATCAAAAGACCATGCTACCATTGACTACCATAATCTTTGAGTCCCTAGGTTTAGAGCTCTTTAGGTATTAGATAGAAATGCCAAAATTGACTTGGTATCTCACTAATGGGCTATGGGAAAAACCATCTGTAGTTGCCCTACTAATGGAGCTAAATAGAGCTAAGTTAAGTATAGATCGAGTCCTAGTGGTTCAAGAGTTTCTTGACATGTTCCTAGAAGATTTACCAGGTTTTCCACCTAAGAGGTAAGTTAAATTTGGAATAGAAGTAGTATTAGGAACTATACCCATATCAAAGTCAACCTATAGAATGGTGCCTACATAGTTGGTGGAATTGAAGAAACAGTTATAGGAGTTGTAGAATAAGGTTTTTATCAGGCCTAGTTTGTTGCCTTAGAGTGCTCCAATCCTTTTTGTAAAGAAAAAGGATGGTAATATACACATGTACATAGACTATTGAGACCTAAACTAAGTAACAATAAAGAATAAGTATTCTCTCCCTAGGATTGATGATCTCTTTGATGAATTGCAAGGTGCTCAAGTCTTCACTAAAATTGAACTATGCTCTAGGTACTATCAGATGAAAGTTAGGCTAGAGGATGTTGAAAAGATGACTTTCAGAACTAGGTATGATTTGTATGAATTCTTAGTGATGTCGTTTGGCCTCACTAATGCTCCAATGGCACTTATGGACCTCATGAACGGAGTGCTCAGGGAGCATTTGGACGAATTCGTTGTGGTATTTATAGATGATATACTCGTATATTCCAAAAGTGACAATGAGCATGCCAAATAATTGAGAATTGTTTTAGGTAACATGAGGGAAGAAAAGTTATATGCTAAGTTTAGTAAGTGTGACTTTTGGCTTAAGCAAGTGTCATTTCTTAGGCATGTTGTGAATAAGGATGGCATCATAGTAGACCTTAAAAATATAAAAGCAGTGGTTGACTAGTAGAGGCTAACTACAGTGTTAGAGGTTACAAGCTTCTTAAGGTTAGTAGGTTATTACAAAATGCTTATAGAAGGTTTCTCAAGAATAGCGACCCAGTTGACACATTTGACTTAGAAGGGAGATAAGTTTGAGTAGACTAATAGGTATGAAGAGATCTTCAAGAAACTGAAGGACAAACTAGTAATTGCATCGATTTTGACTTTCCCCTATAGTTGGAAGGAATTTGTAATACATGGTGATGCATCTATTCAGGGTTTGGAGTATGTCCTAATGTAAGACAGCAAAGTAATTGCTTATGCATTAAGTCAGCCAAACCATATGATAAAAATTACCCTACTTATAATTTGGAGCTAATGGTTGTAGTACATGCATTGAAGTTGTGGCAACATTATCTAACAGGTGAGAAGTGTAAGGTATAAACAAACCATAAAAGCCTCAAATACTTCTTTACTCAAAAGGATCTCAATATAAGGCAAAGGTGCTGGCTAGAATTAATAAAGGACTATGATTTATACATCCAATATCACCTGAGAAAAGCAAATTTAGTAGTTGATGCTTTAAGCTATAAGAAGTAAGGAAACATAGCTAACTTGCTCATTTCACAAAGACAGTTATTATAGGAGATGCATGAATTTAAGCTAGAAGTGCTAACCACTAAGGTAAGTGTTAGATTAGCTAGTCTTAAAGTACAGCCTATTATTTTGGACAGAATCAAAGCTGCCTAGGTAGAAGATCAAAGTATGTAAGAGATCAAAAGTACAATGGAAGCAAGAAAGGCACTTAAGTTTACAATGGATGTAAAGGGGACGTTAAGGTTTAAAGGCCGGTTATGTGTTTTTAATAGGTGTAGGGTTAAAGGATGAGCCATTGAAGGAAGCACATTACTCAATGTACACAGTTTACCCTGAGAGGACAAAAATGTATAGACTTAAAAACACATTTTTGGTTGAATAATATGAAAAGGGAGATAACCTCTATACAAGGCATTGGGTACGAGGTTTCGTTTTAGTACCGAATTCCACCTCAAACTAATGAGCAATCAAAACGTACTATTTAGTTCTTAAAAGACTTACTAAGGGCTTATACACTCAATTTGGGGGGTCAATTAGACCAGCATCTGCCATTAGTAGCGTTCGCCTGCAACAATAGTTACTAGGCAACAATTCAGATGGCTTCGTATAAATCCTTGTATGGAAGGTAGTGCATATCGCCTATTCATTGGGATGAGGTTAGCGAAAGGCAGTTGACGAGATCAGATTATATAAGAAGCAATAGATAAAGTCAAGTTGATCAGGCAAAGGATGCAATATGCCCAAAGTCGTCAAAAGAGATATGCTAATAAGCAGTGATGCCCATTAGAGTTCCAAATGGGAGATGAATTATTGTTGAAAGTGTCTCCAACCAAGGGCATCATCAAATTTGGGTTACAAGGAAAACTAAGCCTTAAGTATGTTGGTTCCTTTAAGATTCTAGAGAGAATTGAGAAAGTAGCCTATAGGTTAGAGCTTCCTCCTTGACTTAAGGATATCCATGATGTGTTCCATATATCTATGTTGAGGAAGTATAAGAAACCCGACCTAGAATAGGAAGAAGAACTACATGTGCAAATGGTAGATTTGAACTACTTACGATCTAGACATATTAGTAGAAAAGTGCCCAGTTAAGATCGTAGACACTAATATATAGAAATTGAGAAGGAGAAGTATACCTTATGTTCAGGTTCAGTGGTATTTGAACTACTTATGGTTAAAACTAGACATATCAGTAAAAAAGTGCCCAGTTAAGATCGTAGACACTAATATACAGAAACTGAGAAGGAGAAGTATACCTTACGTTAAGGTTCAATGGTAAAACCACTCTAAAAGGAAAGCAACTTGGGAGCTAAAAAAGGAAATTAAAAGAAAGTATCTAGAGTTATTTAAGAAAAGTAAGTAACTTTTGAAGAAGAAAGTTTAGTTAAGGAGTGAATAATTGTAAATCCTAGAAAAATAAAATAAAAGTAAAAAGAGAGTTTAAATAAAATAAGATATTAAGGGATAAGAAGGGCATGGTATTACATGTAATTGATGAGTACCTATAGGGGCATTTAAGTCAAATAAAAGTTAGAAACCCTCTCTTTAACCCTAATTCTATTTTAACCATTGCTTAAACAACAAGAGCCTCTTTGCCATCTTAACTTTTAGAGTTTAAAAATTCGGATCTTAGCAACCTTGGTATTGGAAATTGCAAGGAAAGGGCTGAATTACTACAAAACTGCAACTATAAGGTAAGTGGACCCTAGTGTACATCACATTATGCGTTTTTTCCATGGAAAGAAGTATCAAAATTAATAAAATCCATGTATTACAATGATGGCAAGGTGTGAATTGATTCCTTAGTGTCGTTATAGTAAGAAAAAGCATAAGTACCCCTTTAATATAAAGTTTTGTGATTATAAAATAGATTAGGGTTGGTTTTGTGTATGTTGATTTGGTGATTTGATAGATCTCAAAGTTTGAAGGGCTATTGTTGAATATGTGGAGGTTAGGGGAGGTGTCGAGGTTATAATTGTTGTAGAATGAATGATTTGGAGTGGTGATCAAAGGAGAAAATTGAAGTTCGAGGGGAACACGGCCATGGTTGTAACCATGTTCATCCTTGGGAGTCATGTTGAGTTATGGCAAGGTAGAGAAGAAAAATGGAAGATAAGAGAACCATAACCAAGGTTCATGGTCATGGTCACTACCCATGGCCATTCTCCTATACAAGAGCAAAAACCATGAACAAAGATCACAACCATAATTCTTCCTATGTACTTGTTTCACCTTCTAATCCTTCTTTTCTTACTTTCTAGCCTTCTAACTTATAACTTAAACCAATCTAGATCATCTTAGGATTCTAAGATTATCCTAAAAATATAGATAACAATAATTAAAGCTAAGATTCAAGTGGGATTTTAGAATCTAAGCTAGGACATGAAAGCATCCATTGGAAAGTAGATTCTAAACTTTACTTTATTAATTATTAGGTGTTGATTATGAACTTACTTTTGGTTTAGACACCAGAAAGAATAGTGGTTACTCTTTGGATGTAAGTATAAGACACTAGCATGTTTTATTGTACTTACCTAGTATAATTCTTAGTTCATTAAATGGAATTAAATTAAACTCAGCTTGCTAATTGTTGTGTTGCATATACTTGGCTTCAGCTTCTTATTGGTACGGTTTAGTGGGTTAATGAGGCACCTAAGGATCATGTGTAACTTACCTTATGGGGGTTCCGTAGTAAGACAACCCAGCTAGATTTAAGAAGGATTACTTAGGTGATGAGTAGGACCCACACCAATATTATTATATGTATGTATATATGTGTTGTGTGCTTATGAGTCATGAGTTACTCCACGTTCCAAGATGCTAGAACTATGTTTTTGTTGGTTAAATGAAAGACAATAAGAATGTGATTAACGAATTATTTCTATTTATGAATTCATGCGATTCTTGTTATGTATGTGACACGTGCATGTGATTTCATGTTTCGTACTAGGCATGGCTTACCCTTCGAGGATTAATGGTTATTCAGTTTCAAGTACAAGTAACATGGAAAGTACCGACTGCTATGAAGACTCACATTTTGATAATTATTATCTTGATGAGATAGGATACTATTATTTTGATGATGGGAAGGGTTTCGCCTAGTAGATGATTTGAGTAATAGATCTCATTGAGAGATGAATAGTTTTATTTATTTATTTATTTATGTATTTGAGATTGGGGATTTATAGGGGTTGTCTATGACTCCCTACTTTTATTTTATTTTATTTGAAGTATGTTACATTTATTTTAGATTCCAAATCCTTTAAGGTTAAATGTTAAACATACATAAAGTTTTCACTAGTTGGATTAAATGAAGACATATGTTATATGTTTGAATTTAAGTGGTGAAATATAGCACTCTTATTTATAATTTGAAGGGAAATTTAATGAGAGATTGGTGGTTTTTATTGATTGTGGAGTTTAGACAAGTGCAGGTTAATAGATATCTTAGCATGTCGATTCTTAGAGTTAACACGTAGTAGGGCTGCAACTTCTTGGGTTCCAAGGTGTTACACTTGCATGGCTAAATATCAATCAAATCAATATAGTTTTACAAATTGTAAAGCTAAGGTGCTAAATGAAAAACATTAAATACATTAAAAGGAGGCCAATCCAACAACAATAATACATTATAATTCCGTGAATAATATAAGAAGAAAAATAACAGTAATATTTACAATGTTTTTGTTGAAATACATAAAAATATTCTATTCAAAATTAAGTTGCTTCATCTAAGAAGTTCAAATTTCCCTACAAAACAATGAAGTACACATTAATTAGGAAACTTGGAAGATAGCATAAAACAACATGATATGAGCTGATATTAACTAGTCCTTATGTTATCAATCTCCTTATATATCACTCCATTGGTGAAACTCATGATGCTAAAGAACCACATATGGAGAAAAAAGATGGAAAATCAACTAAAGTCATTACTTATGGAATTTGGAAAGTAAATAATAAATTTATGAAACTTCAAGAAAGCAAATGACCATCGATAATAGTAAAGAAGTATAAACTTTAAATAAAGGCATATGATGGCATATTCACTTCAATCAAAACTAATATCAAGTATTTGGGCAATAATTTGACAATAGCTTAAAATCTTGAGATCTTTTTTTTTTTTTCCTTTGGCCAATAGATACAAATTTCAAGGAAATGTTATAAAATATTTAAATGTGTCTTCAATACTTTTGATACACCATAGCATAATGACAAAAATACTCACAGTAGGCAAGTGAACAAAAACCGCCAACATATGCATTAGCTAGAAGATATTAATTGTACTCCCTTACCAGATTCTTATCAATGCACCCAATGGATTTGCTCCTAAATCTTTCATTGAAGGCCCTATGAAATATTAGCAATATGAGAGAGAATTAAACATAAGGACATATTAAACACAATGATGGGCATTAATTTATCTTCCAATTGAAGCATTTAATTAAAAAAAATGCATACCTTCGTGCTTGCACTAAAACAAAAAGAGAGAGAGAGAGAAGAAAAGAAAAGAAATCCCCTAAATTTGGAAAACCTCTCCTATGTTAGATCCTTTTGATGAGTATTCACTAAACAAAACTTTTTATGTAAGAACTATAAAACTAATTGTTAATATTGTATGAGGCATCTAGAGATTGAGGATACACAAAATTAAGGTAATATAGACATATAAGGGCACAATGATGGGAATTTATTTATCTCCCAATTAAAGCATTCAATAAAAAAAAAAAAAACATATCTTCTTACTTGTTAAAAAAACAAAAAAAAAACCCTCATATTTTGGAATACCTATCAAGCTTAAAATTTGGTTTTCTATTTTTTTTTTTTAACTACTAAACCTTATGCCTATTTAATTTAAACCCATGACAAAAGTTAAGAAAAAAGTGGTTTGTTTTAGTTTGGTTAGATTTAAGTCGCCACCCAGTAAAACTAAGAAAAATTGAGTAAATTATAACTAATTAAGCTGATTGGTTTTAATTTAGCTATTGTTTTGCATTTTGAAAACCTTTCAAAAAAGTTTTAAAGAAGCTAGAGATAATTGGTTCGAAAGCTAACCTATTAAAGCCTTAAGATTACCATATTAAAATATTAATTTGAGCTTTAACTTTAAAACACTCCTTAGACTTAAAGGAAACTTTTTTTCTATTTTGGCTTTTTCTTTACTATTTTTTGAAGTTTTTGTTTTTTAAGGAAAGAAAGGGAAGAATAAAATTCTTAGTTTTTGTATGGCCACCACATTAATACTTACGTATTTGCAATTCAAAATTGGACAACTGTAGCTCCTTTTTATAAAACCTTAGTGGTTTGGTTATTTTTAATTTTGAAAGCAGATTGGGTTTACATCATTAATCGATTTATTTGATTTTGAAGAAATTCTAAAAGAAGACCCTAATTTTATTTGTATTGACTTAAAGAAAAACCTTAATTGATTCTAAATTCTTTTTTAAGAAAGTTGATTGGATTTTTTTCTTTTCCTAAAAACATTTTTCTAAGTGATCAAACTTTTTATTCACTAAAAACATATTTTTCTAAAGGATAATGTTGTTCATTATTTTTTTATTTTTTTTTTTCTTTTCATGAAAGCCTGTAATATCTATCTAAGAAGGAAAAATATTCACTTTTTTTTTTTTAAAAAAGAAGGAACTCTATAGAAAGTGATTGATTGATTTGAAGAAAATTATTTGAGAAAAACATTTATTATTTTTCAAAAGTATTTTTCATTTTTTATTTTTTTTAATTTTTATTTTAGTAAGCCCTAATAGTCTTAAGGGTGATAGTTAGCCTACAACATCTTCGAACTACATAATGCCCCTATTTTTTATTTTTATTATTTATTCTTAAATGTAGGCTTTACTCATCTCCAAGAGGTAGTTACCCTATAATACCGAGGGACTACACATGTCTTTACCCTTAGAATAAACTAAGCATAGAAACTAATAAGTAATAATAACAAAAAAAAGGAAGATCAAACCTAGGCTAAATGGGTTGCATTTAGGTCAAAGATAGGTTATATAAGTCATATGAGAGAGAGAGAGAGCACCAGTAAGGGTAGCTCAAAAGTTCCAATCTAAGATTAGACATTAGTTTAAATATGATGGTTTATTGATGCTTCGGTGGTGGTTGCCAACGACATTTGGAGAGGAATTGATTTTTTTAAGCGATTAATTATAGTATGTAGTGAAATTGAATCCTTTATTTATAGGTATCATGGTTCAATTAAGGATGGAAAACATTAAATACAATATGATTTTCTTCCAAGTTTGGGCTGGATGAACCTAGATAATATGTGATATTAAATGCAAAGTTGTGTATGGAAAACATGATCAACATATGCCAAGAGTGTGCCCACCACCTGTAGGAGTGTACCAGAGTGATGTGGTAGTAACATAGCATAATAAGGTGATAATATGGTGATGACATGGTGATGATGTGGTAAGGCATTGACAAGTATGGTGACGTAGTAAGTGACATGGATGCATGTACCAATGAGGGATGGACAAGTGTCCACGTGAGAGAAGAAAATAAAAGATGCATTTTGCACCTTCCTTAGATTAAACCTAAGACCTCCATCTCTTAATTTAAAGCCTTAACCAACTGAGTCGTTACTTAATTCTTGTTCTGCTCTAACAAAATAATATTTAATTTATTTCTGCACCAATTTTAATAAAAGTCCCAATGAACATTGGGCCTCAAAATCAATCTAAACCTTGTGAGTCTAGAAAAATCAATTCATCCCCTCATGTAATTATTTAATATACTAGGCATATATGAAAAATTATTTTCAAAAATAAACCAATTTAATAGAATTACAGGCACGGTTATACTTAGTGGTCAACTTTGTTTAAAACTTCAATTGTTCATAAAATAATCAATTTAAGTTCAATTGATGCACCATTTAATGCTGCGATAAACAAAGATTATCTATTTTCACAATATTTTGAAAAATAAGCAAGTTGAACTTGATCAAAACTTTCTTTTCAATAAAATGTCCATTTTTGCTAAGAAACCGTGATTCTATCAAATTTCATATGCCTTTTCGACTTCTATTTGAACCCCTTTAACCTTGAAAAACTAAAAGACCCTTATTTCTTTAAAATCCTATATTTTTGTACATTTTTCCATCTTTTATTTTTTTATATTTTTTTTTATTTTATGTGATTTTTCCATCTTTTATATGTTTCAAACTTTTCTTATTTTTTTATGTTTTTCTAAAATAAGACCTTTTATTTGAGAAATTTAAGATAATAATAGGGGCAAAAATAGGGCATCTATAGCTATTCCTCTTTATGATGAAGTTTGATGAAAACTTACCACAAAGATAAAAGAGACATAATTTTTGGCATAAGATAGGTGCTAGTAATGTGACCCACTAGGGATGGAGGGAGATTGTTATTGAAAAAGGATAACGCTCATATGGGATATCCTACCCTAAAAGATGCTTAAAGGGAGAAAGCATTTGAAGGGATAGCAACTCCTTTGAGATGTCCTACCCTAAATGGTATTCAAATGAATTAGGTTCCTCTATGGTCCATCTTAACGAGACCCTTTAATGAGATATTTGATTCTAAAGGGAAGGACATGACTCCTTTACTACTTGTCTTAACGAGACCCTTCAGTGAGATGACCTGTTTTAAAAACAGTTGTTTGGACTAAGGCTATCTTAAGAAGGGAAAAGGCTCCTATGCAGTTTATCTAAACGATACCCTTTAATGAGATATCTCATCCTAAAGGAGGAGATAGCATTTAGGCTATCTAAGGAAAGATAAGGCTTCTTTATGGTCTATCTTAATGAGACCCTTTGGCAAGATGCCCTATTTTAAAATGAGGTGATAGCACTAAGACCATCTTAAGAAGAGATAAGGCTCCTATGCAGTCTATCTAAATAAGACCCTTTAATGAGATATCTTATCCTAAAGGAGGCGATATCATTAAGGCTATCTAAGGAAAGATAGGGCTTCTTTGCAGTTTATCTTAATGAGACCCTTTGGCAAGATGTCCTATCTTAAAAAGAGGTGATAGTATGAAGGTTATCTTAAGAAGGGATAAGGCTCCTATGTAGTCTATCTAAATGAGACTCTTTAATGAGATTTCTTATCCTAAAGGGGATGATAACATTAAGGCCGCCTAAGGAAAGATAAGGCTCCTTTGCGATCTATCGTAACAAAACTTTTTGGTGAGACATTCTATCTTAAAGAGAGGTGATAACACTAAGGCTATCTAAGGGAGGATGTGGCTCCTCTCTAGTCTATCTTAATGAAACCCTTTAGTGAGGTGTCCTATATTAAAAAGAGGTGATAGCACTAAGGCTATCTTAAGAAAGGATAAGACTCTTATGTGGTCTATCTAAATAAGACCTTTTAACAAGATATCTTATCCTAAAGGGGGTAATAGCATTAGGACTATCTAAGGAAGGATAAGGCTCTTATGCGGTCCATCTAAGCAAAACCCTTTGACAAAATATCTTACCTTAAAGGGAAAGGAAATGATAGCACTAAGGCTATCTAAGATGGATAGGGCTCCTTTGTGATCTATCTTAACGAAACTCTTTAGTGAGATGTCCTATCATAAGGGAAAACAAGTGTTTCTTAAGAAATTACATGTCTAAGGGTTTGAGACTTGGCTAATATCTTAATTGATTTACACTTCACTGTAGAAGTAAGCTTAGAGATATGGTAGTTCTTCGCAATTCTTAGAAAGTAGTGCTTAGCTAGGAACAACTTAAAGGAATCACTTCTGAAATCAGATTGTGTGAGAAAAGAGGTAGTACTCTAAGAGAAGGTGATCTTAATACTTCTTTTTAAAGTTAGGATAGTGCTCCTATGAGTAAGCAATCCTAAAACTTTTGAAACTAAGATGACAGTTCTATGAGCAAGCGATCTTAAAAGCTCTTGAATGGCACTCTAAAGGGGATGAAAAGCACATTGGAACGATGAGTTCATTGATTGGGAAATAGGCTTAAAGAGAAAAAAACATCATAGGTTACCATCTTGAATGGATAGTGTTTGAAGACATTAATCATTTAGGTAAGCCTTGTAAATGAGCAATGGTTTAAAAGTTAGACCCCTTAATCTTGAAAGAAGCTGGCCTTTTAATCTAAGCATGTTGGAATGGACAAAATTGGCCACTAGGGCCCTATGGAGATTCCAAAAGGATAGATCCCTTAATGGCGAAAACTTAAGGGACTTTCATTAGACAATGGTCACCAAAACACTATCTAAAAAAGACACTTCTTTGGAAGAGGAGAAATCCCTCTTTCTCTCTATCCTTTTTCTTGTCTTCTCTCTCTCTTTTTATTCATTTTTTTTTTCTTTCTTTTTTTTTCAAAATTGCTAACAAGTACAAATACTTGCTAAAAAACCATGAATCTTGTACTAAATTCTTCCTTCCTTTGTAAGGTGATCATTGGGATAACTTAATCTTCCACTAGAGCCTTAGAGAAAGTCTTATGATTTCGATACTATTGGGGCTAACCTTCCAACATTGAGGACATTGGCACCTTTGGCACCATCTTTGCTTGTAGAGGCTTTATGACATTAAGAGTACTTTTTCTATGGAGGTAGTAACTCATTATTGATTAATTTAGTAAAAAAGGACTTCCTCACATGCTCTCAGTTTACATTCCACTATTGATCACTGTTCTAAAAATTATGGTTCATTTTGTAAGTGGTACACCTTAGTCAATCTACTAGGTCTTTTTCGGTTTTGTAGTGTAAATTGGGATTTTGGTCAGTAGCTTCAAAGGGGATTAATATATGAGCTTAGTTTTAAAAAATTACTTGCCCAACCTAGGTTTACAAGTCAAGAACCTTCACGAAAAACAAAAAATGTGCTTGCCTCAATTTCAAAAATAACTTTTATCAAGGATAAATTATTCTCTAAGATCAAAAGAGCCTTCGTAAGAATGCATGGTATTTATGGGTAAGAAAACCTTATATTTATGATTTGGAATAAATAAGGAGGCTTTATGTTTTGGGGCTTTGTAGTGAGCTAGGGATCATGTTGGGAGTTTTTTTTCAACTTTGGGCCTTCTTGGTAGATTGGTGAATTATCTTCATGAATTAGGATGTGTCCCTAGAATCTTTAAGCCTTTTGAGCCTTCTTTTGTATTTAAACCTAATCACTTTTGATTGATTTTAAGCTTTCCTTTTTTCTTTCTTCCCCCCCC